>CM034239.1:48217000-49417000 GCA_019916065.1 Vitellaria paradoxa
ACTTTTCACCTACGCTTTTTTCTGTAGTTTTAGGTTAGTTTTTCTTTGAAATAGAGTAGCTTTGAGAGATTTTTATGGTTCGTGTAATGTTTTTACGGATTTATGAAGCCTTCGTAGTTTTCATTACAGCCGTAGTCGTTCAATACTTCGTTTCAGAGTTGATTTCAGAGTACGTTTACTTTCGTTCTTCATTTTAATAATCTTGTTTCTTCATCTTATTCGTTAGATCCGTTAAATATGTCTTCGATGAATGTTTTCATTTCGTTTACAAGCATGCTAGCGTAGAAACCCTAGTTCTTGATTCAACAAATCAAGAAAGGGTAGTTTACTCTGATATATGGGATGTACGTAGACCCTTCGCAGAGTTGCGAAAACTCATGCGTAGGGGTCTACAACTTTGAGACATTTGCGTAGACCCTTCGCATGGTTTGCGAAAGCTCATGCGTAGGGATCTACACTTCTTAAAACTTAATTCAGTTCTTTCGAAAACTTTTGAAAACGAAAACTTTTGACTATATTCTCTGTAATCACTGGTAAGGGTTTTCGATTACAATTTTCTTAATAATTTTGAAAAACTGAAAATTCAGATTTTGAATCTTAATTTGAATTAGTTTATTTCAGAAACATTCGAAAACGAAAACCTTTGACTATATTCTATGTAATCACTGGTAAAGGTTTTCGATTAAAATTTTCTTAATAATTTTGGATAAACTACAAGAATTGGATTTGAATCCGAATTCGAATAGGATTGTTTGAAAACCCTTCGAAAACAGAAGTTTTTGACTATATTCTCTGTAATCACTGGTAAAAGCTTTTGATTAAAACTTTCTCAATAATTTTCAAACAAATCCTAATTTAGGTTTTAAAGCAAGTATTACAACTCATCCCATAGTGAAGACGTAAACTACCCAGAATTGATAGTTGGATCAAGGACTTCTTAAATTTATTTCTTCTTAATCGAATTGTCTTTGTTTGATTTAATTGAAGTATTTACATTGCAGTTTTTAGATTAGATTATTTTGCTGCGCATTTACATTAGGAAAAATTCGTTTAGTTAATATTTTATTCCTTGAATCAAAAATCAATTTTAAATTGCTGGAATTTTGGTAATAAGTTGTTAATTTGTTTTAGCTTACATTTTGAACTTGCAAAACCCTAGGAATTAGTTTTAATTAACTTTCAAACATAGTTTACATTCAAATTTAGGATTTCCATTATAACCTAGAAACTAAATAACGTAGGCTCCCTGTGAATTCGACCTCGGACTCACCGAGTTAAAACTATACCGCACACCCTTGCACTTGGGGGTTAATTTAGACGCACTTTCTAACAGCGGTCACCAACCCAAAAAGAATTGTATCAATTGGAGTTGTGAGTAAAAAGTTCTAGCCAAAACACTGACAGGATGTCGTGCTGAATCATCCGAAGAATTCTGAATTATAAAATTTTGCAAGCTGATTTCGGGGCAGATGTAGACTTTTTTACTTGGTTCTTCATCAAAGTTGTAGCTTAGAGTGTGTAGTTGATTATGGGCTTTTGAATCACCTCAATTGGGCCCCGAAAGCTCAAGATATGCCCCAAGTTATAATTAATAAGCGTTCTCACTTCTTTGCTGATTTGCTTCTTTAAGCTTCCAAGTTGCTTTTCTTTGGGTGTTTTCCTTCCATATCCGTACAAAATACAAAAAAGACATATAAATACTCAAAACATGATAAGAAACAACTTTTACTTGATAAAATGTTCCAAAAAAGAGTGTAAAATAAGGTTAAAATCAACAATGATTATGAACAATCACACCCCTAACCTAGACATTGCTAGTCCCTAAGAATGGAAAGAATTATGATCAAGGAAAAATGAACACATACCAAGCAAATTCACTATTCAACTTAAAAAAATCAACAATTCTAACTAAAAGGAAGGTCCGTTTTCATAGGAAACACACGGCCTTGCTTAGCGTGTGAGGCAAGCCTTTTAAACCCCCAGGCTCCCCCTAGTGGACGAGTAAGTTCTTGTGAGGGTTTGCAATGATGCTTCCCACAAACATCTATGACATGGTCTCAAGATGTCAAAAAGTGATTAAGGTTAAAAATGAATCAACCTCAAGCCCAACAAATCACAAAACCCAAATATCATATGTAATTCCCAAGTGTTAAGCATACATGTATGAACTATCAAAGTAGGACGAGCATTGGTGCAAAATTATTTCATTCATTCAACAAGGTTGCAAGAGCATAAACGGAACTAGGTTTTGACTTTAGATACTCATAAGGTACTACTCATAGAAAGAAATTCACTAATTAAGGGTTCACATATACCTATTAGCATATAATGCTATCCTAGTTGCACATAACCCCACAAATAAGTAAGTGAATTGAATTGAAGTTCAAAGTAGACAGCTCGTAACCATGTTCCAATGCATGTGTAAGGGATCACACCACACAACATACACAAGGCTACTACATGCACACACAAGAGTTGCTTGCTTAGAATCTACTAGGTCTTTGTTTTAGTTGTAACTTGGCCAGGGGTAATGGTTAACAATAGAAGATACGAAAATCAAAGCACGTGTCTTAGGCTAATGTTGTTCCAGTGCATACAAATCCCAAATTACCCAATTCTTTTCCAACCTAGACAAGAAGCTTTTTTACGCTAAATACAAACTACTCATAGGACATTTTTCATAATTATGATACCATGCACAAGTCCCACAATTACATAAGAAAAAAGGAATGAGAAACTTTTTTTTTTCTTTTTTTTTTTAAATAATGAAATACACAATAGTTGAACCCAATATTTCCTTTCAATATGCTCTCAAAAGCTTCCATTCCCAACCCCCGTTCACATTATTGATATTGAGGTACTTTCACAACCTAAGATACGTGAGGGTAAGGCTTAAAGTGTGTGAATAAGGTTAAAGGATAATATATAAGGTAGGAACTAAGAAAAAGAATATATATATATATATATATCACACACTTTATTAAACGGCTTCAAGTTGGTTTTTAGGGTAATTCATAACCAAGAAAAGACAAAAAGGCCCAAAATAGCAAAGAGGGCCTAGCGTCCATTCAAAGCTTGCAACAACTCATAATTTGCCAAGCGAAACTCATGTAAGTGCATGTGATGCAATTCATGCATTGAAAACCAAAGTGAAGAATAAGAGAGTTATGATTATGTGTAACCCCTCAAGAAAAGAATAATTGGCTTAAAAGCTCACCATTAAGGGGTATAAGTCTCCACCTTGTCCTAGAAGGCTCAATTAACCAATGTTGAACAAAATCTACTCCTAAGCACATAAGCCTTTCTCCCTGATAGTCACAAAAATGCACAAGGTGATAACACACTCAACTTGAACCAAGTTTCCTATTAAAGCTTGAACAAAACTCACTCATCACTCTCTTACCCAATTCCACAATTAACCAAACCAAAAAGGGCCAACATGTAGGTGCAAATGTGCTAAATCGTGCGTTCTAGCTTAAGGATGCTCAAGAATTAAAAAAGAAAATTACAATTTTGGCACAAAAGGCCATCATGTGAATTTGGCACAAAAAGTCATCATGTGAACTCTACCCTCTAACCTAAACTAAACATTGTCCTCATTGTGAGAACCATGATGCATATGTGGGTCTGTAGTGTACAAAGTGAGCATGATGATGATGATAAGCATAAAGATTAATCAATAAAAACAAATAAGTCAAGCATGCAGCCTAAACAACCCTAAAGCAATAAAAACACCGCCAACCTAGTTTCTAAAGCACTCCAACAGCATCAGCAAAATATACTAAGTTTAATCTTCAAAATAGAGAAACAGAATGTGAAGAGGGTGGATATTACCTCCAAGCTGCTTTATTAATTGACTAATCAAAAATGACAAAGTAGAATATGAGATAAAAAGAAAAGAATAGAGAAGAAAAAATGAAAAACGAAAAAAAATTAGTAAATCGAAATAAAGTAAATATAGTAAAAGAAAAAGAACAAGAAGAAACTAACTCCTAAAACTAAGTCTAAAAAAGGGAAAAAAAACTCCTACATTAATATTATACAAGAATTTGTGCATGTATTTTAATTAAAGGGGGAGGGTCAGAGAGCTCCCTATAATACCTCAGACTTTGTATTAGTATAAGTATATGGTCGTTGACGTGTTTTGGAAGTTAAGATATGTTAATTTAATGGTATGAATCATTATTGGTGTTTAGAGTTGAGAACTTTGAAGGAAATAGGTTAAGTAGTCAAAAGGACACATTTTAGCCAAGTGCTGGAAAATGGGGGAACCTTGGGCGCCCACCTGAAAGGAGCTTGTGCGCCCAAGGTCTTGGGCACCCACCTGAGAACCCCTTGGGCGCCTAAGGCACAGTGGTTTTGACAGATAAGTGTTATTCTGCATTTTTCAGTCGACCTCTCTCCCTTATGAACCTATATTTAGGCTAGGGGGTGGAAAATTCTAGAAGGCATTGTTGAGGGGTTTAAAATATTGTTATATATATATATATATTGTTGATTTGATGCAAGAGAGAGAGAGAGAGAAGTTGCTTGGAAGAAAAGAGAATTGGGTGGAGAAGCAAAGAAGAGCAAAGAAGACAACTGGGTAGGGTTTTCAAGGTAGGTTCTTCCACCCTTCATGAAAACCTAATTCCTTTTACAAGATGGTGATTAGAAACCTAAGAAACCTTCCTATGTAATTTATTTGTAATTTTGATCAAGGAGAGAAGAGATTGAGTCCATCAAAGTTTGAGGGTTTGGAAGCTCAAGACACCTTCATGTTGATCTATCTTCTTACCACTTGAGGTAGGGATTTAATGCCTCATTCTTACATATGTGTTGTGTAACAAGGAGTAGATTACCATTAGAAAACCCTCTTTAAGTGTTGGTTTCATGTATGGAAGAAAATGGGAGTTATACACATGTCTATATATATGTATTGGTTGAGAGAGTGAAAGTAGTGTTTTGATCTATAACTTAACTTGTAGTTGATGAAAACTCAATTTTTTTATTTTGTTTGAAGCCTAAGAACCTTGTGTTGATGTTAGAAACTTGAAACTTGAGGTATTTTTACATTAACATGGCCAATTTGAGGTCCCAAGGGTGAAAAACCATGAAACCAGAAAACAGGGTATGAAACTCGAAACTTGGCCCAGGCTGTGGGAGCATGAGGGGGACACAGTCGGGCACCGAAGAAATTAAGGCATGGGTGCCCAAGCCCCTTGGGTGCACGGCTGAGTGTTAGCTTGGGTGCCCACTGAGCCTATGTCATTTTTCTAACATTGTTTAGTTTAGCCTTCTACTTTGGGCATATGGAAGAGTTGGTAACTTGTTTTCACATGAAACTTTTACTTGATTAATTTCATTGATTTAAAAAGGGAAATGAGCTTTAAAAAGTGATTAAGGGTTGATTATCTTAAACCTATGGGATTTAACTTGTAAGGGTGAATGAATGCTCTCTTGAATGAAATGAATTGGAAGCTTATTTTGAGATAAGGGTCTTAATCGAGTTGAATTGTAAATATGTCTTGATGTAAACTAAATGTTGAACTATATGAACTTGTGATGGATTAAGTGAAAGGTAACTTGACAAAGAGACATATGTTTAAAATTTTGGTAAAGGTGGAGTGCTTAATATGGTTTGATCAATGTGATATGAAATAAGCTATGGAATGAACCGTAACATTGACATATGTGTTGAATGGTATTATATTGATAAATGTTAAATGTTTAATAAGGTTGATCAATGTTGATATGCGATGAATCTTGGGATGAATCGAAAAGTGAACTTTTGATAACAAATGATGGAAATTAAATAAGGCTTGGATTAAATAAAATGAAGAGATGAAATGAGTTGTGCTACATGATGAAATGGAATGTGGTTGCGCGTGTTGGAAAGTGATGGTGTTGAATGTGAATTATGATTGATGAGTATTGAATGAGATGAATGATTGGTTGTGTGTGATGGGGGCCGTGGAGGGGTGCGGTAAATAGGAAGGGTTTAGAGAGTACCCTCGGGTTGAAAGTCTCGGAACCTGCGCAGGGTTTGGTGTCAATGCCAGTGGGTTAGTAGCCCACAACATTGTGTGTGTTTTGGCTCCTCCTGGCCTTGGACGGCGATCCTAAATGACGACGTCGGTTTATCATTTCCGTTGGGTATTGGCCCATAAAAGACGATAATGTGTATGCACCCAACCCCCGAGGATTGTGTGGTTATGGCTATGTGATTGATTAATGAAATGATGGTACTGTGGATGTGATTTCATGATTGAATGATGAACAAATGTAATATGGATGTGGATATATGATTGAATGTTGAATTTGTGATAATATGGTAGTGAATGTGATTAGATGTAATGTTGGGAGATTCAATAATGAGGAATAATTGGAATTGAATGCTACCTTGTGATGTTATTGAATAAAGATAAATATTGTAAATATGGTTATGTGGTCGGCTATGCTTAAACATCAATCCGAAATTGAAATCTTAAACTTTGACATTGTTGTATGAGTATATGTTTCCACCTATTTTGGCTATTGATTATGTTAATGAAATGTTGTGGCTCTAGAAAATGTTCAAGTGGCTAACCTTACCTGAATTGTATTACATGACTAGATTGCATACCATATATGTTTATTTGAGACATTGTGGGCACAAGTAGACCCGTGCTCACATCCCTATAAATTTTGATGCAGGTACAAACCATAACAATCAGGTGGGCTAATGGGGTTGGATTAGGAGGTTATGCATAAGCCCTACCAAGCTTAGCAAAGCTCTTGGTCATCTAGTTTGAATTTCTTTTGGAATTATAATATTGTACATTGAAACCTTGTTCAATTTGGTTGTATGAGCCCTAAGGCCTGAGTTATGTATTAATGAGATGATTGTTGGAAGTTTATGACTTGATTATAGTTAAGGTTAAATTTATGTTATCTTAACTATGTCTCAGGCTCACTGGTTTACGTTGTGTTCCTCTGATGATGGGTTGGTTATGTTAATGCATGTTGTGTGTTTATCACTCACCCCTCGGGTCACAAGATCCGGGGCGTGACACTCCCATGTCTCAATTTCAACCACGAAGTTATCCAAATATGGCTTGAGACCATGGGCATTCACATTGAAAGTGGTCTTGTTGTGTGGATTGTGAACCTCATACACAGCATGTTCTGAGATTGAGATAATGGTGAATAGACCAAACTATCTGGATCAAAGCTTACCCAGGAAGAGGTGCAACCAAGAGTTATAAATCAAGACTTTTTGGCCTACATAGAAGGATTACCTAGCTATGTGCTTGTCATGTAAGTCCTTCATCTTAGTTGAAATTTTGTAATATGCTGATGAAGATCCCAAACAATCAATCACACACAACAAAAGATTGTAGAAGGTAGTGTACAAGAAACGAGGAAACCCACAAAGGGAAACCTCAAAGAAAACTTTCACTAAAAACAAACGTTGGTTACAAACTCAACCCCTCGATAGATCGATTCCTTGACTCTATACTTTTGATGATGTTTGCTCGAATCCTCAATTCACCAATTCCTTTAATGAAAACCCTTTGACTCCTCGAAGGCACAAGACTGAATCCTCGGTAGCTCTGCTGAATCCACAGCATGTTGAATCCTCAGCATCCATAAACCTCAAACCCGAACTCCTTTGGATTGAACATGAACATGTTGGCTAAGAACTGGAGAGAGAATTGAACTTTCAGGCTCCCAATCTCATGTGTATTCTATCACTATCTGTGTGTGTCACTTTTTCCAAAAGACACTAGGAGATATATATAGACAAACAGAGGCGGCTAGAGCTCGAAACGATCAAAACAAGCTAGAAAAGTCTACCTCGCGGGAAGGGCAGACCCGCGGCCTTCTCGCGGCTATCCCGTGGATCAGTGTAGTGATCCCGCACGGCCAAATCTCAGAATTTAGCTCTCGAGATTTTCCAGCGACAAAGTACAATCATCCTACAGTCTTCTTGCGTTAATCAATTCTGAACC
The DNA here is from genome assembly GCA_019916065.1 of Vitellaria paradoxa. Lineage (NCBI taxonomy): Eukaryota > Viridiplantae > Streptophyta > Magnoliopsida > Ericales > Sapotaceae > Vitellaria > Vitellaria paradoxa. The sequence goes on from CM034239.1 coordinate 48,224,974, forward strand.
TTGTTTGGAATCTTCAGGACTTCTAGCTGCTATGGAAACTTGATTTTCTGAGGCATTTTTGAATTCTAATCGACTTAGGACTCTAGTGTCTTAGCCTTCATTAAGTCTAAAGCACATACAATTCTATTGGATCATGGATTTGCCAATTGACAATTTTAGCCTTAACAATCTCCTCCTTTGGCAATTCCATGTCAAAACTCAAATAATGAAATTACAAATGAAAATTAATCTACACTAAGGCCTCAGTAAATTTGTCATCCATTCCATCAACACGTTCCAACTGATAACCTGTATGGCTACACACTTAAACAAATGATCAAGGCATCATGTGGAATAAATAAAGAATTAAACATTAAATAAAACCCACAAAATATTCTCCCCTTAATTATCAAAAAAAAAAAAAAATTGTTCACCCCCTCGATCAACAAACTACTTTTCAAACATTCTACTTTGCAAGCCTTCTCGCCCTTAACTATTCCCCCTTTTTGGCATGAATTGACAAACATGAAGGTGTAATGGGTAATCTTGTTCAAATCATTCCAAGTTCTATTTTCCCAAACACAAAACTAAACACAGTTCCAAAATTTTGACCATACATAAATAGTAACAAATAAGAATTTCAAGAATCACCCTATTATTTATGTCATGAGCTGTTCACACATGTAATACCAGTGGTCAAATGCCTGTGCAGTGTGTGAAATGAAGTTTAAGTGCAACATAATTAGTACTCTTCACATACTTGCCTGAATTTTAAAATTGCTCCTTTTGGACTTTGAATTGAATTGAGTAAGATATGCAGTGTTAGCTCTTCAACTAAATTCTCCTTAATTCATTTTTTTTAACTAAACACCAAGGAACAATCACATCTTTTTTTTCTTTTTCCTCTTTTTTTATTTGTTCTTGGTGGCTTTCACGCATTTTATGGGTAGGTAGCCTTCTTCCTGTATCGTCAAACCCAGAGGGTGGTTATTTTGATAACCTGCATGTCAACAGGCTAGCTTTCACTCTATCCTATATGGTAGCCCTTTTCAAGTGAATTTTTTATATAGACTCAAGAGCAACCAATAGTCCAAAGAGGAGAATTTATTAAACAAATTGAGTGGTGGAAAATATTTCTTATGATGTACAAAACTTTGTGTAAGTACAATTGGCACACCACTACCATGACAAGGAACAACAAAACATAGTATTCAAGTTCATCAAGTAATTCAAATTTATGACCACTATGTAAATCAAAATTTTAATCCTGTGATTTTGAAGTGTGTATGAGGTGATAGAATATGCAAGAATATCAGAAGGAATAGCATTGCACCAAAAAAAATTTTACTTATCCTAAAAGAAAAAAAATCTAATCTACATGATTTCATAGAATTAGGTAAAAATAAACAATGACGCATAGCCTAGTTCATGAAAAAATTTACCTCTACATATGAAGGCTCACCCCTTCAACACTCTTAAGGGTGTGCGTGACATAGAGATCACTCTTCCTAACCCAAACAGTTCTTAATTTTGGAAAAACATTTTGAGTCTTAGAATTGTTGGGTTTTGGACCAATGGGTTTTGAAAGTTTTTCTTTCTATCTTTCCTCACTGGCCAAGTCATGTAAGGTTTAAAATCAAAACAAGACTTTTGAAACCTTAAAGGATGAAACCTATTTGACACTTGAAGATTAGATTTCAAAGAATTCCTAGTGTCAATATAGGATAGAGGAAGCCCAAATAATTTGTGACAGTGTGGTCTTGTGTGTCCGGGGTATACCACAATAAAAACAAATAGGAACAAACTTACGTTGCAAGTTAGGGGGTGTACCTTTGGGCTTCTGAAAATAAGTTCTGGACTAATTACCTTTCTTTGGTTAAGGAGCTTTGACTATTTTTGGAGTAGTTTTCTTTGAGGAACTGGGGGTAGCTTACTTACCAAAAAAAAAAAAAAAAAAAACTAGGGGTAGCTTTAGCTTCAAGATTGTCCACTTACGTGCCAATGTAGCCAAGTCCACTTTTGTCACGCGGGCTCCTTTGCATCCCAAGTATGTCATCAAGCTGGGAAGAAGCAGTATTCATCTTGAGTTGCATGGATTGCAACTTACCTTAGGCATCCTTCAATTCGTTGTCTTTTTGATCCAACTTGGCCTTAAGTGCTATTATCAACTCCTCTTGAGTTTTCTTGTTTGCTTCAAGATCTTCACATTTGGCTTGCAATTCTTCCATAGCAATTTTTAGACTGTCTCTCTCCTCTTTAACATCTTGTTCTTCACCGTCAACTTTTCATTTTGCTTGTGGAGCTTTTGACAGTCTTGGTACAACTGTTCATACGCCTCTTCAACATCTACTTCCTCATCTGAATCTTCTTCAACTTCACTTTTGGAGGATTCTTCTTTCTTGCTCTTAGAAGAGGATGACTTTGCTGAATTTGAGGGGGCATTTGCTTTAAACATGAAAGCAGTATAATTCACTAAAAAATCGTCTGAAGAAGAGGAGGTACTTGACTGATCATCTGAATCATCGAGTGTTGTATTGAGAACCTTCTTCTTGCCTTTCTTGTTCCCACAGTTTTGGGCTATGTGACTATAACCTTGGCACTCGTAACACTTCACACCTTATGACTTGTTCTCCTTCTTCTTCTTCTCCAAAGATTTCTCTCCTTTGACTTTCTCATCTTTCTTCATCTTTCCTTGCTTGCTATTTTTCTTTTTTAAGAATTTTTTGATTTTCTTAGTATAGCTAGCAATTTCTTCAGGAGAGGGGATTGACTATCATTACTAGAGGAGGGCTCCTCTTCCTTCACTGTTTTTAGGGCAACTCCCCTAGACTTTGGTTTGATCATGTTGGCTTCATAAGTCTGCAGGGAGCCAACTAAATCTTCTACCCTCATGGAATCTACATCCCTAGCTTCCTCTATAGCTATGACCTTAGCTTGAAAAGACAAAGGAAGAGATCAAAGAATCTTACTTACAACCTTTTGATTTGGAATAGGTTCTCCAAGATTGAAGCTTGTATTGATGATGTTGCTGAGCTTTGCATAAGAACTATCAAAGGGTGACATCTTTAGATATCTTCAATTTTTCAAACTCCGAGGTTATCTTCTAAAGCTTGGACTTCTTAACAATAGAATTGCCTTCATTAGTTAACTCGAGAATCTTCCAAGCTTCCTTGGCAATCTCACAACTTGAGATCCTTCTGAACTCATCGGCGGAGACGGCACAGAAAATTGAACTTAGGGCTTTGTAGTTTTATTTAGCCTTTTCTTGTTCAGCCCTGGTCCATAAATTCATAGGCTTCTCAACCATCACGTTATCTACAAAATGAATTGGTTTTACCCAACCTTTTTCAATAGCTAGCCAAACATTGACGTTCAATGAGATGAGATGAGCCCTCATTCGAACTTTCTAATATGCATAGTTGGTGCCATCGAACCATGGGGGTCTCGTGCTCAAATTGCCTTCTCTAGGAGGATCCATCAGCAAATAACAAGATCACGTTTTGTTCTAAAAAATGTACCCACTCTGATACCAATTGAAATTTTGTAATATGTTGATGAAGATTCCAAACAATCAATCACACACAAACAAAAGATTGTAGAAGGTAGTGTACAAGAAATGAGGAAACCCACAAAGGGAAACCTCAAACAAAAGTTTCACTAAAAACAAACATTGGTTACAAACTTATCCACTTGATAGATTGACTCCTTGACTATATACTCTTGATGATGTTTGCTCGAATCCTCGATTCACCAACTCTTTTAGTGAAAGCCCTTCAACTCCTCAAAGGCACAGGATTGAATCTTTGATAGCTCTGCTGAATCCTCAGCATCGACAAACCTCAAACCTGAACTCCTTCGGATTGAACACAAACATGTTGGCTAAGAATTGGAGAGAGTAATTGAACTTTCAAGCTCCCAATCTCATGTGTATTCTCTCACTATCTGTGTATGTCACTTTTTCCAGAAGATGCTAGGAGATATATATAGACAAACAGAGGCGGCTAGGGCTCGAAATGATCAAAACAAGTTGGAAAAGTCTACCTCGCGGGAAGAGCGCACCTGCGGCCTTCCCGCAGCTATCTCGCGAATTAGTGAGGTGATCTCATACAGCCAGATCTCAGAAGTTAGCTCTTGGGATTTCCAGCGACAAAGTGGGGTCATCCTGCAGTCTTCCTGGGTTAATCAATTCCAAACCTTGTTTGGACTCTTCAGGACTTCTATCCGTTATGGAAACTTAATTTTCTAAGGCATTTTTGAATTCTAATCAACTTAGGACTCTAGTATCTTAGCCTACACTAAGTCTAGAGTACATACAATTCTATTGGATCATGGATTTGCTAATTTACAATTTTAGTTTTAACATTAGCCTTGGTGATTTTAGCATTCTCAAAGGCATCATTTCTTAGTTCCTTAAATTTGTTCAATTGAAGCTTTCTAAGAATGCCAGCATCATCAATGCTTTCATTATATTGCCAAATTGCCCAATAAGCTCTATATTCCATCTCAACAAGTAGGTGGCAATAGGAAGACATTCCTAAAATGATCTTGTGTGCCATCCGATACGCCCACAAAGCATCAATGAGATGTGAAGACCAATTCTTACGTGTAGGGTTGACGGTCTTCTCAAGTATGCCTTTAATCTCCCTATTCGTTAACTACTCGGCCACTATTCTATGGGTGGTATGAGATACCCACCTTATGTGTCACACCATAATTACGCAACAAGATACTAACGGGCCTGTTGCAAAAATGCTTGCCACCATCACTAATGATGACCTAAGGCATCCCAAAGCATGAGAAGATATACTCCTTCAAGAACTTAACCACCACCTTGTGGTCATTGGTGTGAATTGCAATGGCTTCCACCTACTTGGAGACATAATCTATAGCCAAAAGTATGAACTCGAAACCAAATGACTTAGGGAATGGCCCCATAAAATCAATGCCTCAATAGTCAAGAATCTTTAAAATAATTATGGGGTTTTGAGGCATCTCATTTCGCTTAGTAAGAGCTCCTAGTCTTTGACACCGGTCACATTTAAGGCAATAATTATGGACATCCCTAACTAATGAAGGCCAACAAAATTCGCTCTGAAGAATCTTAGCATCTATTTTCTTCGAGGAGAAATGGCCTCCACCTACTAAGGAATGACAAAACTCAATAACATTAGGAATCTTAGTCTTGGGGATACAACGTCTAACAATTTGATCTAGGTAATACTTGTAGGGTTATGGCCTATCCCAAAAGAAATTATGCACATTGTGAAGAAATTTCCTTCTATCAATCTAAGTCCAATGTGAAAGCATAAGGCCAGTTACCAAGAAGTTGGCAATGTCTAAATACCAAGGGGAAAATCCTGGGATATGGAGCTTACATGCATAATATGTTCATCTAGAAAATGCTCCTCTATTGGTAGGTCATTATGGTCAAACACACGAGATGGCAACCTAGACAAATGATTGGCCACCACATTTTCTACTCATTTCTTATCCTTGATTTCCAAGTCAAGCTCTTATAGGAGTAAAATCCACATAATGAGGTGGGGTTTGGCCTTTTGTTTGGATAGGAGATATTTTAAAGTTGCATGATCTATGAACACTATGACATGGGACCCTACCATATAAGACCTAAACTTGTTAAGGCAAATACTACAGCTATCAATTCCTTCTCAGTGGTGGTGTAGTTCAATTGAGCTTCACAAAGGTAGAATTGATCCAAAAGCTCTTAACTCCATGGAAACGTTAAGGATATTCATTCATTTTTTGGGCATGCTAGTTTTTATTGGCATTTTATCTAAGAGCCATCATTAGTGATGGAAGAGCATTTTTGTAATAGACCTATTGGGATGTTTATGCATAAATAGGGCATAGTCTATAAGGTAAGCACTTCTTACTACCCTCAAATGAGTGGTCAAGTAGAGCTTGCCAATCGAGAGATTATGTTGACCACTTCTAGAAAGTGCATCTAATTAACCCCCAAGTGCAAGGGTGTGCAGTGTAGTTTTAACTTGGTGAGTCCGAGGTCGAATTCATAGGGAGCCTATGTTTTTCAGTTTCTAAATAGGAATTCTAAATTTAAATATAAGCAAAGTTTAATGTTTAATTAGAACTAAATTCTAGGGTTTTTGCAAGTTTAAAATTAACATTAAGAACAAATTAATAACTACTTAAAGAAATTCGGCAAATAAAATTTCGTTTTTGGGTTCTAATGAAATTAAAGCAGTAACTAAATAAATTCAATTTTAATCTTAAATTCCAAGCAAACAATCTACTCTAAAATTTCAAATCAAACAATTTAATCAACTTCACGAATTAAATTAAATGATAATCACAATATTAAAATGATTCTTGATCCAACTTTCAATTTTGGGTAGTTTACTACTTCACTATGGGATGTGTTTAAACTACAATCTTAAGTTCACGTGAAAGGAACGATAGATTGGAAGGATGTCTTTGTTAGGGTTTACAAATCTCCCAATACTCAGTTTTAAAATCTCGTTTAGGATTATAAATCTGGAACGATCTTCAATAAAAACACTTGGGTTCAAATTTGATTTAGGGTTTGTTTAAAAATATTAAGAAATTTATAATCAAAAACCTTTACCAGTGATTACAGAGAATATAGTCAAAGGTTTTCATTTTTGAAAGCTTTTGAAACAAACTAAAATAGATTTGAAAATCGTAAATCCCTATGCATAAGTTTTTGTAAACCATGCGAAGGGTCTACGCACATCCCATAGATCGTAGTAACCTACCTTTCCTTGATTTGTTGAATCAAGAACTAGGATTTTACGCTAACATGCTTTTAAATGAAATAAAAACAATCATCAAGCACAAAACTAATGATTCTAAAGAATAAGACGAAGAGACAATATTATTAAAATGAAAAGTGAAAGCAAACGTACTCTAAAATCAACTCCGAAACAGAATAATGAACTACTACTGCTGTAATGAAGACTACACAAGCTTCGAAAATCCGTAAAAACATCTCACAAACAATAAAAAACTCTCAAAAATATTCTAAAACTCTAAAACATATGCAGAAAGCAAAGTAGGCTCTCCATTTGGTTCGGCCATACATTAGGGTTTACAAAAGGGGTAGCAAGGAAACCTTAGAAAAGATAAATTAAAGACGCGTGCCCAGTACACTGTGGTCCAGACCATTTTGGTGGGGGTTTGGACCACAAAATCATGGTTCTTTAGATTCTGCTTCCTCCTCCATGCTGAATCTTTAGGCTGGTCTGAACCATCCTAGGTGGGGTCTAAACCACAGCTTTTCTTTCATCCTTTAGGCCACTTTCCTTGCTATAAATCTCAATTATCTCGCCCTTTTCCCTGCAATTAAGAAGATAAACACTATAAGTAATAAACTAATGATAAAACTTCAAAATTAATTACTTAAATGCATCAATGAGTATCAAAATGTGGAGTTTGTAATTACACTTTTCAAGTGTAATCATATGTAATAAGCTAGTTTTCCATATTAAGGTGAATTAGAGATTGTTGATGAGTTTAGTACATAGTAGGTTGTTAAATTAATGAAAGGTATTAGGAATTTAAATTGATGATTTTTAACAAGTTTAGGAGATAATGGTGTGTTAATTTGATTAAAGTGGGTCATTAGGAAGGTAGTTGGTTGAAGTTTTGAGGAAAAGGAACTTGATTTCTGGACTTAGCCGTTTTTGGGCATGAAAGGTACTTGAGGGGCACCTATACCTCTTTGTGGGGTGCCCATGGCCATTGTGAGGTGCCCATGATTCATATAAGGTGCCTATGATGCTCTGCAGCGGGTCAAATGAGACTGTTTTCCTCTTTGTCTTTCATCAGTCAACTTTTAAGTCATTTCTTGGATAGACCTAGGGGAGAGTTTGTAAGGGGAGGTGCTTAGGCTCCTGTAGCAAGCTTGGAGACCAAGCTAAGAATTTGTATTTATATGTATGAGAGGAGAGAGAGAGAAAGTTTGGTGTTGGAGAAGAAAAATTGGAGAGTTTGGAATCAAGGGAGCAACCAAAGAAATTAGTTTTGCTAAGCCACTCAAACTAAGCCACTCAGACACTCAGTGAACATTTCTATATGGTTTGCTTGTTGTTTAGATCAAAGGGTGAGGAGATTGATTAACTCAAAGTGAGGAGCCAAAACTGGGAGTTTACCATCTTCTTACTCCAGTGTTGTTTAAGCTTGAGGTAGGGATTTCTAGCCTCTTAATCGCATATATGAGATGTATTGAGTTAGGAAATGTTGTTATGATGATTATTTAAGAATTTGGAGGCTTGAGACTGTGATTCAAGTGGTTTGATATAAGTGTATATGTGTATGTATAGGTTGGACCTAAGAATTTGATTTAGGGAAATGGGTGAATTAAACCTTGTTTTGATTGTCTTCCTAGAGTCTTTTGAATCCTAAACAACACATAGAAACAAGTTTTTGAACTAAAGAGTGGATTTGGCCAAGTTTGAAGCCCAAAACAATGAGATAAAGCTCAGACCAAATAAAGTAACGTCTCTATCCATAGATGGGCGCCTATCATCCATGTGGGGTGCCCGTGTCCTTTGATGGGCACTTATGTGGGGGCACTCATGGTCCCCTATCCAGAATATTAAGTTTTGCTCCTTATATAAAAATTTATATATTTTAAATCTCAAACTTTATAACATTAAATGATTAACCTAGAGTGATTAAATAAGTGAAAGTATATGAGCTAAAGTGTGAAAAGCAACATTTGGATAAAGTGATTGCTTTTTAAGACATGTTTAGTATTGCCCTAATGTTAAATTTATGTGCTCACTTCTTATGCTTGATACAAATTTAATATAGAATTGTTCTAATAGTGTTGATAAGGATTGATTGATATTTGATTTGAAATAATGGAGATAATGTTAATGGGAAGAAGAGATGCTAAAATGAAATAATAATATATTAATGTGATATTAGAATAAGTTGAAATTAGTGAATTAGATGTCTTGATAATACAAGTTATTCCTTGTTTGAATGAGATGATAAAAGAATATGATAACATTAATGGGAGATGCTTAAGAGATAACATGAAAGATATTGAATTATGGAAGAGATATATGATTTACTATTTGTTGTTTTGTGAAATGATTGCATTATTATTGATTGATTGTTAATTATGAAATATGATTGATTGTTTATATTGAATGATATTGATTATTAGACAATGATAAGAATAACTTGGTTATGATGAAAATGATATGATAATTCGATTTGGAATGTGATGAGCTATTATTGGAACTGATAATAAGAGTGAAGAGAATTGATGAGATGATATGTATGGATTTTGGATTTTGATGATATATTATTGACAAATTGTAGATGATGTCAATGGAAATGAGATAGTTGGAAATGTGATTGATATTGAGACACGGGAATGGTGGGTATTACAAAATGGGAAGGGTAATGAGTTTACCCTAGGGTTGAAAGACCTGAAACTTGTGCAAGGAATTAGTGTTCATGCCAATAGGTTAATAGCCTACAACATGACATGTGATAAGGCTAATCGTGGCCTCTAATGATGATGTAAATTAAGGCTAATCGTGGCCTCTAACGATGACGTGAATTATGGCTAATCGTGGCCTCTGCTGATGATGTTAATTGTGCCACCTCCATAAATAGATTGTGAATGGAACATAAATAAGGATGACTATAGAAAAGAATGATTAAGTAAATGATAATTGAATTAAGAGATGAAATTAATGACAGTGATCATGACATTTAATTATATAAGGTTTATTTTGATAATAAAATTATGATGCTTATATGGAAGAGGGCTTAAATTTCGTTATATGGTGTTGTATGATTACGTTGAGTTATGTTGGATTACAAAGGTTAGCATTGTTTTATATTATTGTTTTAGATATTGTATATGCTTTTATGATGCTACGTGAGCACAAGTGGATTGGTGCTCATGTCCCTATAAACTTTATTGCAAGAATAGATCCTAAGGACTAGGTGGGCATTTGGTGGGATTAGAAGTGCATAAGTTGTTGCGAACATTGCATCTTTCTTTTATTTAAGTTAAAATTTTCATTTGGGACTGTAATATTATTTTTAATTTAAGAATTTATTCAATTGGGTTGTAAGGCCATTGATTACACTTGAAAAGTGTAATTACAAACTCCCTAACTCAACACTTATTCATGCATTTAAATAATTAAAGTTGAAGTTTTAGTGTTATCGTATTACTTATACTTTTATTGTTTTATTTGCAGGGGAAAGGGCAAGGATGTCGAAGTTTATAGCTATGGAGAGAGCCCAGAAGACAAAGAAAAAGTCATGTTTCAAACCTTGCCATGGATGAGCAAGACTGGCCTAAAGACCATTTATGAAGAAGGAAAAGAAGCAACAAAAAAGATACTTGGGGGTCGGGACCGTCCATTCTAATGGTCAGGATCACAGTAAGCTGAATATGAGAAAATACCATTTTGTGGTCCCGACCCCCTTTTTAAACGGTCGGGACCCCCATGTATCTAAAAACCCGAGTTCTAAAGCCCGCCTCTTAGGGTTTTCGGCCAACTATTTAAAGGATACACTGCACGGCCGCCGGGGGAACTTCTCTTTTACAATTTTGCTAAGATACTTAGAGAGATTAAATTAGTTTTACATTAATTGAGAGAGTATTTTACATGCTTGAAGATTGTTAATGGAGGTTTTTGGAGCACTTTTCTTCTTCATTGCTGCGTGGTTGAGTGTTTTTCTTTTCGAATGATTTTTGTTGTAAGTTATTTTTGTTTCATTCTTTAATACAATGTTCTGTTTATTTCAATTATTGAATCACATGATTAAGTAGTCTTTGATTGCATTTGTGATGTTTAAACTAGTTGTAGTGTAAAACCCTAATCTTGATTCAACAACGAAGCAAGAAAGGGTAGTTCACGAAAAACCTTGGGGTGTTCATAGTCCCTTTGCGTAGGTTACGAAACCTTTCGCGGAGGGATCTACCTTTCACAAATCTTTTTTTTTCTATTTCGAAAACACTCGAATACGAAAACCCTTAACCATATTCATTTGAGATCACTGGTATGGATTTTCGTAACTAATTGTTAAATACTTTCGAATAGATTTAAATATCAAATTGTTATTAATTTCTTAGTGTTTAATTGAAAAACCCTAGGAAACAAAGGTCTTTAACCATATCTTGAGATCACTGGTTCTGACCTTTGATTACAATGTTCTAAATAATTTTCAAATTAAACCCTATTCTTCAAACAAACACACCCCGAGGCAAAGTAGTGAACTATCCAGACATGACGTTGAATCAAGATCTTTATTCTTATTGAATTGCAATCCAATTTAGTTTTAGTTATAATTGATTAATTTGAAGTTGAAATTGTTTTGTTGATTTTATTTTAATTTTTCGCCATCAAGCTTAATTCCTTTTAAAATTCAGAATGTCCTATTTATTTTAATCTTAATTAGTTGAAATTGAATTTATCTTTAATTTTACTGAACCCTAGAACTTAGTAAACTTAAATTTCCAAACTTGCTTCCCTTTAGTTTTTAGAATTTCTTTCACATCCTAGAAACTAAATAACATTAGGCTCCCTGTGAATTCGACCTCGGACTCACCGAGTTTTAAAACTATGACTGTCTTCTTGCATTTGAGAGGTAGAACCCTAAAACACTATTTAGGGTCGGTCAAGTTTTTGGCATCGTTGCTGGGGAGCCAAAATTTAGTTTTCAAGGTATTTTTAATTTTTAGCTTTCTTTAAGTTTTTTTTTTTTAAATTTAAAAATTTTGAACTTAAAATTTTATTTTTTTTAGAGACTTGTTACGTGCATGTTGTTAAGATTGGGTAAGGTTGTCGTAATTGAATCTGAACTAGGAGATCCCTCATACCTTCCTGAACCATTTTCACCAACCTCACTCTCTACAGTTTCACTTACCACATCTTCCTTTCACTCAATGGCTGAAGTAAGAGATGAAAGGAGTGTGCGTGGTGATAATGAGCCCTAAGAAATTCCGGGTTATATTCCTATGAAAGACCATCTTAATCCTGTTAGACAAACTACCCCATCATGTATAGTCTTGCCCTTAAATAGGGGGAACTTCAACCTTAGGCCAGGAATTATCCAACTTCTTCCTACTTTCCATGGCCTTGACTCTGAAAATCCCTACAACCATCTCAGGGAGTTTGAGGAAGTGAGCAACACGTGTATAGATCATAATGTCAATGAGGACGTAGTGCGTCTTCAACTCTTCCCATTTTCCTTGAAGGACAAAGCTAAGTTTTGGCTTAATTCCCTTCATCCACGTTCTATTGGAACATGGCGTGAAATGCAAACTGAGTTTCTTAAGAAATATTTCCCAACTCAGAAAACTCAGTACTATAGGCGACAGATTACCACTTTCTCTTGCAAACCTAATGAGAATTTCTGTCGAGCTGGGGAAAGGTTTAAGGACCTCTTGATGGCTTGTCCTCACCATGGTTATGAATCATGGAGGTTAGTGAGCATCTTCCATGAATCCCTAACTACCAGTCTTAAGCAATTAGTTTCTACCATGTGCAATGGTACCCTGATCAATAAGATTGCGGAAGAGGCTATGGAATTCTTTGATATGGTGGCCGAGGATTCTAACGATTGGGAAATAGGACCACATTCTTCTTTAGAGCATAGGAATCCCACATCTAGTGGTCAGTTGATGTTAAGTGAGAGGGACGATTTAAGTGCTAGGATATCTACCTTACAACATAAGTTAGATTTCCTTGAACTTAAGAACAAAGAGAAGTTGGTGGAAACACAAGTGGTGTGTTAGGCATCTGACCAAGTAGGACATGATCCTAATTCATGTCCAGAGCTTCCTTTGCTTAAGGAAGTAGCTTACGGTAATGCATATGTCAATAACACTCAGAACCGACCATTCCAAAATAGAGGTTAGGGTAACACTTCCTACCCACAAGGTGGGAATGTTAAGTTTTCAGGAGGAAATCAACATCTCAACGCTTACCCTCAGGGATGGAAAAATCCTCCAGGTTTGGGGTGGAAAAATGATAACCAAAGCCAATCATTCCAACTTTCCTTTTTACCACCACCCTAATATCAACAACCCAATCCTGTTGCATATCAACCTCCCCAGAAGAGATCCTTTGAGGAATCTATTCAACAATTTATGCAACATCAAATGATGATCAATGATAACTTGGCTAGGTCCATAGATGATATCAGGGGCCAAGTTTCTAAGTTAACCCAGGCCATGAGTACCACTCAAAGTGGCAAGCTTCCTACACAACAATTTCCTAACCCTAAAGGCCAGGCAAACATGACTGAGTCCTCAACCTCGGGTGCCACCTCACATGAGCATGTTCAAGTTGTTACCACTCTATGGAGTAGTAAAATTATTCAAAAACCCAATGATCCTAGAGTCAATGCCACGAGTGAGAAGATAGAACCAAAAGTTGGTGAAGGGGTTGAAAAAGTGAGTGATGGAGAGGAAAAAGAAAAAGGGAAAGGGAAAGTAGAGGATGAGAGAAAGAATGGGGAAACTGAAAAAGAGAATGAGGAGGAACCTAGCGAGGGACCTATGGTTAGGCCAATTGACCACCCTGTTGAGTATATGCCTAGACTACCTTTTCCCCAGAGACTAGCAAAGGGCAAGAATGAGATGTTGAATTTAGAAATTTACGAGACTTTCAAATAAGTGAGAATCAACATTCCATTACTTGAAGCCATTAAGCAAAATCCTTCCTATGCTAGATTTCTCAAGGATATGTGCACTGTGAAGAGGAAGCTCAATACCAAGGAAAAAGCCTTCTTGACAGAACAAGTGAGTGCCATACTCCAACTTGACACACCTCCTAAATATAAGGACCCTGGGTGTCCAACTATTTCATGCATCATAGGGAACCACATCATTGATAGAGCTCTACTAGGTGCGGAGTGTCAACCTTTTGCCTTATACTATTTACCAACAACTCGGCCTAGGTGAGCTGAAACTCACCAGAGTGACATTATAGTTAGCTGACCGTTCGGTCAAGATGCCCAGGGGTGTGGTGGAGCACGTATTAGTTCAAGTAGACAAATTCTACTTCGAGTGGATTTTATCGTATTGGATACCCAACCAGTTCTTAACCCTACCCAATCAATTCCGGTCATCCTTGGCAGACCCTTCCTTGCTACATCTAATGCTGTGATCAATTGTAGGAATGGGGTCATGAAACTTTCTTTTGGAAATATGACCATGGAAATGAATATTTTTAGGGTAGGGAAGCAAATAGGAGAATATGAGGATATTAGGGAGGTAGACGTGATCTATACTTTGAGCGAGAAGTATTTTGAGCAGATTTACTTTGAGGACCCCTTAGAGCGTGCCTTAGCAAGGAGTGAGAGATGTGAAATGTTAGATGGGGAAAACTTTAGGGATATTGGAGAGTTTATAGGTGCTAGGGATGAGATTATAGCAGTTAGTGGTTGGGTACCAATGTTTGAACCTATAGAGCCATCTGTGATAAAACCTAAGCCCTCAATTGAATGTCCTCCATGTCCTTCTAGGAAACCCTTACCAAGTGAATTCAAGTATGCATTTCTGGGAGAGGGAGAGACATTTCCAGTAGTAGTGTCTGCAAGTTTAGAAAGAGCACAAGAAGAGAGATTGCTGGGAGTGTTGAAAGCCAATCGTTAGGCTTTAGGGTGGACTATAGCAGATCTTCGAGGTATTAGCTCATTAGTATGTTCTCATCATTATACCTTGAAGATGATGCCAAACCGGTGAGGCAAATTCAACGAAGGCTAAACCCTAATATGAAAGAAGTTGTGAAAGGGGAGGTGCTTAAGTTGCTTGATGCGGGTATCATTTACCCCATCTCTGACTCAAAGTGGGTGAGTCCCACTCAAGTAGTTCCTAAGAAATCCCGTGTCACTGTAGTTGAAAATGAGAAAGGAGAGTTAGTGCCACAACGCACCCAAACTGGGTGGCGTATGTGCATTGATTATAGGCATTTGAATGTAGTGACCCGGAAAGACCATTTTCCACTTCCCTTCTGATTAGCATGCATTATTGTACAATTAGATATATATTGAGCATGCTAATGATGAATTTACAGTTATTATTGGCGATGTGTTAGCGTGATTATCTCATTTCCATGCATTCTTGGTGTGTGTATATTTCAGGTGATATAATATGGTGTTTTGGCCCAAACAACACCAAGGTTGCATGTGAGAAGGAGCCATCCCAAGGCATAAGATCGACTATCATGGGTGCCAAGGAGAAGGAAGTGGTTTGAAGTTCAAAATAGTTGAAGTGGTGTGCAGTTGAAGTTCCAGCTCAACACCCTCTCAGTCTTCCAGCCATAACTTTTTCGTCACAACTCGAAATGGTTCCATTCTTTTTGCGTTGGAAAGAAGACTCGAAGCCCTACGACTTTACTGGTTTAGCCGAAGCCTGAATCTGTCATCTTCAATGTCAAAATTGCATCGGAAGTCAGGGACAGAAAGCTGTCAAAGAAAAACTGTTCACTGTAGTTGTAGATGGGCGCCCCACCTAGACCCATGGGCGCCCCACCACAAGCATGGGCGCCCCACCTAGACCCATGGGCGCCCCTGAGGACCCTTGGGTGCCCCACTCTTCATCAGGTGGGCGCCCACAGAGAGAGAGTTCTGACTGCTGTTTTTGGCTATCTCTTTGAGGACTTCATCAAACACTTGTACCATGGGCGCCCATGAGGACTCTTCCAGCACAAGTTTAGAATAAGTTTAAGCTATGTTTTTACCTTTATGCCCTTGTAATATACGTTGATATAAAAGGTTGAAAAGCTGATGTAGGAGGGGTCGAAACCCTACGCACTTCTTCTCCTTTTCTTAGTTTAGTTTAGATTAGGGTTACGATTTCGATTTCGCTTTGGATTGGATTGTTCAAGCTTAATTTCGACTTCACAATAAGATTTACGTGTAAGTTCTATTTGTTAATTTGTTTTAATCAGAATTTCATGTTCTTCGTGCTTTGTCTTCTATGTTCACTTCGTAGTATTTCGTAGACTTAGTTTGGATTAATTTGCTTTCGAAATTGTCTTAAACCTTTTTAATCTATTTCGTTTTCATATTCTGTTGCATGATGAAGATGTTTTTCTTTTCGAAATACTTTGTTCATGTTTTAGTAATGCTAGGCTAGGGTTTTCTTGGTTTTAACCTAGGAGTGTAATCGAATTGAAGAAGTTGAATTTGGATAGTTCAAACTAAACTGTGTTTATCTTTCGAATAAAAACATAAGGCACATAATTCTAGATTAATTTTTGAAAACGAATTGCCCGTGATACAGTTGAACTTCGATTACGCTCGTGTAAATCGAAGGTCAATTCCGTGTCTCGGTAATTTCGAACCTGATTTCAAAATCCTAGAATTGTGAGTTCTTTACAAAAGGGTTTTTAACGCCAAATCTTCCGACCTAATATTACAGGTGTAAGAATTAGGTTGAGTTAACTATATATCCGAATTCAGCCCTTCGAGGATGTTACAGGACTAGGTTAAAGCTAAGTGTTTTAATTCACATAGTTTGTTTAAGTTTATAAATTGATTTTCTTTTGTAGTGCGTTCATCTTTCGTTTAATTCGTGTTGGAAATTCTCAAATTATTATTACAAATCTCTATTCAAAAACTTCAAAAAGATTGTTTTATTTGCTTCTTAAAATTTTTGCAAGTGCTTTTAAAACCAAGTTTTCCAAAATTTAGTCATACCCTTGCTCCCTGTGGAAGATGACCTAGGACTCACCTAGACTAAACTCAACCGACCTCTTATACTTGAGAGTGAGCCACTACCAATTTAGAGAGCGGTCACCTTCCTAGACTAAGTGCTTGAGAGAGTAGCAGGTAGATCTTTCTATTGTTTTCTAGATGGGTATTCTGGGTACAATCAAGTGGAGATAGCACTAAAAGATCAAGAGAAGACCACCTTCACATGCCCCTTTGGCACTTTTGTGTATAGACGCATGCCATTTGGGCTATGCAACGCACCTGCGACTTTTTAAAGGTGTGTAATGAGCATTTTTAGTGATATGGTCGAGAGATTCTTGGAGGTATTTATGGATGATTTCTCCATCTATGGAGACACATTCGATGAGTTCTTGATCAATCTTGAAAAGGTGCTAGTGCGATGTGAGGAGAGCAATTTAGTGCTCAACTGGGAAAAGTGCCACTTTATGGTACAACAGGGGATTGTTTTAGGACACATAGTGTCATGCTGTGGGATAGAGGTAGATAAAGCAAAAGTGGATATCATTCAAAATTTACCTACCCCTCGATGTGTGAAGGATGTTAGATCACTCCTTAGACATGCCGGCTTCTACCGGAGATTCATTCAATCCTTCAGCTCTCTCGCCCATCCTCTTTGCTCATTATTGTCCAATGATGTTCCATTTGAATGGACAACATCATGCCAAGAGGCATTTGACCGGCTTAAACAGTTGCTCACCATCGCTCTTATTATTCAAAGCCCGGATTGGTCCCTACCATTCGAGTTTATGTGTGATGCCAGTGATTTTGTGGTGGGTGCAATTTTAGGGCAAAGAAAAGAAGGGAAACCCTATGTCATTTACTACGCTAGCAAGACTCTAAATAAAGCTCAAATTAATTATACCACCACTGAGAAAGAGCTTCTAGCGGTAGTGTTTGCCCTTGATAAGTTTAGGTCATATTTGGTAGGTTCCCGTGTCACAGTGTTCACAGACCATGCGGCTTTGAAATACCTCCTTTCAACACAAGAGGCCAAACTTCGTCTGATTAGGTGGATACTCCTTCTCCAAGAGTTTGATTTGGAGATCAAGGACAAGAAAGGAGTTGAAAATGTGGTAGCTGACCATTTGTCTAGACTACCCCAACATGTGTCCAACTTTAGTGACCTACCAATCAATGAGCAATTCCCTGATGAACACCTCATGCATGTTAGCACTAACCTACCAGTCCAACCTCCTTGGTATGCGGACATTGCGAACTTCTTAGTGATCGGACAGATGCCCTCCCATTGGACCAAAGTCGATAAAGGTAAATTCTTACGAAAAGTGCGTAGTTTCTTTTGGGATGAACCATATCTCTACAAGTATTGCCCTGATCAGATTGTGAGACGTTGCATTCCCGAGAGCGAGGTACGTAGGGTCATTGAGTTTTGTCATTCTCTAGTATGTGGAGGTCACTTCTCCTCAAAGAAAACAGTCGCTAAGATCCTCCAAAGTAGATTTTATTGGCCCTCATTGTTAAGGGATGTTCATGATTATTGCCTTCGGTGTGATAGATGTCAACAGTTAGGAGCTCTAACCAAGTGTAATGAGATGCCTCAAAACCCTATAATCGTTTTGGAGATTTTTGATTGCTGGGGGATTGATTTTATGGGACAATTCCCTACATCTTTTGGATATGAGCACATACTGGTGGCCATTGATTATGTTTCTAAATGGGTGGAGGCCATAGCAATTCGTACCAATGACCATCGAGTAGTGATAAAATTCTTAAAGGAGTACATTTTTTCGCATTTTGGGATGCCTCGAGATATCATTAGTGACCAAGGCAAACATTTTTGTAATCGGTCTGTCAGTGTATTGCTACGTAGTTATGGTGTGACCCATAAAGTAGGTACTGCGTGTCATCCTCAAAATAGTGGCCAAGTCGAATTAGCAAATAGGGAGATTAAGGGAATCTTAGACAAAACTGTTAACCTGACACGTAAAAATTAGTCTCTACGTCTTATCGATGCATTATAGGCATATAGAACGGCGTATAAGACAATTCTTGGCATGTCTCCCTATCGCCTTGTCTTTGGCAAGGCTTGTCACTTACCTGTAGAAATGGTGCATAGAGCTTATTGGGCGATTAGGCACTTCAATGAGAATTTGGATGATGCCGGTGTTTTTCGAACTTGAGGAATTGCGTAATGACGCTTTTGAGAATGCAAAGATCGCCAAGGCAAGAATGAAAGATTTACATGACAAACACATTTCTAGAAAATCTTTTCACATAGGCCAAAAAGTCTTGCTATACAACTCTCGTTTGCATCTCTTCTTGGGTAAGCTCCAATCAAGGTGGTACGGTCCTTTTACTATACTTTCCATCTCTGAACATGGTGTGTGTGAGGTTCACAACCACGTAACAACACCACCTTCAAAGTTAATGGACATCGCCTCAAACCATATTTAGAAAACTTTGTGGCCGAAATTGAAACTTGGGATCTTTGGATCCCCCATCTTTCAATTAGAATGAGATTAGAAAGTAATTTTAATTGTATAATAGTAGGTTAGGATAGGTTTTATTTTGTCTTTAATTTAATTTTTTTTTATTTTTGAGTCTAGACATTTTAAGTTTTTAAATAGCTTAGCTAAGAGGGAGAAAATTCTGCTTGATGGTCCTGACCCCCTCTCTAAACGGTCGGGACCACAGTGTTGGCCGAGTACAATTTTGAGGGAGGGACTTTCTGTGGTCCCAACCCCCAGCCGAGATGGTCGGAACCCTACGACTTTCAAAAGCCCCGATTCGGTCCATTCAAGCCCTACTTCATCTCTTCTAACTTCAAATTCTCTCAACCCAGTTCTCTCTACTCGGTGTTCTCCTAAAAATAGGCATTCCCGACGGTTGATTCAGTTTTTTATACCCTTATTCTTCAAATATAAGTCACCTGAGGTATGCTTCTTACATGTTTTTGAATTTTAGATAGCTTCTTTGTTTATTACTCTTCATACCCGAGCTTCCAAGCTTTGAGGGTTCAGATTTCTTGCGAAAAGAAGCTTTGTTTCAAGTTCCTAATAGAGGTAGGAAGTAATTAATTCATTTGAGTGAAATTTTTTCACTCTTCTCTTTCTTCCTACCCATGGTTCACAAATGGGGTCCAGGGGTTCAAAAAACCCTCCGATTTTGAGCTGATTTGCTGATTTTTACATTTTCTTTTGAGAATTTGTTAATTGAATTTATGGTGGATGTTGCATGGCCACCACAATTGTTGAATGGACCCTTCTCGGGTGGATGATGTATGGCCACCTAGAGAATTAAATTTGTGAAATTTAGTTTGGGTAGATGATGTATGGCTACCTAATTTGTCTATCTTGCACACATTAGTTTTGATTCCAATGAACATCTTTCATTAGAACAGGCTCCTGAACTTGGGTGGACATAGGAATTGCATAGTTACTCATTGAATTTTTGTTTTTATATTTGTGTAGCTCCTATGCCCCGAGAACTAAGAAACCGACAAATAGACAATTAGGGACCCCATCTTTTGATAGGAGTCGTTTCTGGAAAGAAGAGGTTGAAGAGAAATATAATAGTACATGGGGGAATAAATCAGTAGTAATTGAGCATTTTTGGCAGATTGATCAGTTTAAGCATAGTGACTTCATGCTTGAACAAAATTTTGAAGGAAGGCAGTGGATTAATGTGGCAAAGTTTCATGCTTATTGTATAATTGATCTGGTTAAGGAATTTTTCACCAATTTCAAAGCAAACTCAATTATAAGGTGAGGGGTAGAGAACGTCTAATCAGTTGGGTAAGGGGAGTTGAAATTACCCTCACACCTGATGACTTTGCTCTTATATTTCAGTTACCTCGAGTTGAAAATCCGGAATTCACTAATCCAGCTGAGGGTACTCCTCTATTTCCAACTGAGGGTACTCCTCCATTTCCAACTGTGGTTTCAGAGATCTTCATAGAGGGTCAGGAATGGGGTGGTGAATATAGGAAACCTGCATCTGTGTTGAAAGATAAATACTGGGCGTTGCACTTGTTTTCTTGTTCCAACCTACTACCTCAAAACAAGACCGCTGATTGTACCCCTTAGAGCCAGACTTGTTTATACTATTGGGACTGCGATGACAATCGATTTACCCTCATATCTTTGGCACCAAGTAGCCTATACCTGTGAGCACTCTGGAGCTCTAACAGCCTTACCCTTTGGCAGAGCACTAACAGAGATCTTTAGAAGGAAAGGAGCTCATATCACAGATGACCTACCCATAACCTTAGGACTTCAATCATTCAATATCACATCCTATGCTAAATCCAGAGGTTTGATATTAAAGAAGAAAAGGAGGGTAGAGGAATCTGAGGAAGAGGGTGAACCTTCACACACCCAAGAGGAACAAGAGGAGGTCACCAATGTTGAGTTGGCAAATCAGATTGGAGTTTTAGCTGAACGTATTAGTGTCATGGAGCAGAATCAAGAAGCTAATCACCACCTCCTGCTATGCATTCACCAAAGCCAGCAAACTCAAGGCCATCTCTTACAAAGTGTTTTGGATTATCTCAGAGAATCTCATCCACCCCCGCCTCCGCAGTTATGGACTTTATGTTTCTTTCTTTGAGAGTTTAGGAGTGAACTTTTCTTTTTGTTTAATTTGTAATCCTAAAACTCTTTACTCACTTTTAACTACTAGGATATTTATATATTCTAGTTTGTGTTTGTTTTCCATTTTATCTTATTTTATGGATGTTACCTTGTGTTAAATTATAGGTTGTTTATGTTCTTAAATTTTATTTTCTTATTTTTTGCAAAGAACAGGTACTCCATCTATGGTCCAACTAACAATCAATGTAAACAATGGGAACTTAGTACCATAAGTAGGAAACATAAGTGGGATGTCATAATCCTTATATCTAGTGAGAGTAGCGAGTCTGAGAGTTCAGAGGTTGACTGGGAAGGGTGGCTTGAGGACTATTTCTTAGAAAGCAATTCATTACCCTTACCATATATATATCCACCACTGATGTTCATCACACCTAATCAATTAGATGACCAATGGTGGGATGAAGTTGACCTTCAACTTCTCTTAGATATGGAATGGGCTAAGGTAATTATAGCTGAGGAGTGGTTAGATGCACCCTCTTATGCCACAGACACCGACACTATAGAATGTGAAACAAGTTCTTTGTTTGAGTACTATGATATGCCACCCCTAGAAGACATCCTTGGAAATGAAAGTATTAACATGGAGTCTAGGGAGGGTGGTGATGTTTACAACGAACTGTACCAAGATGATAATTTTGCCACTTCATTGCAACTCCTTTTTGAGTATCATCCAACTTTTGATTCTATTGAAGACAACATGAGGTACTCCTTAACCTTTCCTTATCTTTTATGTTTATTTCATTTTGGTTATTCTTTTTATGATTAAATTCATGTTCATAATCTTCTCAATTTAGGTTGGGGGGTATATACATCATCCTCATCATGCTCATTGCACACACTACGCACCCACATATGCTTCTTATTTTTCACATTGAGGACAATGTTCAGTTTAGGTTGGGGGGTAGAATTCGCATGATGATATGATGCTCTTATGGTTTGGTTGATTGTGAAATTAAGTGAGATGGTAAAGGAAAAAAAAAGTGAATTTTGTTCAAGCCTTAATAGGAAACATAATTTAAGTGGAGTGTGTGATAACTTTGTGCATTTTTGGACTATCATGGTGGAAAGTTTATGTGCTTAGGAGTGGATTTTATTTGATATTGGTTACTTGAGCATCTTTGGACTAGGTAGAGACTTACACCCTTTTATGGTGAGCTTTTGAGCCTTATATTCTTTTCTTGAGGGGTTGCACATGCTTACATTTCTTTTGTTCTTCACCTTGGATTTCATTGCATCGATTGCATCACAAACACTTACATGAGTATCTATGTGGCACATTATGAGTTGTTGCAAGCTTCGAAAATGATGCTAGGCTTTCTTTGTCATTTTGAGCCTTTTTGTCATTTCTTGGTTATGAATTACCCTAAGAACCAACTTGAAGCCTTTTCAATAAAGTGTGTGATATATATATATATTTTTCTTGGTTTCCCCCTCATATATACCCCTAACCTTATTTACACACTTTAAGCCTTACCTTCATATGTCTTGGGTTGTAAAAGTGCCTTAATGTCAATGGTGTGAATGGAGAATGAAAACTTGTCGGGTGGAGAATCTAATTGATGTTTTGTTTATTTAAAAAAAAAATAGAAAAAAAAAGAGAAAAGAAAGAAAAAAAAAAAGAGATAAGAAAAATTTATCATTTCTTTTGTTTAATAAATTGTGGGACTTATACATTAGTTGCAACTTTTGCAATTGTCCCAAGGGTATTATTTAGTGTGAATAAACTTCTTGTTGGGCTCATTGTTGGGGTTTGGAAAGGAAGTGGGTAGTTTGGGAGTTGTGTGCACTTGAACATCTTTTCTCCCAAGATATGTGTTTTGATTTCCATCCTCCATTGTTAACCACTACCCCTAGCCAAGTTACAACCAAACTAAAGACCTAGTGGATTCTAAGTAAGCAACTCTTATATGGTGTATGTAGTGATCTTGTGTAGGTGATTCTTATTTATGTGATGTGATTCTTACATATGCATTGAAACATGGTTAGGAGCTGTCCACTTTGAGTTTCATTGTAGTTCATTCACATATTATGGAGTTATGTGCAACTAGGATAGCATTTTATGCTAATAGGAACGTGTGAACCTTCTATGAGTGAATTTCTTTCTATGAGTGGAATCCTGTGAGCCTTTGAAGTTAAAACTTAGTTCCATTTATGCTCTTGAGACCTTGTTAAATAAATGAAACAATTTTTCACACATGCTTCTTCTACTTTAATAGTCCATGCATTTATGCTTAACACTTGGAAATTACACATGATATGTAGGTTTTGTAACTTATTGAGCTTGAGCTTAATTCATTTTTGATCTTGATCACTTTTTAACACATTAAGACCATGCCATAGAATTTTGTGGGTAGATTCACTGTAAACCCTCACGAGACCTTACTCGTCCACTAGGGTGAACTTAGGGGTTTAAAGGGCTCGCTACACGTAGCTAAGTGTAGCCGTGTTTCCAATGAAAAGAGAAATAGGATAGTAGTTGCATCTCATTTTAATAAAGAAAATCATGCATTTCATTTTAATTAAGGTCATTGCTAAGGGACTAGCAATGTTCAAGTTGGGGGGTGTGATTACACTTGAAAAGTGTAATTACAAACTCCCTAACTCAACACTTATTCATGCATTTAAATAATTAAAGTTGAAGTTTTAGTGTTATCATATTACTTATACTTTTATTGTTTTATTTGTAGGGAAAAGGGCAAGGATGTTGAAGTTTATAGCTATGGACAGGACCCAGAAGATGAAGAAAAAGTCATGCTTGAAACCTTGCCTTGGATGAGCAAGACTGGCCTAAAGACCATTTATGAAGAAGGAAAAGAAGCAATAAAAAAGATACTTGGGGGTTGGGACCGTCCATTCTAATAGTCGGGACCACAGTAAGCTGAACATGAGAAAATACCATTCTGTGGTCCCGACCCCCTCTTTAAACGGTCGGGACCCCCATGTATCTAGTAACCCGAGTGACCGCTCGTAAATAGTGCAGTGCTAATTAACCCCTAAGTGCAAGGGTGTGCGGTGTAGTTTTAAAACTCAGTAAGTCCGAGGTCGAATCCACAGGGAAGCCTATGTGTTTCAGTTTCTAAGTTCAAATATGAATTGTAGGATTGAATTAGAATTAAAGTTGTAATTAACTTAAATTGGATTTGATAGAGTTGAAATTTGAGAAATTAAACTAAAAACAAAGTAATTACTAATTAAAGAATGTTTCAACTTAAATAAAATTCGAACTAATTTAAATAACTCAGCAAATTAAAATTACTAAACTTGAATTTAAAGAATAACCTAATCTAAGAAGCAAGAGTAATTCAATAATCATGTAATTGAACTGAAATACTTACTAAATTAAAATTCTTAAATAAGACAAGAAGATAAATTCAATTGGAGAGATTCTAATCAGAAATTTTGAAATAATTATCCACTTTTAAAATTAAACTTAACCTAATCAAATTGCAAACAGGATTTATAAGAAATTTAAAACAGTGATTTTATCAAATTGAAATTCTAATAGAAAAGGGTTCTTGATTCAACCTTCACAATTCCAAGTAATCTGTTATTTCACCAAGGGATGATTTTAAATACAATCCATAGTTCACGTCAAAGGATCTATGGATTGGGAAAGATTTTCAATACATTCCAAAATTCCTCGATACACAGTTTTAAATTCACGTTTCATTATGGAAAATAAAACTGGAAAGATTTTATGATAAAAATACTCGAGTTCAAATCTAGATTAAAATTGTTTAAAAATTATCAAGAAAATTATAATCAAGGTGTTTATCAGTGATTACAGAGAATATGAACAAACACTCTTGTTTTCAAAGGTTTTCCAAACAAAAATCAAATTTGAAAATAGTAGATCACTTCACATAGGCTTTTGAAACCCATGTGAAGGATCTACGTACATCCCTCAGTTCATAACAAATTACCCTTCATTGATTCAGTGAATCAAGAACAAAGGTTTTTACCCTAGCATGCTTTGAAACAACTTAACAAGCTTAGATGAAGACATAACTGTTAAAGCTTCAAAAACGTAATTAAAACAGTCCTAATGAATGTAAAACCTACCTACGAACATTCAATTAATAATAATGAACCAAAACGAAATACTAGATTAATTAAAGTTAAACCTTAAGATCAAAACGTACAGCATTCGTATCAAACTCTAAACGAAACCCTAATATTTTAAAGCATCCAAAGATTAAACAAACTAATGGCATTAATCATAAAAATCATCCACGAACATTCAAAAACTAATAAAGAGCAAGAATGAAATATTAACTTACTTGAAAACGAACTTTGAAATAAGAACTTGAGTAGCAATCGCAATGACAATCGTCTTAAAAACTTGGAGTACGTAGAGAAACATTCACGAATAATTAAAAATCTTCAAACTCTTCAAATAAATAAATAACTAAAACTAAACTTAAACCTAAGAGAAGTAGGAGAAGAGGAAGAAAAACAAAAATGCAGCCCCCTCATTCGGCTACACAATGTCATATATATAAGCAAACACAAAACCCTAATCATTCAAAACGCGGAGCAACAATTCCGTATCAGGGGGTCCGGACCACAGTGTATGTTTTATTCAATCGGCTGGAAGGCAAGCTTCTGTGGTCTGGACCATCAAGCAAGGGGGTCCGGACCACCAAGTGCAGTTTCTCCATCCTTTGATCTTTCAACTTCAGCCGAGCTTTGGGAGGCTTGAGGCAACCTTGATACACTTGATTGCTTCGTTCCCTTTTTCATCTAGATCATTAAAATCACTATCATCTTCAAGAATTATACCCTTTTCCCTGCAATTAGAAAGAATAGGATATAAGCAATAAAATAATGATAACTTGAAGAAATAACATGCTTAAAAGTGTGAATAATGATGCAAATGACTAGTTTGTAATTACACTTTCCAAGTGTAATCACACCCCCCAACTTAAGTCATGCTAGTCCCTAGCAATGCAGTTTATTGAAAAGTAAAGCAACTATAGTCCTATCTCTCTTTTCGTTGGAGACACGGCTACACTTAGCTACGTGCAGCAAGCCCTTTAAACCCCTAGGTTCCCCCTAGTGGACGAGTAAGGTCTCGTGAAGGTTTGCAGTGAATCTACCCACAAAATTCAATAAACTAGTTCAATGTATAGTAAAAGTCTTTCAAACAATTTCTGGTTCAATCTCAATAAAGAATTAGTCACTACACCCAAAAATTGCATAAAACCTCCCAATGCATGTTAAACTTACCTAATTCTCAACCCATTAATTCAAATGTATCAATTCATATCATTCATTCAAAATAGTCATCAAATATACTCTAAGATTGTGGCCTTGACTTCAATTCTCACCAAGATGCCCACTCACAAATAAAATCACTCGAACAAGGTTACTCTCATGGTTCATGCAAGAATGCAATGTCAAATAAGTGCAATGAACCCAATTCACGAAGTGACTGAAAGAATTAAGATATGGAGTGTTGCATAGCTTCATGAATGGAATGTATTAATGCATTACAAGAGAACTATTATCAACCACATGAAATAGATCAATGCTCTTATAAGTGTTGTTCACCTAAAGTCCATTAGGTCTTTACTAGGTTGTAGCTTGGCCATGGGGTATTGGTTAGACAAACAAAGGATAGGAAAATCAAAGTGCATGTCTAAGGATTACAATGATAGTGCAATGACAAACCCCCAACTTCTCTCTTTTCAACTCCTTGAATACTAAACATTGAAGCTTTCTTATTATTATTATTTTTTTCTTTTTTTTCATGGGACTAATAATAATGAACTTATGAATTGCTATGTCCCTATTTTTTTCTCTTTTTTATTTTATTTTTTTTTCACACATTTTCTAATATAAGCTCCTCCCTTATACACCTTGTTTCAATTCTTGCACAAACATCCCAAGACATGCAAGGGTTGGCTCACCTATATATCTAAGGCTAAGGGTCAAAGATGTGGCTAAGACAAAAAATTTCATGTATATTTTTTTTCAAATGCTTCAAAGTGGCTCCAATGGTAATGTAATCAAAGAAAGGTTATAAGCTTCCAAATGTATGAAAGATGGCCTAACATCACTCTCTAGGTTTCTAACACTTTTTTTTTTTCAGAGACATTAATCCATACATGTAAATCAAAAATAGTATCTTGTGCATTCAATACCAAAGCAAAATAATATGACGAAGCTATTCAAGAACAGTGAGATGAAAGAAATCATATAGAAGTTAAGTATAAACCCTCAAGAATAAAAGATTAGGCTCTAAAGCTCACAAAATATGGGGTTTTAAGTCTCCACCTTTATCTTGGCATACTTGAATGACTAATTCTCATGAATTCAAATCCTTAATACATTTTCATATAATGGTTTCAAAATGACAAGTTATCAATGCAATAGGCAATTTTATACTCAATTTGAATTAAAGTGCCTTCTTCAAGATTGAAACCAAACCATTCATTATTTTCATGACTGATACTAACATTAAACTAGTTAAGAGAACACATATACAGTCTAGTCATGCAAATTCAAGAAAGTCATAAATAACAATGATCAAAATTTCAAAATTTTCAAAATTTCAAAAAATTTTCTCATTCATGTAAAATCTTTTCATCATGCGACCCTACCCCCCAACTTAAATGTCAATTGTCCTCAATGTGAAAACTATGAAGTATATGTGAGGATGTAGTGTGCAAAGTGAGCATGATGAGGTACAATAACAGTAAAGCATAACTAAGACTGAACATGCATCTATCAGATTAACCACTAAGAATAGAAATATTCATGGCAATGCAAGTGGTTAATAATATAGAACAGAATAAAAAAACGAGACAAAAAGAAAAGAAAAGCAATAAAATAAAATGGAAAGGAACATACCTTCTGATAGCATCCTTCAGGTCTAAATGTTGACGAAGTTCAAAAAAACTGTAAGGAATTCCATAATCATCCACATCCGATTCATTTAAATTATCGTCAATTCCATTTTCAACCTCACTGTTAGCACTCCCTTCTCAGAAAACCCCAATGGTGATGTAGTGGCTAAGCCAGTCTCAGAGTCAGAATAAATATCGGTGTCAATAACATAAGTAGGAGCATCAGGCCAGTCAGTAGAAATATCAGTGATCTCAGTCCACTCCATATCTAGGAGAAGCTGAAGGTCAATCTCATCCACCACTCCCCCTCAAGAGGTTGATCAGGGTTGAAATGAACAATAGGAGGAAATACAAGTGGCAATGGTAAGGAATTTCCCTCAATAAAATTTCTTTAGGCCATAATTCCAAGTCATCGTCAGAAAATCCATATCACTACCCTCCACTGATTATAAAATGAAAATCGCCCCTCTTACGTTTCTTGCCGATAATTTAATACGAGACTCTGAGTTTTTAAATTCTTTAGTAAAATCACTCAAGATGAACCTGTGCTTAAAAGAAAAGACATGGAAATAAATTAAAACAGCAATGAAAGCTCATCCAAGCACAAGGAAATTAACATAAAGCAAATAAGGCATAATACATCACCATAGAACAAAAGTAGCATAAGTATCCAATAATTACATCCCAGAAAATAAATGCACCCTAAAAGAGTTTTAGGAGTAACAAATACAATGAGTGATCAAAATCCTAAACTCTCAGAACCCAAAGATAACAAGGTCCTCTCACTGTGGAGGTGGAAAAGAGTCACGAAGGTGATCCAGGACACTTTTCAGCAAATGTTCCTGGGTCTGCTGAGACTGCTGGATGCGTAGGAGCAACTGATGATCTTCTTCTTGATTCTTCTCTATGTGATCCATGCGCCCCTCTAAGACATCAAGCCGACTAGCCAATTAGAATTAGTGACTTCTTGTTCTTCCTCAAGTCCTCCAGTTATAGGAGCTGAGTATGTTCATGGACCTTTTGGGCTTTTCTCTTCTTAATAGCCATGTCGCCACGGGACTTGATATAAGAAGTGATAGTGAAGGTTGCAATACCAAGGCCATGGGCATGTCATCTGTAACTTGGGCCCCTCTCTTCCTAAAAATCTCGGTAAGAGCACCTCCAAAGGGCAAAGCATCAATAAGCCAGGCTGCTCACAACATAGGAAATGTGGTTCCAAAGATAAGATGGGAGATCAATGGTCATGCCGGTCCCAATTGCATATATCAGTCTGGCCCTAAGAGGTGTGCAGTCTGAATTTCGATTTGAGGAAGTAAATTGGTGCAAGAGAACATGTGCAAAGCCCAATATTTATCAGTAAGTATAGAACATGGCTTTCTACATTCCACATCCCATTCCTGGCCTTCTGAGACAATTTCTGATACTAGATTCAAGAAAGGTGGTGTCCCTTCAGCTGGATAAGTGAACTCGGGCTTTTGGACCCGGGTAATTGAAAAACTTGGGCTAAATCATCCGGGGTAAGAATGATTTCAACCCCCCTAACCCAACTGACAAGGCGTTCTCTTCCTCATCTCTTACTAATTGAGCCCTCTTTGAAGTCGCAAAGAACTCTCTGACCAAGTCAACCACACAGTAGGCATTAAACTTAGCTATACCGAGCCATTGTCGCCCCTCAAAGTTTTGCTCTAAAAGGAATTCTTCACTTTTAAAATGATCAATTTGCCAATATCGTTCAACCACCACTGGCTTATTCACCCACTTGTCATCATAATTCAGTTCAGCTGCTGCCCTCCAAAATCGATTTCTATCAAAAGTAGGTTCATATTGTCGATTGGCAACATGCTTAGTTCTTGGAGGCATGGGGACTACAAATTAATAATGATAAGAATAAGTCATTCTAAGCAATCCTTATGTCCACCCAAAGTTGGTGGCCCCATTCTAATGACAACTAAACAAAATACTTAATAAATAGCACCAAATCACCAAACAATGTTCTTATGGATCCAAATCAAACCCACGGTAGAAAAAATGCAAACTTTGGAAACTAATTCAAACTAATACTACCCTTGAATATTAATGTCCAAAGAAAGTGTTTTGGTGAGATAGAACATAACTCTTGAAGCTTTGAAGCTTAAGGTGAACAAATAAGGGAGAATCGAACTAGGGCTTGAAGCAAAGAGAAGAACATACCTTCTAGAAGAGTGGAAAATGCAGGAAATTGTTGATTTCAACTGAATAGAATCAACTTCTTTTTGAAGAATCTTGCACGGTTAGATGATTTCTAGGTTGTATTTTGCTAGAGAGAGAGAATATTGAAAAGGGGAATCGGCTTAGGGGGCTGCCGAATTGAAAGTTAGACAGCTGCAGAAACCATTTATACCAGCCCGCAGGGTCCGAACCGTCCCCCCT
This sequence comes from Vitellaria paradoxa, assembly GCA_019916065.1. Lineage (NCBI taxonomy): Eukaryota > Viridiplantae > Streptophyta > Magnoliopsida > Ericales > Sapotaceae > Vitellaria > Vitellaria paradoxa. Next base: position 48,255,545 of record CM034239.1, read on the forward strand.
CAGGGGGTCCGGACCACAGTATACTCGGCTCTAATTCTTGCTTATTGCTCTAATTCTCTCAATTTTCCTAATAATACTAACTAAAAAAAAAACTAAAATAAATAAACGGCAAGCTAACCTAGATCTACTAATATACACTACAAATACTTAAATGCGGGACTATTCATAAGGAGGGGGATCTAAAAGATCCCATGTTTCAATGCAAGCCGCAAAGTTTTGTAAGTATGGTTTCAACCTATGCCCATTCACCTTAAATCGATGTTTATTCTTTGGATTTTCAATCTCAATGGCTACCATGATCTGACACATGCGTTACTATGAAAGGTCCTGACCACCTAGATTGTAGTTTCCCTAGGAATAGATGAAGTTGTGAGCGATAAAGTAATACTTTTTGGCCTTCATGAAATGATCGTCGAGCAATATGCCGATCATGTATTTTCTTTATCCTCTCTTAGATAGTAAGGCATTCTCATAAGCGTCATTCCGTAATTCTTCCATTTCTGCAATTTGTAGTTTACGGTGTAACCCCGCCTCATCAAGATTAAAGTTGAAGTTCTTAATTGCCCAATAACTTTATGTTCTAATTCAATGGGCAAATGGCATGGTTTACCGTAAACTAACCTGTAGGGAGACATTCCTAAGGTAGTTTTATAGCAATGCGATATGCCCATAGGGAACTGTCAATCGTAGTGACCAATCCTTGCGGTTAGGATTAACCGTCTTTTCTAGGATCGTCTTAATTTCCCTGTTTGCAAGCTCTACCTGGCCACTTGTCTGGGGGTGATATGGAGTTCCTACTTTATGTGCCACCCCATATTTAAGAAATAGAGTGCCTACAGGTCGGTTACAGAAATGTTTTCCCCCCATCACTAATTATCGCTCGGGTACCCCGAAGCATGAAAATATGTTTTCATGGAGGGAATTTAAGAACTACTTTATGGTCGTTTGTCTTAGCAGCTACTGCTTCTACCCATTTAGAAACGTAATCAACTCCTACTAATATGAATTCATACCCAAAGGAGCTTGGAAAAGGACCCATGAAGTCTATTCCCCAACAATCAAATATTTCCAAAACAATAATAGGGGATAGAGGCATCATGTTCCTACGAGTCAAGCTACCTAACCGTTGACATCTGTCACAGGTAGTACAGAATTGATGAACATCCTTAAATAACGTAGGCCAATAGAATCCACATTGTAATATCTTTGCAGCTGTTTTGTTCGTAGGAAAAGTGGCCACCACACGCTTGAGAATGGCAGAACTCAATTATTCCTTGGACTTCCCAGTTAGGAATACACCTACGGATAACTTGGTCAGGGCAGTATTTAAATAAATACGGATCATCCCAAAAGAAAACTCTCACATTCCTAAGGAATTTCTTCCTATCTTTAGAAGTCCATTCATCCGGGATTTGTCTTATCACTAAGTAGTTAGCAATATCAGCATACCAAGGAGGGGTAGAGGCTGTTATTACTTGCACATGAAATAGCTGTTCATCAGGGAAGCTATCATTGATTTGAGTATCATCTTTAAGATAGACTTCAACCGGTAAACGTGACAAATGATCCGCCACCACGTTCTCTACACCCTTCTTATCTCTTATTTCGAGGTCAAACTCTTGCAGTAGCAATATCCATCGGAGTAATCGTGGTTTGGCCTCTTTCTTGGTCAACAGGTACTTAAGTGCAGAATGGTCAGTGAAGATGATAACTGTTGAACCAATGAGATAAGATCGGAATTTCTCAAGGGCAAAGACAACTGCTAGTAATTCTTTTTCAGTTGTTGTGTAGTTCTTTTGAGTGTCATTAAGGGTCTTACTAGCATAATAAATAACATGTGATTTTTTGTCTTTCTCTGTCCTAGTACAGCTCCAATAGCATGGTCACTAGCATCGCACATCAATTTGAATGGCAGTGACCAATCAGAGTTTGTAAAATAGGAGCTGTAGTTAGACATCCCTTGAGTTTTTCAAAAGCTTGCTGGCATTGATCAGTCCATTCAAAGGGTGTATCTTGTGTTAGTAATTTACACAAAGGCCTGGAAATTTCACTAAATGATTGAATGAACCTCGATAGAATCCAGCATGTCCCAAGAAAGATCTAATATCCTTTACTGATTGGGGTTTGGGAAGCTTTTGAATCAGCTCTACTTTTGCCTGATCTACCTGAATACCTTCTTTTGAAACTATTGCCCTAGAATGATGCCTTGTGTCACCATAAAATGACACTTTTCCCAGTTAAGGACAAGGTTCTTTTCCTCACATCGAGTTAATACTAGATCAAGGTGTTGCAAGCATTGCTCGAATGAGTCACCATAGACAGAGAAATCGTCCATAAATACTTCGACGATCTCTTCTACCATCTCACTAAATATGCTAATCATGCAACGCTGAAAAGTGGCAGGGGCGTTACATAGGCCAAACGGCATTCGTTTGTATGCAAAGGTGCCAAAGGGACAGGTGAATGTAGATTTTGGATTGATCCTCTAAAGCCACCTCTATTTGGTTATAGCCAAATAGCCATCTAAAAAGCAGTAATAAGCACGCCCAGCCACTCTTTCTAAAACTTGATCTAAGAATGGAAGAGGAAAGTGGTCTTTTCTAGTACTTGATTGAGTTTCCTATAATCAATGCATACTCGCCAACCAGTTTGCACTCTCGTTGGGACTAGCTCATTATTTTCATTCCGAACTACGGTAATACCTGACTTCTTAGGTACCACTTGCGTAGGACTTACCCATTGGGAATCAGAAATTGGGTAATTATCCCTACATCAAGCAACTTTAGTACCTCAGCCCGTACTACCTCTTTCATATTTGGATTGAGCCTTCTTTGCATTTGTCGTACCGGCTTGGCACCCTCTTCTAAATAAATGTAATGTGTGCAAAGGAGTGGACTTATACCTGTTAAATCTGCCACTGACCACCCTAATGCTTTCTTATGGGTCTTTAACAGCTCTATCAAGGTATGTTCTTGGTCAGTAGTCAATTCAGAAGATATTACTACAGGGTATGTTTCTCCTTCACCTAGAAAAGCATACTTCAAATTAGAAGGTAATGGTTTCCTATCGGGACTTGGGGCTTTCACATTCGAAGATTGAGCTTTGTTCAATAGTGGCCCTAGATTTTCAAACATCGGTTTCCAATTACCTATTGACATTAATGGGCAAACGTCTAACCATTCATATAGCATGTTGCTGAGTTCACTAGGTATCATAAAATCCCCTTTTTCTATATCACTGCATAGTACTCTTTCTAAAGGATCTTCTATGAATTCCCTATCAACGTAATTCTGAACGATGGTTTCGACTACGTCTACCTCTTGTATTTCAGCCACTTCTTTTGGTTGTTTGGTAACATGAAAAGATATTTGTTTCAAACTCTATGTTACCAAAGGACATCTTCATGGATCCATTCCTACAATTAATCAAAGCATTTGACGTTGCTAAAAATGGACGTCTAAGAATCACAGGTGTCGATCAGGTGCTGACAAACTGGTTAGTGGTTGTGTATCAAGGATTATAAAATCCACCGGAAAATAAAAATTTTCCACTTGCACCAGTACATCTTCAACTATACCTCGTGGGACTTTTATAGATCTATCTGCAAGTTACAGAGTCACACGGGTAGGTTTAATCTCTCCTAATCCTAGTTGCTCGTACACTGAATAGGGAAGTAAGTTCACACTAGCTCCTAAATCAAGAAGTGCTCGACTAACAAAGAATTCCCCTATATAACAAGAGATAGTAGGACACCCAGGGTCCTTATATTTCGGGGGTGTGCGACATTGAAGAATAGCACTTGCTTGTTCTGTTAGGAAAGTTTTTCCTTAACATTCAGTCCCCTCTTCACAGTGCATAGCTCTTTCAAGAATTTTGCATACACTGGATTTGTTTAATTGCATCTAAAAGAGGTATATTGATTTTACTTGTTTAAAAACCTCTAGCAATTCAGCTGCTTGAGCTTCTCTCTTAGCTTTCAAGAACCTTTGGGGAAATGGTGCTTTAGGGATATACTCCCTAGGCACTAAGATAGATTCTTTTTCCTTTTGATTCTCCCCTTTTTCTTCCTCACTCTTCTCTTTCTTAGATTCCTCTTCCCTCTTAAATTTTTCTTCTTCCATGCCTATGGGTTGTTTTCCTTCCCTCCTATTATCTTCCAACATCCGCTTAGGTTCTAACTCTTCCCTAACCTCAACCATCTTAGGGTGAATGGTTTTATCTATAGTTTTACCACTCCTAAGCGTCGTGATGTTTTGTACCTGCTCAATATTGCCAGGCATATCTCTCAAGGATTGTCTTGCTGCGATAGCTTGATCTTCAGCAGCCATTTCTAATGGTGGAGTAGGAATTCTAGGAGTTTGAGTTTCTCCTAAAGAGGACTCTAATTCTAAAGGAACAGCTAATGATTCAGGACGTAACAATCTACCGTCTTCCCCTCTAATCCAACTGTGCATAAGCCAAGCGAATCTTTCTAAGGAAAATTTAACTAAGAGAGATTAACTTTCAAATTTTTAAGTTTTAAAATTTTTTTGTTTTTGTTTTTTTTTTTTTTTTTTAAAGAAGGAAAAAAAAATTCAAATTCTATCCTAAAGATTCTAAGAACCTAAAAACTAAAATTGGCGTCCCCTGCAACGGCGCCAAAAACTTGACCGCTCGTAAATAGTGCAGTGCTAATTAACCCCCAAGTGCAAGGGTGTGCGGTGTAGTTTTAAAACTCAGTAAGTCCGAGGTCGAATCCACAGGGAAGCCTATGTGTTTCAGTTTCTAAGTTCAAATATGAATTGTAGGATTGAATTAGAATTAAGTTGCAATTAACTTAAATTGGATTTGATAGAGTTGAAATTTGAGAAATTAAACTAAAAACAAAGTAATTACTAATTAAAGGAATGTTTCAACTTAAATAAAATTCGAACTAATTTAAATAACTCAGCAAATTAAAATTACTAAACTTGAATTTAAAGAATAACCTAATCTAAGAAGCAAGAGTAATTCAATAATCATCTAATTGAACTGAAATGCTTACTAAATTAAAATTCTTAAATAAGACAAGAAGATAAATTCAATTGGAGAGATTCTAATCAGAAATTTTGAAATAATTATCACTTTTAAAATTAAACTTAACCTAATCAAATTGCAAACAGGATTTATAAGAAATTTAAACAGTGATTTTATCAAATTGAAATTCTAATAGAAAAGGGTTCTTGATTCAACCTTCACAATTCCAAGTAATCTATTATTTCACCAAGGGATGATTTAAATACAATCCATAGTTCACGTCAAAGGATCTATGGATTGTGAAAGATTTCAATTCATTCCAAAATTCCTCGATACACAGTTTTAAATTCACGTTTCATTATGGAAAATAAAACTGGAAAGATTTTATGATAAAAATACTCGAGTTCAAATCTAGATTAAAATTGTTTAAAAATTATCAAGAAAATTATAATCAAGAGTGTTTATCAGTGATTACAGAGAATATGAACAAACACTCTTGTTTTCAAGGTTTTCCAAACAACAAATCAAATTTGAAAATTGTAGATCACTTCACATAGGATTTTGAAACCCATGTGAAGGATCTACGTACATCCCTCAGTTCATAACAAATTACCCTTCATTGATTCAGTGAATCAAGAACAAAGGTTTTTACCCTAGCATGCTTTGAAACAACTTAACAAGCTTAGATGAAGACATAACTGTTAAAGCTTCAAAAACGTAATTAAAACAGTCCTAATGAATGTAAAACCTACCTACGAACATTCAATTAATAATAATGAACCAAAACGAAATACTAGATTAATTAAAGTTAAACCTTAAGATCAAAACGTACAGCATTCGTATCAAACTCTAAACGAAACCCTAATATTTTAAAGCATCCAAAGATTAAACAAACTAATGGCATTAATCATAAAAATCATCCACGAACATTCAAAAACTAATAAAGAGCAAGAATGAAATATAACTTACTTGAAAACGAACTTTGAAATAAGAACTTGAGTAGCAATCGCAATGACAATCGTCTTAAAAACTTGGAGTACGTAGAGAAACATTCACGAATAATTAAAAATCTTCAAACTCTTCAAATAAATAAATAACTAAAACTAAACTTAAACCTAAGAGAAGTAGGAGAAGAGGAAGAAAACAAAATGCAGCTGCCCCCTCATTCGGCTACACAATGTCATATATATAAGCAAACACAAAACCCTAATCATTCAAAACGCGGAGCAACAATTCCGTATAAGGGGGTCCGGACCGTCCCTCAGGGGGTCCGGACCACAGTGTATGTTTTATTCAATCAGCTGGAAGGCAAGCTTCTGTGGTCTGGACCATCAAGCAAGGGGGTCCGGACCACCAAGTGCAGTTTCTCCATCCTTTGATCTTTCAACTTCAGCCGAGCTTTGGGAGGCTTGAGGCAAACCTGATACACTTGATTCTGCTTCGTTCCCTTTTTCATGTAGATCATTAAATCACTATCATCTTCAAGAATTATACCCTTTTCCCTGCAATTAGAAAGAATAGGATATAAGCAATATAATAATGATAACTTGAAGAAATAACATGCTTAAAGTGTGAATAATGATGCAATGACTAGTTTGTAATTACACGTTCCAAGTGTAATCACACCCCCCAACTTAAGTCATGCTAGTCCCTAGCAATGCAGTTTATTGAAAAGTAAAGCAACTATAGTCCTATCTCTCTTTTCGTTGGAGACACGGCTACACTTAGCTACGTGCAGCAAGCCCTTTAAACCCCTAGGTTCCCCCTAGTGGACGAGTAAGGTCTCGTGAAGGTTTGCAGTGAATCTACCCACAAAATTCAATAAACTAGTTCAATGTATAGTAAAAGTCTTTCAAACAATTTCTGGTTCAATCTCAATAAAGAATTAGTCACTACACCCAAAAATTGCATAAAACCTCCCAATGCATGTTAAACTTACCTAATTCTCAACCCATTCAAATGTATCAATTCATATCATTCATTCAAAATAGTCATCAAATACTCTAAGATTGTGGCCTTGACTTCAATTCTCACCAAGATGCCCACTCACAAATAAAATCACTCGAACAAGGTTACTCTCATGGTTCATGCAAGAATGCAATGTCAAATAAGTGCAATGAACCCAATTCACGAAGTGACTGAAAGAATTAAGATATGGAGTGTTGCATAGCTTCATGAGGAATGTATTAATGCATTACAAGAGAACTATTATCAACCACATGAAATAGATCAATGCTCTTATAAGTGTTGTTCACCTAAAGTCCATTAGGTCTTTACTAGGTTGTAACTTGGCCATGGGGTATTGGTTAGACAACCAAAGGATAGGAAAATCAAAGTGCATGTCTAAGGATTACAATGATAGTGCAATGACAAACCCCCCAACTTCTCTCTTTTCAACTCCTTGAATACTAAACATTGAAGCTTTCTTATTATTATTATTTTTTTTTCTTTTTTTTCATGGGACTAATAATAACTTATGAATTGCTATGTCCCTATTTTTTTTCTCTTTTATTTTATTTTATTTTTTTTTTTCACACATTTTCTAATATAAGCTCCTCCCTTATACACCTTGTTTCAATTCTTGCACAAACATCCCAAGACATGCAAGGGTTGGCTCACCTATATATCTAAGGCTAAGGGTCAAAGATGTGGCTAAGACAAAAAATTTCATGTATATATTTTTTTTCAAATGCTTCAAAGTGGCTCTAATGGTAATGTAATCAAAGAAAGGTTATAAGCTTCCAAATGTATGAAAGATGGCCTAACATCACTCTCTAGGTTTCTAACACTTTTTTTTTCAGAGACATTAATCCATACATGTAAATCAAAAATAGTATCTTGTGCATTCAATACCAAAGCAAAATATATGACGAAGCTATTCAAGAACAGTGAGATGAAAGAAATCATATAGAAGTTAAGTATAAACCCTCAAGAATAAAAGATTAGGCTCTAAAGCTCACAAAATATGGGGTTTTAAGTCTCCACCTTTATCTTGGCATACTTGAATGACTAATTCTCATGAATTCAAATCCTTAATCATTTTCATATAATGGTTTCAAAATGACAAGTTATCAATGCAATAGGCAATTTTATACTCAATTTGAATTAAAGTGCCTTCTTCAAGATTGAAACCAAACCATTCATTATTTTCATGACTGATACTAACATTAAACTAGTTAAGAGAACACATATACAGTCTAGTCATGCAAATTCAAGAAAGTCATAAATAACAATGATTTTCAAAATTTCAAAAAATTTTCTCATTCATGTAAAATCTTTTCATCATGCGACCCTACCCCCCAACTTAAATGTCACATTGTCCTCAATGTGAAAACTATGAAGTATATGTGAGGATGTAGTGTGCAAAGTGAGCATGATGAGGTACAATAACAGTAAAGCATAACTAAGACTGAACATGCATCTATCAGATTAACCACTAAGAATAGAAATATTCATGGCAATGCAAGTGGTTAATAATAGTAACAGAAGAATAAAAAAAACGAGACAAAAAAAAGAAAAGCAATAAAATAAAATTGGAAAGGAACATACCTTCTGATAGCATCCTTCAGGTCTAAATGTTGACGAAGTTCAAATAAAAACTGTAAAGGAATTCCATAATCATCCACATCCGATTCATTTAAATTATCGTCAATTCCATTTTCAACCTCACTGTTAGCACTCCCCTTCTCAGAAAACCCCAATGGTGATGTAGTGGCTAAGCCAGTCTCAGAGTCAGAATAAATATCGGTGTCAATAACATAAGTAGGAGCATCAGGCCAGTCAGTAGAAATATCAGTGATCTCAGTCCACTCCATATCTAGGAGAAGCTGAAGGTCAATCTCATCCCACCACTCCCCCTCAAGAGGTTGATCAGGGTTGAAATGAACAATAGGAGGAAATACAAGTGGCAATGGTAAGGAATTTCCCTCAATAAAATTTTCTTTAGGCCATAATTCCAAGTCATCGTCAGAAAAATCCATATCACTCCCCTCACTGATTATAAAATGAAAATCGCCCCTCTTACGTTTCTTGCCGATAATCAATTTAATACGAGACTCTGAGTTTTTAAATTCTTTAGTAAAATCACTCAAGATGAACCTGTGCTTAAAAGAAAAGACATGGAAATAAATTTAAAACAGAAGCATCTCAAGCACAAGGAAATTAACATAAAGCAAATAAGGCATAATACATCACCATAGAAACAAAAGTAGCATAAGTATCCAATAATTACATCCCAGAAAATAAATGCACCCTAAAAGAGTTTTAGGAGTAACAAATTATACAATGAGTGATCAAAATCCTAAACTCTCAGAACCCAAAGATAACAAGGTCCTCTCACTGTGGAGGTGGAAAAGAGTCACGAAGGTGATCCAGGACACTTTTCAGCAAATGTTCCTGGGTCTGCTGAGACTGCTGGATGCGTAGGAGCAACTGATGATCTTCTTCTTGATTCTTCTCTATGTGATCCATGCGCCCCTCTAAGACATCAAGCCGACTAGCCAATTTAGAATTAGTGACTTCTTGTTCTTCCTCAAAGTCCTCCAGTATAGGAGCTGAAGTATGTTCATGGACCTTTTGGGCTTTTCTCTTCTTAATAGCCATGTCGCCACGGGACTTGATATAAGAAGTGATAGTGAATGGTTGCAATACCAAGGCCATGGGCATGTCATCTGTAACTTGGGCCCCTCTCTTCCTAAAAATCTCGGTAAGAGCACCTCCAAAGGGCAAAGCAGTCAATAAGCCAGGCTGCTCACAAACATAGGAAATGTGGTTCCAAAGATAAGATGGGAGATCAATGGTCATGCCGGTCCCAATTGCATATATCAGTCTGGCCCTAAGAGGTGTGCAGTCTGAATTTCGATTTTGAGGAAGTAAATTGGTGCAAGAGAACATGTGCAAAGCCCAATATTTATCAGTAAGTATAGAACATGGCTTTCTACATTCCACATCCCATTCCTGGCCTTCTGAGACAATTTCTGATACTAGATTCAAGAAAGGTGGTGTCCCTTCAGCTGGATAAGTGAACTCGGGCTTTTGGACCCGGGGTAATTGAAAAACTTGGGCTAAATCATCCGGGGTAAGAATGATTTCAACCCCCCTAACCCAACTGACAAGGCGTTCTCTTCCTCATCTCTTACTAATTGAGCCCTCTTTGAAGTTCGCAAAGAACTCTCTGACCAAGTCAACCACAGTAGGCATTAAACTTAGCTATACCGAGCCATTGTCGCCCCTCAAAGTTTTGCTCTAAAAGGAATTCTTCACTTTTAAAATGATCAATTTGCCAATATCGTTCAACCACCACTGGCTTATTCACCCACTTGTCATCATAATTCAGTTCAGCTGCTGCCCTCCAAAATCGATTTCTATCAAAAGTAGGTTCATATTGTCGATTGGCAACATGCTTAGTTCTTGGAGGCATGGGGACTACAAATTAATAATGATAAGAAATAAGTCATTCTAAGCAATCCTTATGTCCACCCAAAGTTGGTGGCCCCATTCTAATGACAACTAAACAAAATACTTAATAAATAGCACCAAATCACCAAACAATGTTCTTATGGATCCAAATCAAACCCACGGTAGAAAAAATGCAAACTTTGGAAACTAATTCAAACTAATACTACCCTTGAATATTAATGTCCAAAGAAAGTGTTTTGGTGAGATAGAACATAACTCTTGAAGCTTTGAAGCTTAAGGTGAACAAATAAGGGAGAATCGAACTAGGGCTTGAAGCAAAGAGAAGAACATACCTTCTAGAAGAGTGGAAAATGCAGGAAATTGTTGATTTCAACTGAAATAGAATCAACTTCTTTTTTGAAGAATCTTGCACGGTTAGATGATTTCTAGGTTGTATTTTGCTAGAGAGAGAGAATATTGAAAAGGGGAATCGGCTTAGGGGCTGCCGAATTGAAGTTAACAGCTGCAGAAACCATTTTATACCAGCCCGCAGGGTCCGAACCGTCCCCCCAGGGGGTCCGGACCACAGTATACTCGGCTCTAATTCTTGCTTATTGCTCTAATTCTCTCAATTTTCCTAATAATACTAACTAAAAAAAAAAATAAAATAAATAAACGGCAAGCTAACCTAGATCTACTATACACTACAAATACTTAAATGCGGACTATTCATAAGGAGGGGGATCTAAAAGATCCCATGTTTCAATGCAAGCCGCAAAGTTTTGTAAGTATGGTTTCAACCTATGCCCATTCACCTTAAATCGATGTTTATTCTTTGGATTTTCAATCTCAATGGCTCCATGATCTGACACATGCGTTACTATGAAAGGTCCTGACCACCTAGATTGTAGTTTCCCTAGGAATAGATGAAGTTGTGAGCGATAAAGTAATACTTTTTGGCCTTCATGAAATGATCGTCGAGCAATATGCCGATCATGTATTTTCTTTATCCTCTCTTTAGATAGTAAGGCATTCTCATAAGCGTCATTCCGTAATTCTTCCATTTCTGCAATTTGTAGTTTACGGTGTAACCCCGCCTCATCAAGATTAAAGTTGAAGTTCTTAATTGCCCAATAAACTTTATGTTCTAATTCAATGGGCAAATGGCATGGTTTACCGTAAACTAACCTGTAGGGAGACATTCCTAAGGTAGTTTTATATGCAATGCGATATGCCCATAGGGAATCTGTCAATCGTAGTGACCAATCCTTGCGGTTAGGATTAACCGTCTTTTCTAGGATCGTCTTAATTTCCCTGTTTGCAAGCTCTACCTGGCCACTTGTCTGGGGGTGATATGGAGTTCCTACTTTATGTGCCACCCCATATTTAAGAAATAGAGTGCCTACAGGTCGGTTACAGAAATGTTTTCCCCCCATCACTAATTATCGCTCGAGGTACCCCGAAGCATGAAAATATGTTTTCATGGAGGAATTTAAGAACTACTTTATGGTCGTTTGTCTTAGCAGCTACTGCTTCTACCCATTTAGAAACGTAATCAACTCCTACTAATATGAATTCATACCCAAAGGAGCTTGGAAAAGGACCCATGAAGTCTATTCCCCAACAATCAAATATTTCCAAAACAATAATAGGGGATAGAGGCATCATGTTCCTACGAGTCAAGCTACCTAACCGTTGACATCTGTCACAGGTAGTACAGAATTGATGAACATCCTTAAATAACGTAGGCCAATAGAATCCACATTGTAATATCTTTGCAGCTGTTTTGTTCGTGGAAAAGTGGCCACCACACGCTTGAGAATGGCAGAACTCAATTATTCCTTGGACTTCCCAGTTAGGAATACACCTACGGATAACTTGGTCAGGGCAGTATTTAAATAAATACGGATCATCCCAAAAGAAAACTCTCACATTCCTAAGGAATTTCTTCCTATCTTTAGAAGTCCATTCATCCGGGATTTGTCTTATCACTAAGTAGTTAGCAATATCAGCATACCAAGGAGGGGTAGAGGCTGTTATTACTTGCACATGAAATAGCTGTTCATCAGGGAAGCTATCATTGATTTGAGTATCATCTTTAAGATAGACTTCAACCGGTAAACGTGACAAATGATCCGCCACCACGTTCTCTACACCCTTCTTATCTCTTATTTCGAGGTCAAACTCTTGCAGTAGCAATATCCATCGGAGTAATCGTGGTTTGGCCTCTTTCTTGGTCAACAGGTACTTAAGTGCAGAATGGTCAGTGAATGATAACTGTTGAACCAATGAGATAAGGAATTTCTCAAGGGCAAAGACAACTGCTAGTAATTCTTTTTCAGTTGTTGTGTAGTTCTTTTGAGTGTCATTAAGGGTCTTACTAGCATAATAAATAACATGTGATTTTTTGTCTTTTCTCTGTCCTAGTACAGCTCCAATAGCATGGTCACTAGCATCGCACATCAATTTGAATGGCAGTGACCAATCAGGAGTTTGTAAAATAGGAGCTGTAGTTAGACATCCCTTGAGTTTTTCAAAAGCTTGCTGGCATTGATCAGTCCATTCAAAGGGTGTATCTTGTGTTAGTAATTTACACAAAGGCCTGGAAATTTCACTAAATGATTGAATGAACCTTCGATAGAATCCAGCATGTCCCAAGAAAGATCTAATATCCTTTACTGATTGGGGTTTGGGAAGCTTTTGAATCAGCTCTACTTTTGCCTGATCTACCTGAATACCTTCTTTTGAAACTATGTGCCCTAGAATGATGCCTTGTGTCACCATAAAATGACACTTTTCCCAGTTAAGGACAAGGTTCTTTTCCTCACATCGAGTTAATACTAGATCAAGGTGTTGCAAGCATTGCTCGAATGAGTCACCATAGACAGAGAAATCGTCCATAAATACTTCGACGATCTCTTCTACCATCTCACTAAATATGCTAATCATGCAACGCTGAAAAGTGGCAGGGGCGTTACATAGGCCAAACGGCATTCGTTTGTATGCAAAGGTGCCAAAGGGACAGGTGAATGTAGTTTTGGATTGATCCTCTAAAGCCACCTCTATTTGGTTATAGCCCAAATAGCCATCTAAAAAGCAGTAATAAGCACGCCCAGCCACTCTTTCTAAAACTTGATCTAAGAATGGAAGAGGAAAGTGGTCTTTTCTAGTACTTGGATTGAGTTTCCTATAATCAATGCATACTCGCCAACCAGTTTGCACTCTCGTTGGGACTAGCTCATTATTTTCATTCCGAACTACGGTAATACCTGACTTCTTAGGTACCACTTGCGTAGGACTTACCCATTGGGAATCAGAAATTGGGTAAATTATCCCTACATCAAGCAACTTTAGTACCTCAGCCCGTACTACCTCTTTCATATTTGGATTGAGCCTTCTTTGCATTTGTCGTACCGGCTTGGCACCCTCTTCTAAATAAATGTAATGTGTGCAAAGGAGTGGACTTATACCTGTTAAATCTGCCACTGACCACCCTAATGCTTTCTTATGGGTCTTTAACAGCTCTATCAAGGTATGTTCTTGGTCAGTAGTCAATTCAGAAGATATTACTACAGGGTATGTTTCTCCTTCACCTAGAAAAGCATACTTCAAATTAGAAGGTAATGGTTTCCTATCGGGACTTGGGGCTTTCACATTCGAAGATTGAGCTTTGTTCAATAGTGGCCCTAGATTTTCAAACATCGGTTTCCAATTACCTATTGACATTAATGGGCAAACGTCTAACCATTCATATAGCATGTTGCTGAGTTCACTAGGTATCATAAAATCCCCTTTTTCTATATCACTGCATAGTACTCTTTCTAAAGGATCTTCTATGAATTCCCTATCAACGTAATTCTGAACGATGGTTTCGACTACGTCTACCTCTTGTATTTCAGCCACTTCTTTTGGTTGTTTGGTAACATGAAAGATATTTGTTTCAAACTCTATGTTACCAAAGGACATCTTCATGGATCCATTCCTACAATTAATCAAAGCATTTGACGTTGCTAAAAATGGACGTCTAAGAATCACAGGTGTCGATCAGGTGCTGACAAACTGGTTAGTGGTTGTGTATCAAGGATTATAAAATCCACCGGAAAATAAAAATTTTCCACTTGCACCAGTACATCTTCAACTATACCTCGTGGGACTTTTATAGATCTATCTGCAAGTTACAGAGTCACACGGGTAGGTTTAATCTCTCCTAATCCTAGTTGCTCGTACACTGAATAGGGAAGTAAGTTCACACTAGCTCCTAAATCAAGAAGTGCTCGACTAACAAAGAATTCCCCTATATAACAAGAGATAGTAGGACACCCAGGGTCCTTATATTTCGGGGTGTGCGACATTGAAGAATAGCACTTGCTTGTTCTGTTAGGAAAGTTTTTTCCTTAACATTCAGTCCCCTCTTCACAGTGCATAGCTCTTTCAAGAATTTTGCATACACTGGGATTTGTTTAATTGCATCTAAAAGAGGTATATTGATTTTTACTTGTTTAAAAACCTCTAGCAATTCAGCTGCTTGAGCTTCTCTCTTAGCTTTCAAGAACCTTTGGGGAAATGGTGCTTTAGGGATATACTCCCTAGGCACTAAGATAGATTCTTTTTTCCTTTTGATTCTCCCCTTTTTCTTCCTCACTCTTCTCTTTCTTAGATTCCTCTTCCCTCTTAAATTTTTCTTCTTCCATGCCTATGGGTTGTTTTCCTTCCCTCCTATTATCTTCCAACATCCGCTTAGGTTCTAACTCTTCCCTAACCTCAACCATCTTAGGGTGAATGGTTTTATCTATAGTTTTACCACTCCTAAGCGTCGTGATGTTTTGTACCTGCTCAATATTGCCAGGCATATCTCTCAAGGATTGTCTTGCTGCGATAGCTTGATCTTCAGCAGCCATTTCTAATGGTGGAGTAGGAATTCTAGGAGTTTGAGTTTCTCCTAAAGAGGACTCTAATTCTAAAGGAACAGCTAATGATTCAGGACGTAACAATCTACCGTCTTCCCCTCTAATCCAACTGTGCATAAGCCAAGCGAATCTTTCTAAGGAAAATTTAACTAAGAGAGATTAACTTTCAAATTTTTAAGTTTTAAAATTTTTTTGTTTTTGTTTTTTTTTTTTTTTTTTAAAGAAGGAAAAAAAAATTCAAATTCTATCCTAAAGATTCTAAGAACCTAAAAACTAAAATTGGCGTCCCCTGCAACGGCGCCAAAAACTTGACCGCTCGTAAATAGTGCAGTGCTAATTAACCCCCAAGTGCAAGGGTGTGCGGTGTAGTTTTAAAACTCAGTAAGTCCGAGGTCGAATCCACAGGGAAGCCTATGTGTTTCAGTTTCTAAGTTCAAATATGAATTGTAGGATTGAATTAGAATTAAAGTTGCAATTAACTTAAATTGGATTTGATAGAGTTGAAATTTGAGAAATTAAACTAAAAACAAAGTAATTACTAATTAAAGGAATGTTTCAACTTAAATAAAATTCGAACTAATTTAAATAACTCAGCAAATTAAAATTACTAAACTTGAATTTAAAGAATAACCTAATCTAAGAAGCAAGAGTAATTCAATAATCATCTAATTGAACTGAAATGCTTACTAAATTAAAATTCTTAAATAAGACAAGAAGATAAATTCAATTGGAGAGATTCTAATCAGAAATTTTGAAATAATTATCACTTTTAAAATTAAACTTAACCTAATCAAATTGCAAACAGGATTTATAAGAAATTTAAAACAGTGATTTTATCAAATTGAAATTCTAATAGAAAAGGGTTCTTGATTCAACCTTCACAATTCCAAGTAATCTATTATTTCACCAAGGGATGATTTTAAATACAATCCATAGTTCACGTCAAAGGATCTATGGATTGTGAAAGATTTTCAATTCATTCCAAAATTCCTCGATACACAGTTTTAAATTCACGTTTCATTATGGAAAATAAAACTGGAAAGATTTTATGATAAAAATACTCGAGTTCAAATCTAGATTAAAATTGTTTAAAAATTATCAAGAAAATTATAATCAAGAGTGTTTATCAGTGATTACAGAGAATATGAACAAACACTCTTGTTTTCAAAGGTTTTCCAAACAACAAATCAAATTTGAAAATTGTAGATCACTTCACATAGGATTTTGAAACCCATGTGAAGGATCTACGTACATCCCTCAGTTCATAACAAATTACCCTTCATTGATTCAGTGAATCAAGAACAAAGGTTTTTACCCTAGCATGCTTTGAAACAACTTAACAAGCTTAGATGAAGACATAACTGTTAAAGCTTCAAAAACGTAATTAAAACAGTCCTAATGAATGTAAAACCTACCTACGAACATTCAATTAATAATAATGAACCAAAACGAAATACTAGATTAATTAAAGTTAAACCTTAAGATCAAAACGTACAGCATTCGTATCAAACTCTAAACGAAACCCTAATATTTTAAAGCATCCAAAGATTAAACAAACTAATGGCATTAATCATAAAAATCATCCACGAACATTCAAAAACTAATAAAGAGCAAGAATGAAATATTAACTTACTTGAAAACGAACTTTGAAATAAGAACTTGAGTAGCAATCGCAATGACAATCGTCTTAAAAACTTGGAGTACGTAGAGAAACATTCACGAATAATTAAAAATCTTCAAACTCTTCAAATAAATAAATAACTAAAACTAAACTTAAACCTAAGAGAAGTAGGAGAAGAGGAAGAAAAACAAAATGCAGCTGCCCCCTCATTCGGCTACACAATGTCATATATAAGCAAACACAAAACCCTAATCATTCAAAACGCGGAGCAACAATTCCGTATAAGGGGGTCCGGACCGTCCCTCAGGGGGTCCGGACCACAGTGTATGTTTTATTCAATCAGCTGGAAGGCAAGCTTCTGTGGTCTGGACCATCAAGCAAGGGGGTCCGGACCACCAAGTGCAGTTTCTCCATCCTTTGATCTTTCAACTTCAGTGGAAGACCCTTCAACATTTTTCACTTGGGCAATTGGATTTGGACGTGGTTGAGCAGGGAATTGACCTTTAGGTTGTGTAGTCAACGTTTGGGTTAAAAGAGTCAACTGTCCCCTAATGTCGTCCAAAGTTCTATTATTTTGAGCCCAAAGTGTGGATTGTGTGTTCATGAATTGTTGAAGTGTTTCTTCTGTGGACTTCTTATTTGGGGGAATATATGGAGTATGAGAAGGTCCCACATTCTGAGGCAATCCTGGATTAGTGACTGAAACCTGAGGATTTGGAGGAGGTGGAGGATGATAAGATTGTGGCATTTGAGCTGCTCCATCATTTCTCCAACTAAAATTTGGATGGTTCCTCACACCCGGATTATATGCTTCAGAATAGGGCTTTCCTCCCAAATTCTGTCCACGATATGGAGGTCGGTATTGGTTTATTGCATGGATAGGAAGTTCACTAGATAGCTGATTTTGCACGACTTCTCTACATATGGGCATACTAGGACAATCATCCGTTCTATGAGATTGGCTATCACAAGCTACGCAATAGACATTTGCTACGAATTCTTTAACTATAGGTGTGTCCTTTTAATCTTAAGGGTCTCTATTTCTCGGTCAGAGTTGCTAGTTTTGCCTTAAGATCATCGGTTTCACTTAAGTGATGCAAACCTCGAATAGGAGTACCACTAGTATTCTGAGTATTCTGAGGTCCCGTGGTATCCCAAGTTTGTGCATTTTCAGCTAAGAATTCAAAATATTCATAAGCTTCTTCAGGGGTTTTATCGTAAAACTGCCCATTGCACATTGTTTCCACAAATTGTTTCAATTGTGGTGTCAGGGCTCCGTAGAAGATGCTAGCAAGACGCCAGACTTCAAATCCATGGTGAGGATAGGAATGTAAGAGAGTTTTAAACCTCTCCCAACTTTGGTAGAATGTCTCACCATGTTGTGAAGCGAAGTTCAAAATCTGATGCTGAATTGCATCAGTTCTATTAGGTGGGAAAATTTTCTTTAAGAATTTGGCTTGCATTTTATCCCAGGTGCGAATAGAATTAGATGGTAGGAATTCAAACCATCTAGCAGCCTTATCTTGCAATGAAAATGGGAATAGCTTAAGAAATACGAGCTCTATTTGGCATCCTTGATCCTTTATAGTGACACAAATGTTCCTAAAGCGAGTTAAGTGGTCATATGGATTCTCAGAATCCATCCCATGGAAAGTAGGTAACAATTGGATCATCCCTGGTTTAAAGTGAAAAGTTTGGTTTACAGGCCAAACTATGCAGGATTCAGGAGTATGCCTATTCTGCTGCAAGATATCTCTCAAGGATTGTCTTGCTGCGACAGCTTGATCTTCAGCAGCCATTTCTAATGGTGGAGTAGGAATCCTAGGAGTTTGAGTTTCTCCTAAAGAGGACTCTAATTCTAAAGGAACAGCTAATGATTCAGGGCGTAACAATCTACCGTCTTCCCCTCTAATCCAACTGTGCATAAGCCAAGCGAATCTTTCTAAGGAAAATTTAACTAAGAGAGATTAACTTTCAAATTTTTAAGTTTTAAAATTTTTTTGTTTTTGTTTTTTTTTTTTTTTTTTTTTAAAGAAGGAAAAAAAAAATTCAAATTCTATCCTAAAGATTCTAAGAACCTGCTTGTTCTTGTTTAATTACCTCACTCCTAAGATAAAAGCTCAAATGAAAATTCAGATTATAAATTCAAATTTAAAGAAAATGTTAAGTGAGGTAAATCAAGACAAGTTTTCCCCCAAGTGCAAGGTGTGGTTGAAGCACAAAATAACTAGGTAAGTCCCAGGTCATTTCCACAGGGATCTAGGGAGTAATGAAGTGAATGACTCTAATGGAGATTAATTTGGCAAAACACAACTCACAGAAAAATGTAAAATAGAAAATTAAAATCTGATTTGGTTGGTTGATGATTTTGAACTAACTTTCCAAAAGCAAAGTGAATTTAAACTAAAAGATTAAGTGATAAAAAAGGTTGAGCAAGGCAAGTTTAATACCAATCCGAATGAATTTCAAGTGCCAAGAGTTTATAAATTACCAAATCAATTTGTACTGATTTTTGAGAAAATTAATTTCAATTGAAACAAACCATGGATTAAACACTCAATGTGCATAACCTATTTTAAGGACAATAGGAGTTCTAATTCTAGCAACCCACATACAACAATGTCATGAGAGTTCTAAGTTAAGCAACACCTATGAACTCATCAATAGGATATACAAAGTTGGATTAATCGGGTCTTGAATCAATGAGTTCTAAGACACCCAGCTGCAAATTGACTTGATACTATAAGAACTCAAAGTAAATTCATGAAGTTCGGCCACTTGAGATTCATTGGAAGGGCATTACCCTTGCCTTGGCTCAAGAAATCTTAGTCGAGCATGTTAAAAAGAAGAAAAACAGAAGTGGAAATCTGATTCGAAGACATTACAATCTGAAATTGAAAGTTTAATGGATTTAGACTTGAAAATCTGATCACAGAAATTGGAATGAATTCAAAGTGTAAATCTCAAAAACTCTAATGCCGAATTGAAATTCCAATGTAAAACTATGAACTCTCAATGAATTTCTCTCCAAAACTCCCTCTACGAAATCTGAATTTTCTTCCCCAAAAATGTTCTCTGTCTTTTTTTTCGTCGCGTGGGTCTCACTCCACTTCTCTCTTCCTTCTCCTCTCTCTCTCCTCTAACCGAATGTTGTCCTCATGATGGCTCCTTCTCTCTCCTATATCTTTTTTTCCTGATTTGCCCTCCCTGGATTGCAGGTTACATCACATGGGGAAGTTGGGGTCACATGGAATTCGTTGCTGTGAAGAAGCTTATATTCGAATACAGTAAAACCATATTCGAATATGATCCTCTGCTGCAGAAATTTCCAGAATAGTAATTCTGATCTCTTTGCATTGATTTCAACTGAATTTTCTTCTTCTTCTGAAATAGCTTCAATCCTTTGATGTGTTATGCAGCATGCTTTCTTCTCAACATCCTCAATGTAGCTTAATTTCTTGTTCTTGTGATGGAAATCAACACATATTCCACTTTGGAGATATGGAGATGAAATCTGCACAAAACATAGATTTTATGTCTTTTTATGATGTGTGCAAGTGTAATTTGAATGTATAAATATGTAACAATTGATGTCCAATCACACACCCCCCAACTACAACATTACTAGTCCCTAGTAATGCTTCTAATAGAAGAAATAGGAGAGAAATCCAAAAGCATTAATTTCATTTCAATTTGAATGATATTTCAGCTATTCATATGGAATTAGTCAACACCATAAGCAAAAATTTTCATAAGCAAAGTTTAAAATTTAAAATTTTATAAGAGATGTGAAACTTGCCAAATGTGTGAAATGAATGTGAATGAATAGCAGCTTTTAACTCTATCAATCTTAACATACATCTTTTAGAACTTCATTTAATTCTGAACTTTGCATTCCATTTCATTCCCAAGTTTTGACTTCAAATCTCACCTTGGAATTCACTCCAAAGAAAATAGAGCACACAAGGTTTCACTCAAGATGCCCCTATTAAGAGTAAATGTTCATCAAATTCTAGAAGGTGGCATCAACAAGTCAAAAACGATGTATTCAAGAAAGAATTAGACTTGGCATAACTCCATGAAGGAATGATGTAGCAAAGTAATTTCAGAATTTTCACCATGATTCCCTAATTCCTAAATTTCACAATTGAATGAAAATTCTTCCAAAGATCAATTAGGACTTGCAATGGGTTGTAATGGGGCCAAGAGGTTTAATAAGGTAATAGAAGGAAAGGATAAGGAATTCAAAACTGATTTGGAATACTGAAATAAACTTTCTTCCATCCTTCTCTAATTAAATTTTTTTTTTTTTTTTTTGAAATTGGAATTGACCTCAAGTGAATGTACTTCAAAATTAAAAAAGTTTCCACCTTTTTGATTTTCTTTTTATCAACAATTTCCCTTAACAATTCCTTTTTCCTCATTCCATTCATTTTTCCTTCTTCTCACCTCCAAATCCCAAAATGTTGTTCATTTCTCTTCCTTAATATTTTCAGTGTATTCCAATCTGTTAGGGAAGGCTAAAGAGCATTCATAATGGTTAAAGGTATGATGTGGTAAGAATAAAGAAGTATGAATGCTCTAATAAAGCTCAAACTTGGCTCCAAGGATGATGTTCATCAAAGAAAGGCATTCCAAGCTCAAATGTTAAGAAAAATGGCCTAATATCATTTCTATGATTTCATTCCATTCAACCATAAAAGTTAAGAATCAGAAGTCTAGTTCCATTCATCCATCACTTCACAAACACCCAAAGCAAAATAGTATAAGTGGAGTTATTGAAGAAATTTGAAGTGCAAAAAGCTTGAGCTTTTGGAAAGCCCTTAGAGTAAATGAAGTCTCTCATGAACAAAGTTTAAGGCTCAAATATCTCACTTCAGGTTTTAAGTCTCCACTATATCTGGAAATCCATAAAACACATTATTCATTCATAAATTCATTCCTCAAGACAAATGTTAGATCAACAATCCTCAAACTAAATCCATTCACACACTTTTCAGCTTAAAAACACATGGCAACCACAACAACTCTTAAAATTCCATACTTCAACTCAGCTCAATCCAATTTATGCAAATGACATCACTAATTCCAAGAAAACAGAAATTTCATTCATTCCAAGTTGTAAGTTCAAAGTCATAGGTAGCAAAAGTAAAACAAAACAACTTAAACCTAATCAAAAGAAACAAACAGCAGGAACATTAATCCAAATCCTATTGTTGACAAAACATATTTGAAATATTCTGAAGATTTGCTGTCAAAAATCTGGTTTCAAGGACAAAAGAGTCTGGATCATGGCTGAAGTACTGAAATTAAGCATTTCTCCCTTCTTGACTCCATTCGAATATGCTCTCCACCATTCGAATAAGCTTCTGCTGCCCCTGTCTCAGCTCACTCACTTCCCTCATCAGTACTTCTTGATTTTTCTGGATTAATGTCAACTTCTCCTCTGTGCTCATGGGGGCTGCTTCAGTTGCCTCCTCCTCTGCTGGCTGCTGCTGGTTGTTCTCAACTGCAGGTGGAGCAGCCTTCTTCAATTGTCCTCGACTTCGATTCATAGATATCTTGTCTATCAAAGGAGCAGCTTTCACAATGGCCATTCCTACCTCTTCCTCTATTCCCAAAAAGTGCTGAATTATCTCTGTAATTAAACCTCCAAAAGGCAGCCCAGCTGTGGATTCTGGTTTTTCTACCACATGAGAAATAACCAACCAAATGTGGTAAGGTAAATCCATGGGAATGCCTAACAACATCTTTCCCATAATCATGGCTTGTTCAAGAGTGATGGTTGACTTGTAAGCATGGGGCAGAAATAAAGAACAGATCAGCATGTGAAGGATATTACTTTTGGGAGTAATTCCTGACTTGGACATCCTAGAAGTGGTCCATTGAGCTTGAGGGTTGGCTGTGAAGAGCCTAGCCAAATTGTCCTTATGCAATTGCTTCTCCCATCGTACTTTTTGTTTAGGTGTGGATTCGGGTATTCTTTCAACAGGCAAGTGACCTATGAAAGAAATCTTCTCAAGATTCAAACTAATTCTCTTCCCTCTAACCTTAGAGTTTATCTCAGGTCTCCCATGAATCATACCCACTTCAGCATTTGAGTAAAACTCTCTCACATATGGTACCACAGCCCTCCTACTGGTTGTAACCCAATGTACCCAGCCCCTTTGCTCAAATAATTCTAACAATTCATAGGGTGGTTCATTGTAATCCTCCAATTTAATTCCTCTTTCAGTCAACACAGCTCTCTTGCTGTAATTCTCATCATATTTCAGCTTTGAAGCTTTGTTGGAAAACCTCAAATTATCAAAAGAACCCTCATCAAAAAGATCATGGTCAGATTGTGCTTCAGGTTCATCCAAAAGAACATTTTCAGAGGTATGGACCTCATCCTCAGGAGCAGAGGTGTGTTCCTTAGTCGGCACATTCTCAGGAACTCCATCAGAGTTTTCCTTTTCAACATTAGAGACATGATCATCATGTCTCTCACTCAAACTCTCATTTCCTACAGAATGGAATGATTCTGTTCTAGAGGAAGACCTACGGTCTGATTTAGAAGATGACAGCTCATATGTTATGGGTTCCTGAACAACAAGTGAAGAACCCTTACCATGTTGGCTCAAAATCCTCATGCTCCTTCTTTTAGCCTTACCTTTGTAAGCCATCTTCTTCATCCTCTTTGGTGGCATTTTGCTTCAATTGATTCTCCACCCTTTATCAGAAATTCTCCAAAACTGTAAACCCTAGCTTCTTCAATCGCAGCTCTGTATCTGAATCTTCCTTTCAATGTCAACTCAAAATCTCACTCAGATAATCTGAAAGTAAAAGACTAGAAGAAGATGTGGAATGGTGAAGGTTTCAGGGTCGTGGGCACCAGGGCTCGTATTCGAATAGAACAGGACCTTGAATGGGGCCACTCACGGGTATATACAGGATTTAAAACCGACATCATATTCGAATACCCAGACCCATATTCGAATACAGGTTATCAGCAATTTGTAATTCCAGTGTCCAGAAAACCAGAAATTCTTCCCCCATTTCTTAAGAATACTCAAATTAAGTTTTGCCAACAGCTAGGATTCGAAAATTATTTCAAAAGAAATAACTAATTCAAGAAGAAGTTTTGCAATTTTTCCAAATTTTCAAAATTTTTTTTTTTCAAATTTTCAACATATGCAAACTCAAACTGACATAAGCATGATCTTAATTCAATTCAAGCAATTCCAAATCATATCAAAACATTCTGATCATATACAATCACTCAATTCAGCAAATTTCAGTAAAAATACTATTCACATCCACAAACTCAGATTGTGTCCCCCCCAACTAAAATCATGCATTGTCCTCAATGTATTAAACCAGCAAATTAAAGAAAGGTTGGGGAAGTAACATACCTGAAGATTGTGAATGAAAATTCAACTTATTACCAAGAAATGAAAGCTGATAGTCAGCTGCTGTGACCAATTCCCCACCAACTTGTTTCCAAGCTCACATTTCAGCAAGTGGCAAGGCATTTAGTCCAGCTACTGCATGATCACAGCTGCAGTTGCAATTGCAACTGATCACATCAGATTTGAATGGATTCTTTTCATCAAGCAGATTCTTCACTTCCTCAGTTGAGTACTACTTGCAGCTGAAAACTGAAGGTTAGCAATAACCATATACAACCTCTTTTTTTTTTTTTTTTTTTTCACAAAAACAAAAGAAAACAGAAAATCAAAAGCATAACAGAACCTACACTACTATGATACAAAATCAGAATCCTTTCTTCATTCAAACAGAATTTGGGGGATCTTCAAGATCCCAACTCTCTACTTCAGCAACAAAATTCTCATGATACTCTTTCAATCTCTGTCCATTCACTCTAAAAACATTCTTGGAGGTTGGATTTTGAATGTCAACAGCCCCAAACTCAGTGATGTTCTGAATCACATATGGACCACTCCATCTGGACTTCAATTTCCCGGGAAACAAATGTAACCTTGAGTCATACAACAAAACCTTTTGACCCACAAACAACTCTCTTTTGAGGATATGTGTATCATGCCATTTCTTCACTCTATCCTTGGTGATCTTAGCATTCTCATATGCATCATTCCTAATCTCCTCAAGCTCATTTAGTTGCAATTTTCTTTGAAAACCAGATTCAGTGATGCTCTCATTAAAATGTCTCACTGCCCAAAAGGCCTTGTGTTCAAGTTCCACAGGAAGATGACAAGCTTTTCCATACACTAACCTATAAGGAGACATGCCTAGGATAGTCTTGTAGGCAGTCCTATAAGCCCAAAGTGCATCAACCAATTTCAAAGACCAATCTTTCCTTGTGGGATTCACTGTTTTTTCAATGATTCTTTTGATCTCTCTATTGGCTAATTCAGCTTGTCCACTTGTTTGGGGGTGGTAAGATGTTCCAACCTTGTGTAACACCCCATACTTCTTCATCAAAAGACCAACATGTCTATTGCAAAAATGTGTTCCCCTATCACTTATCATGGCCTTTGGCATTCCAAATCTTGAAAACACATTTTCCTTCAAAAATTTTATCACTACCTTGTGGTCATTGGTCTTAGTTGGTATGGCTTCTATCCACTTTGAAACATAATCCACTGCCACTAAGATATACTCATTGCCAAATGAATTCACAAATGGTCCCATAAAATCCATACCCCAACAATCAAAGATATCAAGCACATAAATGGGGTGAAGTGGCATCATGTTTCTCCTAGTGATCTTACCAAGCCTTTGACACCTATCACAAGCAACACAAAAGGCATGCACATCCCTAAACATGGTAGGCCAAAACAATCCACTCTGTAAAATCTTTGCCACTGTCTTCCTAGCTGAAAAATGACCTCCACATGCAAGAGTATGACAAAAACTAATGACACTCTGGACTTCACTCTCGGGTATGCATCTCCTTATGACTTGATCTGAGCAATACTTAAACAAATAAGGGTCATCCCAGAAAAAGTGTCTCACATTCCTAAAGAACTTCCTTCTATCCAGCATGGTCCAGTGAGAAGGCACAATACCTGAAGCTAGGTAGTTGGCTATATCTGCAAACCAAGGTACCTCAGAAGAGTCTATGTGGAACAACTGCTCATCAGGGAATGTCTCATTGATGGGAGAATCAAAAGATGCTAAATCCTGATGTGGGAGTCTAGAAAGGTGATCAGCAACTACATTTTCAACTCCCTTTTTGTCCTTGATTTCTAAATTAAATTCTTGAAGCAGAAGAATCCATCTAATAAGTCTAGGCTTAGCATCAGGTTTGGTCAAGAGATACTTCAAAGCAGCATGGTCAGTGTATACTATGACATGGGAACCTACCAGGTATGATCTGAACTTGTCCAAGGCATATACTACTGCTAGCAACTCCTTCTCAGTAGTAGTGTAATTCCTTTGTGCTTCACTAAGGGTTTTGCTAGCATAGTACAACACATGTGGTCTCCTATCCCTCCTCTGTCCTAGCACTGCACCAATGGCACAATCACTAGCATCACACATGATCTCAAATGGTAAAGTCTAGTCTGGTGGCTGCATAATGGGAGCTGAGGTGAGCAAACTCTTAAGTCTATCAAATGAGGCCTGACACTCTGGTGTCCAATCAAAGGGAACATCCTGGGATAGAAGGTTGCACAAAGGTCTAGCAATGGCACTGAATGATGCAATGAACCTTCTATAAAACCCAGCATGGCCAAGAAATGATCTGATATCCTTAACACATCTAGGGGTAGGAAGTTTTTGAATAATTTCCACTTTAGCTTTGTCTACTTCTATCCCCCTAGAAGACACTATGTGGCCAAGGACAATTCCATGAGTTACCATAAAGTGGCATTTTTCCCAATTCAAAACCAAGTTTTTCTCCTCACATCTAATCAAAACCTTCTCTAAGTTTCCCAAACATGTATCAAAGTCACTGCCATATACTGAAAAGTCATCCATAAAAACTTCAAGGAATCTCTCTACAAAATCACTAAACAGACTCATCATACATCTCTGAAATGTTGCAGGAGCATTGCAAAGACCAAAAGGCATACGCCTATATGCAAATGTGCCAAATGGGCAAGTGAATGTGGTCTTTTCCTGATCCTCCAATGCAATCTCAATCTGATTATACCCAGAGTAACCATCCAAGAAACAGTAAAATGCATGCCCTGCCACTCTTTCCAATACCTGATCTAGGAATGGAAGAGGGAAGTGATCTTTCCTTGTGACTGCATTCAACTTTCTATAATCTATGCACATGCGCCATCCTGTTTGGATGCGCATTGGAACTAATTCCTCTTTTTCATTCTTAATCACAGTCACTCCAGATTTCTTAGGCACTACCTGAGTTGGACTCACCCACTTAGAATCTGAGATGGGGTAGATAATTCCAGCATCCAAAAGCTTGATTACCTCCCCTCTAACAACCTCTTTCATGTTGGGGTTGAGTCTCCTTTGCATTTGCCTAATAGGCTTGGCCTCATCCTCCAAAAATATTCTATGAGTGCAAATCAATGGACTTATTCCCTGCAGATCTGCTATAGTCCAGCCCAAAGCTCCTCTATGCTTCCTCAAGACTTCCACAAGTCTATTTTCTTGGTCCAAACTCAACTGAGATGAAATGACAGCTGGATAGGACTCTCCCTCACCTAAAAATACATATTTCAAGTCACTTGGCAAAGGTTTTCTCTCAGGTTTTGGTGGCTGGTCCAAAAATGACAGAGGCTTGGCTATGGACAACTCTAAAGACTCAACAGATGGTCTCCACTGATTCATCATCAGCACTGAATTTTTCATTTCCTCAAATTCTCCTCCCTCACAATTCTCCAAGTCACAATCAGCTAGGAAATCTACTTGCTCATTATTCACTAAGGCTTTCTCCAAAGGGTCATCAAAATACTCTCTATCAAAGTGATCTTGAGTGGTTGTTTGAATCCAATCAACTTCCTCTACTTCCTCATAATCACTCAGCTGTTTGGTCACCTTGAAGATGTTTTTCTCAATTGTCATGTTTCCAAAGGAGAACTTGATAACTCCAGTTCTACAATTGATCAAGGCATTTGAGGTGGCCAAAAATGGTCTTCCTAGGATAACAGGTACAGCTGGTTGGTTTCCTTGAATGGGCTGAGTGTCTAGCACTATAAAGTCCACCAGAAAGTAAAAATGATCCACTTGAATCAAGACATCCTCAACCACACCCCTAGGGACTTTAACTGACCTATCAGCAAGTTGTAGTGTCACCCTAGTAGGTCTAAGTTCTCCCAACCCTAGCTGTTTGTAAACAGTGAATGGTAAGAGGTTAACACTTGCACCTAAATCTAGCAAAGCTTGATCTACCCTTTGATTCCCAATTAAGCAGGCTATGGTGGGGCAACCTGGATCTTTATATTTGGGAGGAGTTTTAAATTGCAGAATGGAGCTCACTTGTTCAGTCAAAAATGCTCTTTCTTTCACATTCATTTTCCTCTTAACAGTACACAAATCTTTCAAAAATTTTCCATAAGATGGATTCTGTTTAATTGCATCAAATAAGGGAATATTGATTCTGACTTCTTTGAACAATTCATAGATGTCAGAATTCAAATTCTCTTTCTTGGCTTTGTTCAATCTTTGTGGAAATGGAAGTTTTGGAACAAATTCAGATTTGTCCAAATTGGTTTTATTCAAAATCTCTTTATTTTCAAAATCTTTTTCACTCTTTTCAAACTGATTTTCCTCAGAAATTTTTTTCTTATTGTCAGAAATTTCCTCTTTATTTTCAGAATTTACCTGCTCTGTTCTCTGGATTCTGATTTGCTGCTTACTGCTATTCGAATGTTGCTTGCTGGTATTCGAATATCCCTTTGGCTGCATCAGAATTTCCTGATTTTCTTGGCTCAGATTCTGCTTTTCCTCAAGTTTTCTGTTGTCCAACTTGCTGTCCCCAGTTAGTCTCTCATTTTGCTTCAATTCCTGCTCTTCATCCTGAAACATGATTTCTTTTCAGAAGTGCTAAATTGCTGTTTCTGTTCACTTTCTGTTCTGCTGTCCAGTTTCTGTTTCAGCTGCATTTCCTCTTCATTTTTCATTATTTCTTGCTCATTTTCTTCCTCAATTTCTTCAGCAGGTGGTTTGTAATCTGGCTTGACAATTTGCTTTCCACTTCTCAATGTTGAAACAGCTTGTACATGCTCCAGATTTTCATTTGCAGCAGATGAAGATGATTCACTGAAATGAACTTGGCTTGTAGGATTTGGTCTTGGCTGAGATGGAAACTTTCCTGATTCTCTGATGGTTAAAGCTTGAGTTAGCTTTGACAATTGACTTCGGATGTCTTCCATGGCCCTGTTTGTCTGCTCTTGAAACTTGGAATTCTGATTGTTGGTTCCAATCTGCCCTTGCATAAATTGTTGCAAGGTGTCTTCCAAAGATCTTTTGTGAGGTGGCTGATAAAAATTTGTATTCTGCTGAGGTTGAAAAGGCTGAGGAGGAAATGGTTGGGGTTGCACATTTTGTTGAGGTTGGTATTGTTGGTTCTGTGCTTCTGCTTTCCAAGAAAGGTTTGGATGATTTCTGTAGCCAGGGTTGTAGTTATTTGAATATGGACTATGGCCTTGCGAATATGTGTTCATCCCCTGATTTTGATTGAAGGGTCTTGCAGCTTGTGTGGGATTTGCTTGACCATAGAGAACTTCCTTAAAAGCTGGAAGTGTTGGGCAATCATCAGTCCTGTGGTCTGCGGTTTCACACATCACACACTTCACTTCACTCTCCTTCAATGTTTGCTTCTTTTGCTCCATCAATTCAATCTTTCTTGACAATGCAGCCAACCTAGCTCCAACATCATCTGCCTCATTGAGATGGAACTTTCCTCTATCATTTGATCTGTCAGAAAATTCAGAACAAAATGGGGAGACTACCTCCCACTGTTTAGTGTTTTCAGCTAAAGCATCAAAGAAATGTAAAGCCTCTTCAGCAGTTTTGTCATAGAATTCACCATTACACATGGTGGCAACCAACATTTTCAGATTTGGAGTTAATGCATTATGAAAAAAATTAACAATTCTCCAAGATTCAAAACCATGATGTGGACATGCTTGCAATAATTCCTTGAATCTTTCCCATGCTTGAGCAAATGTTTCATTGGATTTACACACAAAGTTCATTATTTGCTGTTGAAGAATCACAGTTCTATTTGCAGGAAAATACTTCTTCAAAAATTTTGTTTGCATGTCTCTCCAAGTACCTATTGATCTAGGCTCAAGTGAATTCAACCACATTTTTGCCTTGTCTTTCAATGAAAATGGAAATAATTTAAGCCTAACCATGTCCTCATTAACATTCCTATCCATGCAAGTTCCACAAACATCTTCAAATTATTTCATATGCATGTAAGGATTTTCTGAGTCCATGCCATGAAAAGTTGGTAAAAGCTGAATTGTTCCAGGTTTAAGATAAAAATTCTGATGTCCATTTGGAAGAACAATGCAAGATGGAGTGGTTTGTCTAGCTGGATAAAGATATTCCCGGAGAGGTCTAAGGATGTTTTGATCCATTTGATCATTCTCTCCTTGAACACTTCCTTCCGGCAGAACAGGTGGTGGTGGATCCATATGTGCAACAGAAAATTCAGATTGTGAATGTAGTGCAGCAAATTCAATCAATTCAGCAAGAGAAGATGGAGAATGCAATTCAGATCTGTTTCCAACAAGTTTACCAGACCTTAAAAGCATAAACAGAAATTCAGACTGAAACAAAACTCCAATCTAAACTCCTAACTTCACAATTTCATCTACTGATTCACAGAGAATTGCAACTACAGCTCTCAGCAGAGAAATGCAGCCGTATTCGAATATCAGATGAAATAGATTCAAATCAGAAATTCAGGATTCAGATGCAAGCAGTTCTAAAACTAAACTAACAACTAAAACTATAAAAGAAATAGAAATAGAGATGAAACAAAGTTACTCAACAAGTTAAGCAGCTCTGTTGTTGAAAATGGTGGTGAGATGTACTGCCAGTTAATGCTCCAAAGGCTCAAAACACCATTGCTTCTCAAAGATCCCCGGCAACGGCGCCATAAATTGTGCTTGTTCTTGTTTAATTACCTCACTCCAAGATAAAAGCTCAAATGAAAATTCAGATTATAAATTCAAATTTAAAGAAAATGTTAAGTGAGGTAAATCAAGACAAGTTTTCCCCCAAGTGCAAGGTGTGGTTGAAGCACAAAATAACTGGTAAGTCCCAGGTCATTTCCACAGGGATCTAGGGAGTAATGAAGTGAATGACTCTAATGGAGATTAATTTGGCAAAACACAACTCACAGAAAAATGTAAAATAGAAAATTAAAATCTGATTTGGTTGGTTGATGATTTTGAACTAACTTTCCAAAAGCAAAGTGAATTTAAACTAAAAGATTAAGTGATAAAAAAGGTTGAGCAAGGCAAGTTTAATACCAATCCGAATGAATTTCAAGTGCCAAGAGTTTATAAATTACCAAATCAATTTGTACTGATTTTTGAGAAAATTAATTTCAATTGAAACAAACCATGGATTAAACACTCAATGTGCATAACCTATTTTAAGGACAATAGGAGTTCTAATTCTAGCAACCCACATACAACAATGTCATGAGAGTTCTAAGTTAAGCAACACCTATGAACTCATCAATAGGATATACAAAGTTGGATTAATCGGGTCTTGAATCAATGAGTTCTAAGACACCCAGCTGCAAATTGACTTGATACTATAAGAACTCAAAGTAAATTCATGAAGTTCGGCCACTTGAGATTCATTGGAAGGGCATTACCCTTGCCTTGGCTCAAGAAATCTTAGCCGAGCATGTTAAAAAGAAGAAAAACAGAAGTGGAAATCTGATTCGAAGACATTACAATCTGAAATTGAAAGTTTAATGGATTTAGACTTGAAAATCTGATTACAGAAATTGGAATGAATTCAAAGTGTAAATCTCAAAAACTCTAATGCCGAATTGAAATTCCAATGTAAAACTATGAACTCTCAATGAATTTCTCTCCAAAACTCCCTCTACGAAATCTGAATTTTCTTCCCCAAAAATGTTCTCTGTCTTTTTTTTCGTCGCGTGGGTCTCACTCCACTTCTCTCTTTCTTCTCTCTCTCTCTCCTCTAACCGAATGTTGTCCTCATGATGGCTCCTTCTCTCTCCTATATCTTTTTTTCCTGATTTGCCCTCCCTGGATTGCAGGTTACATCACATGGGGAAGTTGGGGTCACATGGAATTCGTTGCTGTGAAGAAGCTTATATTCGAATATAGTAAAACCATATTCGAATATGATCCTCTGCTGCAGAAATTTCCAGAATAGTAATTCTGATCTCTTTGCATTGATTTCAACTGAATTTTCTTCTTCTTCTGAAATAGCTTCAATCCTTTGATGTGTTATGCAGCATGCTTTCTTCTCAACATCCTCAATGTAGCTTAATTTCTTGTTCTTGTGATGGAAATCAACACATATTCCACTTTGGAGATATGGAGATGAAATCTGCACAAAACATAGATTTTATGTCTTTTTATGATGTGTGCAAGTGTAATTTGAATGTATAAATATGTAACAATTGATGTCCAATCAGAACATAAAAACTAAAATTGGCGTCCCCGGCAACGGCGCCAAAAACTTGACCGCTCGTAAATAGTGCAGTGCTAATTAACCCCCAAGTGCAAGGGTGTGCGGTGTAGTTTTAAAACTCAGTAAGTCCGAGGTCGAATCCACAGGGAAGCCTATGTGTTTCAGTTTCTAAGTTCAAATATGAATTGTAGGATTGAATTAGAATTAAAGTTGCAATTAACTTAAATTGGATTTGATAGAGTTGAAATTTGAGAAATTAAACTAAAAACAAAGTAATTACTAATTAAAGGAATGTTTCAACTTAAATAAAATTCGAACTAATTTAAATAACTCAGCAAATTAAAATTACTAAACTTGAATTTAAAGAATAACCTAATCTAAGAAGCAAGAGTAATTCAATAATCATCTAATTGAACTGAAATGCTTACTAAATTAAAATTCTTAAATAAGACAAGAAGATAAATTCAATTGGAGAGATTCTAATCAGAAATTTTGAAATAATTATCACTTTTAAAATTAAACTTAACCTAATCAAATTGCAAACAGGATTTATAAGAAATTTAAAACAGTGATTTTATCAAATTGAAATTCTAATAGAAAAGGGTTCTTGATTCAACCTTCACAATTCCAAGTAATCTGTTATTTCACCAAGGGATGATTTTAAATACAATCCATAGTTCACGTCAAAGGATCTATGGATTGTGAAAGATTTTCAATTCATTCCAAAATTCCTCGATACACAGTTTTAAATTCACGTTTCATTATGGAAAATAAAACTGGAAAGATTTTATGATAAAAATACTCGAGTTCAAATCTAGATTAAAATTGTTTAAAAATTATCAAGAAAATTATAATCAAGAGTGTTTATCAGTGATTACAGAGAATATGAACAAACACTCTTGTTTTCAAAGGTTTTCCAAACAACAAATCAAATTTGAAAATAGTAGATCACTTCACATAGGATTTTGAAACCCATGTGAAGGATCTACGTACATCCCTCAGTTCATAACAAATTACCCTTCATTGATTCAGTGAATCAAGAACAAAGGTTTTTACCCTAGCATGCTTTGAAACAACTTAACAAGCTTAGATGAAGACATAACTGTTAAAGCTTCAAAAACGTAATTAAAACAGTCCTAATGAATGTAAAACCTACCTACGAACATTCAATTAATAATAATGAATCAAAACGAAATACTAGATTAATTAAAGTTAAACCTTAAGATCAAAACGTACAGCATTCGTATCAAACTCTAAACGAAACCCTAATATTTTAAAGCATTCAAAGATTAAACAAACTAATGGCATTAATCATAAAAATCATCCACGAACATTCAAAAACTAATAAAGAGCAAGAATGAAATATTAACTTACTTGAAAACGAACTTTGAAATAAGAACTTGAGTAGCAATCGCAATGACAATCGTCTTAAAAACTTGGAGTACGTAGAGAAACATTCACGAATAATTAAAAATCTTCAAACTCTTCAAATAAATAAATAACTAAAACTAAACTTAAACCTAAGAGAAGTAGGAGAAGAGGAAGAAAAACAAAATGCAGCCGCCCCCTCATTCGGCTACACAATGTCATATATATAAGCAAACACAAAACCCTAATCATTCAAAACGCGGAGCAACAATTCCGTATAAGGGGGTCCGGACCGTCCCTCAGGGGGTCCGGACCACAGTGTATGTTTTATTCAATCGGCTGGAAGGCAAGCTTCTGTGGTCTGGACCATCAAGCAAGGGGGTCCGGACCACCAAGTGCAGTTTCTCCATGCTTTGATCTTTCAACTTCAGCCGAGCTTTGGGAGGCTTGAGGCAACCTTGATACACTTGATTCTGCTTCGTTCCCTTTTTCATCTAGATCATTAAAATCACTATCATCTTCAAGAATTATACCCTTTTCCCTGCAATTAGAAAGAATAGGATATAAGCAATATAATAATGATAACTTGAAGAAATAACATGCTTAAAAGTGTGAATAATGATGCAAATGACTAGTTTGTAATTACACTTTCCAAGTGTAATCAAAAACTAAACTTAACTAAAACTTGATATTAAAAAGATGGGCAAGACAATTCCAATGCCTATCCAAATCAATCCCAAAATACCAAGAGTGAATAGATCATCAATTCTAGTTGCTCTAATTGTTTGGAGAAAATTAATTTCAAATGGTACAAGCCATAGATCAAACAAGTGATGTGCATAATCTATCATGAAGACTATAGAAGATCTAATTCTAGCAACTCCCATACATATTTGCAATAAGAGTTCTGAATTCAGCAACTTCTATGAACTCATTGATAAAATATGTAAACGAGTGTTAATCGGACATTGAACCATTGATTTCAAGAGTAATTAGATACAACTAAGATTGATAACCAAAGAACTCAAAATTAATCCATGAAGAACGGCATCTTGGAAATCATTGGACAGGACATTGTCCTTGCCTTGGCCCAAGAAAAACTAGCCGATCATCTTAAGAAAATGAATAACAAAAATGAAGAACAGAGACATGACCTTCAAGCTGGAAATGGAAATTACTCTTTAATTCAAAATGAAATCTAATTACATGAATGGAATTGTAAAGTGCTGAAGAACTAAAATCTAATTACAGTAAACTGAAAATTAAAATCAGAATTGAAATCCAAATCTGCAGAATCCGAAAACCAGAGAGAAAATGAAGAAGAAGAAAGCTGAAAAACTTGAAACCCCCCAAAAAAAAAACTCTCTCTCTCTAAAACTCTCCCTCTAATTGTCTGTCTCCCCCCCGTATATCTCTCTGTGTGTATATTTCTGTCAATGTATGAGTGGATGTGGATCATGTGATGCCACCCCTCCACTCTCTCTCTTTCCTCCAGATTGCATCCCTTAAAATCTGTGAAATCACGTGGAATCTGTTTTCTGCCAACAGTCCAGTATTCGAATACTGCTTGGCTGTATTCGAATATGCATTTCCTCCTATGCTCAAGATATTCAAATAGGATTGTGTTGTATCCTGAATCTTCTTGCTTCCATTCTTCATTCCTTCTTCTTTACACTTTAATGAGCTCAAATCCTCCTTTAATTGTGATGAAATTGTAACACATTCTTTATATTGAGGAATGAAGATGAAATCTGCACAAAACAAAAGTTTTATCTCATTTATATGCTATGTAAAAGTGTAATTAAGTGAATAAAAGTGTAGTAAATTAAGTCCAATCACACCCCCCAACTACAACATTACTAGTCCCTAGTAATGCCTAAAAGAGGAAGGCTACTTTAAAAACAATCAAAATCTTCATGTTTTGAGCTTGCAATCCTTTGAAGATTATCCTAAAAATGGCATCTTAAATTCTAAATGAATGATAAATCATCATCACAGAATATTAATCAATATCTCAAGCCAAGACATTTAAGATAACAATTTAAAATCATGAAATTCTATGTGGTATGTGAAACTTGCTAAACATTTGAACCAAGTATGAAAATTCAGCTAACTTGTTAACTCAACATAGATCTCCAAGATCAAACTCTATCTTGAACTTTGCACCATACTACTTCCCCAAGCTTCAACTTCAAAATCTCACCTTGAAATTCACTCACAAGAAAATGAAGCACACAAGGTTTCTCTCAAGATGCCCCCTTTTTTTTTAAAGAGTAAATGTAAATCAAATTCTAGGAAGGTGCATCTACAAGTCAAAAACGGTAATCAAGAAAGAAAATTGACTTAACATAACTCCATGAAAGGATGATGTGTAAAGAGTGATTATTTAACTTCACTGAGTCTTTTAACATTCAAAACTCTAAGATTGTTCATCAATTCCCCTGAATCAATTAGGACTTTTTCTAGGTTGTAATGGAGGTCATTTGCGTAAAGTGAGGTTTTTCCAAAAGAAAGGATTAAGAATTCAAAAGAATCTTTTTGGAAAGCACCTAGTAATGATGTCCTAACCTTCCATACCTTTTCAGCATATTCCTTCCCTTTTCTGCTATGTGAGAAATTTTTTTTTTTTTTTTTTGAAATGGAAATGGATGAAACATGAATAATCTTCAATTCTGTTATTCCTTCAGTTTTTCTTTTCAAAAGTTCACTCTTCTTCTTTTCAACCTTCCTCCAATACTTTTGCATTCACCATCACATTTCCCTTTTCTAATTATTCTTTGTTTTATTCTCTTTACCCTCTCTATTCATTTCCTCTATGCAATCCAAAAAGATATAACATAATAGGGATGGCTTGAGAGCATTTATTTCAAGGTAAAGGGAATGATGTGGTAAATAAAAAAAATATAAATGCTCACATGAGGCTCAAATTGGGTTGCTAAGGTACTGTTAATGAACAATGGAAATTCAAAGGCCCAATTAAAGAAAAGATGGCCTAATGTCATTTTCAGGTTTCTTTCCAAACAATTATAAAGCCTAAACATCAAAATTTCAGCTAAGTTCCTTCATCACTCTTATGACATCCAAAGCAAAATAATGTATGTGGAGTTATTGAAAGAGAATGAGGGAAAAAAATAAATAATAACCCTATAGAGGTTTGAGAATGAATATAATCCTCTCAAGAAAAACAAGCTAAAAGGCTCAATTCCTCACTTGGGTTCAAGTCTCCACTTTATCCGGGAATTAATACAATACATCATTCAATTAACAAGTTCTTTCATGAGTATCTATGTTTAAGTTAACAAATCAAAAGCTAAATTCATTCACAACCAATTCTTCAATAAAGCAAACTAAACATATCAACACATTTCAGATTCCAAACTGAAATCTCAAAATTCAGCAATCGGCATCAACTAAAATTCTAGGCTATGACATTTCATCCATTCAAAAACAAAAGAGCCCATTTCAACCAAATAGATCACAACACAACCCCAATGCTCAAAATGGATTTTTCAACAAAATAGCATTCAAATTCAGAATTCAAAGTCATTCAAGTTCAAAATAACAAAATCAGAACAGAAGAAAAAAAATAAATAAAACAAAAGAAACTGTTTTCTGATGTCAGAACATGGCTTTAAATTTTTCCTAACAATTCATTCACTGATTCCAGCTTTATGGATCAAAAACAGTAGACTTCAATGATCTGGAGGTGTCACATACTCTTCAGGTGCAGCTGGAGCATACAAACCCTCCAGCATTTCAATTGTTTGTTGATGATCAGCATCCTGTTTGTCCTTTGAATTCTTCAGCTCAGCAGCCAACTCTACTTGCTGATCCTTCACCTCCTTCACCAATGCATACAAGCTTTGAAGAGTCACCACTTCAGTCCCTGATTGCCCCTCAGATTGCTGTTCTTGTTGTGGTTCCACTGCCACTTTCCTTGCCAATTGCCCTTTACTTCTCTTCATTGAAGTTTTAGCAATTCGAGTGGCAGGTTTCACTATCTCCATTCCACTCTTTCCCTTCACTCCATGACCTTGCAAAATTTTAGTTATCAACCCCCCAAAAGGTAAACCAGAATTTACCTCTGGTTTTACAATTGCTCCAGTGATTGTATTCCAAATATGCTTTGTCAAGTCAATGGGAATATCCAGAAGAAGCCTTCCAATCATCTCAGCTTGTGGTAAAGTCACAGATGAGACATAGGCATGTGGTAAAATCTTTGAACAGACCAACATGTGCAGCACTTTACTCTTATCTGTGAGGTCCCCTTTTGACAATCTAACTCCTTTCCACTGAGCTTGAGGGTTCCCAGAAAGCAACTTCACCAAATTTTCCTTTTTCAATTGTTCTATCCACCCAGCTTGCTGTTCTGGATCAATAACTAAAGGCTGTCCAAATGGTAATCCAGCATACTTCGCAATGGACTCGGGTGTCAGCCGTATTTCCTTCTTCCTCACATTGGTCATAATTTCAATTTTTCCTTTCTCCCCTTTCACAGCGTTAGAATAAAATTCCCTAACCAGAGGTACTACTGCCTTCTGACTCACAACAACCCAATCATTCCATCCCCTACTGTTGATCATGTCCATTAGCTCATAAGGGGGAGCAGAATAGTCTTCAAGATTAATACCTCTCTCACACAAGACAGCCCTCTTGGAATACCACTTAAGGTATCTATCCTTTGCTGCTTCTCCAACAAACCTAGGGTTAGGGTAGGGTGTTGCAGAAGTTCCCTCACCAGGGACCTCTGTTTCTGGAATGCTAGCCTCAACATTGACATCCACATTGATGTCAACTGAAGCTTGTTCAGGTTCAATGGTTGGTTGACCCTCGGTGGTAGGGGAACGTGTAGGAGATTGGGGTTTGTCACTTATGTCTATGGGTTTAGAGAAAGAGGATCGAACAGACCTGGCACCT
This sequence comes from Vitellaria paradoxa, assembly GCA_019916065.1. NCBI lineage: Eukaryota > Viridiplantae > Streptophyta > Magnoliopsida > Ericales > Sapotaceae > Vitellaria > Vitellaria paradoxa. The sequence goes on from CM034239.1 coordinate 48,294,320, forward strand.
TTCATAGTTTCCCTCAATCGCTGACTCCATCGCCTTGGTCCAGGTCCAGTCATCTTCTTCTTCATTTTCTTCTCAGGAAAACCCTAGCTTCGTGTTTTTCTTTCAGAAATCCCTAATCTCTGTGAGTGCTTTTAATATGGAATAATGAGGAGAACCAGAGAGGTTTATATCACAGGAGGGTTTGACACATCCGAATAAGAAAAACCTCAGTTAAGTTACTGACCCATCACTGCCCATTCGAATACTATCTGGTCCTATTCGAATACAATTTCCCATCCAGAAATCCAGTAGTTGACCAAAGTATGTGATGAATTCTCAGAGAAATTTAAGCCATGTTTCTGCACTTTTTTTTTTAAATTTTTTAAATTTTTGACAAAATTAAATTTGAAAATTCCTATTGAATTGTTAGCCCAAAATTTAATCCAAAAATAAATCAGCACAACCAATTACCTTATGGGCTGTAACAGGTATTCGAATACCTCAACCTATATTCGAATAGGTTGCATCAGAAAATCACAAACAGTAATTCCAGTGTTCAAATCTGCTAACAATTCCTTAGAAATGCTCAAACCTTATTTTGTCACCTGAGTTAAGTTTATTTACAACTAATAACATCTAAACTCAAAAGAAAAACAAAAAGCAAAATAAAAAAAATCAAAGAAAATTTCTAAAATTTTTGAAAATTTTCAGCAATTTAGCTATATTAAACACACTACTCAAATTTCCATTCAACAAGTATAACAAAGTGAATCAGCAATTTCATTCAACACATTCCAATCAACACAAATGTATAAGACCAAGAGACAAACTCACATTATTTCTTCCCCCCCCAACTAGAAACAAGCATTGTCCTCAATGCACAAACAAATCAAACAATTTGGAATAAAGTGCAAAGGGAAAGGAAGTACCTGCTGAGTTTAAGGTTAACATTTTTGAATGAAGTGTATCAGCTGAAATTTCAAGGCACCACCAGAACATCTGGTTCCCCCCAACTTGTTCAATGCAAAATTCTTGAATAAAATGCAAGTCAATGAGGACAATGAAAGATGGGTTGCATACAAATAAAATCAGTCTCTCAATTAATATGGTAACAGATTTTCAACATTCAATTCACAATTGAGAACCTGTGCTCAGATGGCACATTCGAATGACTTGTGGGAATTCAAATGAATGAAAATCTCACCTGACTCTTACCTGTTACAGCAGCAGATTTGGAAAACCTTATTGCACAATTCTAAGTTGATTTGATCCTCAGTAAAACATGCTCAATTGAGATCTCCCTAATCTGCAATTCTGAAACACTTTCCAAAGCACATCTATCCAATTTGGTTAATGGATTATACTCCAAAACAGATCATGCAAATGCAAAAGAAAATTTCAGCAATGAAGTTCAATGCAAACCATTTGACTTTCAATTTGTTCTACCAAACATTCCTGCTGCACTACTTACTGCTCAAACCAGAGAACAATACAACAAGGTCAGAAAATTCCCACTTCTTCCATGGACTGTTGCCTGCTGAAACCAATTTTGTTAAACTTGCAAAATGAAAGATATTTTTTTTTTTAAGAAAAAGAAAACTTAAAAATAATGCAGAAAAACAGAAAATTGAAAACATAAAAAGAATCCTAACTACTATGGTACAAAATCATAATTCCTTTCTTAATCAATCACAATCCAGGGGATCTTCAAGATCCCAACTCTCAATTTCAGCAATGAAATTCTCATGATATTCTTTCAATCTCTGTCCATTCACTCTAAAAATATTCTTGGAGGTTGGATTTTGAATGTCAACAACCCCATACTCAGTGATGTGCTTGATCACATATGGACCAGTCCATCTTGACTTGAGCTTACCTGGAAATAAATGCAGCCTAGAATCATATAATAAAACTTTTTGTCCCACAAACAATTCTCTCTTCTTGATATGTGCATCATGCCACTTTTTCACTCTATCCTTGGAAATTTTGGCATTGTCAAATGCATCATTCCTAATCTCCTCAAGTTCACTAAGCTGCAACTTTCTTTGAAATCCAGCTTCCTTGATGTTTTCATTGAAATGTTTCACAGCCCAATAAGCCTTGTGTTCAAGTTCCACAGGAAGATGACAAGCTTTTCCATACACCAACCTATAAGGAGACATGCCTAGAATAGTCTTGTAGGCAGTCCTATAAGCCCAAAGTGCATCAACCAATTTCAAAGACCAATATTTCCTTGTGGGGTTCACTGTTTTTTCAATGATTCTCTTGATCTCTCTATTGGCTAACTCAGCTTGTCCACTTGTTTGGGGATGGTAAGATGTTCCAACCTTGTGCAATACCCCATACTTCTTCATCAAAAGTCCCACATGCCTATTGCAAAAGTGTGTTCCTCTATCACTTATCATGGCTTTTGGCATTCCAAATCTTGAGAACACATTCTCCTTCAAGAATCTAATCACTACCTTGTGGTCATTGGTCCTAGTTGGAATGGCTTCCACCCACTTTGAAACATAGTCAACAGCCACTAAGATATATTCATGACTAAATGAATTCACAAATGGTCCCATGAAGTCCATACCCCAACAATCAAAGATATCAAGCACATAAATGGGGTGAAGTGGCATCATGTTCCTCCTAGTGAGCTTACCAAGTCTCTGACACTTATCACAGGCAACACAAAAGGTATGCACATCCCGAAACATGGTAGGCCAATACAATCCACTCTGCAAAATCTTTGCCACTGTCTTCCTAACTGAAAAATGACCTCCACATGCGAGAGTATGACAAAAACTAATGACACTATGAGCTTCACTCTCGGGTATGCATCTCCTAATGACCTGATCTGAGCAATACTTAAACAGATATGGATCATCCCAGAAAAAGTTCCTCACATTCCTAAAAAACTTTCTCTTATCTAACATGGTCCAATGAGAGGGCACCACACCTGAAACCAAATAATTGGCTATATCTGCAAACCATGGTGTCTCTGAGGAATCTATATGAAACAACTGCTCATCAAGGAATGTCTCATTAATAGGTGACTCAAAAGATGCTAAGTCCTGATGTGGGAGCCTAGAAAGATGATCAGCAACTACATTTTCAACTCCCTTCTTATCTTTGATCTCTAAATCAAATTCTTGAAGCAAAAGAATCCACCTAATGAGTCTAGGCTTGGCATCAGATTTGGTCAAAAGATACTTTAATGCTGCATGGTCAGTAAATACAATGACATGAGATCCCACTAGGTATGATCTGAACTTATCCAATGCATATACTACTGCCAGCAACTCCTTCTCAGTAGTTGTGTAGTTCTTTTGTGCATCACTAAGGGATTTGCTAGCATAGTACAGCACATGTGACTTCCTCTTCTTCCTCTGACCTAGGACTGCACCAATGGCACTATCACTAGCGTCACACATGATCTCAAAGGGTAGAGTCCAATCTGGTGTTTGCATAATGGGAGCTGAAGTGAGCAAGTCCTTAAGTCTATCAAATGAATCCTAACAATCTGATGTCCAATCAAAAGGAACATCCTGGCCTAGGAGATTGCACAAAGGTCTAGAAATGGCACTGAATGATGCAATGAATCTCCTATAGAAACCTGCATGTCCTAAAAATGATCTGACATCCTTGACACATCTAGGGGTGGGAAGTTTTTGAATGATTTCAACTTTAGCTCTATCTACTTCTATCCCCCTAGAAGACACTATATGACCAAGAACTATTCCCTGAGTTACCATAAAATAGGCATTTCTCCCAATTCAACACCAAATTTTTCTCTTCACATCTTGCTAAAACCTTCTCCAGATTCCCCAAGCACAAATCAAAGTCACTCCCATAAACTGAAAAGTCATCCATGAACACTTCAAGAAATTTTTCCACAAAGTCACTAAACAAACTGATCATGCATCTTTGGAAGGTTGCAGGAGCATTGCAAAGACCAAAAGGCATGCGCCTATATGCAAATGTACCAAATGGACAAGTAAATGTGGTCTTCTCCTGATCATCTAATGCAATCTCAATTTGGTTGTACCCAGAGTATCCATCCAAGAAACAGTAAAATGCCTGTCCTGCCACTATTTCTAATACCTGATCTAGGAATGGAAGAGGGAAATGATCCTTCCTTGTGACTGCATTTAACTTTCTATAATCTATGCACATGCGCCATCCTGTTTGGATGCGCATTGGAACTAATTCATCTTGTTCATTTTTCACCACAGTCACTCCAGATTTCTTAGGCACTACTTGAGTTGGGCTAACCCACTTAGAATCTGAAATAGGGTAGATAATTCCAGCATCCAATAGCTTGATTACCTCCCCCCTAACCACTTCTTTCATGTTTGGGTTAAGTCTCCTTTGCATTTGGCTAATGGGCTTGACATTCTCCTCCAAAAATATCCTATGAGTGCAAATCAGTGGGCTAATTCCCTGCAGGTCTGCTATGGTCCAGCCCAAGGCTCTTTTATGTTTTCTCAAGACCTCAACAAGTCTATTCTCTTGATCAGAATTTAGCTGAGAAGAAATAACAGCTGGATAGGACTCTCCCTCACCCAAAAATACATATTTCAGCTCACTAGGTAAAAGCTTTCTCTCGGGTATGGGTGGCTTCTCAAAAGATGGCTGGGATTTGACTGTTGGCAGCTCTAAAGGCTCAAAAGTGGGCCTCCACTGATTCACTGACATCACTGATTTTTCCATTTCCTCAAATTCTCCTCCACCAAAATTTTCCAAGTCACAATCATCTAGGAAATCTACTTGATCACTGTTCACTAAAGCTCTTTCCAATGGGTCATCTAAGTACTCTCTATCAAAATGCTCTTAGTGTGATGGTTTGAATCAAATCTACTTCCTCTATCTCCTCATGGTCACTTGGTTGTTTGGTCACACTAAAGATGTTCTTCTCAATGGTCATGTTACCAAAAGACAACTTAATGACTCCAGTTCTACAATTGATTAAGGCATTAGAAGTGGCCAAAAATGGTCTTCCTAAGATGACTGGGACAGCTGGTTGTGGCCCTTGAATTGGTTTGGTATCAAGCACTATAAAGTCCACGGGAAACACAAAATGTTCCACTTGAATCAAGACATCTTCCACAATACCTCTAGGGACTTTGACTGACCTATCAGCTAGCTGTAATGTCACCCTAGTAGGTCTAAGTTCACCTAAACCCAGCTCTTGGTACACAGTGAAAGGTAGGAGATTGACACTTGCACCCAAATCCAACAAAGCTCGATCTACCCTCTTATCCCCAATGATACATGCAATTGTTGGGCACCCCGGATCTTTATATTTTGGAGGGGTTTTGAATTGCAAAATTGAGCTCACTTGTTCAGTTAAAAATGCTCTCTCTTTGACATTCATTCTCCTTTTGACAGTGCACAAATCTTTCAAAAACTTTCCATAAGATGGATTTTGTTTAATGGCATCAAGCAAAGGAATGTTTATTCTGACTTGTTTGAAAAGCTCATAAATGTCAGAATTCAAATTCTCTTTCTTTCCTTTGTTCAACCTTTGAGGAAAGAATTTTGGAATGAAATCAGGGCTGTCCAGCTGGTTTTCTTTTGAAATCTTCTCCTTTCCAGAAACTTTTTCATTCTTTTCAAACTGTTTTTCATCAAAATCTTTGATTGTATTTTCAGAAAAATCATTTTTATTTTTAGAAATTACCTGTTCTTTCCTCTGAAATCTGTTTTTCTGCTCCTCGTTGCTCAGCTGCTGTTTTTGTTCAGCTTCTAGTCTGTTGTGTAGATTTTGTTCTTGTTTCTGAAAGTGTGCTTGTTCAATTTGCTGCTGTTCTGATTCTAAACTGCTGTCCAGCTTTTGTTTCTGCTGTTCTTCAATTTCTGGTCTGCTGTGCAGCTGCTGTTTTTGCTCTTCTAGTAACTGCTTTTGCTGCAATTTAGATTCTGTTTCTGTGAGCAGCTGCTGTTCAAATGCTTTGCTGCTGGTGTTGTGCTGGATTTCTTCCTCATCTTCCATCATATTTTGCTCATTTGCCTCTTCAATTGGAATATAATCTGGTTTCAAGATCTGTTTTCCACTTCTCAATGTTGAAATAGCTTGCACATGTTCCAAATTCTCATTTGCACTTGAAGAAGATGATTCACTGAAATGTACTTGACTTGAAGGATTCGGTTTTGGCTGAGATGGCAGCTTTCCCGTCTCCCTCAATGTTAGAGCTTGAGTGAGCTTTGACAATTGGCTGCGGATGTCTTCCATAGCCCTATTTGTTTGATCTTGGAACCTTGAATTTTGGTTGTTGGTTCCAATTTGTCCTTGCATGAATTGTTGCAAGGTGTCTTCCAATGATCTTTTGTGAGGTGGCTGGTAAGAGTTTGTGTTCTGCTGAGGTTGATAAGCCTGGGAATGAAATGGTTGAGGTGGAAAAGGTTGTTGAGATTGCTGCTGCTGCTGGTGTTGTGCCTCAGCTCTCCAGGGTGTATTCGAATGGCCTCTATATCCAGCATTGTAAGCATTCGAATATGGCTGATTTCCTGAAGCAAAGTTGTTCACCCCTTGATTTGAGTTGTAATTTCTTGCAGCTGGTGGGGGATTTACTTGACCACAAAGAACTTCTTTAAAAGCTGGGAGTGTGGGACAATCGTCCGTCTTGTGGTCCGAAGTTTCACACAACACACAGTTAACTTCCTTTTCCTTCGATCCTTGCTTCTTTTGCTCCATCGACTCCACTTTCCTTGACAATGCAGCCAAACGAGCACCAAGATCATCAGTGTCACTGAGATGAAACTTTCCTCTTGCACCTATGCTGTCAGAAAACTCAGAAAATGGAGAAACTACCTCCCATTGTTTAGTATTTTCAGCCAAGGAATCAAAAAAATGCAAAGCTTCTTCAGCGGTTTTATCATAAAATTCACCATTACACATTGTTGCAACCAACATTTTCAGATTTGGAGTTAATGCATTATGAAAGAAGTTAACAATTCTCCAAGACTCAAAACCATGATGTGGACAAGCTTGCAACAATTCTCTAAACCTATCCCATGCATGTGCAAATGTTTCATTAGGCTTACACACAAAATTCATGATTTGTTGTTGGAGTATCACTGTCCTATTAGCTGGAAAATACTTCTTCAAAAACTTTGTTTGCATGTCCCTCCAAGTTCCAATTGATCTAGGCTCCAATGAGTTCAACCACATCTTTGCTTTATCTTTCAATGAAAATGGAAACAACTTAAGCCTAACCATGTCCTCATTTATATTCCTATCCATGCATGTTCCACAAACATCCTCAAATTCTTTCATATGCATGTAAGGATTTTCGGAATCCATGCCATGAAAAGTGGGCAAAAGCTGAATTGTTCCTGGTTTAAAATTAAAATTATGATGTCCAATGGGAAGTACAATGCATGATGGTGTTGTTTGCCTAGCTGGATGGAGATATTCACGGAGAGGTCTAAAAGGATTTTGATCAATTTGATCATTCCCTCCATGAACACTACCTTCCGGCAAAAGAGGTGGTGGTCCTCCCGGTAAAACAGGTGGTGGTGGTGGATCCATGTGCACAGATGATTCAGATGATGTGTAAGATGTAGCAAGTTCAATTAGTTCAGCTAGAGATGATGGTGCACGCAACTCAGAATTATTTCCAACAAGTCTGCCAGATCTTAAGAACATGCACAGAAAATTCAGATTTGAATATACTCCAACCTAACCTCCAAACTTCACAACTAAATCACCAATTCACAAAGAAAAATCAGACCTCTTCCTCTAACAAATTGCAGCAGAATGTACAGCAACTCAATGCAAATTTTCAGTAAGTTAAACAAAAATTCAAAGATGAATTTCAGTAAATGAAATCAGATTTTTCAACTACTTCTCACAAAATTCTGAACAACTCTTCTGTTAACAGATTGCACACACACATAAACTCAGCAGATTTAATGCAATATGACAGCAAAACAGATCAGCAATTCAGAGGTAAACTCAGGCATTCGAATATCATATGCAGCAGATTCGAATATCAAAATTCCAGAAATCAAATTCCAGCACAGAAAATCAACAACTCAGAAATTTAGATATCCAAAACAAAATACAGCACTAAACTCAGATTTTTTTTTCTCTTTTTCAAAATCAGAAACTACAATTTAAACACTAAAAACTAAAAACAAAAACCTATAAAAATGAAACTAGAGGTGGAAATAAGAATGGAACAAAATTACCCAATGCCTTGAGTAGCTTTGTTGTTGAAGATGGTGGTGAGTAATGCTGCCAATCCTTGCTCCAAAAGTTCAAAACACCATTGCTTTTCAAAGATCCCCGGCAACGGCGCCAAAATTGTGCTTGTATTTGCTTAACTACCTCACTCTCAAATGTAAATAAAAATGCAAATTCAGATTTCAAAGGTGTTGAGTAAGGAAAATCAAGACAAACTCCCCCCAAGTGCAAGGTTTCATTGTAGCACAATTAACTGGTAAGAACCAGGTCATATCCACAGGGATCTAGGGAGCAAAATCATGTTTGAATTAAATGGATTAAAGAGGCAAAACATGGCTCACATGAATGGTAAATAGAATTGAAAATCTGGTTTGGAATTTTTGATGGTTTTGGAAATGGGTTTTGAAATGAAAACTAAACTTAACTAAAACTTGATATTAAAAAGATGGGCAAGACAATTCCAATGCCTATCCAAATCAATCCCAAAATACCAAGAGTGAATAGATCATCAATTCTAGTTGCTCTAATTGTTTGGAGAAAATTAATTTCAAATGGTACAAGCCATAGATAAACAAGTGATGTGCATAATCTATCATGAAGACTATAGAAGATCTAATTCTAGCAACTCCCATACATATTTGCAATAAGAGTTCTGAATTCAGCAACTTCTATGAACTCATTGATAAAATATGTAAACGAGTGTTAATCGGACATTGAACCATTGATTTCAAGAGTAATTAGATACAACTAAGATTGATAACCAAAGAACTCAAAATTAATCCATGAAGAACGGCATCTTGGAAATCATTGGATAGGACATTGTCCTTGCCTTGGCCCAAGAAAAACTAGCCGATCATCTTAAGAAAATGAATAACAAAAATGAAGAACAGAGACATGACCTTCAAGTTGGAAATGGAAATTACTCTTTAATTCAAAATGAAATCTAATTACATGAATGGAATTGTAAAGTGCTGAAGAACTAAAATCTAATTACAGTAAACTGAAAATTAAAATCAGAATTGAAATCCAAATCTGCAGAATCCGAAAACCAGAGAGAAAATGAAGAAGAAGAAAGCTGAAAAACTTGAAACCCCCCAAAAAAAAAAAACTCTCTCTCTCTCTAAAACTCTCCCTCTAATTGTCTGTCTTCCCCCCGTATATCTCTCTGTGTGTATATTTCGGTCAATGTATGAGTGGATGTTGATCATGTGATGCCACCCCTCCACTCTCTCTCTTTCCTCCAGATTGCATCCCTTAAAATCTGTGAAATCACGTGGAATCTGTTTTCTGCCAACAGTCCAGTATTCGAATACTGCTTGGCTGTATTCGAATATGCATTTCCTCCTATGCTCAAGATATTCAAATAGGATTGTGTTGTATCCTGAATCTTCTGTGCTTCCATTCTTCATTCCTTCTTCTTTACACTTTAATGAGCTCAAATCCTCCTTTAATTGTGATGAAATTGTAACACATTCTTTATATTGAGGAATGAAGATGAAATCTGCACAAAACAAAAGTTTTATCTCATTTATATGCTATGTAAAAGTGTAATTAAGTGAATAAAAGTGTAGTAAATTAAGTCCAATCACCTCGAAAGCCCGAACTCCAAACCCCGATCCCCGAATCCTAAACCCCGAGCGCCGAACCCTGAACCCGAAACCCCGAACCCCGAGCCCAGAACCCCGAACCCAGAACCCCGAAATCCCGAACCCGAAACCCCGATCCCCGAACCTCGAATCCCAAACCTCGAGGCCCGAACCCCGAACCCCGAACCCCGAGCTTAGAACCCCGAACCCAGAACCCCGATCCCCGAACCCCGAATCCAAAACCCCGAGCCCCGAACCCCGTACCCTGAACCCGAAACCCCGAACCACGAACCCCGAGCCCAAAACCCCGAACCCAGAACTCCGAAATCCCAAACCCCAAACCCCGATCCCCAAACCCCGAATCCCAAACCCAGAGCCCCGAACCCCGAACCCTGAACCCGAAACCCCGAACCCCGAACCCCGAGCCCAGAACCCCGAACCCAGAACCCCGAAAGCCCGAACCCCAAACCCCGATCCCCGAACCCCGAATCCCAAACCCCGAGCTCCGAACCCCAAATCCTGAACCCGAAACCCCGAACCCCGAACCCTGAGCCCAGAACCCCGAACCCCGAAAGCCCGAACCCCAAACCTCGATCCCCAAACCCCGAATCCCAAACCCTGAGCCCCGAACCCCGAACCCTGAACCCGAAACCCCGAACACCGAACCCTGAGCCCAGAACCCCGAACCCAGAACCCCGAAAGCCCGAACCCCAAATCTCGATCCCCGAACCCTGAATCCCAAACCCCGAGCCCCGAACCCCGAACCCCCAAGCCCCGAACCCCGAACCCCAAACCCCGAGCCCAGAACCCCGAACGCAGAACCCCAAAAGCCCGAACCACAAACCCCGATACCTAAACCCCGAATCCCAAACCCTGAGCCCCGATCCCCGAACCCTGAACACGAAACCCCGAACCCCGAACCCAGAAACCCGAAAGCCCGAACCCCAAACCCCGATCCCCGAACCCCCAATCCCAAACCCCGAGACCCGAACCCCGAACCCTGAACCCAAAACCACGAACCCCGAACCCCGAGCCCAGAACCCCGAACCCAGAACCCCGAAAGCCCGAACCCCAAACCCCGATCCCCGAACCCCGAATCCCAAACCCCGAGCCCCAAACCCCGAACCCTGAACCCGAAAGCCCGATCCCCGAACCCCGAGCCCAGAACCCCAGACCCCGAAAGCCCGAATCCCAAACCCAGATCCCCAAACCCCGAATCCCAAGCCCCGAGCGCCGAACCCAAAACCCTGACCGCGAAACCCAGAACCCCAAACCTCGAACCCCGAACCCCGAACCCCGAGCCCAGAACCCCGAACCCTGAACCCCGAAAGCCCGAACACCAAACCCCGAACACTGAACCCGAAACCCCAAACCCCGAACCCGAGCCCGGAACCATGAAAGCCCGAACCCCAAACCCCGATCCCTGAACCCCCGAATCCCAAACCCCGAGCCCCGTACCCCGAACCCCGAACCCCGAACACCGAATCCCCGAACACCAAGCCCTGAACCCCGAACCCTGAACCCCGAACCCTCGAACCCCGAACCTCGAGCCCCGAACCTCGAACCCAGAACGCCGAAAGTCTGAACCCCAAACCCCGATCACCGAACCCCGAATCCCAAACCCCAAGCCCCGAACCCCAACCCTGAACCCGAAACCCTGAACCCCGAACCCCGAGCCCAGAACCCCGAACCCAGAATCCCGAAAGCCCGGACACCAAACCCCGATCACCGAACCCCGAATTCGAAGCCTCGAGCCCCGAACCCCGAACCCTGAACCCGAAACCCCGAACCCCGAGCCCAGAACCCCGAAAGCCCGAACCCCAAACCCCGAACCCCGAATCCTAATCCCCGAGCCCCGAACCCCGAACCCTGAACCCGAAAGCCCGAACACCGAACCCCGAGCCCAGAACCCCAGACCCCGAAAGCCTGAATCCCAAACCCAGATCCCCGAACCCTGAATCCCAAGCCCCGAGCGCCGAACCCAAAACCCTGACCGCGAAACCCAGAACCCCGAACCTCGAACCCCGAACCCCGAACCCCGAGCCCAGAACGCCGAACCCTGAACCACGAAAGCCCGAACACCAAACCCCGAACACTGAACCCGAAACCCCAAGCCCCGAACCCCGAGCCCAGAACGACGAAAGCCCGAACCCCAAACCCCGATCACTGAACCCCCGAATCCCAAACCCCGAGCCCCGTACCCCGAACCCTGAACCCGAAACCCCAAACCCCGAACACCGAACACCGAATCCCCGAACACCAAGCCCTGAACCCCGAACCCTAAACCCCGAACCCTCGAACCCCGAACCCCGAGCCCCGAACCCCGAACCCAGAACGCCGAAAGCCTGAACCCCAAACCCCGATCACCGAACCCCGAATCCCAAACCCCAAGCCCCGAACCCCAACCCTGAACCCGAAACCCCAAACCCCGAACCTCGAGCCCAGAAGCCCGAACGCAGAATCCCGAAAGCCCGGACACAAAACCCCGAATTCGAAACCTCGAGCCCCGAACCCCAAACCCTGAACCCGAAACCCCGAACCCCGAGCACAGAACCCCGAACCCAGAACCCCGAAAGCCCGAACCCCAAACCCCGAATCCCAAACCCCGAGCCCTGAACCCCAAATCCTGAACCCAAAACCCCGAACCCCGAGCCCAGAACCCCGAACCCCGAAAGCCCAAACCCCAAACCCCGATCCCCAAACCCCGAATCCCAAACCCTGAGCCCCGAACCCCGAACCCTGAACCCGAAACCCCGAACCCCGAGCCCAGAACCCCGAACCCAGAACCCCGAAAGCCCGAACCCCAAACCCCGATCCCCGAACCCCGAATCCCAAACCCTGAGCCCCGAACCCCAAATCCTGAACCCGAAACCCCGAACCCCAAGCCCAGAACCCCGAACCCCGAAAGCCCGAACCCCAAACCCCAATCCCCAAAACCCGAATCCCAAACCCTGAGCCCCGAACCCCGAACCCTGAACCTGAAACCCCGAACACCGAACCCTGAGCCCAGAACCCCGAACCCAGAACCCCGAAAGCCCGAACCCCAAATCTCGATCCCCGAACCCCGAATCCCAAACCCCGAGCCCCGAACCCCGAACCCCGAACCCTCGAACCCCGAACCCCGAGCCCCGAACCCCGAACCCAGAACCTCGAAAGCCCGAACCCGAAACCCCGAACCCCGAATCCCAAACCCCGAGCCCCGAACCCCAACCCTGAACCCGAAACCCCGAACCCCGAAAGCCCAAACCCCAAACCGCGATCCCCGAACCCTGAATCCCAAACCTCAAGCCCCGAACCCCGAACCCTGAACCTGAAACCCCGAACCCCGAACCCCGAGCCCAGATCCCTGAACGTAGAGCCCCGAAAGCCCGAAGGACCAAACTCCGATCCCCGAACCCCGAATCCCAAACCCCGAGCCCCGAACTCTGAACCCTGAACCCGAAATCCTGAACCCCGAGCCTAGAACCCCGAACCCAGAACCCCGAGAGCCCGAACCCCCAAACCTCGATCCATGAACCCCGAATCCCAAACCACGAGCCCCGAAACCCGAACCCCAAACCTGAAACCCCGAATCCCGAACCCCGAGCCCAGAACCCTGAAAGCCCAAACCCCAATCCCCGATCCCTGAACCCCGAATCCCAAACCCCGAACCCCTGAACCCCGAACCCTGAACCTGAAACCCCGAACCCCCTTGGCCAGAACCCCAACCTAGAACCCCGAAAGCCCGAACCCCAAACCCCGATCCCCGAACCCCGAATCCCAAACCCCGAGCCCCGAACCCCGAACCCTGAACCTGAAACCCCGAACCCCGAGCCCAGAACCCGAAAGCCCGAACCCCAAACCCCCGATTCCCAAACCCCGAATCCCAAACCCCGAGCCCCAGAACCCCGAGCCCTGAACCCGACAACCCCGACCCTGAGCCCAGAACCTCGAACCCAGAACCCCGAAAGTCCCCGAACCCCAAACCTCGATCCCCCGAACCCCGGAATCCCAACCCCGCACCCCCGACCTCGACCCTGAACCCGAAACCCCGAACCCCAAGCCTTGAGCCCAGAACCCCGAACCCAGAATCCCGAAAGCCCGAACCCAAACCCCGATCCCCGAATCCCAACCCCATAGCGCCGAACGCTGAACCCTGATACCCGAAACCCCGTACCCCGAATCCCCGAACCCAGAACCCCGAAAACCTGAACCCCCAAACCCCGATCCTGATCCCCGAATCCCAAACCCCCAAGCCCCTGAACCCCGAACCTGAACCCAAACCCCAAACCCAGAACCCTGAGCCCAAAACCCCGAACCAAGAACCCCGAAAGCCCAAACCCCAAACCCCGATCCCCGAACCCCGAATCCCAAACCCCGAGCCCCGAACCCCGAACCCTGAACCCGAAACCCGAAACCCCGAACCCCGAGCCCAGAACCCCTGAACCCAAACCCCGAAAGCCCGAACCCCGAACCCCAAACCCCGATCTCCGAACCCCGAATCCCATACCCCGAGCCCCGAACACCGAACCCTGAACCCGAAACCCCTAAACCCCGAACCCTGATCCCAGAAACCCCGAAAGCCCAAACCCCAAACGTTAATCCCCGAACCCCGAATCCCAAACCCCCAGCCCCGAACCCCGAACCCTGAACCCAAAACCCCGAACCCCGAGCCCAGCACCCCAAACTTGGAACCCCGAAAGCCTGAACCCCAAACCCCGAAACCTGAACCCCGAATCCCAAACTCCGAGCCCCGAAACCCGAACCCTGAACCCGAAACCCCGATCCCCGAACCCCGAATCCCAAACCCTGAACCCTGAACCCCGAACCCTGAACCCGAAACCCCGAACCCCGAGCCCATAACCCCAAACCCAGAACCCCGAAAGCCCGAACCCCACACCCCGATCCCCGAACCCTGAATCCTAAACCCTAAGCCCCGAATCCCGAACCCTGAACCCGAAACCCGAACCCCGAGCCCAGAACCTCGAACCCAGAACCTCGAAAGCCTGAACCCGAAACCCCGATCCCCGAACCCTGAATCCCAAACCACGAGCCCCGAACCCCGAACCCTGAACCCGAAACCCTGAACCCCGAGCCCAGAACCCCGAACCCAGAACCCCGAAAGCCCAAACCCCAAACCCCGATCCCTGAACCCCGAATCCAAAACCCCGAGCCCCGAACCCCGAACCCTGAACCCGAAACCCCGAACCTACTCTTGAAGTTGGTGAAGGCTTGTACGGCACTTTGGCCATTGCTTGGCCACTCCAATGGCTTCTATAGCCCCCATAGCAGATTTGGGGGAGCAAGAAGATGACCCATCTGAATATTCCAGTGAGATTCCGGCCACCCAAAAGGTTGTCCCAAGTGAAGGTAAGATTTCCGCCCAAGAATTGGTGAAAACTGCCCCTTCTTTGCACGGGATGGAGGGCTCTTCTTCCTCCTTCAATCTTGACCAGATGTTACAGATTTTGACTACTTTTCAGACCCATTTAACAGCCCTAAAGGCCGCTGGCCACAGCCCTCACGATCGGAATCCCGAGCTCCCTCCTTTGGCCGATCAATCCTTGCAAGTTCAAGCTGCCGTGGACTTAATTTCTGGAGATTCCAGATCTGGTTTGAAGGTGTTTCCAGACCTTAATCCCTCTCCCATGGCTGCCATGCTTGAAAACCCCCAAAAAATCTCCAAAAACCAACCAAATCTCATTCCCCACAACCGGTCGCCAGAAAATCGCCCCTTCCCGGCGCCGGCGACCATTTTCCGACTATCGTCGGTGCTCCGGCCAGTACCCTTGCCGGCGCCGCTACCATGGCAGCCGCCACCCCACTACACCAAAACCCTAATCTTCAAAACTCACAACCTAACCCTAATGCCTTCATTCCCCAAATTGCCCTTAATGAAATCCCCAATCTTCAAATTGGCCCAACTATCCCCCAAATCCCTAATTCTTCTTCAATTTCAAACCCTACCTCCCAAATTTCCAATTCAAATAATCCCCAAATCCCTATTACCTTAAATCCCCAATTGCAAACCCTAATTCCCCAAATTGGCCAAATTTCCCAATCTAAAACCCTAATTTCCCCAATTTCCCTAATTCCCCAAATTTGAACCCCCAATTCCAATACCTAACACTAATTTAACTAATTTCCCACTCCATGTGAACCCTAATCATCCAAATCCCCAAATTGAAAACCCTAATGTCAAAAATTCCCAAATTGAAAACCCTAATTCCCAAATTGCAAACCCTAACACCACAATTAAAAATTCCAACTTTGACCTTGAAAACCCCAACTCTTCCCAATTCCCCGCTCTTTCCAAAAACCCCCCCAAAACCAAAAATTACACTTCCCTCCCCCAAAATGGCAATTTTTCCCATGACTTAACCATTCCTCCCAAAACTGAAATCTTTGCCAAAAACCCCAATTTACCCCCGAACCAAGCCTCTCCATCACCTCCTATTGAAAAGGAAATCTCTAGGCCGGAGAAATCTTTTATTGATGCCCTTGGAATTGGGAAAAATCATTCCCCTGAAATTCCCATTAAACCCCTTTCTAATTACCATGGAATGCCTGCTGTTCTATTTTCTAAGGAGGAGATTGCTATCATGGCTGAACCTTTTAAGCTCTCCTTAGTTGGAAAGTTTTCCTTTGGGAGGCCAACAATGGAGCTTATCAGAAAATTCTTTTCCTCTTTGGGATTGAAAGGTGATTGGCAAATTTCTCTGCTTGACAAACGGCATATTTTGATTAAGCTGAGACTTGAAGAGGGATTACACCAGGCTATGGACAAGACAGTCTTGGTTTGTTCAGGGACACACTATGCGTGTTTTCAAGTGGAGCCCTCAGTTCAGATGCAATGAAGAGTCACCAGTTGTCCCTGTCTGGATCACTCTGCCTTATCTTCCCATACACTTAGTCCATTGTAAGTCTGCTTTATTTTCTATTGCCTCTGCTGTTGGTAAGCCACTGAGAGTTGATCATGCCACTGCCACTCTTAATAGACCAACTGTTGCTCGGGTGTTGGTTGAATGTGATGTTTCCCAACCTTCTTTTGCTAAAAAGGTTTGGGTTGGTGATGAGGAGTCGGGTTTTGTTCAAGACATTATTATTGAGAAACTCCCTGATTATTGCATGTCTTGTAAGCACTTGGGCCACAAGCAAGAGAAATGTTTTATTGCAAACCCTACACTTCGACCTCCTGCTAGGGTTGGGAATGAAAAGGGAAAAGAGAAAGCTTCTTCAGAGGAGGTGTCTGTTGGACAGGGAAGGCCTGTTTATGTGGCAAAGTCCCTAAAGGGGCCTACTTTAGCTCCTGCGACCTCTGTCCCTACTTCTCTTTCAATTCCTGAGGTCCCTTCTTCCAGTTCAGTTCCAGTTAATGATGGACCGTCAGCCTTGCCTCAGGATTTTGCTACTACATCTCCTCCTATTATTATGCTGACTCCTGATAAGGTAAGTTCTTCTCCAGATGCTCCTATTATTACTACTTCACTGCAGGATCATGTCCACTCTTCTCCAGCTATTGTTCCAACTTCAGTTATTGCTCCTATTATTGTTTCCCATTCGGGATTGGATAGCACTGTTGTCACTACAGCTCCAGGTTCCTGCTCTGGTACTGCTTCTTATAATGTATCTTTATCTCCTGGACGAGCTCCTGGTGTTACTATTAATTTTCAGTCAGAGGATATCCCGAGTAATCAGACTATTCCTTTCTGGCCGTGTTGGTTCATCTCACTCTACTGATGATGCTTCATCTGATGATGACCTGGAAGGTGGGACTGATGATAGATATGCTTCTGATCCTGGGGCCCCTGATGTTGTTCCCCAAAGCGAAGATACTGCCTCCAAAACTGATACTATCTCTTCTTCTTCTAACACTGGCTCCATCGATGCTGATGGCTTCCAACGGGTTCTTAGAAGTCATCGTGGTAAAAAGAAAGATAATGTTTCTACAAATACTGCTGCTAGTAAACCCCCTCAAACTATCGCCCGCAAGGGTAGGAGCAAATCAAAATGATTAAGTCTCTCATTTGGAATATTAGGGGGATTGGTCAGAATCCTTCTATTAGGAGACTTAAAAAGCTTATTAAGCTTCATCACCTTCAGCTGCTTTGTATTCTGGAACCTTTCCTTACGTCTGACAAGATTACTTCCTCCAGAGTTAGATTGGGTATGGATTCTGCTTTTGCCTCTGCTTCTGGTAAAATATGGATTTTTTGGTCTCAGCCATACAGTGTTCAGATTTTACATGACATGGGACAGGTGATTCATTGCAAGGTCAGCCATTGTTCTAATTCTGAGCCGGTTTATATTTCTTATGTTTATGCTAAGTGTTCAGCATCACTGCGTGTGGAGCTCTGGGATGCCTTGATTTCTTTTTCTGGGGAAATTGATGGTCCTTGGATGGTTGGTGGGGATTTTAATGTTGTTCAGCAGCACTCTGAGGTGGTTGGGGGTCATCCCCAACTTCAATCAGCCATTGATGATTTTAATGTGGCTCTTATGGATTGTGGTCTGGAAGATGCTGGGTTTGAAGGAACTCCTTATACTTGGGTTAATGGTTTTACCAGGCGTAGATTGGACCGGGTTGTGGTTAATAATCAATGGGCGCGTCGCTTTTTGGTATTCAAAGTTTCACATCTTAACCGCACTGGCTCTGATCACTCTCCCCTTCTCTTATCATGTGAGTCTAGACAGACTCGGGGCCCAAGCAGATTCAAATTTTTACATGCATGGTTGAAGCATCCTGAATTGTTGGATATCATCAAACAGGAATGGTCTTTGCCTGTAAATTCTTACGGTATGACTGCTTTCCAGCAGAAGCTGATTAGGCTTAAACACCGACTCAAGCAATGGAATAAAGAGGTGTTTGGAAATGTTTTTGACAAAGTGAAGGAGGCTGAACAAGAGGTGTTATTTAGGGAGAGGTTATTTGATGCTTCAGGATCTGATATGGATCGTTCTGCCTTACAGCTTAGCTAAAGCCCAGTTACTCCAGGCCTTATCCAGAGAGGAATCATTTTTGAGACAGCAATCCCGTGTCAGATGGTTGAAAGAGGGGGATGCTAATTCCAAATTTTTTCATGCTATGACTCGGAAGAAACACCATATCCTTGGAGTTCATCGTATTCAGGGGGATGATGGCATGTGGATTTCTGATACTGATGCTATTAGGGACTCAGCGGTATCTTATTTTCAGACTCTTCTTACTGGTGATGACTCTGCTTTCTCTGCGAGGGACTTTGACTTTATCCCCTCTTTGGTGACTGAGGATGATAATATTGCTCTTTGTGGTCTTCCTACTATTGAGGAAGTTCGTGCGGCAGTATTTTCTATTGATTCAGATAGCTCTCCTGGTCCTGATGGCTTTTGTAGTAGATTTTACCAGGCCTGTTGGGAGGTTATTGGCAAGGATCTTCATGCCGCTGTTCTGGATTATTTTGGTGGATCACCTTTGCCTAGGGGTTTTTCCAGCACTCTTCTTGTTTTGCTGCCTAAAAAATCTTCTCCTGCTACTTGGGCTGACTTTAGGCCAATCAGTCTATGTAATGTGAGTAATAAAGTCATCACCAAAATTCTGGTTTCCAGGCTTTCTCGACTCTTACCTCAGCTTATCTCTCTTGCCCAAAGTGGTTTTGTGCCAGGCAAATTGATTCATGATAACATTTTACTTGCCCAGGAGTTAGTGCATGATTTGAATAGAAGGACTCGTGGGGGTAATGTGGTACTTAAGCTGGACATGGCTAAAGCATATGATCGCATGTCATGGTCTTTTATGTTTCAGATGCTTCGGGCCTTTGGCTTTTCTGAGCAGTGGATCTCATTGATGCATAGAGCCATTACTTCTCCTTGGTTTTCTGTGATGATTAATGGAGTTGCTTCGGGATTCTTCCAGTCACAAAGGGGTTTACGCCAAGGTGATCCTATTTCTCCCAGCCTGTTTATTATTGCAGCTGAATATTTATCCAGGAGTTTGGATTATCTGGTAGCTAGGTACCCATCTGTTGCTTACGCTACAGGAGTTCCCATCACTATCTCCCATTTAAGTTTTGCTGATGACATCATCATTTTTGCTAATGGGAGCCGAGATAGTCTTCGTCACATCATGGATGTCCTTCACAGATATGAGAACATCTCTGGCCAGCTCGTAAGTCAGGCTAAGAGCAGATATTATACAGGCAGAGTGTCTACTGGTTCAAGAAGGGACATTATTCATAATGTTACAGGTTTTCAGAGGGGTGACCTTCCTTTCACTTATTTGGGATGCCCAATTTACTTGGGTAATCTTAAGATTGCTTTCTTTGAAGATCTAGTGCGGAAGGTTCGAGATAAAATTTCTGGCTGGGCCAACCGACTTCTTTCATTTGGGGGTAAAATTATTCTGATTAGGCATGTGTTATCTTCTATGCCCATTTATTTATTCCATGTGTTGAGGCCTCCATCTGATGTCTTTCACCAGCTGGAGCGTCTATTTACCAAATTCCTTTGGGGTGACACAGATACCTCAAGGAAAATTCATTGGTGTAAATGGGCTTCTGTATGCTTTCCCGTGGAAGAAGGGGGAATTGGGGTTCGTTCATTTGTTGATGTGGTCACGGCTTGTGAGATCAAACTTGGTGGCACTTTAGAGCCCAACAATCATTATGGGCCTCCTTTATGAAGGCCAAATATTGCCATGCTTCTCATCCTTACATGGTTCCTTTTGCGTACCCTGCCTCGCCTTTATGGAGGCGCCTTTGCATTATTAGGGCGACTGCTGAGCCCCTTATTAGATGGTTTGTGCGTTCAGGGAACTCTAGCTTCTGGTATGATTGTTGGGTGGGCTCTACCCCTTTGATTTCTATTAATCCTCTGGCAGCTTCATCAGCTTCTGTCTCTTCGTACTGGACGGATACAGGGTGGGATAGGGAGAGGATATTGGCTGTTTTACCCACCTCTGTCGCTGAGCAGATTTTTCTGATTCCTACCTGGCAGCAAGGCCCTGATCAGATCAGATGGAGTTTATCTTTAGATGGTGGCTTTTCTCTTCGCTCTGCTTGGGACCACATCAGGGCGTCTATGGCTAGTTAGGCCTATCTTTTCATTTATTTGGCAGAGGCACATCCCTCTTCAGGTTTCATTTTTTATTTGGCGGCTCTTACATGGTTTTGTTGCCTTAGATGATTCATTGGCAAGCAAAGGTTTTCAGATGGTTTCTCGTTGTATTTGTGGCTGTGCCAGTGAGACCCAGTGCCACCTTTTTCTGCATTGTCCCCTGACTCGACAGGTTTGGCTTCATTTTTTTGGGATGTTTGGGCTTCATTTCTATGAGTTCTCTTCTATCTCTTCTCTGCTCCTTCATTGGCGCCGTTGCTCCCCTTCAGCGTGCCATATCAGGATTATGGTTGCCTGCAATGTACTTTGGCACATATGGAAGGCTCGTAATGCTTGTAGATTTGATGGCACCCCCTTCCATGTATTGCGGGTTATTCATAACATCACAGTAGACTTGCACCTTATTGGCTTGGCAGTCGGCTTCAAAGCATCACAGCTTCGTGGAGATTTATCTGTGAGGTTAGTGAGGGCCTTGAGATGTTTGCCTTGCAGACCCAGGACAGTGAGACTGATATCATGGCTTAGACCCCCTGCGGGCTCCTTGAAACTTAATGTTGATGGGTGCTCTCGCGGTAATCCTGGTCCTTCAGCTGCTGGAGGTATTCTCAGAGATCACTTGGGCAGGTTTGTGGGTGCATTTGGGCGCTTTCTTGATCACAAACCCATCATCTATGCTGAGTTAGTCGCTATTCTGACAGGGTTAGAGCTGGCCATTTCTTGTGGATTTTCTTCTCTGATTGTAGAGTCTGATTCTACTACTGCTATTTCCTGGGTCACCTCCTCTAGTTCAGGTTGTTGGGAGTACACTTATCTTATTGCTCGAATTCAGCAGCTTTACTGTTCTGCCCCGATTCAGCTTCATCATGTCTACAGGGAAGCCAACCAGGCAGCGGATTTCATGGCTAATTGGGCTTGTTCTTTTCAGCAAGACCATAGTTTTTCCACACAGCGGGGTCTTCCCAGAGACATTCATGGCATCCTTTCTCTTGATGCGGATGAGATTCCTCATATTAGGCTTTAGTTTTTTCATTTATCTTCTACTTTGGAGGTCAGGTTTATGCCCCCCTCCTTATTTTTGTTCTGTGGTGAGTCACCACATTCTACCTCTTATTTTTCTTAGCTATTTTCATTACCTTTGTAATGCGGTGAGTCACCGCTCTATTATTTTATTTCTTTATTGTTTTCCATTAACTTCTCTTGGAGGTAAGGTTTAGGTCCCCCTCCATCATGTACTTCTTTTTTCAATTATCAATAAACTGGTAGGGGTCCCTGCCAAACCCCCCTCCCGCTAAGGAGGCTTTTTTAAAAAAAAAAAAAAAAAACCCTGAACCCTGAACCCTGAACCCTGAACCCTGAACCCTGAACCCTAAACCCTGAACCCTGAACCCTGAACCCTGAACCCTAAACCCTGAACCCTAAACCCTAAACCCTAACCCTAAACCCTAACCCTAAACCCTAAACCCTAAACCCTAAACCCTGAACCCTGAACCCTGAACCCTGAACCCTGAATCCTACACCCTAAACCCTAAACCCTAAACCCTGAACCCTGAACCCTGAACCCTGAACCCTGAGCCCTGAACCCTGAACCCTGAGCCCTGAACCCTGAACCCTGAACCCTGAACCCTGAACCCTGAGCCCTGAGCCCTGAGCCCTGAGCCCTGAACCCTGAACCCTGAACCCTAAACCCTGAACCCTAAACCCTGAACCCTGAACCCTATATATTTATATACAAACCCTAAACCCTAAACCACTCTCTCTCTAGAATTGTTCTCTCTACCCATTCAAGTTCGGCCAAACTTTTTCCGGCCACGTCCGGACAGTTTCCCGGCGGCCGTCGCCGGCCACCTTCTTCCTCAAGGCCGGTTCACTTTTCCGGCAACTTTACCGCCGGTTTGGAGAGCTCCGGCGCTGCCACAGCCCCCATGGCTGATTTGGGGGTTTCAAAATTCCCCACAAATGAAGATCCCGATGTGTTTCCCGTTGGTGAGGCCGCCGGCCATGAAGAAAATCAACTTTCCGGCGAGATTCCGCCCCAAACAAGCCTACCCGACCAAGGTACTGTTATATCTGGTTATTCCAGCCCCTCTCCTCTGGTTTTTGACCCCAACCATCTGTCCATGGTGGTGGCCGGATTGCAAGATCAACTAGCTTCTCTAGCCGCCGCCCTTAATGGCCCTTTTGCTCGAAACATGCAAAACCGTGAACCTAGAAAGGATTCTAATGAAGTTCAGATTGTTTTGGGAAATTTTCTGCAAAAAAACAGTTTGGAGAAGTCATCCATGGCTGCCATGGCCGATCCCCTCTCAAAAACCCTTCAAAACCATCCAAAAACCCCAAAATCCCTCACCACCGCCGGAAAAACCTTACCCGCCGGCCGCCGGCGAACCTTTTCCGACCAGCGCCGGCCCTTCCGGCGACTCTCCCCGCCGGCGCCGTCACCATGGCAGCAGGTTCCTCACAAACCCTAGCCGCCACCCTCTCTTTCTCTAACCCTAAAGTTGCACTTGATACACTTTATCCTTCCAATCCCCATTTTACCCTTAATCCCTTAATTCCTAATCCCTCATCAATTTCAAACCCTAATTCCCAAATCCCATCCAATCCAATTCCGATTTTCCCCAATTGGAAACCCTAAGTCCCTCAATTGGCCAATTACCCCAATCCAAAACCCTAAACACCTCAATTAGTCAATTTACCCAAATTGAACCCCCAATTCCAATTTCTAGCCCTAATTTGACTAATTCCCCAATTAATTTAAGCCCTAATTTACAAAATCCCCAAATTGAAAACCCTAATGAGCCAAATCCCCAAATTGAAAACCCTAATGAGCCAAATCCCCAAATTCAAAACCCTAACTCCAAAAATGAAAATTACAATTCCAATCTTGAAGACCCTAACCTATCACAATTTCCCATTCTTTCCAAAAACCCCTCTAAAACCAAAAATTACACCGTGCTCCCCCAAAATGGCAACTTTTTACATAACCAAAATGTTCCCTCCAAAAGTGAAATATTTGCCAAAAACCCCAATTTACCCCCCGGCCAACCTACTCCATCCCCACCACTTGGAAAAGAAATAACAAGGCCTGCCAAATCCTTTATAGATGCTCTCAGTGGTGATAAAACCCAATCTCCTACCATTCCTATTAAACCTCTAGGCAATTACCATGGCATGCCTGCAGTCTTATTCACAAAAGAGGAGATTGATCTTATGGCCGAACCTTTTAAACTCTCTTTAGTGGGAAAATTTTCATTCGGGAGACCAATGATGGAGCTAATCAGGAAATTTTTTTCTTCCCTTGGACTAAAAGGTGATTGGCAAGTATCCTTATTAGACAAAAGGCACATATTACTTAAATTGAGGCTGGAAGAGGATTACACTCGACTCTGGACTAGACAGACTTGGTTTGTTCATGGACACACTATGCGTGTTTTTAAGTGGAGTCCTCAGTTTCAGATGCAATGAAGAATCTCCAGTTGTCCCTGTGTGGATCACTCTGCCTTATCTCCCCATACATCTAGTCCATTGTAAGTCAGCTTTATTTTCGATTGCCTCTGCTGTTGGCAAGCCGCTTAGAGTTGATCATGCCACAGCCACTCTCAATCGACCAACTGTTGCACGGGTGTTAGTTGAATGTGACGTATCCCAACCTTCTTTTACTAAAAAGGTTTGGGTTGGTGATGAGGAGTCGGGTTTTGTTCAGGATATTATAATTGAAAAACTCCCAGATTACTGCATGTCTTGCAAGCACTTGGGCCACAAGCAGGAGAAGTGTTTTATTGCTAATCCCACACTCCGGCCTCAAGCTAGGCACGGGAATGATAAGGGGAAAGGGATAGCTTCTTCAGGGGATGTATCTGCTGCTCAGGGACGGCCTGTATATGTGGCAAAGCCGTTACAGAGGCCTATCTTAGCTCCTGTGATCACTGCACCTACTCCTATGCCAGTATCTGAGGTTCCCTCCTCCCGACCTGACCCAGTATATGCTGAACCGTCAAATCAAACTTAGGACTATGTTATTTCCTCTCCTACTATTACTACTATTTCTCCAGACCAGGTATGCCCTTCTTCAAATACTTCTATACTTATGAATTCAGTGCAGGAGAATGAGCCTACCATTCCACCACATCATCCAGCTTCAGTGATTGCTCCTATTACTGCGTCCTCTTTGGGATTGGATAGCATTGCTGTCACCATGGCACCAGCTTCTTGTTCTGGTTTCGCAACCCAGACTATTTCGTTATCTCCTGGGAGAGCTCCTGGTGTTACCATTAATTTCCAGTCAGATGATATTCCTAGCAATCAGACATTCCATTCGGACCGTATTGGTTCTTCTCACTCTGCGGATGAAGCTTCCTCTGATGATGTTGATGGTTGTGGGATTGATGATAGATATGATTCTGATCCTGGGGCTTCGGTTGATGTACCCCAGAGTGTGGGTGGTACTTCCACAATTGTTTCTACTTCTCCTATTTCTAGCATTGGTCCCATTGATGCCGATGGATTCCAGAGGGTCCTTAGAAGTCACCGTGGTGGAAAGAAGGGGAATACTACTACAAGTACTGGCACTAGCAAACCCCCTCAAACTATTGCCCGCAAGGGTAGGAGCAAATCAAAATGATTAAGTCCCTAATTTGGAACATTAGAGGGATAGGTCAGAATCCCTCAATTAGGAGACTTAGAAAGCTTATTAAGTTTCATCACCTTCAGCTTCTTTGTATTCTGGAGCCTTTTCTTCCTCCTGAGAAGATTGATTCAACCAAAGTCAGATTGGGCATGGAATCTGCTTTTGCTTCAGTTTCTGGGAAAATTTGGGTATTCTGGTCTCAGTCATTCAGTGTTCAAATTCTACATGATATGGGCCAGGTGATTCATTGTAAGGTCAGCCACTGTTCTCTTTCAGAGCCGGTCTTTATATCTTTTGTGCATGCTAAGTGTTCAGCATCATTACGCATGGACCTTTGGAATGCTCTGAGTACATTTTCTGGGGAAATTGATGGTGCTTGGATGGTAGGTGGTGATTTTAATGTTGTCCAGCAGCATTCTGAGGTGGTTGGGGGTCATCCTCAACTCCAATCAGCCATTGATGATTTTAATGTGACTCTCATGGATTGTGGTCTAGAAGATGCTGGTTTTGAAGGGTCTCCGTATACTTGGGTTAATGGTTTTACCAGGCGTCGATTGGATCGAGTTGTGATCAATAATCAGTGGGCAAGTCGCTTTTCGGTATTCAAAGTTTCACATCTTAATCGCACTGGCTCTGATCATTCTCCACTCCTTGTATCATACGAGTCTGTCCAGACTAGGGGCCCAAGCCGATTCAAATTTCTTCATGCATGGTTGAAACATCCTAACTTGCTGGATATAATCAGAGTGAACTGGTCCTTGCCTGTATATTCTTATGGTATGATTGCTTTACAGCAGAAGCTGATTAGACTCAAACATCGGCTTAAGCAGTGGAATAAAGAGGTGTTTGGCAATGTATTTGACAAAGTGAAAGAGGCTGAACAAGAGGTGCTTTGCAGGGAAAGGTTATTTGATGCTTCTGGATCTGATATGGATCGTTCTGCCTTACAGCTAGCGAAAGCCCAGTTACTTCATGCTTTATCCAAAGAGGAGTCTTTTTTGAGACAACAATCCCGCGTCAGATGGTTGAATGAGGGGGATGCTAATTCTAGATTTTTCCATGCTATGATCCGGAAAAAACACCATATCCTTGGAGTCCATCGTATTCAGGGGGATGATGGCAGGTGGATTTCTGATACTGATGCTATTAGGGCTTCAGCGGTTTCTTATTTTCAGAATCTTCTTACTGGTGACGACTTTGTTTTCTCTGTGAGGGACTTTGACTTTATCCCTTCTTTGGTGACTGAGGATGATAATCTGGCTCTTTGTGGTCTTCCTACTATTGAGGAAGTTCGTGAGGCAGTTTTTTCTATTGATTCTGATAGCTCTCCTGGTCCTGATGGCTTTTGTAGTACATTTTACCAGACCTTTTGGGAAGTTATTGGCAAGGATCTTCATGCTGCTGTTCTGGATTATTTTGGTGGATCACCTATGCCCAGGGGATTTTCCAGCACCCTTCTTGTTTTGCTGCCTAAAAAACCTTCACCTGCTACTTGGGCTGACTTTAGGCCAATCAGTTTATGTAATGTGAGTAATAAAGTTATCACTAAAATTCTGGTATCCAGGCTTACTCGTCTTCTACCGCAGCTTATCTCTCCTTCTCAAAGTGGTTTTGTTCCAGGCAAATTGATTCATGATAACATTTTACTTGCCCAGGAGTTAGTGCATGATTTGAATAGGAAGACTCGTGGGGGTAATGTGGTACTTAAGCTGGACATGGCTAAAGCTTATGATCGCATGTCCTGGTCTTTTATTTTTCAGATGCTTCGGGCCTTTGGTTTTTCTGAGCAATGGATTTCATTGATACATAGAGCCATTACTTCTCCTTGGTTTTCTGTGATGATTAATGGAGTTACTTCGGGATTCTTCCAGTCACAAAGGGGTTTACGCCAAGGTGATCCTATTTCCCCCAGCCTGTTTATTATTGCAGCTGAATATCTATCCAGGAGTTTGGATTATCTGGTAGCTCGGTACCCATCTGTTGCTTACGCTACAGGAGTTCCCATCACTATCTCTCATTTGAGTTTTGCTGATGACATCATCATTTTTGCTAATGGGAGCAGAGATAGTCTTCGACACATCATGGATGTCCTTCACAGATACGAGAACATCTCTGGCCAGCTTGTAAGTCAAGCTAAGAGTAGATATTATACAGGCAGCTTGGCTACTGGTTCAAGAAGGGACATTATTAATAATGTGACAGGTTTTCAGAGGGGTGACCTTCCATTCACTTATCTGGGATGCCCAATTTACTTGGGTAATCTGAAGATTGCCTTCTTTGAAGATCTAGTGCGGAAGGTTCGAGACAAAATTTCTGGCTGGGCTAACCGACTTCTTTCATTCGGGGGTAAAATTATTCTGATCAGGCATGTGTTATCTTCTATGCCAATTTATTTATTCCATGTGTTGAGGCCTCCATCTGATGTCTTTCACCAGCTGGAGAGATTATTTACCAAATTCCTTTGGGGTGACACGGATGCCTCAAGGAAAATCCATTGGTGTAAATGGGCTTCTGTCTGCTTCCTCGTGGAGAAAGGGGGAATTGGGGTCCGTTCATTTGCTGATGTGGTCACAGCTTGTGAGATCAAACTTTGGTGGCACTTTAGAAGCCAACAGTCATTATGGGCCTCCTTTATGAAGGTTAAATATTGCCATGCCACTCATCCCTACATAGTCCCTTTTGCTTACCCTGCCTCGCCTTTGTGGAGGTACCTTTGCATTATAAGAGCGACAGCTGAGCCACTTATTAGATGGTTTATACGTTCAGGGAATTCAAGTTTCTGGTATGATGTTTGGGTAGGTTCTACCCCTTTGATTTCTATTAATCCTCTGGCGGCTTCTTCAGCTCCTGTCTCTTCGTTCTGGACGGATACAGGGTGGGATAGGGAGAAGATTTTGGCTCTTTTACCCACCTCTGTCACTGAGCAGATTTTTATGATTCCTATATGGCAGCAAGGCCCTGATCTAATCAGATGGAGTTTATCTTTAGATGGAAACTTTTCTCTTCGCTCTGCTTGGGACCACATCAGGGCATCTATGGCTATTAGGCCTGTCTTCTCATTTATTTGGCAGCGGCACATCCCCCTTCAGGTTTCATTTTTTATTTGGCGGCTCTTACATGGTTTTGTTGCTCTGGATGACTCGTTGGCAAGCAAAGGTTTTCAGATGGTTTCTCGCTGTATTTGTGGCTGTGCCAGTGAGACCCAATGCCACCTTTTTCTGCATTGTCCTCTGATACGACAGGTTTGGCTTCATTTTTTTGGAATGTTTGGGCTTCACTTCTATGAGTTTTCATCTATTTCTTCTATACTCCTTCACTGGCGCCGTTGCTCCCCTTCAATACGTCATATTAGAATCATGGTTGTCTACTATGTACTTTGGCACATATGGAAGGCACGTAATGCTTGTAGATTTGATGGCACGTCTTTCCATGCTATAAGGGTTATTCATAACATCACAGCAGATTTGCACCTTATTGGCCTAGCTTTTGGATTCAAAGCCTCACAACTCCGTGGAGATTTATCTGTGAGGTTTGTGAGCGCTTTTAGAATTTTACCTTGCAGACCCAGGACAGTGAGACTGATATCATGGCTTAGACCCCCTACGGGCTCTTTGAAACTTAATGTGGATGGGTGCTCTCGCGGTAATCCTGGTCCAGCAGCTGCTGGAGGTATTCTTAGAGATCACTTGGGCAGGTTTGTGGGTGCATTTGGGCGCTTTCTTGATCACAAACCTATCATCTATGCTAAGTTAGTTGCTATTCAGGTTGGGTTGGAGCTGGCCATTTCTGTTGGGTTCCCTTCTCTGATTGTTGAATCTGGTTCTGCTACTGCTATTTCATGGATCACCTCGTCTAGTTCATGTTGTTGGGAGTACATTTATCTTATTGCTCGAATTCGGCAGCTATGCTCTTCTGCACCGATTCAGCTTCATCATGTCTACAGGGAAGCCAACCAGGCAGCGGATTTCATAGCTAATTGGGCTTGTTCTCTTCAGCAAGACCAGAGCTTTTCTACTCAGCGGGATCTCCCCAGAGACATTTATGGCATTCTTTCTCTTGATGCGGATGAGATTCCTCATATTAGGCTTTAGTTTTGTCATTTATCTTTTATTTTGGAGGTCAGGTTTATGTCCCCCTCCTTATTTTTGTACTGTGGTGAGTCACCACATTCTATCTCTTATTTATCTTAGCTATTTTCATTACATTTGTAATGCGGTGAGTCACCGCTCTATTATTTTATTTCTTTATTGTTTTCCATTACTTCTCTTGGAGGTAAGGTTTAGGTCCCCCTCCATCATGTACTTCTTTCCTCAATTATTAATAAACTGGTAGGGGTCCCTGCCAAACCCCCCTCCCGCTAAGGAGGCTTTCTTTAAAAAAAAAAAAAAAAAAACCCTGAACCCTAAACCCTGAACCCTAAAAAAAGGAACCCTAAACCCTAAACCCTAAACCCTGAACCCTAGACCCTGAACCCTAAACCCTGAACCCTAAACCCTAAACCCTAAGCCCTGAACCCTGAACCCTAAACCCTAAACCCTAAACCCGAACCCTAAACCCTGAACCCTGAGCCCTGAACCCTAAACCTTGAACAACGAAAATTCTCTCTTCTTCCCCACTTCCGGCAGTCCACTTTCCGGTGCCGTCCGGCCGATTTTTCGGCGAACCCGCCGGCCAACCTTCTTCCTTTTCTCTGTTGAACCTTTTTCCAGCGAACTCTTGGCAGTTTACCATTCCGAGCAGCCCCTAATGGCTGTTGAACAAGATCAAGATGAACCACCGCTGCCCCCTTCATCCCCAAGGGTCGATATTGAAGTTTCCGGTGTGAATCTTCCCTCTTCCGGCACCGATCTGCGACCAGCCATGTTTCCTGACCATAACCAGCAGATTTACATGTCCAAGGGACTGCTAATCAGGCATCCAATGGTGCTGGAAAAAACCCCAGCCGTGCCTCATGATTGTGGTGACTTTTCTGATGAAAATCCAGCCAAAAACTCCTCTCCTTTGGCCGGCTGTCAAGCCCCTTTTCCCCCATTGAATCTGGACCAAATTACAAGTATTATTGGTGGTTTCCATGCCCAACTTGAAGCTCTTACAGCAGCCGTTAATGGCGCTCAAAGCCACCGGCCAAATCCTTTGGAAATCCCTCCTATTCCCCGTGAATCATGGTGCTGCCGGGATGGACTTTTCTGGTGATTTACAGAAGGTCCAGCAGGTTCAAAATGGTCTTCTTTCATCATCCATGGCTGCCTTGGCCGAGCCCTACTCCATCCCATCTCAAAAAACCTCAAAAAACCCAATTTTTCACCCTACCGCCGGCCATTTCATACCGCCGGTCGCCGGCGACCAGATTCCGGCCAACTCCGGCACTCTGGCGACCCTCCCCACCGGCACCGCCACCTTGGCAGCTAGCCCCTCTCAAACCCTAGCCGCCACCTCCTTTCTCCATAACCCTAATTCTAACCTAGGTACACTTTATATGTCCAATGCCCAAACTACCCTTAATTTGCCAATCCCTAATTCTTCTTCAATTTCAAACCCTAACTCTCAAATTCCCAATTCACATAATCCCCAAATCCCTATTCCCATGAATTCCCAATTGCAAACCCTAATTCCCCAAATTGGCCAATTTTCCCAATCTAAAACCCTAATTTCCCCAATTACCCAATTCCCCCAAATTGAACCCTCAATCCCAATCCCTAACCCTAATTTAACAAATCCCCCACTCCATGTGAACCCTAATCACCCAAATCCTCAAATTGAAAACCCTAATGTCGAAAATTCCCAAATTGAAAACCCTAATTCCCAGATTGCAAACCCTAACTCCAAAATTAAAAATTCCAACTTCGACCTTGAAAACCCCAACTCTTCCCAATTCCCCGCCCTTTCAAAAAATCCTCCCAAAACCAAAAATTACACTTCCCTCCCCCAAAATGGTAATTTTTCCCATAACTTAACCATTCCTCCAAAAAATAAAATCTTTGCCAAAAACCCCAATTTACCCCCGAACCAAGCCTCTCCATCACCTCCTATTGAAAAGGAAATCCCTAGGCCGGAGAAATCTTTTATTGATGCCCTTGGAATTGGGAAAAATCATTCCCCTGAAATTCCCATTAAACCCCTTGCTAATTATCATGGAATGCCTGCTGTTCTATTTTCTAAGGAGGAGATTGCTATCATGGCTGAGCCTTTTAAGCTCTCCTTAGTTGGAAAGTTTTCCTTTAGGAGGCTAACAATGAAACTTATCAAAAAATTCTTTTCCTCTTTGGGATTGAAAGGTGATTGGCAAATTTCTCTGCTTGACAAGCGGCATATTTTGATTAAGCTAAGACTTGAAGAGGATTACACCAGACTATGAACTAGACAGTCTTGGTTTGTTCAGGGACACACTATACGTGTTTTCAAGTGGAGCCCTCAGTTTAGATGCAATGAAGAGTCACCAGTTGTCCCTGTCTGGATCACTCTGCCTTATCTTCCCATACACTTAGTCCATTGTAAGTCTGCTTTTATTTTCTATTGCCTCTGCTGTTAGTAAGCCACTGAGAGTTGATCATGCCACTGCCACTCTTAATAGACCAACTGTTGCTCGGGTGTTGGTTGAATGTGATGTTTCCCAACCTTCTTTTGCTAAAAAGGTTTGGGTTGGTGATGAGGAGTCGGGTTTTGTTCAAGACATTATTATTGAGAAACTCCCTGATTATTGCATGTCTTGTAAGCACTTAGGGCCACAAGCAAGAGAAATGTTATATTGCAAACCCTACACTTCGACCTCCTGCTAGGGTTGGGAATGAAAAGGGAAAAGAGAAAGCTTCTCCAGAGGAGGTGTCTGCTGCACAGGGAAGGCTTGTTTATGTGGCAAAGTCCCTAAAGGGGCCTACTTTAGCTCCTGCGACCTCTGCCCCTATCTCTCTTTCAATTCCTGAGGCCCCTTCTTCCAATTCAGTTCCAGTTAATGATGGACCGTCAGCCTTGCCTCAGGATTTTGCTACTACATCTCCTCCTATTATTATGCTGACTCCTGATAAGGTAAGCTCTTCTCCAGATGCTCCTATTATTACTACTTCACTGCAGGATCATGTCCATTCTTCTCCAGCTATTGTTCCAACTTCAGTTATTGCTCCTATTATTGTTCCCCATTCGGGATTGGATAGCACTGTTGTCACTACAACTCCAGGTTCTTACTCTGGCACCGCTTCTTATAATGTATCTTTATCTCCTAGGACGAGCTCTTGGTGTTACTATTAATTTTCAGTCAGAGGATATCCCGAGTAATCAGACTATTCCTTCTGGCCGTGTTGGTTTATCTCACTCTGCTGATGATGCTTCATCTGATGATGACCTGGGAGGTGGGACTGATGATAGATATGCTTCTGATCCTGGGGCCCCTAATGTTGTTCCCCAAAGTAAAGATATGCCTCCAAAACTGATACTATCTCTTCTTCTTCTAACACTGGCTCCATCAATGCTGATGGTTTCCAACGGGTCCTTAGAAGTCATCGTGGTAAAAAGAAAGATAATGTTTCTACAAATACTGCTGCTAGTAAACCCCCTCAAACTATCGCCCGCAAGGGTAGGAGCAAATCAAAATGATTAAGTCTCTCATTTAGAATATTAGGGGGATTGGTCAGAATCCTTTTATTAGGAGACTTAAAAAGCTTATTAAGCTTCATCACCTTCAGCTGCTTTGTATTCTGGAGCCTTTCCTTACGGCTGACAAGATTGATTCCTCCAGAGTCAGATTGGGTATGGATTCTGCTTTTGCCTCTGCTTCTGGTAAAATATGGATTTTTTGGTTCAGCCATACAGTGTTCAGATTTTACATGACATGGGCCAGGTGATTCATTGTAAGGTCAGCCATTGTTCTAGTTCTGAACCGGTTTATATTTCTTATGTTTATGCTAAGTGTTTAGCATCACTGCGTGTGGAGCTCTGGGATGCCTTGATTTATTTTTCTGGGAAAATTGATGGTCCTTGGATGGTTGGTGGGGATTTTAATGTTGTTCAGCAGCACTCTGAGGTGGTTAGGGGTCATCCCCAACTTCAATCAGCCATTGATGATTTTAATGTGGCTCTTATGGATTGTGGTCTGGAAGATGCTGGGTTTGAAGGACTCCTTATACTTGGGTTAATGGTTTTACCAGGCGTAGATTGGACCGGGTTGTGGTTAATAATCAATGGGCGCGCCGCTTTTTGGTATTCAAAGTTTCACATCTTAACCACACTGGCTCTGATCACTCTCCCCTTCTCTTATCAAGTGAGTCTGGACAGACTCGGGGCCCAAGCAGATTCAAATTTTTACATGCATGGTTGAAGCATCCTGACTTGTTGGATATCATCAGACAGGAATGGTCTTTGCCTGTAAACTCTTACAGTAAGACTACTTTCCAGCAGAAGCTGATTAGGCTCAAACACCGACTCAAGCAATGGAATAAAGAGGTGTTTGGAAATGTTTTTGACAAAGTGAATGAGGCTGAACAAGAGGTGTTCTTTCGGGAGAGGTTATTTGATGTTTCAGGATCTGATATGGATCGTTCTGCCTTACAGCTGGCTAAAGCCTAGTTACTCCAAGCTTTATTCAGAGAGGAATCCTTTTTGAGACAGCAATCCCGTGTCAGATGGTTGAAGGAGGGGAATGCTAATTCTAAATTTTTCCATGCTATGACTCGGAAGAAACACCATATCCTTGGAATTCACCGTATTCAAGGGGATGATGGCATGTGGATTTCTGATACTGATGCTATTAGGGACTTAGTGGTATCTTATTTTCAGACTCTTCTTACTGGTGATGACTCTGCTTTTTCTACGAGAGACTTTGACTTTATCCCCTCTTTGGTGACTGAGGACGATAATATTGCTCTTTGTGGTCTTTCTACTATTGAGGAAGTTCGTACGGCAGTATTTTCTATTGATTCAGATAGCTCTCCTGGTCCTGATGGCTTTTGTAGTAGATTTTACCAGGCTTGTTGGGAGGTTATTGGCAAGGATCTTCATGCCGCTGTTCTGGATTATTTTGGTGGATCACCTTTGCCTAGGGGTTTTTCCAGCACTCTTCTTGTTTTGCTGCCTAGAAAATCTTCTCCTGCTACTTGGGCTGACTTTAGGCCAATCAGTCTATGTAATGTGAGTAATAAAGTCATCACCAAAATTCTGGTTTCCAGGCTTTCTCGCCTCTTACCTCAATTTATCTCTCCTACCCAAAGTGGTTTTGTTCCAGGCAAATTGATTCATGATAACATTTTACTTGCCCAGGAGTTAGTGCATGATTTGAATAGAAGGACTCGTGGGGGTAATGTGGTGCTTAATCTGGATATGGCTAAAGCATATGATCGCATGTCCTGGTCTTTTATTTTTCAGATGCTTCGGGCCTTTGGTTTTTCTGAGCAATGGATATCATTGATGCATAGAGCCATTACTTCTCCTTGGTTCTCTGTGATGATTAATGGAGTTGCTTCGGAATTCTTCCAGTCACAAAGGGGTTTACGCCAAGGTGATCCTATTTCTCCCAGCCTATTTATTATTGCAGCTGAATATTTATCCAGGAGTTTGGATTATCTGGTAGCTAGGTACCTATCTGTTACTTACGCTACAGGAGTTCCCATCACTATCTCTCATTTGAGTTTTGCTGATGACATCATCATTTTTGCTAATGGGAGCCGAGATAGTCTTCGTCACATCATGGATGTCCTTCGCAGATATGAGAACATCTCTGGCCAGCTTGTAAGTCAGGCTAAGAGCAGATATTATACAGGCAGAGTGTCTACTGGTTCAAGAAGGGACATTATTCATAATGTGACAGGTTTTCAGAGGGGTGACCTTCCTTTCACTTATCTGGGATGCCCAATTTACTTAGGTAATCTTAAGATTGCTTTCTTTGAAGATCTAGTGCAGAAGGTTCGAGATAAAATTTCTGGCTGGGCCAACCGACTTCTTTCATTTGGGGGTAAAATTATTCTGATTAGGCATGTGTTATCTTCTATGCCCGTTTATTTATTCCATGTGTTGAGGCCTCCATCTGATGTCTTTCACCAGCTAGAGCGTCTATTTACCAAATTCCTTTGGGGTGACACGGATACCTCAAGGAAAATTCATTGGTGTAAATGGGCTTCTGTATGCTTTCCCGTGGAAGAAGGGGGAATTGGGGTTCGTTCATTTGTTGATGTGGTCACGGCTTGTGAGATCAAACTCTGGTGGCACTTTAGAGCCCAACAATCATTATGGGCCTCCTTTATGAAGGCCAAATATTGCCATACTTCTCATCCTTACATGGTTCCTTTTGCGTATCCTGCCTCGCCTTTATGGAGGCGCCTTTGCATTATTAGGGCAACTGCTGAGCCCCTTATTAGATGGTTTGTGCGTTCAGGGAACTCTAGCTTCTGGTATGATTGTTGGGTAGGCTCTACCCCTTTGATTTCTATTAATCCTCTGGCAGCTTCATTAGCTTCTGTCTCTTCGTACTGGACGGATACAGGGTGGGATAGGGAGAGGATATTGGCTGTTTTACCCACCTCTGTCGCTGAGTAGATTTTTTTGATTCCTACCTGGCAGCAAGGCCCTGATCAGATCATATGGAGTTTATCTTTAGATGGTGGCTTTTCTCCTCGCTCTGCTTGGGACCACATCAGGGCGTCTATGGCTGTTAGGCCTGTCTTTTCATTTATTTGGCAGAGACACATCCCTCTTCAGGTTTCATTTTTTATTTGGCGACTCTTACATGGTTTTGTTGCCTTGGATGATTCATTGGCAAGCAAAGGTTTTCAGATGGTTTCTCGCTGTATTTGTGGCTGTGCCAGTGAGACCCAGTGCCACCTTTTTCTGCACTATCCTCTAATTCGACAGGTTTGGCTTCATTTTTTTGGGATGTTTGGGCTTCACTTATATGAGTTCTCTTCTATCTCTTATCTGCTCCTTCATTGGCGCCGTTGCTCCCCTTCAGCGTGCTATATCAGGATTATGGTTGTCTGCTATGTACTTTGGCACATATAGAAGGCTCGTAATGCTTGTAGATTTGATGGCACCCCCTTCCATGTATTGCGGGTTATTCATAACATCACAGTAGACTTGCACCTTATTGGCTTGGCAGTCGGCTTCAAAGCATCACAGCTTCGTGGAGATTTATCTGTGAGGTTAGTGAGGGCCTTGAGATGTTTGCCTTGCAGACCCAGGATAGTAAGATTGATAGCATGGCTTAGACCCCCCGCGGGCTCCTTGAAACTTAATGTTGATGGGTGCTCTTGCGGTAATCCTGGCCCTTCAGCTGCTGGAGGTATTCTCAGAGATCACTTGGGCAGGTTTGTGGGTGCATTTGGGCACTTTCTTGATCACAAACCCATCATCTATGCTGAGTTAGTTGCTATTCTGACTGGGTTAGAGCTGGCCATTTCTTGTGGTTTCTCTTTTCTGATTGTAGAGTCTGATTCTACTACTGCTACTTCAAGGAAAATTCACTGGTGCAAGTGGGCCTCTGTTTGCTTCCCTGTGGAAGAAGGGGGTATAGGGGTTTGTTCTCTGGCTGATGTGGTTATGGCTTGTGAGATCAAACTGTGGTGACATTTTAGAGCTCAGCAGTCTTTATGGGCCTCCTTTATGAAGGTTAAATATTGTTATGCTGATCACCCATCTCTGGTTCATTTTACTTATCCTGCTTCCCCTCTATGGAGGCGCCTTTGCATTGTCAGGCTGACAGCTGAGCCCCTTATTAGATGGTTAGTTCGCTCAGGGAATTCTAGCTTTTGGTATGATTGCTGGGTGGGCTCTTGCCCACTAATTTCATTCAATCCTCTAGCAGCTTCTTCAGCTTCTGTATCTTCTTACTGGACTGATACAGGGTGAGATAGGGAGAGGATTTTGGCTGAGTTACCCACTTCTATTGCTGAGCAGATATTCATGATTCCAACCACACAGCAAGGCCCAGATTTGATTAGATGGCGTCTATCATTAGATGGAGACTTCTCCCTTCGTTCTACTTGGGAGCACATTCGGACTTCTATGGAACCCAGGCCTGTTTATTCTTTCATTTGGCAAAGGCACATTCCTATTCAGGTTTCCTTCTTTATTTGGCGGCTCCTTCATGGCTTTCTTCATTGCTCACTGACTCGGCAAGTTTGGCAGTATTTTTTTTGGATGTTTGGGCTACACTTTTATGAGTTTACATCCGTTTCTACTATGCTACTTCATTGGCGTCGGTGTCCCCCTTCAGTGAGCCACATTAGGATTGTGGTTGTTTGCTACATACTGTGGCACATATGGAAGACTCGTAATGCTTGTAGATTTGACGGTATTTCCTTCCATGTTCTGCGAGTTATTCATAGTATTACAGCAGATTTGCACCTTCTTGGTTTGGAATTGGGCTTTAAAGCTTCACAACTTCGTGGAGATTCTTCTGTGGGGTTTGTGAGCTCTTTGAGAACACTTCCTTGCAAAACCAGGACAGTGAGATTGATATCATGGCGGCGGCCTCTTGTGGGTTCTTTGAAGCTCAATGTAGATGGCTGCTCCCGTGGTAACCCGGGCCCCTCAGCTACAGGCGGTATTCTTCGTGATCACTTGGGCAGAGTTGTGGGGGCATTTGGTCGATTTTTGGATCATCAGCCCATCATTTATGCTGAGCTAGTGGCTCTTCAGGTTGGGTTGGAGATGGCCACTTCAGTTGGGTTCTCTTCTTTGATTGTTGAATCAGATTCCTCCACTGCTATTTCTTGGGTTACTTCCTGTAATTCAGGCTATTGGGAATATACTTATCCCTTGGCTCGGATTCGAATACTCTGTAAATCTACACTAATTTAAATCTGTCATGTTTATAGGGAGGCCAATCAGGCAGCAGACTTCATGGCTAATTGGGCATGCACTTATCAGCAAGATCAGAGTTTCTTGAAACAGCGAGATCTTCCTCGAGGCATTTATGGTATACTTTCTCTTGACGCAGATGAGACTCCTCACCTTAGGACTTAGACTTTTCAGTTCTTATCTTATACTTTGGAGGTCAGGTCCATGTCCCCCTCCTTACTTTTGTACTATGGTGAGTCACCATAATTACTTCATTATTTTATCTAGTCTTTTTCTATATCATTGTAAAGCGGTGAGTCACCGCTCTATTACGTTCTTTGGTTACTGTTTTCCTTCACTTTTTTTGGAGGTAAGGCTTAGGTCCCCCTCCATCATGTACTTAATTTATATTATTAATAAACTGGTAGAGGTCCCTGCCAAACCCCCCTCCCGCTAAGGAGGTTTTTAAAAAAAAAAAATCCTAAACCCTGAACCCTAAACCCTGAACCTTGAACCTTGAACCCTGAACCCTGAACCCTAAACCCTAAAACCCTAAAACCCTGAACCCTGAACCCTGGACCCTAAACCCTAAACCCTAAATCTTGAACCCTAAACTCTAAACCGACTCTCTCTCTAGAATTGTTCTCTCTACCCATTCAAGTTCGGCCAAACTTTTTCCGGCCACGTCCGAACAGTTTCCCGGTGGTCGTCGCCGGCCACCTTCTTCCTCAAGGCCGGTTCACTTTTCTGGCAACTTTACCGCCGGTTTGGAGAGCTCCGGCGCTGCCACAGCCCCCATGGCTGATTTGGGGGTTTCAAAATTCCCCACAAATGAAGATCCCGATGTGTTTCCCGTTGGTGAGGCCGCCGGCCATGAAGAAAATCAACTTTCCGGTGAGATTCCGCCCCAAACAAGCCTATCCGACCAAGGTACTATTATATCTGGTTATTCCAGCCCATCTCCTCTGTTTTTTGACCCCAACCATCTGTCCATGGTGGTGGCCGGATTACAAGATCAACTTGCTTCTCTAGCCACCGCCCTTAATGG
Organism: Vitellaria paradoxa; assembly: GCA_019916065.1. Taxonomy (NCBI): domain Eukaryota; kingdom Viridiplantae; phylum Streptophyta; class Magnoliopsida; order Ericales; family Sapotaceae; genus Vitellaria; species Vitellaria paradoxa. The sequence goes on from CM034239.1 coordinate 48,333,565, forward strand.
CCCTTTTGCTCGAAACATGCAAAACCGTGAACCTAGAAAGGATTCTGATGAAGTTCAGATTGTTTTGGGAAATTTTCTGCAAAAAAATAGTTTGGAGAAGTCATCCATGGCTGCCATGGCCGATCCCCTCTCAAAAACCCCAAAATCCCTCACCACCGCCGGAAAAACCTACCCGCCGGCCGCCGACGAACTTTTTCCGACCAGCACCAGCCCTCCGGCGACTCTCCCCGCCGGCGCCGTCACCACGGCAGCAGGTTCCTCACAAACCCTAGCCGCCACCCTCTCTTTCTCTAACCCTAAAGTTGCACTTGATACACTTTATCCTCCCAATCCCCATTTTACCCTTAATCCCTTAATTCCTAATCCCTCATCAATTTCAAACCCTAATTCCCAAATCCCCAATTCCTATTTTCCCCAATTGGAAACCCTAAGTCCTTCAATTGGCCAATTACCCCAATCCAAAACCCTAAACACCTCAATTAGTCAATTTACCCAAATTGAACCCCCAATTCCAATTTCTAGCCCTAATTTGACTAATTCCCCAATTAATTTAAGCCCTAATTTACAAAATCCCCAAATTGAAAACCCTAATGAGCCAAATCCCCAAATTAAAAACCCTAATGAGCCAAATCCCCAAATTGAAAACCCTAACTCCAAAATTGAAAAACACAATTCCAATCTTGAAGACCCTAACCTATCACAATTTCCCATTCTTCCCAAAAACCCCTCTAAAACCAAAAATTACACCGTGCTCCCCCAAAATGACAACTTTTTACATAATCAAAATGTTCCCTCCAAAAGTGAAATATTTGCCAAAAACCCCAATTTACCCCCCGACCAACCTACTCCATCCCCACCACTTGGAAAAGAAATAACAAGGCCTGCTAAATCCTTTATAGATGCTCTCAGTTGTGATAAAACCCAATCTCCTACCATTCCTATTAAACCTCTAGGCAATTACCATGGCATGCCTGCAGTCTTATTCACAAAAGAGGAGATTGATCTTATGGCCGAACCTTTTAAACTCTCTTTAGTGGGAAAATTTTCATTCGGGAGACCAATGATGGAGCTAATCAGGAAATTTTTTTCTTCCCTTGGACTAAAAGGTGATTGGCAAGTATCCTTATTAGACAAAAGGCACATATTACTTAAATTGAGGCTGGAAGAGGATTACACCCGACTCTGGACTAGACAGACTTGGTTTGTTCATGGACACACTATACGTGTTTTTAAGTGGAGTCCTCAGTTCAGATGCAATGAAGAATCTCCAGTTGTCCTTGTGTGGATCACTCTGCCTTATCTCCCCATACATCTAGTCCATTGTAAGTCAGCTTTATTTTCGATTACCTCTGCTGTTGGCAAGCCGCTTAGAGTTGATCATGCCACAGCCACTCTCAATCGACCAACTGTTGCACGGGTGTTAGTTGAATGTGACGTATCCCAACCTTCTTTTACTAAAAAGGTTTGGGTTGGTGATGAGGAGTCGGGTTTTGTTCAGGATATTATAATTGAAAAACTCCCAGATTACTGCATGTCTTGCAAGCACTTGGGCCACAAGCAGGAGAAGTGTTTTATTGCAAATCCCACACTCTGGCCTCAAGCTAGGCACGGGAATGATAAGGGGAAAGGGATAGCTTCTTCAGGGGATGTCTCTGCTGCTCAGGGACGGCCTGTATATGTGGCAAAGCCGTTACAGAGGCCTATGTTAGCTCCTGTGATCACTGCTCCTACTTCTATGCCAGCATCTGAGGTTCCCTCCTCCCGACCTGACCCAGTATATGCTGAACCGTCAAATCAACCTCAGGACTATGTTCTTTCCTCTCCTACTATTACTACTATTTCTCCAGACCAGGTATGCCCTTCTTCAAATACTTCTATACTTATGAATTCAGTGCAGGAGAATGAGCCTACCATTCCACCACTACATCCAGCTTCAGTGATTGCTCCTATTACTGCGTCCTCTTTGGGATTGGATAGCATTGCTGTCACCATAGCACCAACTTCTTGTTCTGGTTTCGCAACCCAAACTATTTCGTTATCTCCTGGGAAAGCTCCTGGTGTTACCATTAATTTCCAGTCAGATGATATTCCCAGCAATCAGACATTTCATTCGGACTGTATTGGTTCTTCTCACTCTGCGGATGAAGCTTCCTCTAATGATGTTGATGGTTGTGGGATTGATGATAGATATGATTCTGATCCTGGGGCTTTGGTTGATGTACCCCAGAGTGTGGGTGGTACTTCCACAATTGTTTCTACTTCTCCTATTTCTAGCATTGGTCCCATTGATGCCGATGGATTCCAGAGGGTCCTTAGAAGTCATCGTGGTGGAAAGAAGGGGAATACTACTACAAGTACTGGTACTAGCAAACCCCCTCAAACTATTGCCCGCAAGGGTAGGAGCAAATCAAAATGATTAAGTCCCTAATTTGGAACATTAGAGGGATAGGTCAGAATCCCTCAATTAGGAGACTCAAAAAGCTTATTAAGTTTCATCACCTTCAACTTCTTTGTATTCTGGAGCCTTTTCTTCCTCCTGAGAAGATTGATTCAACCAAAGTCAGATTGGGCATGGAATCTGCTTTTGCTTCAGTTTCTGGGAAAATTTGGGTATTCTGGTCTCAGTCATTCAGTGTTCAAATTCTACATGATATGGGCCAGGTGATTCATTGTAAGGTCAGCCACTGTTCTCTTTCAGAGCCGGTCTTTATATCTTTTGTGTATGCTAAGTGTTCAGCATCATTACGCATGGACCTTTGGAATGCTCTGAGTACATTTTCTGGGGAAATTGATGGTGCTTGGATGGTAGGTGGTGATTTTAATGTTGTCCAGCAGCATTCTGAGGTGGTTGGGGGTCATCCTCAACTCCAATCAGCCATTGATGATTTTAATGTGACTCTCATGGATTGTGGTCTAGAAGATGCTAGTTTTGAAAGGTCTCCTTATACTTGGGTTAATGGTTTTACCAGGCATCGATTGGATCGAGTTGTGATCAATAATCAGTGGGCAAGTCGCTTTTCGGTATTCAAAGTTTCACATCTTAATCGCACTGGCTCTGATCATTCTCCACTCCTTGTATCATACGAGTCTGTCCAGACTAGGGGCCCAAGTCGATTCAAATTTCTTCATGCATGGTTGAAACATCCTGACTTGCTGGATATAATCAGAATGAACTGGTCCTTGCCTGCATATTCTTATGGTATGATTGCTTTCCAGCAGAAGCTGATTAGACTCAAACATCGGCTTAAGCAGTGGAATAAAGAGGTGTTTGGCAATGTATTTGACAAAGTGAAGGAGGCTGAACAAGAGCTGCTTTGCAGGGAAAGGTTATTTGATGCTTCAGGATCTGATATGGATCGTTCTGCCTTACAGCTAGCGAAAGCCCAGTTACTTCATGCTTTATCCAAAGAGGATTCTTTTTTGAGACAACAATCCCGCGTCAGATGGTTGAAGGAGGGGGATGCTAATTCTAGATTTTTCCATACTATGATTCAGAAAAAATACCATATCCTTGGAGTCCATCGTATTCAGGGGGATGATGGCATGTGGATTTCTGATACTGATGCTATTAGGGTTTCAGTGGTTTCTTATTTTCAGAATCTTCTTACTGGTGACGACTCTGTTTTCTCTGTGAGGGACTTTGACTTTATCCCTTCTTTGGTGACTGAGGATGATAATCTGGCTCTTTGTGGTCTTCCTACAATTGAGGAAGTTCGTGAGACAGTTTTTTCTATTGATTCTGATAGCTCTCCTGGTCCTGATGGCTTTTGTAGTACATTTTACCAGACCTTTTGGGAAGTTATTGGCAAGGATCTTCATGCTGTTGTTCTGGATTATTTTGGTGGATCACCTATGCCTAGGGGATTTTCCAGCACCCTTCTTATTTTGCTGCCTAAAAAATCTTCACCTGCTATTTGGGCTGACTTTAGGCCAATCAGTTTATGTAATGTGAGTAATAAAGTCATCACCAAAATTCTGGTCTCCAGGCTTTCTCGTCTTCTACCGCAGCTTATCTCTCATTCTCAAAGTGGTTTTGTTCCAGGCAAATTAATTCATGATAACATTTTACTTGCCCAGGAGTTAGTGCATGATTTGAATAGGAAGACTCGTGGGGGTAATGTTGTACTTAAGCTGGACATGGCTAAAGCATATGATCGCATGTCCTGGTTTTTTATTTTTCAGATGCTTCGGGCTTTTGGTTTTTCTGAGCAATGGATCTCATTGATACATAGAGCCATTACTTCTCATTGGTTTTCTATGATGATTAATGGAGTTGCTTCGGGATTCTTCCAGTCACAGAGGGGTTTACGCCAAGGTGATCCTATTTCCCCCAGCCTGTTTATTATTGCAGCTGAATATCTATCCAAGAGTTTGGATTATCTGGTAGCTCGGTACCCATCTGTTGCTTACGCTACAGGAGTTCCCATCACTATCTCTCATTTGAGTTTTGCTGATGACATCATCATTTTTGCTAATGGGAGCAGAGATAGTCTTCGGCACATCATGGATGTCCTTCACAGATACGAGAACATCTCTGGCCAGCTTGTAAGTCAAGCTAAGAGCAGATATTATACAGGCAGCTTAGCTACTGGTTCAAGAAGGGACATTATTAATAATGTAACAGGTTTTCAGAGGGGTGACTTTCCATTCACTTATCTGGGATGCCCAATTTACTTGGGTAATCTTAAGATTGCCTTCTTTGAAGATCTAGTGCGGAAGGTTCGAGACAAAATTTCTAGCTGGGCTAACCAACTTCTTTCATTCGGGGGTAAAATTATTCTGATCAGGCATGTGTTATCTTCTATGCCAATTTATTTATTCCATATGTTGAGGCCTCCATCTGATGTCTTTCACCAGTTGGAGAGATTATTTACCAAATTCCATTGGGGTGACACAGATACCTTAAGGAAAATTCATTGGTATAAATGGGCTTCTGTCTGCTTTCCCGTGGAGGAAGGGGGAATTGGGGTCCGTTCATTTGCTGATGTGGTCACAGCTTGTGAGATCAAACTTTTGTGGCACTTTAGAAGCCAACAGTCATTATGGGCCTCCTTTATGAAGGCTAAATATTGCCATGCCACTCATCCCTACATAGTTCCTTTTGCTTACCCTGCCTCGCCTTTGTGGAGGCGCCTTTGCATTATTAGAGCGACAGCTGAGCCACTTATTAGATGGTTTATACGTTCAGGGAATTCAAGTTTCTGGTATGATGTTTAGGTAGGTTCTACCCCTTTGATTTCTATTAATCCTCTGGCGGCTTCTTCAGCTCCTGTCTCTTCGTTCTGGACGGATACAGGGTGGGATAGGGAGAGGATATTGGCTCTTTTACCCACCTCTGTCGCTGAGTAGATTTTTATGATTCCTACATGGCAGCAAGGCCCTGATCTAATCAGATGGAGTTTATCTTTAGATGGAGACTTTTCTCTTCGCTCTGCTTGGGATCACATCAGGGCATCTATGGCTATTAGGCATGTCTTCTCATTTATTTGGCAGAGGCACATCCCCCTTCAGGTTTCATTTTTTATTTGGCGGCTCTTACATGGTTTTGTTGCTCTGGATGACTCGTTGGCAAGCAAAGGTTTTCAGATGGTTTCTAGCTGTATTTGTGGTTGTGCCAGTGAGACCCAATGCCACCTTTTTCTGCATTGTCCTCTGATACGACAGATTTGGCTTCATTTTTTTGGAATGTTTGGGCTTCACTTCTATGAGTTCTCATCTATTTCTTCTATGCTCCTTCACTAGCGCCGTTGCTCCCCTTCAACGCGTCATATTAGAATCATGGTTGTCTGCTATGTACTTTGGCACATATGGAAGGCACGTAATGCTTGTAGATTTAATGGCACCTCTTTCCATGCTGTAAGGGTTATTCATAACATCACAGCAGATTTGCCCCCTATTGGCCTAGCTTTTGGATTCAAAGCCTCACAACTCCGTGGAGATTTATCTGTGAGGTTTGTGAGCGCTTTGAGAATTTTACCTTGCAGACCCAGGACAGTGAGACTGATATCATGGCTTAGACCCCCTACGGGCTCCTTGAAACTTAATGTGGATGGGTGCTCTCACGGTAATCCTGGTCCAGCAGCTGCTGGAGGTATTCTTAGAGATCACTTGGGCAGGTTTGTGGGTGCATTTGGGCGCTTTCTTGATCACAAACCTATCATCTATGCTGAGTTAGTTGCTATTCAGGTTGGGTTGGAGCTGGCCATTTCTGTTGGGTTCCCTTCTCTGATTGTTGAATCTGATTCTGCTACTGCTATTTCATGGATCACCTCGTCTAGTTCATGTTGTTGGGAGTACGCTTATCTTATTGCTCGAATTCGGCAGCTATGCTCTTCTGCACCGATTCAGCTTCATCATGTCTACAGGGAAGCCAACCAGGCAGCGGATTTCATGGCTAATTGGGCTTGTTCTCTTCAGCAAGACCAGAGCTTTTCTACTCAGCGGGATCTCCCCAGAGACATTTATGGCATCCTTTCTCTTGATGCGGATGAGATTCCTCATATTAGTCTTTAGTTTTTTTCATTTATCTTTAATTTTGGAGGTCAGGTTTATGTCCCCCTCCTTATTTTTGTACTGTGGTGAGTCACCACATTTTATCTCTTATTTTTCTTAACTATTTTCATTACCTTTGTAATGCGGTGAGCCACCGCTCTATTATTTTATTTCTTTATTGTTTTCCATTACTTCTTTTGGAGGTAAGGTTTAGGTCCCCCTCCATCATGTACTTTTTTTTCCAATTATTAATAAACTGGTAGGGGTCCCTGCCAAACCCCCCTCCCGCTAAGGAGGCTTTCCTTAAAAAAAAAACCCTAAACCCTAAACCCTAAAACCTTAAACCCTGAACCCTAAACCCTAAATCCTAAACCCTAAACCCTATTTATTTCATATTTCTTTTCGTTCCTTTAGTCTTCAATATCTTCTTTTTGTTTTCGTTTTTCGTTTTACGTTAATGGATGATTTACAAGTTTGTTTTTCTCTTCAAAGTTCACGTATGTTAGGCTAGGGTTTATTCTTGGCTTCAAATCATTGAAGGTAGTATGGTAGTTTGGTGAATTCGAACGTGAAAGAATATTTTTAATTGAAATATCTTTTAATCTCTAAATGGAATCTCATAGTAACCTAGGGTTCTTTCGAAACCTACTCACCCGTGTTACAACCGTAGCTTGGTTGCACTTGTGCACACCAAGTGTTTGGTTCAATGTCTCGGTAAGTTAGACTCTTATTTTCCAAAACCCAAATTTGGTTTACTTTAGAAATCAATCACCCGTGTTATAACCAAAGCTTGGTTACGATTGGCCACTCGTGCACACCAAGTAGTTAGTTCAATGACCTGGTGATTTGTAACCTATTTTCATAAAACCATAACTTAAGGTTTTCTTAAGAAATCAGTTCATCCATGTTACAATCGAAACCTAGTTACGAGTTAACGCTCGTGTATACTAGGTGTTCGATTCAATGTCCCGATGAGTTTAAAACTAATTTCAAAAGCCTCCGCTTACTTTGAGTTCCATAAATTAAGTTTTAATGAAATATCTTCCGACCTAGCAATGCATGTGCAATTGCTAGGTTGAATTATCAATGCGTTTGAGTAAACCATCACTACCCACTACTGGATTTGATTCGAAGCCAAGATTATTTAGTTATCTTACTTTCAATATTTGCATTTTAATTTAATATAGTAATTCCTTCACTCCATCATTCTCAACCCAACCATATTCAAACACCTTGTAAATCTAAAATTAGTTTAAATTAGATTAGAATCACCTACTAACTAAAGAGAACAAGTCTAGGAGCTTTTAACAAAACCCTCCCTGTGGATATGACCTCGGTTCTCACCGAGTAAGACTACAACCACCCTCTTGCACTTGAGAGGTAGAACCCGAACACATTTTAGAGTCGGTTACCGAACCCTGAACCCTAAACCCGAACCTAAAAGCCCAAACCCCAAACTCGGAACCCCAAACCCCGAAGCCTGAACTTGGAACTCCAAACCCGAAACCCCGAACCTGGAACCTAAAACCTTAAACCTAAAAGCCCAAACAACGAACCGATAAGCCGGAACCCCAAACCCGAAACCCTAAATCCTAAACCCTGAACCTAGAACTCTAAACCTCGAACCCCGAACCCTGTACCCTGAACCCCAAACCTCGAACCGCGAACCATAAACCCTAAACCCCGAACCCTGAACCCGAAATTCCAAACCCTGAACTCGAAATCTGGAACCTCAAGCCCTGAACCCCAAATCTGAACCCCGAACCCTAAACCCCGAACACAAAACCTCGAACCCTGTACACTGAACCTGGAACCCTCAACCCCAAACCTAGAAACACTAGCCTCGAACCCCCAACTCCTAACCTTCAACCTTGAACCCAGAACCCTGAACTTGAAACCCCGAACCCCGAACCCCGAACCTCGAACTCTCAACCCATAACCTAGAACCCTGAACTCTAAACCCGAAACCCGAAACCCCGAACCCTCAACCCTGAACCCCAAACAATTTTTTAGTTCATAAATTTATACACTACATGTTTTGTAAATTTTTTAGGACCCGTTTGATAAAACTATCAATTTTCAGCTCTTATGTTCAGTTTTATATTTAGTTTTCAGTTTTTTGGTCCAGTTTTTAATTTTTAGTTTTCATTTTTATAGTAAAAAAGGAAAACAAAAACTTGAATAAACATTTGGTAACGATATTTGTTAATTGGTAGTTATAGTTGATAATTAATTAAATTCAATAAATTTAATTATTTAATTATATTAATTATAAAAATAATTTAATTCAATAAAAATAAAATATATTAAACATAATTTATTATAATTATTTTTTAGAAACAATTTAATAAAATATATTTCTTGTTAATTAAATTAATTAATTTAATTAACTTAAATTAATTGGATTTAATTAATTAGTTAGTTATATTAATTAAATTTATTTATTTTAATTATATTATTTTTTCAAAATAATTTAATTCAACAAAAACAAATTTATTCTATTTAATTTAATTATATTATTTATTAAAAATAATTTAAATTAATTATTTAATTATATTATTTATTAAAAATAATTTAATTCAATAAAAATAAAATATATTAAATGTAATTTATTATATTATTTATTTAAAATAATTTAATAAAATATTTTTATATTAATTTAAATAATTAAGTTCAATTATAATTAATATAATTTAGTTAATTAATATATTTAATATATTAAATTAACTATTGATAAAATTAATTATTAATTAATATATTTTTATATAAATAAAAATATATATTATTAATTTAATATATTTTATCTATTAATTAAATATTTTTATATTAAATAATAATATATTTGACAATGACTGAAAATAAATGAGAGGTAGTGACAGCGGTAGAAGATGGTGGCCGAATATTGGTGGTGACTGAGGAAGATAGTGATTGATAATTGTAACTTATAGTAATTGTGTAAGAAAATGAAACTGAAAATGAAAACTTATGATAACACATTTTATATGTTTTCATAATTTTTAAAAATTTTAAAATAATTTTTATTTTTTAAAAATTGAAAACTAAAAATAAATTTGTCAAATGATTTTTTATGTTCAATTTTCCAAAAAAATAAAAACAAAAACAAAAAATCGAAAACAAAAAGAAAGTGTACTTTTTTGCAAATTTTTGTTTTCTAGCCTTGTTGTAACATCATCGGCGCAATAGCAAACCGGCGCAAATCATCTCCCCATCCTGGTTATCGCGGTCATCTCCGCATCATAGTCATCGCCGCGGCCGGCCGCCCCCGAAAACACAAAATACCTACCCAATACAATAAATTTATTGTGATTCACTTGTGAAGTCCGAAGATAGTCATTTTTAGTTAGCGCAAACAATAAATTTTTAGTTGTGCACTGGTATGGCTTTTGAGAAAATAAAGGTCTCCAACCCCATTGTTGAAATGGACGGTGAGTTTTAAATCTCTCTCTCTCTCTCTCTCTCCCCTATCAATCGTTGCATGCCGATGATGCAATCCAATCTATGTAACATGTAATATTGATTGTTGTTTTGATTGGTCGGTCTCTTCATCTGTTCAAATTTTATAGGGGGCTTGGGAAGTAATAGTATAGGGTTCTGATTACTTACTGATGAAGCACTATTTCTAATTGAATGTTCATCTCATCTCATGATTCTCTCCTGTCTTCTCTTTTTCATATGATATCTTCCTTCATAAGGTTGTATCACTGTCATTTATTATTATCTTAAACGATTATCGGGCTTGAACATATGGTTCGCCAAGATTCTGTCTTATGTGTTATTTGCGTTTCCTTCCGGTATGATTTAAGGGCACCGTTTGTAAGGTCATCCATCAATTTGGCTGCGGGAATCTTGTTCAATCTATAGCAATTTTACTTATCTTGATAAAAATTAGCATGTTAAGATAAAAATATTCTCTCTTGTAAAGCATTGTCTACACTGTATGGCTCGTTGGTGGGGCTATAGACTCAACTTTAGATTCTTTTCTCAAAATAAATGAAGAATGAATGGAATAGCTTGTAACCCTGGGAAGATGAAATTGATGATGAATAGCTGGTTGATAATTGACAATTGTTGTTGATGAAGATCGATGATCAACGAAGGTAGATGATGGTGAGCGAAGATCGATGACAATGCAAATGGGCTAGCGGCAACAATGTCAATCAATGAGCAATGATGTTCACTGCGATGGTCCAATCGACGAAGATAGTGAGGTTGCTGATTTTGACAAGGCTTGCTGCGACAGGTTTGAGAGATTAGCGACGATGAAAGATGAGATTATCCGAAAACAAGAATGACGTCACTGGGTACTTGTTGGCTTGCGTTGGCTTCCAACTAGGGTTTCATCGACTAAGCATGGCTGAGAGCCTGAGAGTGTCGACGCCAATGATAAAAGATGCTCGTCAACGATGATACCAGCTCGAAATCTATTTGTCGCTGATGATATGTGATTCTTGATACAAGAACACAATAAAAGACAAAGATATTAGCTTTGATCCCAAGTCAAAATAAACAGAGAATGAATAGAATAGCTTGACACCTTTAGGATTATCACAGTTTGTATTTATATATATACATATTAGGAAAGAGAATAAATCTATAGAACATTCCTATATTTACAATATGCATATCTTCTGACATCTTTCATGAACTTTGTAGAGTCAATCATGGTATAGCTTTGAATTTGTCATGGAATTTTTGTGAACTGCTTTAACATTTCCACTCTTTTGGTTTTTATCAAAACTTACATTATGATCCCTCTACCTACCACACCCGTACATAATTAGAGGCACATGCACGAACTTGCTCACCCACAGGTGTTAGCTTGTGCAACCTTTATGTTATTCTTCTTGGACAAATTAACACTTGGCATCTGTCTTTTTTATTCTATCATTGTACATGATGTAGGTGATGAGATGACTCGAGTTATCTGGAAATCAATCAAGGATAAGGTAATTATGTTTCACTTATATCCAAGTGACATGACATTATTCTTTTCTTTTGGGCTGCCATTTCATTTTTCTTAAATGCTTATAGCATTTTCTGCATGTCCTAACGCACAGCTTATATTCCCCTTTTTGGAGTTGGACATCAAGTACTTTGACCTTGGTCTTCCTAACCGTGATGCTACTAATGATAAAGTTACAGCTGAAAGTGCTGAAGCTACTCTCAAGTATGTGCAGTTGTTTTACTTTAGAGGTTATTTTGACCGTACTTTGTACATTATTATTCTCAATGAACAATTTTTTTTTTATCCAAATTTGAAACATTTTTGGTTGTTATTATTGTAGAGCGTGGCTTGGAGGTGCCAACGCTCTGTGATAATTAAACTAAGTTTATTCCATGATTTTGAAAGGGGAAAAAACATAGTCAAAGTGGAATTTCAAATTCAATATCAAAATATAACTGAATGCCTTGGGTTTTTTAACCCCAACTGAAATCAGTGGGTAGTATAAACCGAAATAACATTTATGGGTTGTCTAATAAACTTTAAACTCCTTGTCAATTTAGTCATAACGTTTTAGTCAATGTGGTGAGAGAAGTTTGAGCATGAGGGTTTTGTTTAATTTCTCTTCATCTTCTCCATCAACACAACAACTTCAACTGTTATTTATCCCATATGAAAAGGCTTCAATCAGAGTAAGAGCTTCATCTTTTCTCCTCACACACAACAATACTATGCAAATGGTAACCAAATGAAAAACAGTTACAAAATGAAACTACATCTACACGGAGATTCAAATGCTTAAAGAAGGTTCCGAATCTATATGGACTCTGGAGCTGACCAAGAGTGCTCAAAATCACTGCTGTTGCAAACAAGTTTCCATCGTTACTAAAACATTTTTCGCTCTTACTGATATATTGATGTCTCTCTCCTGCTCCTTTGGAGTTTATTATGGTTTATATGGGTACATGAACACTGGAGTGTACTACACGGAACAATCTGACATTCCGGTAAGCAGCTGGGGTAAGCTGGAACAATCTGAAATTTTACGTGGAACAAATTTGAACCCTATGTGTACCATTTATCTACCAAAATGGTAGCTACCATTTATCCCAGGTTGTGCTAGCTAGTGTGGAACGGGATTAAAAACTATGGTCAAGAGAGCAAATATTTAACAATTTATCACAGGTCTTTGTTAAAATACTTTCTATTGGAATCAAGAGTCAAGTTTTCCTTTTGTAACTATTTTCTTTTATCCTTTGTTTTTTCTACTCTCTAGAACTTTTATTTTATCTTTGAATAACATCTTGACCTCTAATGGATTTTATTTTTTTTTCCATTCATTACCATTGCTTCTCTAATAAAATAAGGGTAAGGATATCATTATTTTGCGTTCATAGGTTGATTGGTTTGGAAAGAAAAATATAGAACTAAGGCTTAATCACTTCTAACAACAATGTGCTGAAGAAATAGTCTCAAGGCTCAAAAAATTCCAAAGATTGCTTGATTTCATTTCTCAAGGCTTATTACAATCACATTTAAGCAGATTAATAGGAATCAGCCATATGAAACATTCAATTCCCTTGCAAGTGAAATTATTCACGAATAAAGCACAACACAAATTCATAATGACTAAAGGTAATTCACTCCAAAAATGAGCGGCACTGAATCTTTCATGCAAAGAAGTCTCTCCACAAGTGTAATCAATAAGTCACATTCATTTTTTGTGTATAAGTATGCCCTCTTGAACCTGCATATTTTCTACCTTTGTATTATAATCTTACTTATTGAAAAATATAGAAGTGTCATCAAGAAGTTACAATTACAACTATTCGTTGATTATTTTCTTAAGGAGAGAAATATAAACAAAAAAATCTAGAGTAACTACTACGCCTCTAACCTGAATTGTGTATTGTTCTCAATGTGAACAGCTTAAATATGTAATAAGAAAGGGAGAAATTTGAAGTTACCTAGAAGATGAAAATCCACTATAATAAATATAAGTGCAACATAAAACTCGCTCTAGTACTCACAACAAATGACTTGCATAAACCTACTCGTATCTTTGATGTCTTACACACCCATCCATGTCACACGAGTGTATGTAAAAATATAGAGAAGAGACAAGAAGGTATTGTTGGACACTTGGATATGTGACATTTACTCCATGCACATGCTCGTCATCACTATGTTGCTTAGCACTATTCAAAATGTTTGTCTCCAAAGTCACATTACCAAAAAACAATTTCTTGACTCCATTTGTACAATTAATTAATATATTAGAAGTAGTTAGAAAATAGCTGTTAAGTCATCACTTGTCTCAAAAGTTTAAACTTTTAAAAAATGAGCCCAACAATGAGGAATAACAATGAGAAATCAAATAAGGTGCACCAATACAAGCAAACAAAGTGTACAACAATAAATGAGGAATAACAAGATTTGAACCTAAGATTTCTGGGAACCAAAGCTCTGATACCATATTAAGTCACCAATTGTCCCAAAAGCTTAAGCTTTTAGGAAATGGGCCTAACAATATATATTAAGCTATTTCAACAAGGGCAACCTCGAGTGACTGAAATTTTAAAGCCAACTTAAGTAATTGAATGTATCTAAGAATATGAATCAACAAGAGCGTAGAACTTTCCTACTGGGGCCAATATATACTACTCCCCTATTAATCATGATATATTGGTCAACCTATTGAAGTGTGAGACTGGTTGGTTTGAGCTCACTTAGTCCAAAATGCTTATGAATAGTTTATGGGAGCATCTTGACTCTCACCCCTAAATCAATTAGAGCTTAATATATTTTAATTTCCAACGATGCAAGAAATTATAGGACAACTGTGGTTCTCTTAACATTGCATAAATTCTTAAGAAATTTAGCATAAGAAAGCACTTGTTTTATGGCGTCTAAGAAATAAATATTTACCTTAGCTTGTCTGAAAAGTTCATAGATCTTGGAATTGTTATTTGATTTTTGAGGTGGTGTACGAAAGAATTGAAAAATTGATCCAATTTGAGATCATCGGATTGGTGCTTATGGAAATTGGTGCAAGTTTTGGTTCTAAAAATGACATAACCAAACTGATACTTATCGGTTTCATTCTCAGTTCTAGTTTTTCAGAACTGGCTCGATCTGGAACTTAATCGAAGTTCTGCTAGCATTTCTAGTCGAGGACATGGCCACATCTGCAGAAAACTTTATTGCCTTCTTTCTCTGTATGAGGCTTGTATCCTTCGTTGAAGAACTACAAAATTGGATGCCTATGAGGCCATCAGCCATTTCTTGAGAAATTATTGTTTGAGCAAACTAGGACCACGCATTCTGTATACAAAGAATGCAATATATCATATCATTGTACCAATTATGAGAGTGGGTATTGATGATAAAGCACGAGGAAATTAAGATCAATTTCTTCATTTTAATTTGGCTAAGCTATTTCATAGCATCAGATCATATCTGAACCTCTATTGAGTCAGAAGAGAGAAATTCTTCTTAAAAGACACTCCCAGATTGAGGTCCACTGAAACAAAGCAAGACCTGCATAAAGAGTTTCTAAAAAAATTCTTTTCAATCCATAGAAGTAGCGCGATTAAATGTCAAATTATGAATTTCTCTCAAAAGGACAAACAAGGCGAGCTGCATCAAGAGTTTCTAAAGAAAGTATTTTCAATCCATGGAACTGGCGCGATTAAATATCAAATCACGAATTTCTCTCAAAATGGGAAAGGACCAATTTATCAGTGTTAGGAGTGATTCAAGCAATTGCTCAATTCTTGTTCACGCCTAAACGCATTAATTTGTGGAAATGATGTGTAATAGCGAGTTTCTTAACAAAGATTCTGATGAAGCCTATGACTATTTTGATCTCTTGGCAGAGAATGCATAGATTAGTCACTAGCTTTTTCTACAAGACTTTGTCTCCCCTAAATGCGTTAATTTGTGGAAATGATGTGTAATAGCGAGTTTCTTAACAAAGATCTCGATGAAGCCTATGAATATTTTGATCTCTTGGCAGAGAATGTTCAATCTTAGGATACCTCTAATCCACCTATGTTTGAGTCTAAAGCCAGTACCTCTTTTGGAGCTAAATACATACTTAGGGATGAAAATGATTTGAGTGCTTAGAGTGGCTACTTTGACTGCAAAATTAGAAACCAGCAATGAAGAAAGTCGATGAAGTACCTACCACATCTAGGAATGAAATTTGTGGGATATGCAAGGTCATAGGCAATAATGCCAACAACTATCCAACCTATACTGACCTTCAAAGAAGTCCTTCATGGCCAAGCCAATGCCATGAACACATTCAAGAAGCCTTACTCCTATTAATATTTGGAAACTTACGATGCGGCATGATGACTTGAGTGCTAGGGTGGCCACTTTGACTAGAAGCTTTAGAGATGAAGAAGGCAATCTTAAGTGTCCACTAGGCAGTAGGTCTTGGAATAAACTTTGTGGGGTTATGTGAGGTCATGGGCTGTAATACCAAAGAACCAACCTGTCTTCAAAGAAGTCCTTCATGACCTAGCCAATGCCATTAATACATGCAAGGAGCCATACTCCAACCAAAATTCAAAAACTTACAATTCAAGGTGGCATGATCAATCCAACTTGAGTTAGAGAAGTGAAGGTATTGAATTCTCGAGGTCCTTCTTAATACCAAATGTATCAATCATGTCAATAGAGGAGCTTAAATGACACTTTGCAGCAATTCATGCAAGCCAAGCTAATTGGAATGGTGAAACTACTTGAGCTGTAATTGATTTGAAAGCCCAAAATTCTAGTGCTTTTGATGATATTAGGAAAGTATCACAAAATTGACACAATCTCTTAGTGTCAAAGGAGAGGGGAGGTTCCATTTTTAATTAAAACAACCTTAAGGTCAATTTGAAGTAGACTCCATAGCTCCTAACAACTCACACTGTGAGCATCTTCAGTTCATCACCACTTTGAAAAATGGTTAAATCATCCCACCAAAGGCTTAAAAACATGCATTAGAATTCAATTCAAAAGGAAGTGATGATTAGGGGCGTACATGGGTCAAAGTGGTTCTGTTCCAAACATACATCAGAATCCCAATCAAAAGGAAGTGTTGAGACTAGAGGTGTAGTGATGAGACTAGAGGTGTACACAGGTCAAAGGGGTTTCGGTTTCAAGCTTGGAATGAAATCCAACTGATCGTAGCCAGATCCTGAAAGTTTGACTAGACCTAAACTGACTATTGACTTGGTTCTAGTTGGGTCAGTAATCTATTCTGACAAATCAGGCTTGACCTGGTTTTAGAACTGAACCGACTTGATTTCAACACAACACATCATCTTGCAGAAACCCAAACCGCATTGGAATTTAAAGGTTGAAAGAGGCAGGTGGGTTTGAAGACAATACCTTGAAATTCGTATTGAAGAGGATGTAAAAAATTTCGTAAATAATGAGAGTGAGAGTTTTTGACTTCAAGAATTCCCGGGCTTTTTCAGACTAGTGTTTACTTCAAATAGGATTGATAACTCAATCAAATCCTAACAATCGTGTGATTTAGTCAAAAGATTTTTCATATGAAATAATCTCAACAATGAATTAATTGACTTTGTCAAATTAACTTTTAGTTATATTACGTACAAGGAATTCAAAGAATCAAAAGGAATTAATTGATTTTTTTCAAATTAACTTCTAGTTCTATTACGTAAAGGAATTCAAAGAATCAGAAAGGAATTAATTGATTTTTGCAAATAGACTTCTAGTTATATTACTTGCAAGGAATTCAAAGAATTGGTTGTACCCTAACGATCAATCATGCCTTCATAAGAAGTAATAAACATTAAGAATATACAATTAGTTCATCAGGTTGAAATATAAATAAACATTGAATAAAAGATTAATGCCTCATTGAATGAATAAATCAACCATGAATTACGCCAGTTCATCGTTGGCTTAGGCTAGGGCTTTTAGTTGCACATGAATGAAGAAATACAGATGGCTCAAAAGATCATAGGAAAAAAATTCTTTTCTAAGACCTTTCTCTAGCTATTTATACTACAAAAGTTTACCAGGCATAAAATAGTAATTTAAATGATATTCCTAACACTAATAGACTTCTGATTGCTTTGATTCCCATTAGAACATTAGAACACTGCTTCTAATGTGGAAATCTGATGCCAAGGTAGTGTATAAAGGGATATCCAACATTGGAACTACTGTTATAATGGTCTATCAAACGTTAGATACAGCTCTCTGTATCTCTACTGGGGGTGCACCTTCTGGTTTAGGCTCCAATGTTAGAAGCACCCTCTATTTCTCTTCTAATCTTGGAACCATCATTCTAATGGTGAATTCAAGGTTAGAATGGTGAAATAAGTTTTGTACAATTTTAAGCCTGAAAGAATTCAATAATTGAAATCCATTAGTAATCGAAAAAATTAGTATAACAAATGCTAAATATGAGAGAAAATAGTGAAACAACTTTGTGGCTAATGTTTGAATTATGCATTTTAACAGAACTATAACTAGTTTTCGTTGGCATTACATTGTATTTGGCATACAAAAAAGCATGGAAATTTCAGACTGTTCTTTTTCAGACTGTTCTCTCATGTTAACGACACTGCAAATTTCTATGCATCTGTCACCTTCTTTTACTTATTTATTTTGTTTGGTGGTTACTGTAGGTATAATGTAGCAATTAAGTGTGCAACTATAACTCCAGGTATAAATTCTTTGATTATTTGCAGATGTATTTTTTTTTTTTTTTTTAACTCCTGACCTTTAACTACTTGGTTTGCTTTGCCTTCTAAGTTGGTAAAGTTATATTGTTGTGTGTTAACAAAATATTCTAAAGACTTACTTTGATGATCAACAGATGCAGCTCGTGTTAAGGAGTTTAGGTTGAAACAGATGTGGAATAGTCCAAATGGCACCATTAGAAACATTTTAAATGGTAAATGAATTTTCCCCTAGGCTATGTTTGGAACATGAATTTGAAAGGAAAAATGAAGGAAAATGGTAGAAATGTAAAATGGAGTTTAAAAAAAAAAAAGTTAAATTTATTTATTTATTTTTTTTCGGGTTGAGTTAGAAAAATAAGACTAAGATAAATAGGTATTTATCAACAAAGTCTAATTTTTACTTAACCAATAATAAAAAATTTGCACAAATTATAAATTTTATTTTTCCCTCATTTTTCTTTCCCTCAACAAATCCATGTTCCAAGCATAGCACTAATATTTCATTTTTTATCATGTTACGATCCACTAACTTTGATTTGTTTGTAATTGGACAATGCAATTTCCACTTGACACAGGCACGGTTTTCAGAGAGCCAATTATCTGCCGAAACATCCCCCGTCTTGTCCCAGGTTTTATCCATTCCCACCCCTTCCTACACTGTGCCGACAATTATTATTGTTATAATTTAATACAATTGAAAATACAGACTGGAAATTTTGTCAGGTTGGATGAAGCCAATATGCATTGGGAGGCATGCTTTTGGTGATCAGTATCAAGCTACCAATGCAGTTATTGAAGTAGCTGGAAAACTTAAAATGGTGTTTGGTAGTATTCTATATCCGCTTGAGAGCTTTAATCTTTATGGACTCCGTTTTAGAACTGTTACACAGAAACTGATTTTTTGAATAATTTTATTATGGACTTCATCAAATATTGATTGTTAAAATTTAAAAATGTCTTCTGAGAATATCTGTAGTCCCGGATGGACAAGAAGAGAGAACAGAGTTAGAGGTTTTTAACTTCACCAGTGCTGGAGGAGTAGCTCTCTCAATGTTTAATACTGATGAGGTTTGAATTTAACTAGTGCCTTGGTATGCTACATACATGCATCAACTAAGCAATATTTGCCATTAATTATTATTATTCTTTCATTGAACTGGGAGTATAGTCCATTCATGCTTTTGCTGAGGCTTCAATGAACACTGCTTACCAGAAACGATGGCCACTTTATCTAAGCACCAAGAATACTATTCTTAAGAATTACGATGGAAGGTATGCCTGCTCCTTTTTAGCCCTTCTTTCCGTTGTTTACTTTTCTTTTCTTTTTGTTTTTATTTTTTATTTTTTCCCTAATTTGATTTTCCATTTGTCCCAACAAAAGAAAAATTAACCACAGAAAAAAGCCACTACAATGGAATTATGGGAATTTGGGCAATTAAAAATTGGCCTCCCACTGGGTTTTTGAAATTATAAGGAACTCTCTGGATAGTGTAGTCATATAAATATTGTTAGCAGAACGTGGTCTTTTACGATTTTGCCTGCTACCATATGTTAATTGCATTTTCGCCACGTATCATCTTTTTTTTTTCTCCTTTAACTAAGCTTTTATACTCATTTTGTCAAAATTTCCTTCACGTCATACACCTGTTATGAACCTCAATTTTTAGACGCAGACGCACAAAACAGAAGAAAAAGGCACTAAATTTCTGATCCCATATTGTTTTGCAAACGCAAATGAAACATCGAAAGAGAGTTGTAAAGGAAAATTCACAAACTCCCAATGCACACATACTGGTATATAAATACACAACCAAATCAATGGAAACCAGCATAATCTACCCAGTTGGCATTACCCACTCTCAAATCTCTTTTGCTTTGTTCCCCCTCTCTTCTTATCAATGTTGAATCCCACATTATCATTGTCCCTTGAGCTTGTCAACAACACCGTTACACCATCATTTGGTCAATTTCACTCTTCAACATTGTTGATTGTCTGACCATCACTGATTTTTCACACAACACCAGATTCCACCAAAACCATGTTTGAGATAGAAGATGCCAGTTCTCTGAAATCCTTCACCATTGGAGACTGAACATCTTAGCATTGTGGCTCACCGGAAGCAATTGTCATTGGTCATCACTATCCTCACTGGTGAAAATTGCTGGAATTTTCACTGTTTTTGGAATCAAGCCCAAGTCAATCTGGAAAGAAAATTGCCACTGAACCTGATACATCAATCTCTAATAGTTGTTATTTACCACATTCACCTAGCGAATTTTGTATTCAGTTGACTCAGTTCATATTTGGGGTTTGTTTCTTCAATGATTAGGGTTTAACATTGAGATTAGCGGAAGAATTAGCAATGATAATCTTAGAAGGTTGAGGACTGTGCTGCTTATGTTGCTTAGTGGTATTTGCTCATAGAGAGGAAGAAGAGAGAGAAATAGAAGCAAGGTGGAATAAAATAATGGTGGCAGACCAGGCGGTGGTGGTGGATGTGGTGATTGTACATAATATATTTGCTCGCTGGATCATGATGGTGGAAGCCTTGTGATGGGTAATGATGGCTTTTTTTTTTTTTGGGGGTAATTAATGATGATGATGATGATGACGACGACGACAATAATTAGTAATGATGGCTTTTGTATTGGGTGGTGGAGGGGGGAGCACTTCGAGGGAGGAACTAGGAAGTTTATCTTGCATTGGTAGATGGATTTTGTGTAGGGTTCACTTTCCTCTAATATATGTTGTTGTGGCTTTATATCTTTATTTAGAATACTAGTAATAACTTGCGATGCACGAGACTGTGTAATGTTTTATATTGACAAAAAAAAATAATATTTAAATATATCATAATATATTGTAATAAAGTTTTATTGAGTTATTTTTTATATTTATATTTTTTTTATTTGTATCAATTTTGTTGAGTAGATAGAGTTGATAAAAGTTGGAGATGCATGATTTTTTAGATTATTAAAAATTAGAAAACATTAAATATATATCTGGTGCTAAACAAAAATTTTAATTATTTTCTTTGTGTTTTTAAATTTAATTTTCAGTAATTTTTTGAAAGTTCATTTACTCTCTTATTTCTCTTCGTTCATTTTATAACATTTTTTATTCCATCATAAAATTTTTATTTTTATAAACTATAACCAGAGATGATAAGATAAGCGCATCCGTCACAAAATAATTTTAAAAATTCGTTGGGTTCCTTATTTTTTCAGTGGGTTTCTTGAATTCCTCAAGCTCCTTTTTTCTTTTTTTGAAAGGCGAGTAAAATATTTTATTACAATAAATTTATAAATGGAAGATTATTTGAGAGTGAATTTGTAATTTTGAAGTTGGGATTGTAATTTTTTATTCCAAGTATATTAAGTTTCCATTGGAATTTGAAAAAATGATTCTTAGAAATTGAGTTTGCAAGTGGGCAACCAACGGTAGTAGGTCATTCATGGCCTAAACTAACCTCTTTTTTTTTTTTTTTTTTTTGTTGTGGTTTTACATCAAAGAATTGCATGCCCGTTGGAACTTGGAAAGAAAAAATTGATAAAAAATAATGATATTTTGTAGCTATACAACGTATATCTAAATTAAAAAATAAAGCATTATGAGGGACATATGCGCATGAGAATGGTTCCATTTTACAATAATAATAATAATAAAAATAATATTAGCAGTGGAGTAGACATAGCTACACGAGTGACATTCAAACAACAAAACGTTATGTGATGGTTGATCTCACCATCCATTGCATAATTTGTTCACCGATTCATCAAAATAAAGCAACTAGCCCACTAATTTTAGAGGTATGTTAAAAAAAATACTTGAATTGGGTCACATGTAGAGAGAGAGACTTTATCTACAATTGCTTTCAACTTTTTCTTTTTTCTCAATTATTTGAAGGCTTTTTTTACTTCTATTCCAACACCAGGCCACCAACTTCATCAAGCGAGCCACTGCTACTACCAGCCACCATGTGTAAGAGAGAGAGCTGTGAGAGGTAGAGAGTGGGAAAAACCCGGGGGGGGGGGGGGAATTGAACATAGCAGCCTTTTCTCCCTGCCCACTACCCAATTTGCTCCCTTCTCCTTCTCCCTTCAGTCATCACTCTCTACCCCAAGCCACTAATAAAGCTAACAACAAGACCAATGTCATTGCGGTAACAATCCACGTAGTAAAATATTGTCCACTCTATACTTTGCAACCCTCACAATTTTGTTTCTCTGAAACCCATATAGACACCCCAGAAAAGGTCTTGTACTAAGTGGATTATTGAATCTCATATATAGTACATTCCCATTCCACACCCAGGCAATCTCGAACAGAAGGAAATGCTTCTGTGCTTCACCTCTACTTCACTTTCCCACAAGCAAAGTTCGTCGCAGGCACATGTCCCTTGCAATCTCTCCCAATCCTCCCCCTAACAGGGAACACATCCTTATGTGGCTCCGCACTTCCAACTGGATCAGACTCTGATATCATCTATAACGACTTATAATCCACGTGGTACAATATTGTCTGCTCTGAGTTTTGCAACCTTTACGATTTTGTTTCTCTAAGACCCACACAAGTGCTCCAAAAAAGGTCTTGTGCTAGGTAGATTATGAAATCCTCCTATATAGCACATTTCCATTATACATTCAGGTAATGTGAGACAGAAGTCATTGCTTATCTGCTTCACCTCTTTCTTCACTCTTCCGTAAGCAACATCCCTCACAAGCACAAGTTTCTCATAGTCCTTCACAATCCTCCCCCTAACAGGGCATGCATCCTCGTGTGGCTCCACACTTTCGACTAGAAGACTCTGATACCATCTGTAACAACCCACAATCCATGTAGTACTATATTGTCCGCTCTAGATTTTGCAACTCTCATGATTTTGTTTATCTCAGGCCTGCATAGGCACCTCAGAAAATGCCTTATACTTAGAGATATCAAAATTACCCGTTCCCGGCGGGTACCTGTTTCACCTACCCTGTTCGAGGACGGTATGAGAATACTAATAGCAGGGACAGGAACGGGTATAATGATTTTAAATGTTACCCGAACGGGGACGGGGACAGGAGACAAGAACGGATATGATAATCTCTACCCCACCTCGTACCTGTTTAAATATTTATTTATTAATTTATATTTTTTTTATTTTTATTTTATATATATATAATATATTTTTTATTTTATATATATAATATTGGTAATAATTTATAATATTTATTTTATATATATAATATATAATTTATAATAGTTAGCATGTTTGACGAGTAAACGGGGGAGGGGGATGGGAATGGGGAATCCATTACCTAGTAGGGACGGGCATAGAAAAAATTTTTATCCCTGATACCGGTATGAAGACGAGGACGGATATTGCTAAACGAGGACAAGGATAGGGATGAGAAGTCATTACTTCTCCTATTCGCTCCGTTGACATCTCTACTTGTACTGGGTAGATTATTGAACCTTCATATATAGCACATCTCAGTCCACACCTAAGCAATGTAGGACAAAAGGCATTGCTTCTCTGCTTCACCCCTTGCTTCACTTCTGTAACAATCCACAATCCATGTAGTATAATATTGTCTACTCTAGACTTTACAACTATCTAACGATTTTGTTTCTTTGAGGACCGACATAAACATCCCAGAAAAAGCCTTGTACTAGGTAGATTATTGAACTCTCGTATGTAGCATATTACCATTCTACACCCATGCAATGTGAGATAGAAGGTATTATTTCTCTGCTTTACCCTCTACTTAACTCTCCCATGCAGAGTCCCTCACAAGTACAAGTCCCTCACAATCCTTCGCCCCTAACAAAGCACGCGTCCTTACTTGACTCCACACTTTTGAGTAGGTCAAGCTCTAATACCATCTCTAACAACCCACAATCAACGTAATACAATAGTGGCTGCTTTGCACTTTGGCAATCTCACGGTTTTGTTTCTCTGAGGCCTACATAGGCATCTTAGAAAAGACCTTATACTAGATAGATTATTGGACCCTCATATATAGCACATTTCCATTCCACACCTAGGTGCTATAGGACAAAAAGTATTGCTTCTCTGCTTTACCCTTGCTTCACTCTCTTGCAAGTAAAGTCCCTCACATGCACAGATCCCTCGCAATCCCTCACAACTGCCATCACCGGTCCAGCACTCCCAGCCACCAGCTCACCCTTCCCCAACCTCTCATCTCTCACTCACCAAATGTTCAACCGACTAACCCACCCAACTTATCTCTCTTCTCCAGCGATCAGTCACCACCAGGGCCACCAGCAGCCGCGCACAGCCTCCTAGCACAGCCTCCTTTCCCGTTAATCAACACTAGTGACCCAGCAAAAGTCAGCAAGTCTTCTTGCCACCTCTGGATTGATCTGTATATGAATTTTTCTGCGTCAGGATTTGGAAGAAAATGAATAAATCTTTTAGTATTGTGATGCCTGTAGTTGATTTTTTTATTGGTAATTCCTAAGGATCTAAACTATTGGAGTAGTATACCAAGAGACAAATCAAGGGTCTTCTCCAATGTTTTAGAAGTTAAAAAAGTGACCGATTGTGAAGGGGGGGAGATCGGGGGGAGGACACTTGGCACCACTATCTCATTTTGGACTCTGTTTTATATAATAGTATAGATTTTTTATTTTATTACCAAACAAGTACAGGCATATTCACTTTTTCTAAATTGGCATAGGACCATTTAACATTTATGCTATAATTCTACAACTCATATAAGGATAAGAGAGGAGTTTGAAATTTAGAATGCTGAAGTAAGTCTCTTCCGTAGTTGAATTTGATGTTCCACTAATAAATGAGACCATCTGCACTAACAAAGAAGGCAGAAGGGATGTTGGTGTAATTTCAAAAACTTAAGGGGAGGTTTGTGTCAATCTGAGAAACAACAGAGAAGTCGGAAGAATTTGTTTATATCTTTATTATTATTGTCTTTTTATTTTCCCACATCTATTGGAGATTGCAAGTTCTTTGTTCTAATTGTTAGTTCCAATTTCTTGTTCTTGTTTTCCAACAGATTTAAGGACATTTTTCAAGAAGTTTATGACAGTAGATGGAGATCCAAGTTTGAGGATGCAGGGATATGGTGAGCTATTATCCTGCCTATTGGCCGGTTTATACGATTGAAAATTCTTAAAGACTCATTCACTTAACAATGGTAGGTACGAACATCGTCTTATTGATGATATGGTTGCTTATGCTCTTAAGAGTGAAGGAGGTTATGTGTGGGCATGCAAGAATTACGATGGAGATGTTCAGAGTGATTTATTGGCACAAGGTTGGTTCATTTTATTGTGATTATCAAGTAAATCCTAGATATTTGTGAACATCACTGCTGCTGGTGGAATTAAATATAAATATTTATTGTTTGAGGAGCCTGTAGCTAAGGCAATGCCCATGGTTCAGCCATTATTTGCCTTAGCTAATTTGTTTCTAACGTCTTTTCCCACTGTCACAGGTTTTGGTTCTCTTGGTTTGATGACATCAGTGCTGGTATATCTGCTGTCAATTTTGTGTATTTATCTTCAAATGCATTCTTTTACATTCTTCCTCATTTAGAATTGAGGACATGGATGGGCTGGGCTTCAGGTATGCCCTGACGGAAAGACCATTGAAGCTGAGGCAGCCCACGGCACAGTCACTCGTCATTTTCGGGTTTATCAGAAAGGAGGTGAAACTAGCACAAACAGCATAGCATCAATTTTTGCTTGGTCTCGTGGGCTTGCACACAGGTGCGAGATTTTGATACTTGGTTTTAAGTTCTACAACCGGTTTATTCTATTCCATATACTGCTGGAGTAGAATTTAGTTTGGCTCGCAACTTGGATTAAAAATAACCATGCTGACGTTAATAGGGCAAGATTAGATGACAATGGTAGACTATTGGATTTTACTCGAAAATTGGAAGCAGCCTGTGTTGCTAGTGTTGAGTCGGGAAAAATGACGAAGGATCTTGCACTCCTTATCCATGGACCTCAGTAAGTAGCAACAAGAGGATGTTTTTTCCATGATTTTTTTTTTTTTTAATCTATGTCAGCTTAATTGTATGTTTATATTAATTGGCCATCTTTCATGCAGGGTTACTAGGGCTCATTATTTGAATACTGATGAGTTCATTGATGCTGTGGCTGAGGAGCTGAGAACAAAACTACTCTACAATGCGAAGTTGTAAACTACCATATAACAACTTGGTTTATGCATCGCATTAGTGTTTAGACCACCTTTTCCACTCGTGTGTTATAAACTTACAAATCCCAAATATTATGTTAGTTTTTTATTTTTTCTTCTGGTTCTATTGTTCAATGTTGCACCCCAGCTGGGAGTGGGGAAAGGAAAATGGAACGGGGAAGTTGTGGCACACTAAGGTTGTATTGAACCTAGAGTTGTGAAGAAAAAGGTAGGGAAAAAAATGAAGATAAATAAAATGAGCTAGCACGACAGCTCTAACATTACTCGTGGATGAATTGTTATTTTGTTCTTATAGATCAGGCGTTATCTCAAGTGTGTTGACATGCATGTCATTGCAATAAATTATGCCTACAGCCTACCTTCGTCATGTATTTTTTTTTGGGGGGGGGGGGGGGGGGGGGGCATTAAAAAGGGACTCTTAGGGAATCGAACTCGGGTCGGGAGTAGGTAGAATAGTACTCCTTTTCACTTGAACTACAAGTCATGCTCTACTTTCTTGTCATGTTGTGGTGTTTGGTTTTATGAATTGTTTGTTCAATTTTAAGTAAGTGATGGGGCGTGATTTTGCTTCCCAATTTCCTTCCATATCTTAGGTTACGTTTGGAATAGGAATCCGTAGAGGAAAAGAAAAAGTAAAGGAAAATGTTAAAAATATATAATAAAGTGAAAAAATCAAATTTATTTCATTTTTGTTTTATAGAGCTAAAAAAATGAATAGATACTTATTAGCAAAATTTAATTTTTACTTGGTTAAGTGTACAAAAATAACGTGGATGGGTATCTTTCTAGGCTTCAATTGGGCCTAGCTAGTTGCCATTGAGAACATCAGGCACCTCTAATTGGCTCCTAAATATTATTGGGAGGCCCAATTACAAAAGAGAGAACATTTCTGGCAGTACGAAGGGAGTTCTACAAATAATGTCGATGGGTTTATTCGTACGTTTCAATTTGGCCTAGCTAGTTGCCATTGAGAACATCAGGCACCTCTAATTGGCTTCTAAGTATTATTGGGAGGCCCAACTACAGAAGAAAGAATTTTTGTGGTAGTACAAAGGGAGTCCTACAAATAATGTGGATGGGTTTATTCGTAGTTTTTCATTGGGCCTAGCTAGTTGCCGTTGTTAACTTCAGACACCTCTAGTTGGCTCCCAATTATTATAGGGAGGCCCAACTACAAAAAAGAGAACTTTTGTGGCAGCATAAAGGGAGTCTAAAATTAATGATAGCTGAATATAAAGATGTAAATGAGTTGGGTCGACTTGTGGCTCGGTCTAAAAATCAACCTATCCCGCCCTAGCTCATGTGTTCATATAGTCTAACCCCGCCTTCCCCAGCCTTGCCTAGGTTAGGGCATGGGATACCCTGGCCCAGTCCATGACCTTGCCCAATTAACCCGTCCCTCCTACTCCGTCGGGTTGCCAACTACTTTTTTTTTCCCTTCCCTATGTAGTTGTTGCTGCCTTTTCTCTTTTTTTTTTTTTTCCTTGTGGCCCCCATCCCTCCCCCTCTACATACCTACAAGCTGCAATTAGTTTATTTTTTTTATCCCTTGTGGCCCCGCCCCCTCTCTTTTCCCCCTCCAAGTTGCATACCCGACTATAAGTTGTAGGAGTTGCAAATTTGTTTGGCAAAATATCATAATCCATACCTAGCAAGCATCATAGCCAATGCATATCTCATCTGCAAGAACCAAAGTTTGACACAAATTACCATAAGACATCACAATCTAAATCCATGCATACTCAACACATCCATATTTCAACAACACATGAACCATAATTACACGTCCTATCGTATATCAAAATTCATATTATCTTTATCAATATCTCATTATCTCTAAGGTTATAACATAACATCAATTGTACATTTTTTTATATCTTCTTATCATCATCGTACCTTATTCGAAAACTTCTTTTTTTTTTAATTTATAAAGTCTTTAAGAATTCATTTGAAAAATATTTCATTTCTTGAAAAGATTCCAATTTAAAATAAAGGAGTCCTTCTTGCACATGGAAAGGCCAACGAGGATTTGTGAGCAAATGACAAGGAGTAGTACACATTAGAGGTTCAAATCGAGATCATGCATACGTGAGGCAAACCCTCATGCACATGAGAGGGGAAGTGTGCAAGTGAGACAATGTCTTATGCGCACAGGAGTCATCTAAATAGGCTGTGCACACGAGGGCTTGTTTCTTGTGTGTAGGAGGTGCCAAAACTCAGGTCGTGCGCACAGCCTCTCAACAGGCGTGCGCACGGAAGACATCTTGACACATCAATCTGTTATACTCTGTTTTTGGCTTCCACTTCTCCAATTTCAGTTATTGAATTTGTTTGATCAATCTTTATATCTATTTTCAGTCTTTAAGAGTGTCTGAAAACAACCATAATATCAATTTATCATTTCATCAAGAATTTAAAAGATTGCAAGTTATTATTCATCATCTTCTTCCTCATCTCACATATATATACATATAACAATTATATCAACTTCACAATTGAATATATATCAGTTAAGATATCAATATCAAACTTGCTGTAAGCATTAATATAACCCAAATGCAATAAGAAATCAAATTCCCCTATCTCGAGTTGCTCAGAAGAAGAAAACGACACAAAATTTCACCGGAAAATCAGAACTCCACCACGATTAATATAATCACCCCAACACCAAACCAAAGCTCACAACACACCTCTCACAACTCTAATTTGAGTATGAAATGAAAGGGAAGAGTCAATTAGAGGAAGAACTCACTCTTAGCAACTCAAATCTTACTCTCAAATTTTTGTAAAAGCTCCTAGAAAACATTACACACATACATATTAAATCATGAAATCTTTCACCGTGAAGGAAAAAGACACAAGCAGGTTGAGGTGAGAATGATGAGGCTACGAAATAGGCTTAGACATAGAATGGGTGACAAATTAGTGGAATATAACCACAACCATAAAACCAGAGAAAATGAGAAGCAACTTGCATTAATACATACCAGGTAGGCAATGCGCATGGGGAAATAAGGGTCGTGCGCACACCCATACTATGCTTTTAGCAAAACCTAAGGCTCAATTTGACTTTCGATTTTGCTATAACTAAACCCTGAACTAAACATTGAGCAATCGAGTTAATACATGCATTAAAGTAATCACATCAAATAACATATTAAGTTATAATTCATTGCATTATAAATAAAATAATTTATATGAGAACAAGGGCTTTACGATACTTATCAACCAGTGATAGCGTCACAAACTTTCGATTATTTACCCCTTATATAAATAATCAACGTATGTTAAGTCAACAAGTCTAACAAATTAATGGATTTAAAATAACATAAATATAATCATTAAAGTAAAATAAAACGAAATCAATCACAGTCAAAACTAGGTTTTTTATAGTTGGTTACTAGCTACTTATTAAAAAATTAGATTTTTTTTTGGCATTTGGAAAGGGAAAAAAAAAAGTTAACTTTTTAATAGCATGTTTTTATCTTTTTGTTAATTTGACATTTTTACCTTTAATGGTTTAAAAAATATTTAAAATGTAAAAGGATAAATTTGATTATTTTAGAAAAAAGGCAAAAACTAAGCAGCCAGAATTTGAGAAACCCCCTTGCTTCCCAAACGAAGCCTAAAGTAAATGAGAGGGAAAGGAAGGGAATAAAGGTTAATTATTTTTTCTTTATTTGCGAGAGATGGAAAGGAAAATAAAGAGTAAGGTAAATAATATAATTAAAAATATTAGGGTAAATTACACCTACCTCCCTCCAACATTTGATATACTTAGACATTCCTCCCCTGGTAATTTATGAAAGTTTAAAAAGAAAAGAAAATTCTGTTTAGGCCCTATATCTTTAGTAAGAATTGTGAACTTGAACCTGAAATTTTAATTCTCTTGCATATATACCCCCTAAAGTTATTAAAAGCTATTTCCAAGCCAAGAGATCATAAGTATAGAAGATTAGGCCAACTTCGACCCATCTTTGAACCACTGATAAGCGTGATTGAGGGTTATTTAGGGCAGATCTGAGCTTGTGAGTGAGGTCCTTTAAAGATAAACAAATTAGGAATGGCTAGTAATTGTGAAAGTGGATTTTTATGTGCAGGAGAAAATGGAAAAGAGGCTTATGAACATCAAGTCCATGTTTCTAAAAAAGAACCTACTAGTTTAAATATTGTTAGAACTTTAAATTTCTTAATAGCTAGTATGTTTGAGGCTATTGGTACTTTAAATAAAATGAAAAATAAAATAAATAAAATAAACAGCATCGATTTCCTGGCAAACATAAAAATTTTGCTAGAACAAGTAGCCAACAAAGGCTATGGAGGTAAAACAACTAATCTTCAAACAAATGAAGATGACAAAATTCCTACCTTATACAAAGGAGGAAAAAGACGATTTGATGAAGTCCTAGTAGTGAAAACATTATTAAAGAAAAAACTTATAAAAATTTCCAAGCTAATAAAGAAATATTAGAATATTGGAGATCTAGATATAAGGATGAAAGTGATGTAAAAGAGAGAGATAAACTGCTTAAACAAATGCAAACTCTCTATGGTCAACATGAGAACTTATTCAAAAAATATGAATATGTTTTCATTGTAGATTCTGATTCTGAAAACTCAGATGAGGAATACTGCGCAACCAGCGTGGTGAGTGAAGGATCATCTGATTCTAAAACTGAAACACCAGCTAACCCAGAATTAGATGAAGAACTAGCAAGAAAGCTAGATGAAGCTCTAAACCTAGACAAAAACCTAGGAAAGAGAAAATTAGGAACATCATATCACCTAGATGGGAATCCAGATACTAAACCAGTTACTGAAAAGAGATTCTTTTGAGCAAATTTATATAAAAGAAAAATGTGAATCTAGTTCCGATGAGGTTTATGTAAAAGAAGAACATGAACCTAGTCCTTCTAAAAGAGAAGACTTAAATAAATTCAATGTTGCTACAAACAAGATATATCTAAAATACATAGGATAGGAAAAGATTCCTAGACTATATAGCAGGAACGTTACAAGAAAATGTTCTAAATTGGCTAAAAGTTTGGGAAGGACCAGAAGATGGCAAAAAAGAAAAAAAAAAAAACTTCAGTTTTGCTAAGTGAAGATAGAGAAAATGATTTATAAAAATTCTTTCAAAATTTTCTACATTAATCAAAAAAGATTTTTGTGGAATAATATCTTCAGATGAACACCAAAAGAGGTGAAATATGTTTTATCAAAAATAAAACTTTGAGATATCTGCAAATATATAGATTTGTGAAGTTATATAAAAATACTTTTGGATGTTAAAACCTAAAAGTATGCCTCATTGGAAGGAACAATTTTTTCACAAACTCCCAAATCCATGGGATGAAATATGTGAAAAGCAATATCCAGAACATCAATAAAAAATTGGTAGTTCTGATTCTTTAGGATTAAGAATTAGCTCAGTTATAAAATAATGGCCGAACACTATCTGCAAAGAAAGGCCCAAAAACAGGTAAAAAATCAATTGTCTAAATCAGTAGAAGGAAAGGCTTGTTGTGATAAAATTTAAAAAAAAAATTGGGAAATTAGATGCTTTGTGAATAAACCCTATCACAGATGCGAGAGAAAACACTTCAAAATCAAAAGTGAAAAGTTGGAAATAAAAGAATATTTCCAAAAAAGAAATATATTAGAAAATTCAAAAAAAAACTTTAAGAAAAAGTCATTAAAAAATTGTATTTGCTATTTTTGTAATGAGAAAGGTCATATCATACCTAATTGTCCAAAAATGAACAATAAGGTAATCAAATTTCTAGAAGAAAAAAACCTAGAAATTTGTTTAGGAGAAAAAATAGATTCAGAGGAAGAAGTTTTATATGAATTGGAATCTGTTTCTTTGGATTCTTCAAAAGAAAGTGAAAATTCATTTTATGATGCAGAAAACAAATCCCACTTACAGAAATTTAGGAGACATAATCAAAGAAGATATGACAATTGAAAATGATAAACTAATCAAATACAAAAG
This sequence comes from Vitellaria paradoxa, assembly GCA_019916065.1. Lineage (NCBI taxonomy): Eukaryota > Viridiplantae > Streptophyta > Magnoliopsida > Ericales > Sapotaceae > Vitellaria > Vitellaria paradoxa. The sequence goes on from CM034239.1 coordinate 48,365,932, forward strand.
TCTTAAAATAGAAGACTTGTATATTAAATCCAAGTTTAAACCATGGCAAGCCCAACACTTCAAAAGATGTGAAGGGATAACAGAGGCAAGATCCTCTTTCAAGGGGCAAGTCAAAATAAAAATTTTCAATGAAGAAAAAATTAGGAGACTTAAACAAAAGTATCCTAAAGTAAGATTTATCCACATTGGCATAATCCAAATAGAGATTAGGCCATTATTCAAACTTGGAAAAACTCACCAATTTTGTATGTGGTACAAGACAAGAGATTCCATGACCTGTTCAATCATTAATAGGGGGAATAAAATCTAATCTTGTTTTTGGAGAAATCCTCTTCAGAATCAAACCAAATTATTTTGTGTCTATAAATGATAAAAAAATCCAAGATAAATTAACACTAAGAATTCAAACTCAAAATATCAAGATAAATGGGAAAACCAACGATCTAAAAATATCTTGGAAAGCGATTCATCAATTAACTAGCGATACGGAGGTCAAAACAAACAAAGTTGACTTTGGTATGGTTAAGTTATATGAACCTAAACCTTTGATACTAAAATCAAACCAAAATTGATTGATATAAAAAGATTTAAGAATACTAAAAGAATGGGTATTTGAAGACTTTACGAGAGATCAACCAGAATCTTCTCGAAGATCAATCAAATTTCAAGTATCAGGAAATGCACTCTACTTCAAAAATAACAAATTGACTGCAAGTGGAAAATCATTCAAAATGGTAACTTCAAAAACCTTGAAATAAGCTCCTCAAGCTCAAGTAGCTTTGATAGGGAAATTGGATTAAGAAGAATCCAAGTTCTAGTTCTTTCTGGAAATTCTTCTAACGAAGAATTCTAACGAAGAAGAACAAAAATCCATTATTTTTGAACAACTAAATCTAGACTCAGAAACAATATCTTTTCTTATAATCAAAATAAGAGAAAATATTGTTATATTGAGATCACATTTGAAGTTGAAGGCTACAAATCATATAGCCTACATGCACTTGTAGATACTAGAGCTACAACTACTGTATGTTAACCCAATGCCATATCCAAAGAATATTGGATTCAAATGAAAAATCCTGTCTTAGCAAAAAATGCTAATGACACTACTTTAATAATGGACTTTAAAGCAAATGGCATTATATTTCTATAAAAACAGCTAAAGGTAAAAAGACTTTTAAGATCCCAAAAATATTGTGTTTTCCTTTAATGCATAGAGATATACTTTTAGGAAATAATTTTCTTGCTCAGTATTATCCTATGAGCATATCCTATGATCATGTGACTTTGACTGATAGAAATAAATCTTATCAGATCCCTTGATTAAAAACACATAATTCAATTTGTTCTAAAGATTCATGCTACTCAAGCGTGGTGATAGTAGTCAAATTTTACTCGATTCATTAAAATCAATTGATGAATCTCATTGGGTTTATAACAAATTAAGCCCAAATTTCTCAATGATCCCTTAATGCTATGGGAAAAAGCTCCCAGATATTGTCATCTAAAGTTAAAAGATGAACAAAAAATAATTAGGGTAAAACCTATGGTTTATACCAAACAAGATATAGACGAATTTCAAGTTCAAATAAAAAAAACTCCTTGATAAGAGACTTATAGAACCAACTAGAAGTCAGCATTCTAGCTCTGCTTTTCTGATAATGAACCATAGTGAAAGAAAAAGATGAAAAGCCAGGATGGTCATTAATTAACAAAAATTGAATGAAAATTTGGTCTTTGATGGGTATTTTATGCCTAGAAAAGATGTTTTAGTAACTTAAACCAGAGATGCTAAAATATTCAGTTTTGATTATAAATTAGCATTTTGGCAAATTAAGCTTATAGGAGAGTCAAAACCATTAACTGCTTTCTTAGCTCCATATGGCCATTACTAGTGGACAGTGTTACCATTTCGAATATGTAATGCGCCACAAATATTTCAAAGATGGATGGACGATATCTTTAAAAATATCAAAGATTTATGTTTGGTCTATATAGATGATGTATTGATTTTCTCTAAAAACAGAGAAGAGCATAAACATCATTTAGAAATAGTTTACAAAAAATTTCTTGATAATGGAATAATTCACAGTCCAAAAAAGATTGAGATAGAAAAGGAAGAAATTGATTATTTAGGAATTATACTCAGTTCAACAAGAATTGTGTTACAACCTCATATAATTACAAAAATTAAAGAGTTCCCATAACAACTAGAAACTTTAAAAGACTTGCAAAGTCTTCTTGGTATATTAAACTAGAGATGACAATTTGTAAAAAGTCTTTCAAAATAGGAAAAACCATTCCTTTAAAAATTAAAGAAAGCTCGAAAGAACCTAAAGAATTTTAATATAAAAATTGAATGGAATGAGGAAGATACAAGGAGATTAAAAGAAATCAAAACCTTGTTCAAACTAATCTAAAAGTTTATTTTTCTTACAGAATCTGATCTCTCAATTTTAGAGACAGATGCCTCAGAAATGTTTTGGGGGAGTAGTACTAAAAGCAGTAAAAATAAAAAAGAAATTTGAACAAACAGATATTCTCAAAATTTTCAAAGAACAAAAAGATTCTGAAGAATTAATATATGGATATAATTTTGGTAAGTTCAAACCAAATGAACTTAATTATATTTTTGAAAAAAAAAACTCTTAGCTATAAAAAAATGGCATAAAGAGATTTCAAATTTATTTAGCTCCTATTAAGTTTCTAATAAGAATAGATAATCAAGCGGTTAAAAACTTTCTTAAGAAAAAAAAGAATTGAAGATAACCTTAGAAGAATTAGGTGATCCAATTATATTTCTCATATTCATTTGAAGTTGAACATATTTGATCTACTAAAAATATTCTTGCAGATTATCTTAGCAGGCATCTAGATGGATATTAAAGACTAACAAAAGTTTTTATTTTGCAGAAATCAAAAAAACCAAACAAAGCTGAAATGTCTAGGGCAACCAGCTCTAAAGACAAAGAAGTAACAACTAAACAAGTTGAAAATGCTTCTTCTGGGAAAATATTCCGAAAAAGTTTGTCTCAAGGAAGTTACGCTCAAGCAGTGCTAAAAAAGCCACTTTCCTTGACAGAAAAAGTCATACCAAACTTCTTCAATCCTAGTTTGGAGAACAAACTCCATAAGCCCTTGAATAAACTATGGAAAAGCCATATTTTAGGGAAAAATTACGAATTCCACAAAGTAATGACCGGAATGGCATATAAGCTAAAAAAGCTCCAAGACAAAATCAATAATTTAAAAGAATTGTCAAAAAATATGTTTTCAAAATTTGACTTTGAAACTTCTTTGTTCGATTACCAAAAGATTTCTGAAATTCAGTGAATCATGAAAATTTTGGAAATTACTAATGGTAATGCTCATTTTGAAAAAGTCAAAAGAATAAAGCTTTATGAAGAGGTTAAACAAATCCTTCCTAGAGTAGTATTTTCAATTATTAATGAATATATTAATGATCAAAGGATTAAATCGATCCTTCAAGAATTTTCTGATAAACTTAGATTTGATTCAGTTTTTCATATTAGAAAAATTCATTTCGACCTTCAAAGTAACAACTGGAGGTTCGAAGCAATTGATTGGGGATTGGTCAAAAAGATCATCTTCAATCCATTAGAGGCAATAGCCTATCAAGATTTTCCAGCTATAATCAAAACCATGATCAGCAAAATTCCCTATGGTTTTAAAAGAAAAACCATGGCATTTGAAGTTTACATTTCTATTGGATGGCAGCACAACGAAAGATTTATAAGGCATATCAGATCTGGAAATTAAGGGAATACTCCATCCTAGATACTTATGTTTCCTCTAATCCAGTGAAAAAGGAAATCACTTCAGAAGAACAAATTCTGTTGTGGCCTTGGGTAGAATTGGTTTATAATGCCAAAATTCTACAAAACATGCTAGAAAAACACATGGTAACTGATAACAGGAGATTATTTGTATCCTCTCCCCTGCCTCCATTAATGTTCCAGGATACTGAAGAATAAAAGAAGGAAGCGTTCGACTTCTTAAACAAAATTAGTTGAATGGAAATTGATACTCCATCAGAGGTAGCAATCTACCTTGATGATATGTATAAAAAATTTGAAGCAAAGATGGAATTAGAAGCCATGCTCGCAGCCAAAGATGCCCAGGTAGAACAGGATTTTTAGAAAAATATGACCAAATATGAGTGGCACAATATTGAAAATATGATAGAAGGCTAACAAAAGCTATACCATCACAGAAGCGCAGTGGACTAACCAGGAATACTGCCAAAAGAAAAAGAATAAACTTATCTAGCACACGACAGAGCCCATGTGAAGGAATCTGCTTTAACCAAAAGTAATTCCATTATTGTACTACTTTAATTGTTGTTGGTTATCTTTTTCTTTTTCAGATCTTATTTTTTTTTGTAAGTTTGAAATCCGAGTTTGGAGTCCGTGTCTAAGGCCTATATAGAGGGTCTTAATGTAATGAAGCGGGATACGAAAAAATAGTGTTCTCTCTCTCTCTCTCTCTCTGTAATATATATTCTGCTTTTGTGCTATCAATAAAAGTTTAAGTGTTTTATCATTTTAAGTGTTCTTTTTACTTTCCTGACCTGAGCATCCAAGCAAGCGCAAAATCTACTGGTATCAGAGTCCAGACGGTTCTGAGATTATGAATATTATGAAGGTCAGTAGCATATGAATTATGATACTAGAGTTTATCTCGTCTTTTTTGCTTCTGTTGAATCTTTTCTACTTATGTATGTGATTATAAAGCTTCAGGAAGTTTTTTAACCATGCTATATGATCTGTATCTAATATTAATAGATTTATCGTAGATCGTGGAATAGATAAGAAAAAATCTAAATATAAAACGTATGATATTAGGAAGAACTGTGTGAATTTAAAGGTGTTTTGTAATACTAAAAGTCTTTAGGGTATTTTTTTAAAATAGTTGTGTGGTCCAAAGTGGTTCCCAGGGGTTATTCTGTAATTCTTAAAAACTGTGGGTACAAGGGGTGTAAGCGTAACAAGTGAAAAGTTCAAGGGGTGTTAATGTAAGTTACCCAAAATATTAGACACCTTCTAAAATTTATTTATTTGTGAATGAACATTTGTAAAATAAAGAGAACCCATTTTAAAATTTGTTTACACTTCATTCCCCTAAATTGGAAGTGAAAAAAATTAATAATAAAGTGAATAGAAATAAATAAATCACATCAAATTAGACGTCATAACTTTCTACTCGGAGTGTCCGATTTAAGTGATCTTGGTGTCTATTTCATGTATTTTTCAAGGACCTATGCGACCAACTGCCTATGGCAGTTTGCGTATGGTCGGAATTGTAAAATAAGCTCATCTTCATCACTTTTTTTGGACTTTTTTCCCCTCGGATATGCTACACTGTGGCTTCGTTTCACAAACAAATAAGTGTTTTAAACTTTTGAAAATTGTTCGATAACTCCTTACAAAGTAATAACCTTATATAGGAACTCCTTTATCTTGTTCGGGATACTTTTAATGAGAATAACATTGCTTCAGGAGAGACGCCATGCTCGGGGCTAGTTTTAAATAGTTGTTACCTCGTTTGATGACACTAACCTCACTTAGAGATATGCCTTAACTTACTCCAGTGATGCTCTGCATCAGCAGGATGCAGCCGGACCTCAAGATGTGCCCTAAATCATCTCAGGACAGGGGGCTGAGCTTCTGATATTTTTTAAACTTTTACTGAAGGATATAGTCGAGCTCGGTATATGCGATATATCTTACTCGAGGGAAATAGCCGAGCTTGGGGGAGCTTTAGACCTTAGTGGAGAGAGCGAGCTGAGCTCAAGATATACTTTAAACCATGCTCGGGAAGATGGCAATCTGATGCTCAAGATATGCTTTAAACCAAGCTTTGAGAGAGAGAGCCGATCAAAGATATACCTTAGACATACTTGGAAAACATGATTTGCTCGCTTCTTGCTTTAACTCGGGAGAATTGTTGTCTGCTCGGGTTGCCTTTTATCTGCTCAAGAGTAGCTTAAATCACTTGGTCAGCATGCTTTTCTGTTCTAAAGAATATATATGCTTCAAGGAGAGAATATACTCTCACTGGGAACATCTTCCTCCCAAAATAATGTGCTCGGCATAACTTGCTCAAAAATTATTTGCTTAGGATGACCTTACTCGGGAATAAACTCTCATTCTTGCTCGAGAATTAAATTTTCCTTCTTACTCGAGGAATAAGCTTTTTTTGCAATGAACTCTACCGGAAATATGCTCTGGGAATAAGCTTATGAATTGAATCTTACCATGTCTTGCTCGTGAATAGCTTTTGAATTAAAACTATGTCGGGAAATATGCTTCTGAGATGATCGAGCTAGAACATGCTCGAAAAGACCGTGCTTTGTTCGGGAAGCTCATGGTTGCTTGGGGATAAGCTTCTTTGAAATGAACTTAACTAGAATGATCACCAGACTTCTACTGTCATTGACTGAGATTTCCTCATGAAATGATCAAACTTTTCGAAAAACTATTTATATAGTAATATCAAACAATAAGATTGCTTTAATCAAGTAAGTCAAACTTTCAAGCAAAATTGGCACAGCTTTTAAAATGAAAGAACAGCTTTCTGCATACCTTTGTGAGGTCAGCTACCTTTAATTTTCATATGAATGCAGAGCTTTTGCTTTTTGAGAGCTTTGGCTTTTTGGTAGCTTTGGCTTTTGGGAGCTTTTGGTTTTTTTTTAAGAGCTTTGGCTTTTTGGTAGCTTTGGCTTTTTAAGAGCTTTTGCTTTTTGAGAGCTTTTTGCTTTCTGGAGATTTCACCCTTTCTGGTAGTTTTAGCTTTTTGGGAGCTTTTAGTTTTTGAGAGCTTCAGGATTTTTGGTAGCTTGGCTTTTTGGGGCCTTTTTGGGAGCTTTTGCTTTTTGAGAGCTTTTGCTTTCTGGGAGCTTTCGCTTTCTGTGCTAAAGTTGTGCTTTCATAGAGAGCTTTCTAATAATCCTTTTCAATAAACCAAGGAACCGAAACTTGGTTTAAAGAAAAACCTGGTCAGTCAATAAACGGGGTTGTCGCAACCGGGACAAGCCAGTTGGACACGCTTTTTGATAATCCTTTTCAATAAACTGAGGAACTGAATCCCAGTTTAAGAGAATACCTGGTTGATAAATAAACCAGGACTGTACCAACGCCCGGGGGACCCAGCATGGCTCCTTTCTGATAATCTTTTTCAGGAAAACTGGGGAATTGAATCTCCCAGTTAAAGAAAATACCTGGTCGATAAATAAACAGGACTGTACCCAATGCCGGGGGACCGAGCGTGGCTCCTTTCTGATAATCCTTTTTCAGAAAACTGGGGAACTGAATCCCAGTTTTAAAGAGAAATCTGGTAGTCAATTAAACCGGGGGCCGAACCGACACCCTAAGGGGCTGTGGCTCCCTTTCTGTACCACCGTTCAGAAAATCGAGGTGGCTCCTTTATGATAATGCCTTTTCATAAACGAGGAACTGAATCTCGGTTTTAAAAGAAACCCGGTCAGTCAATAAACCGGGGTTGTCGCAAACGAGACAAGCTAGTTGGACGCGCTTTAATTATGGCATGTCTCTGACGCTATAGTAAAGCCACATACTTGGACCTGTTTCAATGATTAAGCAGAAATATGAATTATATTGTTACCAACAAATATGATAAAGTTCCATGTACACAAGTCAAGGCCCTTCATTTATGTGCAGTCTCTGAAAATGCCTCATCTGTATTGCTCTTCTTAAATGGATATAGCAATAAGCAAGCTTAGACAAGTATTTGTATATATAATACTTCACCAGCAAATTTATTGCTCGGGGGTGATACTTATTGCTAGAACCTGCTCGGTATAAAATGAGTTGAGCATTATAAACCTGTTATATTCCTCTTTGGGCTGAATCTTCTGCTCGGGGAAATGTAGATACGCTTAAGAATATGGATGTACTAGTACATGCTCGGAGTAAAAAATTATACAAATTTTTGGATACCAACTCACCAATCGTCAAATAGTTGAACACACACATATATACGAGACAAAGATATTGGTTGATAGTAACACCGCAATGCTCAGTAATCCATCTATTAAGCGATGCCCATGTTCATTGTTGGGCAAAATAATACTAAGCTGTACTTGTGCCGAACAAGTGTAGTCTGGCGCCACGTGGCCCGGTGCCGAGCATACTCGTGTGAGCCACATAGTCATTCACCGAGCATGTTCCGTCGTGACACGTGGCGTCCTGCCGAACAACTGATTGATGGCACGAGAGTTCGCGTGAGTGTTATATGTGAATACATGACTCAAAGTTAGTGTTCCAAAGAGTACCCTGAACCTCAGCATCAATGAACAGTGTATTGCCACATGGCTATAGCCGAGGATATTGGAAGCTAGTTTGCTCGGCCTATCTGTTGGCGGCTAGTAAATGTCGAACCTGGGACCCACAGCCTTTTAAAGAGGGCTCGTGACCATAAATGCACCTTAGTTAAGATTGAACTGAGTATTTGTCTCTGAGGGAAGTAACTAAATCGGTCTATCTCGTCATGATTTGGTGGCTGATGTGACAGGAAGACAGTCTGACCCTGAAATTCCGGTTGTAATGCCGTGTTTAAGTCGTCAGAAGCATTAAATGAGAGGCATGGTGTATTAAATGAGGGGTTTGAGGCATTAATGAAGGGGTAAGGGTATTTAAAGCAAGGATAGAAAGAGGACACGGCAGTGTGCGGTAACGTCAGGTCGAGGTATACTTTTATCATTACTCGGACCATTATAAATAGGATATTCTACTGAACCACAGAGGTAAGCTGACTATGCCAACTTAAGCTTTTACTCATTGTTACCCAAAGTTTCCTTCTTTAAGCGACTTGCTGACTTAATCATCGGAGGATTTTTCGGCCAGAGACCTCCTCTCCTCGGCCGTCACCTCTCTTTCTGTCTTTGTTCGGCAGGGTCGGCGATTTGCATTTTCCGGTTGGCTCGTGGTCAGCAGTTCCGGCTGTAATTTTTGCTGCCGAACATTTGGCGCCCACCGTGGGGCTTGTTGTTTAGCCCAGCATTGTTGTTCACTAGCTTTTTTCTGTTTGTCTGTTCTTTGTCAAGTCTCTAGTACTGTTCCACATCATGACTTTGGGGAGGAACCACTAACCCACCACCATCTCCACGGGCAGGGGACGGTTCCACTCCTGCCAAAACTAAAGGGAGTGCGCTGGTTATCGGACTCCAGGTCTGGAGCATGCCCGGAGAAGAAAAATGGAGGATCCTGAGGTACTGAAACGGAGAGAGGAGCTGATGGCTAAGGCCAGTGAAAAGCAGGCAGAGCTGGAGGAGATTCTGCTGGAATTAAGTAAGGAAAGGGAAAGTCCACTGCTAGCCACGCAGCTGATTCTGGTCGATCTGACTCAGAATCTGATGAAAGTTACGATGCTCTTTACGAGGACCCCACCGATGAGGGTGACGGGGACACCCATGAACAAAAGGAGGTGCGTTCTCGCTCTGCGACGTGATGTCTCCCCTTCTAGAAAGGACTCACGCCGTGCTAAATCCGTCGCGAAACGTGACGTGAGATCTGATGTTGACGCGCCCATCAAAGCCACATCACCAAAGGAGTTCCTCGAAAAAAGTGCTGGAGGCGCACTCAGAGGAGGCGGATAGCTCGGACCAAGAAGAGCTAACTTTGAAGCGTAAGAAAGCGGGAAAGGCAAAAATGGAGGAGTGGGGGGCAAGCAGAGGAATGGGGTTGCTCAGGCCAGAGCACACGCATGATGGCAATGGAACAGCCCTGGGGTGAATCTCTGCCTCCTCATTCATCGATGAAATAATCGATGCGGTAGCCTCCGGAGAAATTCCAAACTCCAAGGCTTAATCTCTACGATGGGAGAACTGACCCCTTGGCCCACTACCGTCATTACCTGCAGGCCATGACATTATGGAACAGCAACGACCACCTTATGTGCAAAGTATTCCCTTCCAGTTTGGGAGATACAGCGCTTCAGTGGTTCCATAAACTGCCCCCTGGCAGTATTCGGTGTTGGCAGCAACTGGCAGAGGAGGTTCGTCACCCGGTTTTTGGCTAACACAAAACAGCCCAAAACCGCTGACGTTCTCCTCACAATGAAAGAAAGTCCGGGAAATCATTGAGAGATTATTCCCGCCGCTACCTGGAGCTCTACAATGAGGTGGGAGAATGCTCGGAGCAATTGGCCGTCACCTCGTTTAAACTGGGGTTGCGGGAAGGAGGATAGGCTGTGGCTCTCCTTGACCAAAAAGCCAGCCACCAACATGTCAGATCTTATGTGCCGAATCGAGAAGTACGCCAAGGTGGAGGACGAGACACAGCCGGCCGAGCAGAAAGAAATGAGATCCCAGGGCCACACGAGAGAGACAAGACGGAGAGATGGCCGCCGATTCATTGATGAGGGGAAGTCCGTCTTTGAAGCGGTCAATACGGTGTTCAAGGAGCCAATCTTCAAGATCCTCCCCCAAATAAAAAAAGGCCATATTTCAAATGGCCCGAGAAGCTGCGGATTTCCCTGGAAAGGAGAATTCCAAAAACTACTGTGCGTACCATCAAGACAAAGGGCATCGCACCGGAGCCTGCCGATCGTTGCGACATCATCTGGAAGAATGGTGCGCAGAGGCCACCTTAAAGAGTTCATAGACGAGGGCAGAACTAGAGAAGCAGCCCCACAGGACAGAGAGCCAAGGAGGCAACGAGAAGGAGACCGCCGGGGAGGAGGCTGCCGAAGAGGTTCAACCCCCACCAAGGGCCAGGGCACGTAGAGATGTCCCAAGACCTGCAGTCATCCACGTGATCCATATGGAGCGGCGGCCCCAGAGTGTCATCAATCATGCCCCTAATCCACCAAGTAAGAAATCTTGGGCGTCGCGGGCCAGCCGAACAAGCGCCCCAGGACAGCCGCCATGGAGGAAATCACTTTTCATGAAGACGAGCATCCTGGTGTTCAATTGCCGCACAATGATGCCCTGGTGGTCACTCTGGGCATGTTCGATTCAGAAGTAAGAAGAATTCTGGTAGATGCAGGAAGCTCAACAGAAGTCATGTTCCTGAGCTTATTTAAGAAGCTCGGATTAACTGAAGAAGATCTGGAACCGGCAGAATGCCCGCTCATAGGATTCAACTCTACTCCTATCTGGCCTATGGGCAGAGTCGTCATCCTATCCGCTTGGGTCCGGTGGAGCAAGAGGTTGAGTTCACTGTTTGTGGATTCCCCCTCTTCCTACAACGCTTATAGTAGGAAGGTCGTGGATTCATGCTTTGAAGGCGGTCCCCCTCGACCTACCACTAGGTGCTGAAGTTCCCCTATTGCGGGGAAGTGATTTCTATTTTGGGGGATCAAAATACTTCCCCAAAATGCTTCTCTGCAGCCCTAAAATCCAAAACGATCCCCGAACAAGTCCACTGGCGGAACTACCCGAGGACGCGCCAAAGATCGATGATGTCAGTGGTGATCCGCAGATGGAAAGCCACAGAGGGTTTGGAGAAATATCAGATTGGCCCAGCTGAGGATGATAATTCTTCCTGATCGGCACCAACCTGAGCGCCGAGGGAAAAACTGGAGCTAACGGAGATGCTCTTGAAGAATATTGGAACGTTCGCCTGGACTCCACACGAAATGCCAGGTATTTCCCCCGAAGTCATGACTCATAAGTTGAATGTGAATCCGGGGGTAAAACCTGTGGTATAAAAAGCAAGGCGATCAGCTCTCCAACACGCAGAGGCTGTCATAGAGGAGGTCGACCGACTGTTAGAGGCGGTAGGCCATTCGGGAAGTCTCATACCCGGAGTGGTTGGCTAATACAGGCGTGGTCAAAAGAAGAATGGGAAGTGGAGAGTCTGCGTAGACTACACAGACCTGAACAAGGCCTTGCCCTAAGGATCCATTCCCCTTGCCAAAGATCGACCAACTCGTTGACTCAATCGCTGGAGGTTCCAGGATGTCGTTCCTGGACCGCTTATAGGGGATATCACCAGATCCCCATGTTTGGCCCTGATGAGGAGAAAACTTCTTCATAACCCCCCGAAGCATATACTGTTACAGAGTTATGCCATTCGGACTGAAGAACGCTGGAGCCACCTATCAACAGCTGGTTACGAAGATATTCAAAGAGGACCTCGGATAGACGATGGAGGTCTACATTGATGATATGGTGGTGAAAAGCAAGGAGCCGCAACACTCATCTCCAACATCTCCAGCATGTTTTCTCTACCCTTGATCGGTATGGGTTAAATTAAATGCTGCCAAGTGCGCCTTCGGATTGGCTCGGGTAAATTTTTGGGCCACTTGGTGAGCAGAAGGGGAATTGAGGCTGATCCCGAACAAATACGTGCCATCCAATCTGTTCTTCTCCACGCACTAAAAAAGAGGTCCAGAAGCTCACTGGGATGGTGGCGGCACTCAATCGGTTTATTAGTAGATCATCCGACAAGTGCCGACCATTCTTTAGACTGCTTAAAGGGGCCAATAAGATGCAATGGGATGCTGAAGCGGATGCGGCACTGGATAAGCTTAAAGGATACCTGACAACTGTCCCGATACTATCAACACCGCAGCCGGGGGATTTTTGCAACTATATCTGGCAGTCTCAGAGCATGGCAGTCAGTACCGTCTTGCTGAGGGAGGAACAGGAGAAAGCAGCATCCTATTTACTACGTGAGCAAAACAATGCAAGGAGCGGAGACCAGATACCTTCCCCTAGAGAAGCTGACCTTGGCATTAATAATGGCATCCAGGAAGTTAGCCCATATTTCCATGCGCACACCATCCAAGTAATCACCGATCAGCCAATTGGCCATGTTTTAAAGAGGGCTGATGTGTCGGGACGGCTGGCAAAATGGGCAGTTTCCCTTGGTGCATTCGACATAAAATTCATTCCCACGAACACGCAATAAAGGCTCAAGTCCTAGCCGATTTTGTAGCGGAATTTTCCACACCAGTCTGTGGTCAAACAAAAGAAGTATGGCATGTTGAAATAAAGTCTGCCCCGGCCGAACATAATGAGGCCGAACAACCTTGGCAAATCGAGGTTGACGGATCTTCGACTAGAAAAGAGGCGGCGTGGGCATAGTTCTGACTACACCAGAAGGGGTCTCAATAGAATATGCAATAAACTCGAGTTCGAGGTTACTAATAATGAGGCGGAGTATGAAGCTCTCCTGGCTGGGCTCGACGTTGCTCGGCGGTTGATGGCAGATGATATTGTAATAAGGACTGACTCTCAGTTGGTTTCTAACCAGCTGAAGGGTGAGTATATGGCTAGAAGTGAGAAGATGGCGGAGTATTTCGAAGTGGCAAAGAAGGAAAATTGGAGGCTTTAATAAAGCTAGCGTGGAGCTCATTGGCAGGGATCATAATGCTCAAGCTGACGCACTTGCAACGCTGGCCGCCTCTTTCTCGATAAGGCTAACTGACCAGGTTTTTATGGAAGGCCATAAAGAGGCCGAGCATAACGAAGATGTAGTGGTAATGTGTGCTGACCTAGCCCCCGTCTTGGATGGATCCAATTCATCGCTTACTTTGAAGGACGGAACACGTCCTGAACACAAGACAGAAGCAAAGAAGCACAGAATAAAAGCCGCCAGAGGTTTTGGCTCTCCCTGACCAGAAGTTATATAAAAAGTCATTCACAGGCCCCGATCTTCTTTGTGTTCATCCTGACAAAGTGTTAGACTTCTTTGCGAGCTTCATGAAGGGGTCTGTGGAGCACATACTGGGGGCAGATCATGGCGCACCGAGCCATCCTCAAGGGTATTGGTGCCAAAGATGGGTTATGACCGCTCAAGCCTATGTTCGGAGATGCAAGAAATGTCAAAGTTCGCTCCCATCCTCACCAGCAGCCAGGAACTCAGCCCACTTACCAGCCCTTGGCCGTTCGCTCAGTGGGGACTCGCCATTGGGACCCCTGCCTTCTGCTTCGGGATGGAAACAGAAAGTTCTTAGTGGTCGGCACCGACTACTTTACTAACGTGGGTGGAAGCAGAACCCCTAGCTCACATCAGAGATGCTGATACCATTCGATTTATTGGAAAGAACATCATACAGGTATGGCATTCCTAGGACACTTATTTCTGACAATGGGACCACAATTGACAGTGCCCCATTTAGGGAATATGTTCTAGATATGGAATCAAGAATATTTACTCTACACCAGCTTACCCCAAGCAATGGTCAAGCCGAAGCTACGAACAAGTCATTCTCAATGGGATTAAGAAAAGACTGGGAAGCGGCAAAAGGGAGAGGGTGGATGAATTGCCATCAGTACTGGGACCTTACCGAACAACCCCTAGAAGATCAACCGGAGAATCTCCCTTCTCTCTGGCTTACCGGTGTTGAAGCCGTCATACCCTTGGAAGTTGGCCTCCCGAGCATCAGAACTCTATCATTTGACAGAGGGAAGAATGATCAAGCTATGGGAATAAGCCTAGATCTAATCGATGAAAGAAGGGAACTGGCAGCACTGAGGTTAGCCAACTACCAGCAAGAGACAAGGAAGAAATTTAATAAAGGGTTCAGACATAGAGATTCAGCACTGGCGATTGGGTGCTGAGAAAATTGATGGGAAGCAGGAAGATCAACTGAAGGAAGCTTGGAGCTAATGGGAAGGACCATTCCTCGTCTCTGAGGTGCTCGGCAATGGCGCTACAAGTTAATTGACATGGAGGGAAAGCCAATCAAAAGACCGTGGAATATAGCCCATCTAAAGTTGTACTATCATTGATTTTTTCTTTACATTTGTTGATTAAAGACTTTGTACGTTTATTGAAAAGCAATTCTTTTTGCAAGGCAAAAGCAATTTCAAAAGCTTGAGATCACTCCCCGCTTAACAAAAAGACGCCGCTTCTCTTTAAGTGGTGGCATGGAAAAGAGCCATGCTCTGCTTGCGAGCATTGGTACGAAGAATGCCACATCTCCTTCGATGTTGGCACAATCTTGGTTTATTTACTGACCAGGAAATCTTCTTTAGACTGAGATTCAATTCCTCAGTCTTCTGAAAAGAATTATCAAAAGAAGCCACGCTCGGCTTGCCCAGCGGCTGGTACAATCCTGGTTTATTTACTGACCAGGAAATGCTCTTTAGACTGAGATTCAATTCCTCAGTCTTCTGAAAAGAATTATCAAAGAAGCCACGCTCGGCTTGCCCAGCGTTGGTACAATCCTGGTTTATTTACTGACCAGGAAATGCTCTTTAGACTGAGATCAATTCCTCAGTCTTCTGAAAAGAATTATCAAAAGAAGCCACACTCGGCTTGCCCAGCGTTGGTACAATCCTGGTTTATTCATTGACCAGGAAATTCTCTTTAGACTGAGATTCAATTCCTCAGTTTCCTGAAAAGAATTATCAAAAGAAAGCCATGCTCGGTTCGCCGACCATTGGTACAGAAAGAATCCACTTCATTTCTGATGTTGGCCCAATCCTGGTTTATTCATCGGCCAGACACGCTTTTTTAAATCAAGATTCGATTCCTTGGTTTATTAATTGAAAAGAAAAGAAGCCACGCTCAATAAAAGCAAAAGTCCTAGCAACACAAAGAAGCATTTAGAAGAAGCTCGGCGCTAGTATGCAAAAGCCCTCGTATCATAAGATTCACTTTTCCGATGCTCGGTATGAGATTAAAAAATGAAGTTTTGTCAGAAGGTGGTTACCTCCGTTATTATATGAAAGCTGGAGGACAGCCGAATTTATCGAGGTATGTGAGATTTATTAAAGTTATGCCTCTTTAGCCAAAGCTTGAAGTCATTTGATGAAAAGTAAACTACTACATGAGCTTGTTACCCTTGAAAGGTTTAATGTTAAAGTATTCTGTTAAGATTATGGTTGCTCGGTAAATCGGTACAAATCCATTCACGACGCATACCTTCAATATAAAGCATAAAACATATAAACGAAAAGACAGACTGCCAATAGAAGGACAATTCAAAAGCTTTTATTACATGCTTCAGAGTACAATTATAATACATTTTTACATAACTATCAACGAAGAGGCTACCCTAAATCTAAGATGGGGCATAACATTTGTTGTAAGGGTTTGTGGCTATTTCGTAGGAAAAAACGTCCAAGGTACTCCTCGGCTGCACTCCTTATAATTTCATCAGCAAGCCAGTTAAAGCATTCTCCAATCAATCCATCGGCAGTTCTAAAGAAACAAAGACATAGAAAAATAAAGCAAGATTAGAGAAAAACCAAACCACTTTCATCACTTAGAGCCAAAAGTTCTATATTGTTACATCCGAATAAAAAAATATATATACAAGAAGGCTCACTTCTCTCCCCCCTTGGTAGGATCACTCTCCACTATTAGATCAATCTGTTCAGGCGCCTGAGAGGTGTCCTTCTGGGCACTATCCACCTCAACCTCCCCTTCGTCAATTGTTCTTCGGCAGTATGAATTGAGGGAGTTTGAGGTGGACGCTCAAAGCTGAACTGGGGAATTGGGCGCTCTGGATCAGGATAAGGGACCTCCTTGTATATGGGGTTGGTGTGATCAATATTGTTCCTCTTCATTGCGGCCTCCCAACCCTCAAGAAAGAAGTCGTTGTGAGCATCCCTCATCTGATCCACGCAATCGTTGATCTGAGCCTCCACTTCAGCCTTGGCCTTCTCCTCGGCTTCTCGGAGAGCGGCTTCCTTCTCTTCCAAGGCCCGAGTCTTCAGCGCAAGCTCTGCCCGAAGGTTGGCAAGTTCTTGCTTCGATTTCCCTTGCTCGGGCCCTGGAAGCCTCCAACTCTTTCAGGAGTAACTCTTGTCCAGTCTTTGTGGAGGACAATTCAATCTCGGCCCTTGAGAGTTTGCCCTTGACCTCTAACAGCTCCTCGTCTTTACGAGTTAGGATTTTATCCATTGATTGCACACGAGCTATGCTTCCAGCAACTTGGCCAAGGGCAGTATTAAGTTGATGCTCGATCTCCTTATTATCATCTTGAAGTTAACTTCTCTCTTTTGCCAGAGCGTCATTGCTGGATTGGAGATTCTTGTTTTCCTTCTCCAAGGTCCTCACGTTCACTTTCAACTCCTTTATGTCCGTCCTATCCTGCTCGGCTCTGGCTTCGGAGGCTTGGCTCCGAGCAATTAACTCCATCGTGTGGAGAGAAGTCTGCAGAAAGAACAGAAAGTTAGAAAATTATAATAACGAAAGGATGCACATAAAAGAATATCATTGTACTTACAGAGATAATGTTCTTCATCAGAGTCTTGTGGATATCCTCCGTTCTATTCTTCCTTGTGTTATGAACATCCCGAGGAGGGAGGATACCCTTGAGATACTCCTCGGCGTGGTTGAGGGCTGTATCTTGGACAGTAAAGGGACGGCCCTGAGGGTGCTCGAGGCTGGGAATAAGGATTTGTGAAATAAATGGAGGGGAGTCTCGAACCGGATTGGCCGGATACTCGATAGCAAGAGGCACGGGCCAATCGGTTGAGTAGGCAATGGCTCGGAGGTTCTTGGTGGTGCGTCTTTGGTGGGTGGCACGAACTTAGAAGGTACTGGCCCCCTCGCGGCGTCCTCCTTCGGCAGTTTCGACTGCTCGGCCATTTGAGTTGTGTCTGCCGATTGTGTCTTGGCCCTTTTCTGCTCAGGAGGACCAGATGGTTCTTTTGAGCTGCCTCCTGCTCCTTCCCCTTCTCCATTTTCACTTTCATTATCTGCTCGGCAGTTGAAGGAGCAGGGCTTTCCCCTCATCGATTTTTCTCTTCCCAACAGCTTTTTGCTCGACGGCCTTCTTCTTCTGGGCTTCTTCGGCCCTTTGCCCCTTTGCCTTTGCCATGGCAAGTTTCTTATAGTCGATCTTCGGGGCCATGTCTCCTTCCTCTTCCCCTTCTAGATCGGAAAAGTAGTCGAAAGCAGGGGGTATTTCAACTTCTTCTTCTTCTTCCTCTTTCTCCTCGTCTAACAGAACGAATCTGCGCTTCCTCGGCTGCTCAGCAGGATCAGGAACTACTGCTTGTGGGGGATGAACTTGCTCGGCAACCAATGGAATAGCAAATGGAGGGGGGCGAGTCCACTCTGGATGCCTTAAGGCGTAGTAATTCTCTTTCTCTTCAGCAGAAGCCCGGAACCACCACTGAAGACGCCTGATAGCCTCCGAGGTTACGAAAGCTTGAGGGGGGCGATAAACGTTTGGTGAGAGGGGGTGAAGTTGAACAGAATTGGACTGCTCTGGCGAAGGGATAGAGATCTGGACCTCCCAGGAATTTGAACACCTCCTTAAGATGATCCTTGTCAGCACGAAGGCCAGTAGCCCAGAACTTCTTTGATTGGACGGCTGCACAGATATTAAATCACATAGTTAGCATGCTTGAAAGTGAGGATAAATGCCGAAGAAGAATAAGAACTGGTAGCATTTGAAATCAACCAACCTGGGCCCAAAGAAATCCGAGGGACGATTGGATAACGATCTTCGTTGGATCGTGTGTCCAGTGACCTGTGACGACGCACAGGTCACTTTTCGACTTAATCGTATCAGGCAGCATGTGGACCAAGGCCTTTTCTAGTCGGGATTTCAGGTACCACCTGTTCTCATCCTTCCTCACCTTCTGGATAGAGTAACAGTAAAGAAGATCCCACTCGGATATGTGGAATCTGTATCGCCTGTTTATTTCTATTACCCCATTAACAATTCTATAAAAGTTGTGGGTGAGGTTCCTAGGGCCAAGGTCTAAAATGCTCATCATAGAGCGAAGAAAAGGGTGCAGGGGGAACCTAAGGCCACCTTCGGTGATTGCCACTATGGGGAATTCCCCTGTTTCACGCTCGCCTTGTTCGGCGAGCCTAATACCTACGTTCTGAGGAATTTGGTATTTCTCCTTGAAAATCCTAATTTTCCTCCTCAGAGCTTAGCTCGTTTGCGAGTCTACCCATAACGGAAGATTTGAAGTAAAAAGGGATTAACTCACCAGGAACGAAGAACGACAGGAAGGATGAAGGCTCGCGAAGATGAAAACTCAGAAGGAAAGAAGCAAGGGAAATCTGATGGCTCGAATTGCGAAAAAGAAGTAAGAGAAGATGAACCAGGTATATATGTATATGTGTATGTATCTGTGGGGGTAACTAAAACGTTTCCAGTGAAAAGGCAACGGGCGGCAAAAATGGCATTTATTACCGCCCCAATTTTCAAATTTCTGACCATTCACGTTTAATACCCCGAATCTGGGAATCCGCGTAAGCGGCGCGACAGATGAAAAGCTGAAAGGGCACTACGCGTGTCGTTACGAGGAGAGAGAAGAGTCCAATCAGATTTGATGCGCGTCGGGGAGATACTAAACGACAAACTGTGTAGGGAGATTGAAGGGTCAGTAAGGTAAGGTTATTTTGCTCAGCTACTCTGCTCGAAAAACATCTTTTTCCAACCAGAGTGGGGGCAAAATGTTGGGCAAAATAATACTAAGCTGTACTTGTGCCGAACAAGTGTAGTCTGGCGCCACGTGGCCCGGTGTCGAGCATACTCGTGTGAGCCACATAGTCATTCGCCGAGCACGTTCCGTCGTGACACGTGGCGTCCTGCCGAACAACTGATTAATGGCACGAGAGTTCCACGTGAGTGTTATACGTGAATACATGACTCAAAGTTAGTGTTCCAAGAGTACCCTGAACCTCAGCATCAATGAACAGTGTATTGCCACATGGCTATAGCCGAGGATCTTGGAAGCTAGTTTGCTCGGCCTATCTGTTGGCGGCTAGTAAATGTCGAACCTGGGACCCACAGCCTTTAAAGAGGGCTCGTGACCATAAATGCACCTTAGTTAAGATTGAACTGAGTATTTGTCTCTGAGGAAGTAACTAAATCGGTCTATCTCGTCATGATTTGGTGGCTGATGTGACAGGAAGACAGTCTGACCCTGAAATTCCGGTTGTAATGCCGTGTTAAGTCACCAGAAGCATTAAATGAGAGGCATGGTGTATTAAATGAGGGGTTTGAGGCATTAAATGAAGGGGAAGGGTATTTAAAGCAAGGATAGAAAAGAGGGACACGGCAGTGTGCGTAACGTCAGGTCGCAGGTATACTTTAATCATTACTCGGACCATTATAAATAGGATATTCTACTGAACCACAGAGGTAAGCTAACTATTGCCAACTTAAGCTTTTACTCATTTGTTACCCAAAAGTTTCCTTCTTTAAGCGACTTGCTGACTTAATCATCGGAGGGTTTTTCGGCCAGAGACCTCCTCTCCGGCCGTCACCCTCTCTTTCTGTCTTTGTTCGGCAGGTCGGCGATTGCATTTCCGGTTGGCGTAGTCAGCAGTTCCGGCGGTAATTTTTACTGCCGAACATTCATACTTGTACTTGAGAAATAAATAAGATGTAGTTGTGTAAAGGTATGAACACGAAATAATCATTCATAATGGACAACAGTGAAATAATGGAATGGGTATGCTATTTTGCTAAGATAATGCCTCGAGCAAAGAGATAGCACCTCAGCGATGAAATAATGCCCCCGGCATTAAATAAATAATGCAAAGTTGATGAAAATCCACGCCTTGCTTGGAATTGAACTTACTCAAACATGAAGCTTTACTTGGAATTAAAGCTTTACTTTTAGATAAATATTACCCAGAAAATACACTTGTTTGCAAAATAGATTCGCTCAGAAAATAAACAATCTCGAAAAGCTTGGAAGCCCAGGAAAATTGGAGTCAACTTAGGAAAGAAATAACATTGCTCGGCTGTGGCAGACTTGCTGGGTTTCATCCTCGGTAGCTAGCATTGAAGTGCTTCGGTATGGAGTTGATCTGTGCGTGTATTTCGAAGCTCGGGAAGCTTAGGATCAGCTCGGCAATAGTATAATTCTCGCCAAGCATCTATAGCATGATTAGATAAATTCACGAAATATAAAGACTAGAAAAGTAGAATATGAGGATGACTTTCAGTAGAAAAGTTGCAACGGTGCAAATCATATTCCCATGAGGAAGACTTTCACTGTTCGGCAGCAGAAATTACCGCCGGAACTGCTGACCACGCCAACCGGAAAATGCAATCGCCGACCTGCCGAACAAAGACAGAAAGAAAGGTGACGGCCGGAGAGGAGGTCTCAGGCCGGAAAACCCTCCGATGATAAGTCAGCAAGTCGCTCAAAAGAAGTTTTTATGGAAATAAAAGAGTCAAAGTTCAAGTTGGCATTAGTCAGCTTACCCTTGTTGTTCAGCAGAATATCCTATATATAGTGGTCTGAGTGATGATTAAGGCATACCTGCGACTTGACGTTACGACACTGCCGTGTCCCTCTTTTCTACCCTTGCTTTAAATACTCTTCCCCTTCATTTAATGCCTCAGACCCCTCATTAATACACCATGCCTTTCATTTAATGCTTCTGGCGGCTTAACACGGCATTACAACCGGAATTTCAGGGTCAGACTGTCTTCCTGTCACATCAGCCACCAAATCGTGACGAGATAGACCGATTTAGTTACATCCCCAGAGACAAGTACCCAGTTCAATCTTAACTAAGGTGCACTTATGGTCACGAGCCCTCTTTAAAGGCTGTGGGTCCCAGGTTCGACATTTACTAGCCGTCAACAGATAGGCCGAGCAAACTAGCTTCCAAGATCCTCGGCTATAGCCGCGTGGCAATACACTGTTTATTGATGTCGAGGTTCAGGGTACTCTTTGGGACACTAATTCTGAATCGTGTGTTCACGTATATCACTCACGTGGAACCCTCGTGCCAATAATCAGTTGTTCGGCGAGATGCCACGTGTCCAAACGGAACGTGCTCGGCAAGTGACTGAGTGGCTTATGTGAATTTGCTCGGCACCGCGCCACGTGGCACCGGACTAAATATGTTCGGCAAGAGTACAGCTTTAGTATTATTATGCCCAACATTTTGCCCCCACTCTGGTCGAGAAAAGATATTTTCCGAGCAGAGTAGCAGAGCAGAATAACCTTACCTCCCTGATCCTTCAACCCTCCAACGCCGTTTGTCGTTTAGTATGTTCCTGACGCGTATCAAATCTGATTGGACTTTTCTCTCTCCTCGTGACGACACGCGCAGTGCCCTTTCAGCTTTTCAGCTGCTGCGCCGCTTACGCGGTTTCCCAGATATGAGGTGTTAAAACGTGAACGGTCAGAAATTTGAAAATCGGGGCGGTAATAAATGCCACTTTTACCGCCCATTGCCTTTTCGTTGGAAACGCTTCGGTTTCCCTCAGAGATACATACACATATACATATATACCTGATTAGTCTTCTCTTACCTCTTTTCTGCGAGTTGAGTCTACAGTCTGCGATTTGAGTCTACAGATTTCCCTTGCTTCTTTTCCTCTGAGCTTTCGTCTTCGCAAGCTTTCACCCCTCCCGTCGTCCTTCATTTCCGGTGAGTTAATCCTCTTTTTTCTTCAAATTTTCCGTTATGGGTAGACTCGCGAACGAGCTAAGTTCTGAGGAAAAGGTTAGGATTTTCAAGGAGAAGTACCAGATTCCTCAGAACGTAGGTATCAGGCTCGCCGAACAAGGCGAGCGTGAAACAGGGGAATTCCCCATAGTGGCAATCACCGAAGGTGGTCTTAGGTTCCCCCTACACCCCTTTCTTCGCTCTATGATGAGCATTCTGGACCTTGGCCCTAGGAACCTCACCCATAACTTTTATAGAATCGTTAATGGGGTGATAGAAATAAACAGGCGATACGGATTCCACATATCCGAGTACGATCTTCTTTACTGTTACTCAGTCCAGAAGGTGAGGAAGGATGAGAACAGGTGGTACCTGAAATCCCGACCAGAAAAGGCCTTGGTCCACATGCTGCCTGATACGATTAAGTCGGAAAGTGACCTGTGCGTCGTCACAGGTCACTGGACACACGATCCAGACGAAGATCGTTTTCCAATCGTCCCTCGGGTTTCTTTGGGCCCAGGTTGGTTGATTTCAAATCCTACCAGTTCTTATTCTTCTTTATCCTCACTTCTAAGCATACTAACTGTTTGATTTAATGTCTGTGCAGGTGTTCAGTTAAAGAAGTTCTGGGCTACTGGCATTCGTGCTGACAAGGACCACTTGAAGGAGGTGTTCAAATTCCTCGGGGGTCCAGATCTCTATCCCTTTGCCAGAGCAGTTCCGATTTTGTTCAACTTCACCCCTTCTCATCAGACATTCATTGCCCCTCCTCAAGGTTTCGCAACTTCGGAGGCTATTAGGCGTCTTCAGTGGTGGTTTCGAGCTTCTGCTGAAGAGAAAGAGAACTATTACGCCTTAAGGCATCCAGGGTGGACTCGCCCCCCTCCATTCGCCATCCCACTTGTTGCCGAGCAAGTTCAATCCCCTCGAGCTGCAGTTCCTGAGCCTTCTGAACAGCCGAGGAAGCGACATTTTGTTCTTTTGGACGAGGAGGAAGAGGAAGAAGAAGAAGTTGAGATACCCCCTGCCTTCGACTACTTTTCAGATTCAGAAGGGGAAGAAGAAGAAGTGATGGCCCCAAAAATCGATTACAAGAAGCTCGCCATGGCTAAGGCAAAAGGGCAAAGGGCCGGAGAGGCCCAGAAGAAGAAGGCGGACGAGCAAAAGGCCGTTGGGAAGAGGAAGGCTGGTGAGGGGAGTGCCCCTGCTCCTTCTACTGCCGAGCAAATAACAAAGGTCAAAATGGAGAAGGGGAAGGAGCAGGAGGCAGCTCAAAAGAGGCCATCTGGCCCTCCTGAGCCGAAGAGGGCCAGGACACAATCTACGGACGCGGCTCCAACGGCCGAGCAGGCGAAGCTACCGAAGGAGGACGCCGCGAGGGGGCCAGCACCTCCCAAGGTCGTGCCACCCACGAAAGACGCACCACCGAGAACCTCCGAGCCGTTACCTGCTCAACCCGTTGGGCCCGTGCCTCTAGCCATCGAATATCCGGCCAATCCGGTTCGAGACTCCCCTCCGTTCATTCCAGAAATCCTCATTCCCAGTCTCGAACATCCTCAAGGCCGTCCCTTCACTATCCAAGACACTGCCTTCAACCACGCCGAGGAGTATCTCAAGGGTATCCTCCCTCCTCGGGACGTTCTTAATACGAGGAAGAATAGGACGGAGGAGATCCACAAAACTCTGATGAAGAACATCATCTCTGTAAGTATTATAATATTCCTTTATGTGAATCCTTTCCTTATTATAGTTTTTCCTGACTTTCTGTTCTTTCTGCAGACTTCTCTCCACACAATGGAGTTGATTGCCAGGAGCCGAACATTCGAAACCAGAGCCGAGCTGGATAAAACAGAAATAAGGGAGTTGAAATCAAGCGTGAGGTCCTTGGAGAAGGAGAATAAGAAACTCCAATCCAGCAATGACGCTCTGGCAAAAGAGAAGAGTCAGCTTCAGGACGAAAATAAAGAGATTGAGCATCAACTCAACACTGCCCTTGGCCAAGTTGCTGGAAGCATAGCTCGTGTGCAGTCAATGGATAAGATCCTAAATCATAAAGACGAGGAGCTTTTAGTGGTCAAGGGCAAACTTTCCACGGCCGAGATTGAGTTGTCCTCCATAAAGACTGGGCAAGAGTTACTCATCAAGGAGTTGGAGGCTTCCAGGGCCGAGCAAGAGAGATCAAAGCAGGAGCTTGTCAAACTTCGGGCAGAGCTTGCACTGAAGACTCGAGCCCTGGCAGAGAAGGAAGCTGCCCTCCAAGAAGCCGAGGACAAAGCCAAAGCTGAGGTGGAAGCCCAGATTAACGATTGCGTGGATCAGATGAGGGATGCTCACAACGACTTCTTTCTTGAGGGTTGGGAGGCTGCAATGAAGAAGAACAACGTTGATCCCACCAACCCCATATACAAGGAGGTCCCTTATCCTGATCCAGAACGCCCAATTCCCCAATTCAGCTTTGAGCGTCCACCTCAAACTCCCTCAATTCATACTGCCGAAGAAACAATTGAGGAGGGAGAGGTTGAGGTGGACAGTGCCCGGAAGAACATCTCCCAGGCGCCTGAGCAGATTGATCTAATAGTGGAGAGAGATCCCACTAAGGGAGGAGAGAAGTGAGCCTTCTTGTATAAATTTTTATTTTTATTTTCTTTTTGGATGTAATATAAAACTTTTAACTCCAAGTGAATGAAAGCAGTTTGACTTCTGTCTAATTTTGTTTTATTTTTCTCTGTCTTTGTTTCTTTAGAACTGCTGATGAATTGATTGAAGAATGCCTTAACTGGTTTGCTGACAGAATTATAAGGAGCGCAGCCCAGGAGTACCTAGACGTCTTCTCCCACGAAATAGCTACAAACCCTTACAACAAATGTTAATGTCTCATCTTAGATTCAGGATATCTTCTTTGATCATCAGTTATGTAAAATGTATTGTAATCGAACTCTAAGGCATGTAATGAAAGCTTTTGAATTGTTTCCTTTTAACAATCTGTCTTTCCATTTGTATATTTTATGCTTTATATTGAAGTATGTATGGTGTCTGCATTTGTACCACTTTGCCGAGCAACCACTTCTAGCAAAAATACTTTAAATAGTAAACCCTTCAGAGGTAGGAAGCTCATATAGTAATTTGCTTGTCGTAAAATAACTTCAAGTTCTTGTTAAAGAGGCATAACTTTAATAAATCTCACATACCTCGATAAGTTGGGTTGTCTTCTTTCTCATAATAACGGGGGTAACTATCTTCTGACAAATCTTCGCTTTTTAGTCTCATGCCGAGCATCGCGGAATGTGTACCATTATGTTGATACTGGCGTTGTGCTCTTTAGAACATGCTTCTTTTGCTTCCAATTAACAAACCAAGGAAAAATCGTTTCTAGTAGATGAATGAATCAAGATTGGGCCACCATCAGAAATGATGTGGGTTCTCTTTGTACCAATGGTCGGCAAACCGAGCATGGATTTCTTTTGATAATTCTTTTCAGAAGACCGAGGAATTGAATCTCGGTCTAAAGAGCATTTCCTGGTCAATAAACAAACCAAGATTGTACCAACGCTGGGCAAGCCGAGCGTGGTTTCTTTTGATAATTCTTTTCAGAAGACCGAGGAATTGAATCTCGGTCTAAAGAGCATTTCCTGGTCAATAAACAAACCAAGATTGTACCAACGCTGGGCAAGCCGAGCGTGGTTTCTTTTGATAATTCTTTTCAGAAGACCGAGGAATTGAATCTCGGTCTAAAGAGCATTTCCTGGTCAATAAACAAACCAAGATTGTACCAACGCTGGGCAAGCTGAGCGTGGTTTCTTTTGATAATTCTTTTCAGAAGACCGAGGAATTGAATCTCGGTCTAAAGAGCATTTCCTGGTCAATAAACAAACCAGGAATGTGTCAACATCGATGGAGATGGGGCGCCAACATCGATGGAGATGGGGCATTCTTTCCGTATCAATGCTCGGGAAGCCGAGCCTGGCTTTTTCCATGCCACCATCCAAAGTGATGTGGCGTCTTTTTGTTGAGCAGAAAGTGATCTTCAAGCTTTTGAGTTTGCTTTTGCTTTATAAAAAGGATTGCCTTTCAATATACATGCAAAGTCTTTAATCAACAAATGTGAAGAAAAAATTAATGATAGTACAACTTTAGATGGGCTATATTCCACGGTCTTTTGACTGGCTTTCCCTCCAAGTCAATTAACTTGTAGGCACCATTGCCGAGCACTTCAGAGACGGTGAATGGTCCTTCCCAATTAGCTCCTAGCTTTCCTTCAGTTTGATCTTTCCTGCTTCCCATCAATTTTCTCAGCACCAAATCGCCAGTACGGAATTCTCTACGTCTGACCCCTTTATTGAATTTCTTCCTTGTCTCTTGCTGGTAGTTGGCTAACCTTAGTGCTGCCAGTTCCCTTCTTTCATCAATTAGATCCAGGCTTATTCCCATAGCTTGATCATTCTCCCCTCTGTCAAATGATAGAGTTCTGATGCTCGGGAGGCCAACTTCTAAGGGGATGACGGCTTCGACACCGTAAGCCAGAGAGAAGGGAGATTCTCCGGTTGATCTTCTAGGGGTTGTTCGGTAGGTCCACAGTACTGATGGCAATTCATCCACCCATCTTCCTTTTGCCGCTTCCAGTCTTTTCTTAATCCCATTGAGAATGACTTTGTTTGTAGCTTCAGCTTGACCATTGCTTTGGGGGTAAGCAGGTGTAGAGTAAACATTCTTGATTCCATACCTAGAACAATATTCCCTAAACTGGGCACTGTCAAATTGCGTCCCATTGTCGGAAATAAGTGTCCTAGGGATGCCATACCTGGTAATGATGTTCTTCCAAATAAATCGGATGGTATCGGCATCTTTGATGTGAGCTAGGGGTTCTGCTTCCACCCACTTAGTAAAGTAGTCGGTGCCGACCACTAAGAACTTTCTATTTCCCGAAGCGGAAGGCAGAGGCCCCACAATATCAAGTCCCCACTGAGCGAACGGCCAAGGGCTGGTAAGCGGGCTGAGTTCCTGGGCCGGTTGATGAGGAATGGGAGCGAACTTCTGACATTTCTTGCATTTCCGAACATAGGCCTGAGCGTCATATCCCATCTTGGGCCACCAATACCCTTGAGTAATTGCTCGGTGCGCCAGTGATCTGCCCCCAGTATGTGCTCCACAGACACCTTCATGAAGCTCGTAAAGAAAGTCTTGCACTTTATCGGGATGAACACAAAGGAGATAGGGGCCTGTGAATGACTTTTTGTATAACTTCTGGTCGGGTGAGAGCCAAAACCTGGTGGCTTTTATTCTTAGCTTCTTTGCTTCTGTTTTATCTTCGGGAAGTGTTCCGTCCTTCAAGTAAGCGATGATTGGATCCATCCAAGATGGGGCTGG
Organism: Vitellaria paradoxa; assembly: GCA_019916065.1. Classification (NCBI taxonomy): domain Eukaryota; kingdom Viridiplantae; phylum Streptophyta; class Magnoliopsida; order Ericales; family Sapotaceae; genus Vitellaria; species Vitellaria paradoxa. Next base: position 48,393,624 of record CM034239.1, read on the forward strand.
GTCAGCACACATTACCTCTACGTCTTTCGTTATGCTCGGCCTTTTTATGACTTCCATAAAGACCTGGTCAGTTAGCCTTAGTCGAGAAGAGGCAGCTAGCGTTGCAAGTGCATCAGCATGAGCGTTATGATCCCTGCCAATGAGCTCCACGCTAGCTTTATTGAAGCCTTCGATTCTCTTCTGTGCTACTTCTAGATACTCTGCCATCTTTCTGCTTCTAGCCACATACTCACCCTTTAGCTGGTTAGCAACCAACTGAGAGTCAGTCCTTACTACGACATTATCTGCCATCAGGCGCCGAGCAATGTCGAGTCCAGCCAGGAGAGCTTCATACTCCGCCTCATTATTAGTGACTTCGAACTCGAGTTTTATTGCATACTCTATTGAGACGCCTTCTGGTGTAGTCAGAACTATGCCTACGCCGCCTCCTTTTCTAGTCGAAGACCCATCAACCTCGATTTGCCAAGTTTGTTCGGCATCACTATGTTCGGTCGGGGCAGACTTTATTTCAACATGCCATAGTTCTTTTGTCTGACCATAGGCTGGTGACGAAAATTCCGCTACAAAATCGGCCAGGACCTGAGCCTTTATCGCGGTTCTTGGGACGAACTTTATGTCAAATGCACCAAGGGAAACTGCCCACTTTGCTAGTCGGCCCGATACATCAGCCCTCTTTAAAACATGGCCAATTGGCTGATCGGTGACAACTTGAATGGTGTGTGCATGGAAATAATGGGCTAGCTTCCTGGATGCCATTATTAGTGCCAGGATCAACTTTTCTAGGGGCAGATATCTGGTCTCTGCTCCTTGCATCGTTTTGCTCACATAATAAATAGGATGCTGTTTCCCTTGTTGCTCTCTCAGCAAGACGGCACTGACTGCATGCTCTGAGACTGCCAGATATAGCTGCAAAATGTCCCCCGGCTGCGGTGTTGACAATATTGGGACAGTTGTCAGGTATTCTTTAAGTTTTTCCAGTGCCGCGTCCGCCTCAGCATCCCATTGCATCTTATTGGCCCCTTTGAGCAGCCTAAAGAATGGCCGGCACTTGTCGGATGATCTGCTAATAAACCGGTTGAGTGCCGCCACCATCCCTGTGAGCTTCTGTACCTCCTTTTTTGTGCGCGGGGGTGAAACAGATTGGATGGCACGTATTTGCTCGGGATCAGCCTCAATTCCCCTTCTGCTCACCAAGTGGCCCAAAAATTTACCCGAGCCAACTCCGAACGCACACTTGGCAGCATTTAATTTTAATCCATACCGATCAAGGGTAGAGAAAACATGTTGGAGATGTTGGAGGTGTGTGTTCGGCTCCTTGCTTTTTACCACCATATCATCAATGTAGACCTCCATCGTCTGCCCGAGGTCTTTTTTGAATATCTTTGTAACCAGCCGTTGATAGGTGGCTCCAGCGTTCTTCAGCCCGAATGGCATAACTCTATAACAGTATATGCCTCGCGGGGTTATGAAAGAAGTTTTTTTCCTCATCAGGGCCGAACATGGGGATTTGGTGATATCCCCTATAGGCATCCAGGAACGACATCCTGGAACATCCAGCAGTAGAATCAACGAGTTGGTCGATCTTTGGCAGAGGGAATGGATCCTTGGGGCAGGCCTTGTTCAGATCTGTGTAGTCTACGCAAACTCTCCACTTCCCATTCTTCTTCTTGACCACGACCGTATTAGCTAACCACTCCGGGTATGAGACCTCCCGAATGGCCTCCGCCTCTAACAGTCGGCCGACCTCCTCAATGACAGCCTCTGCGTGTTGCAAAGCTGATCGCCTTGCTTTTTGTACCACGGGCTTTACCCCCGGATTCACATTCAACTTATGAGTTATGACTTCGGGGGAAATGCCTGGCATTTCGTGTGGAGTCCAGGCGAACGTTCCGATATTCTTCAAAAGCAGCTCCGTCAGCTCTAATTTTTCCTCGGCGTTCAGGTTGGTGCCGATCAGGAAGAATTTATCATCCTCAACCGGGCCGATTTGATATTTCTCCAAACCCTCTGTTGCTTTCATCTGCGGATCACCACCGACATCATCTATCTTTGGTGTGTCCTCGGGTAGTTCCGCCAGCTGGACTTGTTCGGGGATCGTTTTGGACTTTAAAGCTGCAGAGAAACACTTTTGGGAGGTATTCTGATCCCCCAAAATAGAAATCACTTCCCCGCAGTAGAGGAACTTCAGCACTTGGTGGTAGGTTGAGGGGATCGCCTTCAGAGCGTGAATCCACGATCTCCCTACTATAGCATTGTAGGAAGAAGGGGAATCCACAACGGTGAACTCAACCTCTTGCTCCACCGGACCCACTCGGACAGGAATGACAACTCTGCCCAGAGGCCAAACAGGGGCAGAATTGAATCCTATGAGTGGGCATTCTGCCGGTTCCAGATCTTCTTCAGTTAGTCCGAGCTTCTTAAATAAGCTCAGGAACATAACCTCTGTTGAGCTGCCTGCATCTACCAGGATTCTCCTTACTTCTGAATTAAACATGCCCAGAGTGACCACTAGGGCATCATTGTGCGGCAGCTGAACACCAGGATGCTCGTCTTCATAAAAAGTGATTTCCTCCATGGCGGCTGTCCTTGGGCGCTTGCTCGGCTGACCCGCGACGCCCAAAATTTCTTTGCTTGGTGGGTTAGGGGCATGATTGATGACACTCTGGGGTCGTCGTTCCATATGAATCACGTGGATGACCGCAGGTCTCGGGACATCTCTGCGCGCCCTGGCCCTTGGTGGGGGTTGTGCCTCTTCGGCTGCCTCCTCCTCGGCAGTCTCTTCTCGTTGCCTCCTTGGCTCTCTATCCTGTGGGGCTGCTTCTCTGGTTCTGCCTTCATCGACGAACTCTTTAAGGTGGCCTCTGCGCACCAATTCCTCCAAATGATGTCGTAGCGATCGGCAGGCTCCGGTGCGATGTCCCTTGTCTTGATGATATGCGCAGTAGTTTTTGGAATTCTCCTTTCCAGGGAAATCCGGCAGCTTTCCGGGCCATCTGAAATATGGCTTATTTTTTATTTGGGGAAGGATCTTGAAGATTGGCTCTTTGAACACCGTATTAACCGCTTCGAAGACTGACTTCCCCTCGTCGATGAATCGGCGGCCGTCTCCCCGTCTTTTTTCTCTTGTCTGGCCCTGGGATCTCCTTTCTTTCTGCTCGGCCGGCTGTGTCTCGTCCTCCACCTTGGCGTATTTCTCGATTCGGCACATAAGATCGGACATGTTGGCTGCGGGCTTTTTGGTCAAGGAGAGCCACAGCCTATCCTCCTTCCGCAGCCCCAATTTGAACGAGGTGACCGCCAATTGCTCCGAGCATTCTCCCACCTCATTGTAGAGCTCCAGGTAACGGCGGGAATAATCTCTCAATGATTCCCCGGACTTTCTTTTCATTGTGAGGAGAGCGTCAGCGGTTTTAGGCTGTTTTGTGTTAGCCAGAAACCGGGTAACGAACTCCTCCGCCAGTTGCTGCCAACACTGAATACTGCCAGGGGGCAGTTTATGGAACCACTGAAGCGCTGTATCCCCCAAACTAGAAGGGAATACTTTGCACATGAGGTGGTCGTTACTGCTCCATAACGTCATGGCCTGCATGTAATGACGGTAGTGGGCCAGGGGGTCAGTTCTCCCATCGTAGAGATTAAGCCTCGGAGTTTGGAATTTCTCCGGAGGCTCCGCATCAATTATTTCATCGACGAATGGGGAGGCAGAGATTCGCCCCAAGGCTTTCCTTGCCATCATTCGTGTGCTTTGACCCTGAGCACTCCATTCCTCTGCTTGCCCCCAGTCTTCCATCTTTGCCTTTCCCGCTTTCTTACGCTTGAAGGTTAGCTCTTCTTGGTCCGAGCTTTCCGCCTCCTCTGAATACGCCTCCAGCATCTTTTTCGAGAGATTCCTTTGGTGATGCGCTTTGATGGGCGCGTCAACATCGGATCTCACGTCACGTTTTGCGACCGGTTTGGCGCGGCGTGAGTCCTTCCTGAAAGGAGAGACATCACGTCGCGAGCGAGAGCGCACCTCCTTCTGTTCGTGGGTGTCCCCGTCATCCTCATCAATGGGGTCCTCGTAAAGAGCATCGTAACCTTCATCAGATTCTGAGTCGGATTGACCAGAATCAGCAGCATGGCTAGCAGGGGGTTTTCCCTTTTCCTTACTCAATTCCAGCAGGATCTCCTCCAGTTCTGCCTGCTTTTCACTGGCCTTAGCCATCAGTTCTTCTCTCCGTTTCAATACCTGAGGATCCTCCGTTTTTCTTTTCCGGGCGGACTCCAGACCTGGAGTCCGGATAACCAACGCACTCCCTTTAGTTTTGGCAGGAGTGGAAGTGTCTCCTGCCCGTGGAGATGGTGGTGGGGTAGTGTTTCCTCCTGAGGTCATTATGTGGACAAATACTGGAGACTTAACAAAGGAACAAGAAAAGAGCTAGTGAATACGATGATGGGCTAGACAACGAGCCCCACGGTGGGCGCCAAATGTTCGGCAGCAGAAATTACCGCCGGAACTGCTGACCACGCCAACCGGAAATGCAATCGCCGACCTGCCGAACAAAGACAGAAAGAAAGGTGACGGCCGGAGAGGAGGTCTCAGGCCGGAAAACCCTCCGATGATTAAGTCAGCAAGTCGCTCAAAAGAAGTTTTTATGGAAATAAAAGAGTCAAAGTTCAAGTTGGCATTAGTCAGCTTACCCTTGTTGTTCAGCAGAATATCCTATATATAGTGGTCTGAGTGATGATTAAGGCATACCTGCGACTTGACGTTACGACACTGCCGTGTCCCTCTTTTCTACCCTTGCTTTAAATACTCTTCCCCTTCATTTAATGCCTCAGACCCCTCATTAATACACCATGCCTTTCATTTAATGCTTCTGGCGGCTTAACACGGCATTACAACCGGAATTTCAGGGTCAGACTGTCTTCCTGTCACATCAGCCACCAAATCGTGACGAGATAGACCGATTTAGTTACATCCCCAGAGACAAGTACCCAGTTCAATCTTAACTAAGGTGCACTTATGGTCACGAGCCCTCTTTAAAGGCTGTGGGTCCCAGGTTCGACATTTACTAGCCGTCAACAGATAGGCCGAGCAAACTAGCTTCCAAGATCCTCGGCTATAGCCGCGTGGCAATACACTGTTTATTGATGTCGAGGTTCAGGGTACTCTTTGGGACACTAATTCTGAATCGTGTGTTCACGTATATCACTCACGTGGAACCCTCGTGCCAATAATCAGTTGTTCGGCGAGATGCCACGTGTCCAAACGGAACGTGCTCGGCAAGTGACTGAGTGGCTTATGTGAATTTGCTCGGCACCGCGCCACGTGGCACCGGACTAAATATGTTCGGCAAGAGTACAGCTTTAGTATTATTATGCCCAACATTCACAATTTAAAGTTGAAACACATAGCTTTCTCATGGTCATGTAGTTCATTCCTCATTGATCAATCAAGAAGCTAATCTTCCAGCCTCCCAAATGGTTAAGAAACTGCTCGGTAATTGAGCTGTTAAATTTTGAGTAGACATCTTAACTGGTCAGACTTTGTATGGAGAACTTCTCAATGATTTGATGTATGGAGAACAGAACCAACACTGTGCATAATAATAATAATAATAATAATAATAATAATAATAATAATAATAATACGTATTTATATATAGAAAGAGAAACCCATGTTGCTTAACTCCACATAGCTTCATCTGAAACATTGCTCGGCACAAAGAAACATTGCTCGTGACAAGCATTAACTCCATGTTTTCTTGAATTGCACAAAGAACATTGCTCGGCAAGCTCAGACTTTTGATCGACATGTTCGGCAAGCTCAATAAACTGATTGGAGTGCTCGGGAATTCTGGAATACGGCGCTTTAATCAGGAAGTAAGTCGCCTTGGTCGGCAGCTTTTCTAAATAGCAGTGCAGAGCTTTGCATTTCAACTTCTTCTTTAAAGTTGCTCAAGAAGTTGACATTTTCACTCAACGTGTTCAAGAAACAAGAAAATTAGAATATAAAGAATTTATATAAGAATATTGCTCGGGAAGCCTGGAAGTTCAGGACTACTCCGAGAATAATATATTTGTTCGGGGATTGCCCGGATTTCTACTCGGTCTCATCTCCAAGTCAGCAGGTCAGACCGAAGTGGATCCAAATAGTGGAGGCTGGTTTGGCCAGTTTAATTGGATGTCTAACCGACCACATATTCGTCGAGTTATGTTGCTCGGCAACAAAGTAATTGCTTGGGTCATTGTCCACCGGTTATGTAGGTCTTTGATCATAAGAAAAGTTTACGAAAGTGTACTTGTTGGGCAAAATAATACTTTGACGTACAGAGTGCCGAACAAGTATAGTCAAGGTGCCATGTGGCCCAATACCAAGCATATTTGTGTGAGTCACGTAGTCATTCATCGAGCACGTTGACGCGTGACATGTGACTTTCTGCCGAACAGTTAATTGATGGCACGAGAATTCCACATGAGTGTTACACACAGACACGTGTCTTTGGGTTAATATTCCAAAGGATACCCTAACTCTCAATATCTATGGATAATGTGTTGCTACGTGGCTGTAGCCGAAGACCTCAACAGTCAATTTGTTCGGCCCATCGATTGGTGGCTAGTAAATGTTAAGCCTGGGACCCATAGCCTTAACGAGGGATCATAACCATAAATGCACCATAGTTATGACTGAACTAGGTATTTATCTCTAAGGGAGTAACTAAGTCAGTTCATTTCGTTATGAGTAGTTGACGGATGTGACAGGTAGACAGTTTGACCACGGAATTCTGGCTATATTGCCGTGTTTAACTACCAGAAGCATTGAATGAAAGGTATGGAGTATTTAATGAAAGATAGAGGCATTAAATGAGCGATGAAAGGCATTTAAAGCAAGGAAGGAAAAAAGGGACACGGAAGTATGGATACAATCAAATCACAGGTATATTTTATTTATTATTTACATTACTATAAATACGACATTCCACTGGACAGTTAGGGGGGGCTGACTATTGCCAACTTAAGCTACTGCTCACTTCTCTGAAAAAGCTTTCTTCTTTGAGTGACTTGCTCCACTCCGGCCGTAACCTTTCTTTTATCTTTGTTCGGCAGGTTGTCGATTGCATTTCCGGTTGGCGTGGTCAGTAGTTCCGGCAGTAAATTTTGCTGCAAAACAGTACTCACAATTAGGAATATAAACTTTCTGGAGGAATATATATATATATATATATAGATAAACTTAGTTAGAAATAGAATGCCTCTGATCGGGTGACAAATACACTACACATGGAATAGCATCGTCCTTTCAAGAGATGGCGCTTAACTATAATAAAGTAGCGCTTGGTAGTCATAAAGAGGTGCTCGACAGTCCGTCAACAATCAGTTAACAGACATGTTCATATTTGTGCTTGAAAATAAATAGAATGTGCCTGTACATTACAAAATACTCATAGAATAACAATGTAAGTTACTCATAAATAACAAAAGTAAACCCAATAAGTAGATATATATGTATATATATATATATATATAAGGAAACTAATCTGCCTATTTTGTTGAGATTTTGAGAAATTGAAGATGTTCTTATCAACTCAAAATGCTTCCAAAAGCAACGAGAAATAATGCCCCCTGGTGATAGGCTTTCTTCAGCGATAGGAGAAACACATGTGACGGTGATGGAAGATATGCTTTCAGAGGCATTGATTTTAGCAATAATGGAATAGGAAAGAAATGTTTCTAATAAAATAAACATTTTCAGCGGTGATATTGCTCACGGTAGAACAATTACACGGGCACAAATACGTGCCCCACGTTGGGCGCCAAATGTTCGGCTATATTTTTTACCTTCTTCTCCGTAGACCCCTTCTCTCCCTTGTTTATTGAAATCCCCTCCCAGCGGCCTGCAAGCAAGAATATGGTAAAATAAAGCGGTCGGAATTGGTCCCCGACCAAGGACACTCCAATGCTTAAGTCAGTTTCTCGTATAGATAATAAGCTCATGTAAGAGAGAGAAAGAAGAGGATGAGAGAAAAATAAGCTGAAAAAGAACCAGTCCCTTGTCTTCGTTTTCGGTATTTATAGGTGGAGGGAGTGTCTGTCTTACTTTCTGCTGATTTGACTAATGCTTTATCTTGATATGACTTAAAGTGGAGGTAGGTGGCTAGCATTAAATGCTAGATGATATAAGTTTCGGGAGTCATGGGGAAGTGTAACTAGCAAACTATTTAGTCCACTCATCAAACTATTTAGTTCCAATTTAACCAGAATATACCCCCTGTTCAGTGGCGCACTTTATGGTCGGCGAACCATTCTTGTGGTCGGGCATGATATTTTTATGCCTCACATCATCAGATGAACAATTCTATATTTCTCTGTCTAAAAAAATTTACATCATTAGATGAATAGTTCTATTTTTTGTCTAAAAAAAATTTACATCATCTGATAGACAGTTCTATTTTTCTTTGTCTAAACAAAATTTTTACATCATTAGATTGTCAATTCTTTTTTTCTATATCTAAAAAAAAAAAAAAATGACATCATTAGATGCACAATCCTATTTTTCTTTGTCTAAAAAAATGTTTACATCATCAAATGGACAGTTATCTCATTCTCTGTCTAGAAACAAATTTTTACTTCATCAAATGGATAGTTTTATTTTTCCCTATCTAAAAAAGAAATTTTACAATATTAGACGTACAATTCTATTTTTCTCTATCTAAAAATAATTTTTAGATCATAAGATGGACAATTCTTTTTTTGCATTAACTAAAAATATTTTTACATCATCAGATAAACAGTTCTATATTTCTCTGTCTAAAAAAAATTACATCATCAGATGAAAAGTTTTATTTTTTCTTAAAAAAAATTTACCATCATTACATTAACAGTTCTATTTTTCTATCTAAAAAAATTTTAACCTCATTTTGTGGACAGGTGATCAACTCTATTTTTCTTGGTCTGAAAGAAAAATTTACATCATAAGATGGACTGTTATATTTTTCTTGGTCTAAAAAAAATTTACATTATCCATATTAGAATATATTATATTATTATAATATCTCACCAATATTAGAATATATTTTATTATTATATGTAATTAGTATTATATTAGAATATATTATATTATATAATATTATTATATTATCTTACCAATGTTAGAATATATTCCATTACTCCATGTAATTAGCATATTGTAGAATATTTTACTTTCACTTTTTAGATTATTTAGGTCTATATATATCGTTGTACTCTTTCTTGTAATATATCAATAAAACATTAATATGTCATTTTTCTCTTTTCTATCCCATTATTATTCACCTTTTCTAATAATCAGATGGACATTTCTATTTTTTTCTGTCTAACAAAATAATTTTAGATCATCAGATGAACAATTTTGCTTTTTCTATCTTAAAAAAAAAGATTTACATAATTAGATGGACAGTTTGATTAGTTTGATTTTTCTCTGTCTTAAAAACATTAGCTCAAAGTTGGACAGTACTGTTTTTGTCTAAAAAAAAAATTCTACATCATTAGACGGAAAGTTTTGTTTTTCTCTAATTAAAAAAAAATTACATCGTCAAATGGACAGTTCTGTGTTTCATTTGTCAAAAAAAATTACATCATCAAATGGATAGTAATTAGATGGACAATTCAGTTTTTCCTGTCTAAAAAAAATTTTTACACCATCAAATGGACAGTTTTGTTTTTCGTCTAAAAAAAGTTTACTTCATCAGATAAACAATTTTGTTTTTCTCGATATAAAAAGATTTTACACAATCAGATGAACAGTTCTGTTTATCTCTGTTTAAAAAATATTTTTATATCATCGGATGAATAGTTCTATTTTTCTCTGCCTAAAAAATTTACATCATCATATGGACAGTTTTATTTTCCTATTTTTAAAAAAATTTTATATCATCAAATGGATAATTCAGCTTTCCTTTATCTAGAAAAAAATTTATATAATTAGATATAAAGTTCCCTTTTCTCTACCTAAAAAAAATTTTGATTCTCATATGAATAGTTTTATTTTTTTATCTGAAAAAGAATTTACATCATCAGATGAATGGGTTTGTTTCTTTTCTCTCTAAAAAATTTACAAAATCAGATGGATAGTTGTATTTTTGTTTCTAAAAAAAAATTACATCATCAAAGGGATAGTTCTGTTTTTCTATATCTAAAAAAAGTTTAAATAATTAGATGAACATTCTGTTTTTTCTAACCAAAAAAAAATTTACATAATCAAATGAACAATTTTGTTTTTTTTTCTATCTAAAAAAAATTTACATCATCAAATGGTTAGTTCTGTTTTGTCATTCTAAAAGAAAATTTTATATCATCAGATGGACAGTTCGATTTTTCTCTTTGAAAAAAAAAATGTGTTATCATACAGACAGCTCTAGTTTTTTGTCTAAATTTTTTTCATTATTAGACAGACAATCGTGTTTTTTCTATCTAAAAAAAAAATTTACATTATTAGATGGGTAGTTATGTTTTTATTTGTTAAAAAAAATTTACATTATCAATGGAACAATTCTGTTTTCTTGGTCCAAAAAAAATTATATCATCTAATGAGCAATTTTCTTTTTCTCTTTCTAAAAAAAATTTACATAATCAGATGAACAGTTACGTTTTTTACTTTCTTAAAAAAAAAAAAAATTCCATCATCATATGGACAGTTTTGTTTTTCACTGTCTGATTCCCCCCGGGGGCTTCATCTGATGTATAGCTTTGTTTTTCTCTGCCTAATACAATTTTAATAAGATGGACAGTTCTTTTTTTCATTATCTAAAAAAATTCTTACATCATCAGATGGAGACTTCTATTTTTTTCTATAAAAAAATTTATATTATCAAATAGATAGTTTTATTTTTCTTTTTCTAAAAAAATTTTACCACATCTGGACAGTTTATTTTTTTTTTACTAAAAAAAATATTTAACATCATCAGATGGACAAGTGGACAGTTATGCTTTTCTTTGTCTAAAAAAATTTGTGATCTCATCATATGAATAGTTGAACAGTTCTATTTTTTGTGCAAAAAAAATAATTTCACACCATCAGATGAACAGTTCTTTTTTCTCTATCTAATTAAAATATTTAGATCAGCAAATGGGCTGTTTTATTTTTCTCTTTATAAAAAAAATTTTTACATCATCAGATGACAACTTTGTTTTTCTCCATCTAAAAAAATTCTTACAATATAAGACAAAAAATTTTATTTTTCTCTGTCTAAAAAAAATATTTAAATTGTCAGATGTGTTAGTCTTATTTTTCTCTGTATAAAAAAAATTTTGCAACATCATCCAGACAGTTCTGATTTTACCATCAACACAAGGGTAGTTCAATTTTTCTATCTAAAATAAATTTTAACCTCGTCTTATGGACAAGTGGACAGCTCTATTTTTCTCTGTCTAAAAAAATTACATTATAAGATGGACAATTCTTCTTTTCCTTGTCTGAAAAAAAATTTTTGGCATCATCAGATGGCCAATTATGTTCATCTACGTCTAAAACAAATTTGTATATCACCACATGGATAGTTTTGTTTTTCTAGGTCTAAAAAAAATTTACAACAGCAGATGGATACTCCAATTTTTCTTTGCTTAAAAAAAAAAGAATTTACATCATCAAAAGAGCAGCAATGTTTTTCGCTGTCTAAAAAAAATTAAATTATCAGATGGACATTTCTATTTTTCTTTGTCTAACAAAATAATTTTAGATCATCAGATAAACAGTTTTGTTTCCTATTTAAAAAAAAAATACAAAATCAAATGAACAGTTTGGTTTTTCTCGGCCTTAAAAAACATTAGCTCAAAGTTGGACAGTACTTTTTTTCTGTCTAAAAAAAATTTTTACACCATTAGATAGATAGTTCAATTTTTCTCTATTTAAGAAAACATTTACATCATCAAATGGACAACTCTATGTTTTGCTGTTTAAAAAAAATTTTACATCGCCAAATGGATAGTGACCAGATGTACAGTTCTGTTTTTCCTGTCTAAATTATAATTTTACACCGCCAAATGGACTGTTCTTTTTTTCTATGAAACAAAATTTTTATTTCACCAGATGAACAGTGTTGTTTTTCTTTATCTTAAAAAAAATTATACATCATCACATGAACAATTCTATTTTTCTCTGTTAAAAAAGAAATTTTTACAACATAAGACAGATAATTCTATTTTTCTCTACCTAAAAAGTTTTTTCACACCATCAATTGGCAGTTCTATTTATCTCTGTCTAGAAACAATTTTACATCATCAGATCGACAATTGGAATATTTTATCTCTCTATCTAAAAAAATATTGATCATTAGATAATTAATTCTGTTTTTCCCGTGTAAAAAAATTTACATAACTAAATGGATAGTTTTGTTTTTTTTTTTTTTTTGTCTAAAAAAATATTGCCTCAATAGTTAGACAATTATGTTTTTGTCTATTTAAAAAAAAAATTACATTATCAAACGGATACTTCGGTTTTTCAATGCCGAAAAAAATTTTTCGTCCTCCGATAGATAGTTCTGTTTTTCCATCTAAAAAAATTCTTCGTGAAGTGAATGATTTTGGTTTTCTTTGTGTAAAACAAATTTTTGTATTATCAGATGAATAATTTTGTTTTTCTCTATCTAAAAAAATATACATAATTAAATGGATAGTTATATACATAATTAAAAAAATATACATAATTAGATGGACAATTATATTTTTCTCTTTCCAAGAAAAAAATTTACATCATCAAATGGATAGATCTATTTTTCTCCGTCTAAAAACGTTTACATTATCAGATAGAGAGTTATCTGATGGGCAATTCTTTTTTTATCAATATAAAAAGAATTACATAATTAGATAGATAATTGTATTTTTTCCCTCCAAAAAAAAATTTATCATCCGATGAACAGTTTTTTTTTTTATATCTAAAAATTTACATAATCAGATGGATATTCTATTTTTCTCTATCTAAAAACAAATTTACGTAATCAGATAAATAGTTCACTTCTTCTCTATCTAAAAAAATTTTTTACATCATCAAATGGACAATTCTATTTTAACTTTCTAAAAAAAATTTTAATCATAGATAGACAGTTTCAGTTTTTGCTCTGTAAAAAAAAATTTACCTCATCATACACATACTTCTTTTTTTCTTAAATTTTTTTTTATATCATTAGGTAGGCTGTTTTATTTCTCTTTGTCTAAAGAAATTTCTATATCATCAAATTGATAGCTTACTTTTTTTCTATTTAAGAAACAAAAAATTATATCATCAGATTGATAGTCGTATTTTCTTGGTAAAAAAAAAAAATTAAATCATCAAATGGAAAGTTCAGTTTTTCTCTATCAAAAAAAAAAAAAATTACATTATCTAATGCACAGCTGTGTTTTTCTCTATCTAGAAAACAATTTACAATATCAGATGGACAGTTTTGTTGTTCTCCCTCAAAAAAAAAAATTTATGTCATAGGATGGATAATTCTATTTTTCTCATTCTAAAAAAGATATTTAGATCACCAAACTGGCAATTTTTGTCTCTTATTAAAAAAAATTACATCATCATACAGACAATTTTGTTCTAATCTTTCAAAAAAAAATTATATCATCATACAGACAATTTTGTTCTCTGTTAAAAAAAATTACGTAATCAGAGGAACAATTCTGCTTTCCTGTGTAAAGAAAAAAATAATAACATCATAAGATGGGTGATTCTATTTTACTATTTAAAAAAAAATTTACACAATAAAATTAACAATTCTGCTTTCCTGTGATAGTTATGTTTTTCTCTATCTAAAAAAATTAAATTATCAGATGGATAGTTTTGTTTTTCTCTATGTAATAAAAATTTTACATTTTCAAATGGACGGTACCGTTTTCCTTTGTCAAAAAAAATTACATAGTTGGATGGACAATTTTTTTATTCTTTCTAAATAAGAATATTACATTACTGCTTGGACAGTTCTATTTTTCTATCAAAAAAATTTACATAATCAGATGAACAGTTATGTTTTTTCTTTGTCTCAAAAAAATTTACATTACCAGATGAACAGTCAACAGACGTATAATTCTTTTTTTCTTTGTTGAAAAAAATTCAGATGAGTAGTTTCTTCTTTTTAGTCCAAAAAATATTTTTTTGCATCATCACATGGACAGATCTGTTTTTCTATCAAAAAAAAATTTACGTCATCAAATGAACAGTACAATTTTTCTGTCGAAAAAAATTTTCGTTATCAGATAGTAACTTCTATTTTTCTCTGTCTAAAAACTTTTTTTACAAAACTAATTTGACAGTTCAGATTTTTCATCATTGGATACATAGTTCTATTTTTTTATATCTAAAAAAAAATATATCATCAAATCGATGGTTCTATTTTTCTCTGTCTAAAAAAATTTTCCATTGTCAAATGGAGAGTATCTTTCTCCTTCTAACTAAGAATTTTATGTTATCACATGGACAATTCTGTTTTTTCTAAAAAACTTTTATTTTTTACGCAATCTAATGAACAATTCTATTTTTCTCTGTCTAAAAAAGTTCTCTACATCATCAATTAGACAGTTCTATCTATCGAAAAACATATTTTTATTTCATCTAAGGGGAAGAGGCGTAGTTAGTCTGGGGGCACGTGCCCACCCTAAAAAAAAATTTACTATTAATTTTTTTCCTGTAAATATCATCTTCTGTGTATAATTATGCCTGCCCCAAAAAAGAAAAAAAATATATTCAATGCCAATTGTGCCCACGCAAAAAAAAAAAAAAAAGAAACAAAAATAGTCCAATATCAATTATGCCCACCTAATTATTTGTGTGTCTTATAATTAGTGTCCACCATTACAAAATTTTCTAACTTTGCCCATGCTTCATTAGATTTATAGTTTTGTTTTTCTCTGTTCAAAATAATTTTTACATCATAAGACGGACAATTCTTTTTTTCATTATCTAAAAAAGTTTTACATCATTACATAAAAACTTCTTGGTTTCCCAAAAAAAAAAAAATTTCACCTCGTTTGATGGACTGGTGGGCAGTTCTAGTAGTCTTTGTCAAAAATAATAATAATAATAATAATAATAATCTCATTAGATGAAAAGGTAGTTCTATTTTTATGTCTAAAAAAATAATTTTACGTCATCAGATGAACAGTTTTGTTTTTTTGTTTTCAAAAAAAGTATTTTTTGGTAATTAAAAAAAAAGTATTTAGATCATAAGATGGGTTATTTTATTTTTCTCTTTATAAAAAAAAATTTTACATCATCAGATCACAGTTCTGTTCTGTGATCTATTTTTCTTCATCCAAAAAAATTCTTATATCATAAGATGGACAGTACTGTTTTTCTCTATCCAAAAAAAAATATTTAGATCGTCTGATAGGTACTTCTATTTTTCTCTCTAAAAAAATTTTTACATCGTCATATGACGGTTTTACTATTTACTTTCTAAAATAATAATCACATCATCAGATAGAGAGTTGTATTTTTCTTTACTTAAAAAAAAAATCTTACATCAGTATATTGTCAGTTCTTTTTTTGGGTCTATAAAAAACTTGACATCATCGGATGCACTGTTCTGCTTTTCTGAGCCTAAAATTATACATGTATATTTTTCTTACATCATGAGATGGAAAGTTCATTTATTCTCTATCTAAAAATAAAATTTTACTTCATCAGATAGGTAGTTTTGTTTTTCTCAATCTAAAAAAATTACAATATAAGATGAATAATTCTTTTTTTTTTTTTGTCTAAAAACAATTTTTACATCACAAGATAGACAATTTTTCGCCAACTAAAAAAATTTTTACGTCATCAAATAGACAGTTCTATTTTTCTCTATCTAAAAAAGTTTTTACATCATCAAACGAACAGTTTCTTTTTTCTTTATCTAAAAAAGTTTTTTCCATTATCACATGAACAATTCTGTACTTCAGTCTAAAGAAATTTTAACCTCATCATATGGAAATGTGAATAGTTCTATTTTTCTTGGTCTAAAAAAAATATCTGTCAATAGATTGACAGTTCTGCTTTTCTTTGTCTAAATTTTTTTTTTTTTTGACATCATTAGATGGTCAATTTTGTTTATCTATGTCTAAAACAAATTTTTTCATCACCAAATAAACGGTTTTGTTTTTCTATTTCTAAAAAAAATTTACAACAGCAGACGGAAACTTCAATTTTTCGCTGCTTGAAAAAAAATAAAGAAAATTTACATCTTCATATGAACAATTATGTTTTTTTGTCAAAAAAAAATTTTACATTTTTAGATTTCTTTGTCTAACAAAATAATTTTAGATGATCACATGAACAGTTTTGTTTTTGTTATTCAAAAAAAATATTACATAATCAGATGGACAATTCAATTCTTCCTTGTCTTAAAAAACATTAGCTCAAAGTTGGGCATTACTTTTTTTCTACCTAAAAAAAATATCTACATCGTCATATGGATACTTTTGTTTTTCTTTGTTTAAAAAAAAAGTTATATCATCAAATGGATGCATTTATCTGTGTAACAAAATTTTACATCATCACATGGATAGTAATCAAATAGATAGTTCTATTTTTCTTTCTAATTTTTTTTTACATCATCAGATGAACAGCTTTGTTTTTTGGCCTAAAGAAATTTTACATAATCAGATGCGCAGATCTGTTTTTCACTATTTAAAAAAAATTAAATTATCAGATGGACAATTCTATCTTTCTTTGTCTAAAAAAAATTAATCATCAGATGGACAGTTCTCTTTTCCTCTATATAGAAATAAATTCACATAATCAGATGGACAACACCCTTTTTCTCCGCCAAAATAATTGTTTTTACAACATCATTTGAATAGTTCTATTTTTATGTCCAAAAATAAATTTACATAATCAGATGGATGGTTTTCTTTTTTTCTCTCCAAAAAAATTACATAATTCGCTCGACAGTTTTATTTTTCTCTTTCCAAAAAAATTTACATCGTCAGATAGATAGTTCAGTTTTTCTATATTTGAAAAAAAATTTTGCATAATCAAATGGGCATTCTATTTTTCCCTATCAAAAAAAAAAAAAAGTTACGTAATCAGAACGATAATTTTGTTTTTCTATCTAAAAAAATTTTACATCATCAAATGATTAGTTTTGTTTTTGTTATTGTAAAAAAAAAAGTTTATGTCATCAGACAAACAAATCGATTTTTCACTCGGAAAAAAAAATTTGTGCATTATCATTCAATCAGTTTAGTTTTTTGTCAAAGTTTTTTTCTATCATTAAATAGACAGTTTTGTTTTCTCGGACCAAACAAAATTTCCACATCATTAGATGAATAGTTCTCCTTTTCTTCATTAAAAAATTGTTTACATTATCAATGGAACAGTTCTACTTTCTCTGTTTAAAAAAAAATTATATCATCTAATGGACAGTTTTGTTTTTCTCTTTCTAAAAAAATTTACACAAGTAGATGAACGGTTGCATTTTTCTCTTTCTAAAAAAAATTTTCCATCATCAGATAGACAGTTCAATTTTTTCCTTCTAAAAAAAATTTGCATCATTGGATGAATAGATTTGTTTTTCTCTATCTAAAAAAAATTTAAATCATTAGATTAACAGTACTATTTTCTCTTTCTAAAAAAATTTGCATTTGTAAGGGCAGCTCTACTTTGCCTCTATAAAAAAAAATTTACATTATCACGTAGACAGTTCTGTTTTTTATTGTCTAAAGTAAAATTTTTATGCCACCAAATAGATAGTTTTGTTTTTCTCTACATAAAAAATTAGACAATTATTGGAACAATTCTATTTTTTCAGTCCAAAAAATTACATCATAAGATGAGTAATTTTGTTTTTCTTTGTCTAAAAATTTTTTTACATCATTAGATTGACTGTTCTATTTTTCTCTATCTAAAAAAAAATTTACAAATTAGATGAACAATTCTATTTTTCTCTATCTAAAAAGAAATTCAAATCCTCAAATAGCCAGTTCTGTTTTCTCTATATAAAATAATTTAATATCACCAAATGGAGAGTTCTATATTTCCCCATCTAAAAAAAAATTTTTACATAGTCAAATGGATAATTCTGCTTTTCTTCACCTAAATAGAATTGTTTTATCTCCTTTGCCTAAAAAAAATTTACATAACCAGATGGATAGTGTTGTTTATTTCTGTCTAAAAAAATTATCTCAATAGTTAGACTGCTCAATTTTATCTGTTCAAAAAATATTTTTCATCATCAGAGGGGCAATTCTGTTTTTTGATCTAAAAAAACTTTTTACTTCATCAGGTTAACAGTTTTGTTTTTCTCTATATAAAAAAAAATTTACATCATCAGGTGGAAAGTTCTATTTTTCTCTATCTAAAAAAATATACATTATTAAATGGATAGTTATATTTTGCTCTTTCCAATTTTTTTTTTTTTTGGATTATTAGACGAACAGTTCTGTTTTCTCTATTAAAAAATATTTTATATTATCAGATAGACTGTTGTGTCTTTTCTTTTTGAAAAATATTTTACATCATCAGTTAGACAGTTCTTTTTTTACCATCTAAAAAAAATTTTATACCATCAGATGGACAATTCTGTTTTTTCTATCAAAAAAAAATATTTAGATTATCAGATGAACAGTTTTATTTTTTTCTATAAACAAAATTTTTATATTATCATACAGATAGTACTGTTCTTTTCTCTTCTAAAAAAAACTTACATCATTAGATAAACATTTTTATTTTTCTTTGTTTGAAACAAAAATCTGGACATCATGAGATGGGTCGTTTTGTTTTACTTTGTCTTGAAAAATTTGTTTCATCATTAGATTAACAATTCTGTTTTTCTTTATCTAAAAACAGAATTTCACATTATTAGATGGATAGTTTTGTTTTTCTCCATCTAAAAAAAAAAAAATTTTAAATCATCCGATCAATAGTTTTGTTTTTCTTTCTATAAAAAAAATTTACAACATTAGATGGAATTTCTATTTTTCTTTGTCTAAAAAAATTTTTTACATAGTCAGATGCACAGTTTCTTTTTTCTTTCAAAATAAAAATTTTTACATTATCAAATAGACAATTCTGTTTTTCAGTGTAAAAATTTTTTTTTACACAATGAAATGGACAAGCCCGTTTTTCTATCTAAAAAAAATTTATATCACGAGATAGATAGTCATCAGACGAACAATTCTATTTATCTTTGTCTAAAAAAAATTTACATCATTAAATGGACAGTTTCCTTTTTTTTGTCCTGTAAAAAAACTTATATCATCACATGAATAGTTCTGTTTTCTCTGTCAAAAAATTTTTTTTACATCATCAGATGGGTAGTACAATTTTCTTGTCTAAGAAAAGTTCATTATCAAATGGATAGTTCATTTTTTCTTTGTCTAATAAAAATTTTTCAAAACATTAGTTACATAGTTTTTATTTCTCTAACTAAAAAATTTTTTACATCATCAATTGGATAGTTATGTTTCTTTCTATCTAAAAATTAATTTTACGTCATTCGATGGACAATTCTATCTTTTCTATATTTAAAAAATTTTACATAATTAGATGGACATTCCGTTTTTCTCTATCGAAAAAAATTAACATCGCCAGATAGATAGTTCTGTTTTTTTCTATCTAAAAAAAATTTACATTATCACATAGACAATTCTATTTTTCTTTGTCAAAAAAGAAATTTTTACAACATAAGATTGATAGTTCTGTTTTTATCAATCTGAAAAGATTTTTTACATCATTATATTGATGGTTTTATTTATCTCTATGAAAAAATAATTTTACATCTTCAGATAAACAATTCTATTTTTCCCTATCCAAAAAAATATTTTACATTATTAGATAGACAGTTATGTTTTTCTATTTTAAAAAAAACATTTTCTACCATCAAATGGACAATTTTGTTTTTCTTCGTCTAAAAAAAATTATATCATCAGATAGACAGTTCTGCTTTTATCTATCTAAAAAAAAATTTAGATCATTAGATGGACAATTTTATTTTCTCTCTATAAACAAAATTTTTATATTATCATATAGATTGTTCTGTTATTTTCTTTCTAAAAAAAAATTATGTCATCAGAAAGACAATTCTATATTTCTCTTTCTAAAAAAAATTCTTACGTCATTAGATGGATAGATCTATTTTTCTTTGTTAAAACAAATACATAATCAAGGGGACAATTTTGTTTTCTTTGTCTAAAAAAATAATTTTACATCAGGAGATGGGCAATTCTGCTTTTCTCTGTCTAAAAAAATTTTTACATTATCAAATTGACAATTCTTTCTGTTTTTCTCTATCTAAAAAAAGAATTTCACATCATCAGATGAATAGTTCTGTTTTTCTCTATCTAAAAAAGAAATTTAAATCATTTGATAGATAGTTCTGTTTTTTTTTGTATAAAAAAAAAAATTTACATCATCAAATGGATGATTATGTTTTTCTCTATCTAAAAAAGTTTTTTTACATAGAGGGTGTTTGGAAGTTAAAAAAAAACTTAAATTTTGGTAGTTTTTTGGTTGTTTTTTTTTTTTTGGCACTTTTTTGTGTGTTTGGTTGAACCAAGTGAAATTTTTAGTATTTTTTTAGTAACTTTTGGGTGTTTGGTAAATTTTTTACTGTAGCAAAGTAAAAAATTTGTAACTTTTGGGTGTTTGGTATATTTTTTACTGTAACAAATCAAAAAAGATGTAATGATGGAGTGGTACTTTTTACTGTAGCAAATCAAAAAAGTGACAAAATTTGTAGTTTTGCCAAACACACAAAAATCAACTTTTGGTATTTTTTTTACTAATTTTTGAGTTGCCAAACATCCCCATAATCAGATGGATAGTTTCTTTTTTCTTTCAAAATAAAAATTTTACATTATCAGATGGACAATTATATTTTTCTCTATTGAAAAATAGATTCTTACAACATCATATGGGTAGTATATGAAATATTTATTATAATATATATAATAATTTATAATATTTATTATATATATAATATATATAATTTATAGTTTTATTATGTTTAGCAAGTAAACAAGGACAAGGAACCCGTTACCTAACGGGGACGGGTATAAGGAAAGTTTTCATCCCTAAAACAAGAATGGGGATGGCAAGGGTATTGCTAAAAGGGGAAGGGAACGAGGTAAGTTGGTTCAACCCTTATGTGTATTAATAGAAGTTACTTGTTCAAGTAAACTATTAATTACACTAACATTAACTACACTTATAGAAGCATTCTCCATGTGAAACTTTTGCTTTTCCATTTCATTTGTGCGCATAGACTTTTACTCTTCTTTATGGAATATTATGTACCGAAAGAATCACCAAACTAGACCAAACTAGCCTAATGATTATATAAAAAATAATTTGTAATATTTTTTTATGTGTCATATCTCCGTACTCAATTTGAACAGTTTTTTAGTTGAGTTCCGTATCCTAAAATATAGATAAAAGATGAATCTACATCCAAATACATATCCTCTAAGTCGGATGCCTACACCCAAGCAGAGCAGCGTAGATATTAATCTTATTAGCTTCTCTTATTTACTCCTCTCACCCCCTTCCAAACTTGGGCTAAAATATTTGACTTAGGGGCTGTAGTAGAGGGTTTACTGCAACCATTGCAGTATTACCAAAACGACGCCATTTCGATCTTTTTTCTCTCAAAACGACATTGTTCCACTTAAATTCTTATATTTGAATATAAATTGATATATTCAAATATACATTCGAATATGTATTAGAATATATCAATTCATATTAAATGTAGAAACTTAAGTGGAATAGCATAAAAAATACTATAACGGTGTTGTTTTGAGATTAATGCAGCCGCTGCTGTAATAAACCCCCTACCGCGGCCCCCACCGCCACCCCCGCCTCCCCCCCCCCGGCGGCGGCCCTCCTTTAAAATATTGGCTTGTTTCGGTTGTTAGTGGTAAAGTCAGAGACTAATGAGTGGACAGAGCGAGAACATGATATTGCAAGCTCTGAGCTTTTCTGGTGGTCCGCTTTCTCATGGTCATGGCTTGTCAAACTTGCGGAGGAAACGGGCGATTAGTATCGTTCCCGTTGGTGTCAACTATAGTCTTCTCAGAGCAAAGACCAAAGGAACTTCATCAACATTCTCGTATCATGGTCATGGCTTGTCACACTCGCAGAGGAACCGGACGACTAGTATCGTCTCCGTTGGTGTCGACTACAGTTTTCTCAAAGGAAAGACCAAAACCACTTCTGCAATATTCTTATGTCTTAGTTTTGGACTGAATGAAATTGCTGAAATCGCCCACAACAAGGTAAGGAGACTAATTTTTTTCTTTCTTTTTTTTTTTTTTTTTCGGAGAAGGGATAATAATCGAATCTTCTTACCATTTCTCGTCCCCCCATCTAACCAAAAGATCGGCCATTATCGGGAGGATCGTGGTGAAACCCCGGAGATAATGACGGAATTTGGTTTTTGACTAGTTGAAACTTGAAACAAATCATTATGTCATGCCTATGTTTTTCCCCTTTAAGATTATTGGGGTTTTTGCTTGCTGACCGCTAGTGCACGTTGTTGGTCTTCCACAAGGACACTCAACTCACTATCTAAACTAATAAGTGATTCCTAAAACTAACCTAAACTATATTTGGATTTTAGGGAATGTTATAGATTGTTGGATTGAGAATGGTGGGCAAATAAAATAAAGCAAAATACAATAAATTAAGCTAATAAATAAAAGGGGGGTATTGGACAATAGGGAACAAGTATTCAAGTCAATTATGAAATCAAGTGATGTTTTAGAAAAGAGGTTGTGCTTGCACATATCAAAAAATAATTTACAACGGGGTAAGACATTGAATTATCTACTTGTTAGGCACCCATGATCATGACATCACCAAAATAATTTCTAAAAATATTAATTTCTAGTTCTAAATGGTTAGACATTGAACCACAAAGTGCTCACAAGTTTTCAATTATAACATTACTCAATCGGGTTTGAAAGGACCAAGACAACCACCATGGAAAATGTGGATTAGCTAGTTGAGGAAGATAGTTTAAGGTTGAGCAAGATATCGAACCACGAGTCCTGTTGGTGATCCAAAATCATAACATTGTCAGATTTGATTTCTAAAACAATTTGAAAGAATTTAGTCAAATGGAAAGCGATAAAATTCTAGATTCATCAACCATGGGCCCATGCTGATAAAATTGCCCAACCAATTTCTTGGATTACTAGACAAAAATCCCAATTTCCTTTTTACCAAATTTTGGTTAATTTTAAGAGATTAAGACCCATGTTGGAAAACCAATGGATTCTAAGGTAACATAATCCCCAAATAAATTCTAGAATCATAAAATCCAAACATATAGAGAAAAACAAAACACTCATACATCCTATGTCATCAATCATACATCCAAACCGAAAAACCATCAGTTCAAGAATAGGGAAATCAAGAATCATACATAAAATGCTAGGGTTTGTAAGAATCAACCATACAATCATTCGACAGTGAGATGGAAAGAAGTAGAGCTTAGATTGCCTCTCAAAAATTCTATACAAAGCTTGAATCCAAACCCGTTAGGTCCAAATCCACAAAATTCTATTCTAGCAATGTTAGATTACTAAAAATTAACAAAAAGAAGAAAAGAAATGAAAGGAAATGGAAGAAAACACATTTGGTTTGATATTTTCTGTTTTTCGTATTTTGAAATTTTCCTTGTTTTGCGTTAAAAACGCTCAAAACGACTTTTTGCCATTTTGCATTTCATGTGTAAACCCATTTTTTGTTTTATAAAACAGATTTCAAGAATACAAGTGAGCAAATGTGTTTTAAGCTATTTTCTTTATTTTCAAAAACGCAGAATGAAAAATGGGCTCAAAACAAGTATACCAAATAATACTTAGGATCGCGACCCAAGAACCCTCGAGTGGGTGTTTATAAGCCCCACACTTCAAATAAGTAAAGAGCCTCGAAGTGCAGAAAAATTAGCAGGGCGTATGCACACGAGTATGTAGGCATGAGTCACTCGTACGTACTCGCATATGTATGCACTTCTAGAACTTAACCAAAATTTTCAAGTTTTCTTTGTGCATTCTTGACCTGTTGGTACGCAACAAGTATAGAGGCTTGTGCATTCTCGGCCCGGGAGTACTCAACAATTACACACCTCTGTTTTGCTCTCTTTGCTTTGGCTTGGCTTGCACGTGGCACAGGCGCTTGATTGAACACCTAGGAGCTTTCTTGAGATCTAAGATTGGCTTGATGATGTTGTGGCCTTCAAAGTTGTTTTGCTTAGCCTAGGACGCGGCCTTGGTTTTGGCATTGACTTCATGGCATGTCTTTAAATTTGGATGGCCTTGGGCTTGCCATGGGTGGCCCCTAGGATGCATGGGCATGGCTCTAAGTTATTGGAAATAATTTGAGGGCTCCCTTTTGGCTTGCACTTCATGTGTTCGATGAATTGCCCTAGTGGCTCCAAAGCGCTTTTTCTTGCAATTTTTTCTCTCCCACTTGCCCCAGTTCTTTCTCACTTGTTGCCTTGATGCCATTTAAGGCCTTAAACACGGGACAAGCACCAAGAATACAAGAGACTAGGATAATTTAGATAAAACTGAGCAATAAGCAAGCATAAATGAGTAATTGGCATGCTAAAACAATATAATAATATACAATATTGCATGCCAATTAGTTTTCCCTTGTAGTCTTGTTTATTTTATTTCAATTGTTTTATGAATGTATGTAGGTTCTCATTGCAGCAGCTGTGTCCACAGCACTTGGGCAGATGTTAAAGCCCTTTACTTCAGCTATCCATCGTGACAAAAGAAATAATTTCAATTTTGAAGCTGTCCTTCAGACCGGAGGATTCCCTTCTACCCATTCCTCTGTAAAAAAAAATTGCTTTTTACACTACACTAGTCCATCCCTTTCTTTAATTAATTCTTATTCTTCCGTTGCTGCGACAATATCAACGGTTCATTTCCATTGTTATGGACTTTCCTATTGATTGACTTTCTTCTCCGACGGTTACAGGCAGCTGTGGCCACCGCAACGTCAATTGGCCTTGAAAGGTACATAAAATGCTGCATTTCCATTGCGTCTTGCTTAAGTGGATTGTGGATGCTTGCTGATTCTGTACTCTCTCAAAACTAGGAACTGCATATTTTCATTGCTGGGTGGATGGGATGGTGATATGTATCTTAGTTGTATAAATATATACTGTTGATCTTATAATTGCAGGGGTCTCTCGGATGCAATTTTTGGTTTAGCTGTTGTTTATGCTAGCATTGTCATGTATGACGCTCAGGTACACCTAGTGTGCTTCATTTGTTACATTCTCTTCTCCTGTATGTATATATATATAGATCTGCTAACTTAGAAATGAAATTGTTTTTATATTCATGAACCACAACATTTCATTTAATAGCGATCCAGTTTGGCTCTCTTATTTTAGCTCAAAACTTGTGTTGCACACTTCTGTGAATTACAGAGCTGTATTAAGGATGCTGAGAATGTCAATTTTTCTTAGCAATATTGCTTTGCTATGCCAATGAAATCCCCTAAGCATCATAATAAACTTAAAACTATACTTCATTGTAGATAGCCTAATTGGATTTACAATGAATTTGATGCAAATCAACGTTGTTAAATCAACAAATCATACCCCTCTATTAAAGAACTTTTTTCTCTAACATTGTTCATGGATTTCTTTAGAGGGAGAAAGATATCCAATATAAGGAATGATTACTAATTATTCCATTCAAGAAGTTTGGAAAGTTAAATTGTAATTCAAAGTTTGAAAGTTCCACTGAGAAAGAGATCTTACAACTCAGTTATGTGAAGGAATTAAAGAGTATTTATTTATGTGAATGATCGAACCATGTAAGTCAATGGACAGGATCTTTGTGCTGAATAGAAGTGCACAGAAGGAATCCTAAGTATTTCGGTAAGAACCAGAAATCAGATCAAAAAACTAAATGTTGTTTAACTACTCTCAATCATCAGAGCTAGTTATCCATGTGCTTGAATCCCAAACTTGCCATTCAATAATCAGTAGATAAACTGTATCCGTGCATATACATGTAGAGGGTAATTCTAGCTATTCATAGGATGCATCCATGAAATTTTGAGTCTGGCAAACGCACAAAGGAATCAACTTTATTATGCAACAACTAGTGAATAATGGCAAACTCACAAAGGGACACAAGAAGTTCACACAGAATGGAAGAACATAAGATTTATCTGGTTTGGGAATTTACCTACATCCACAGGTGCAGTAAAAACTAGTTTCCAATGTAGAACTCTAACAATAGAGTAAGGGATTACGAGAGAGAGATATCAGAGATCCGTAAAGAACCCTTAGATAACCTTATCACTTTTTTCTTAACTTTTCTCTTAACCCTAACGTTTGAAAACTCTAAACTGAACTTAGTTTTGATGTACAATACATCCTAAATATATAGAAACAAGAAACCCGATTAATCTGCCACAATACATAACCATTGTTTTTTCCAACGAAGCTAGCGGCCTTCGTAGTGAGCTCCTTGTAGCAATGCGGTGCTCTTTGTCTTTTCTAGTGAGCACCCAACGATCATGCAATGAGTTTTCTTTTTAACTATACATCTCTCTACTTTTGCCAGTAAGCTGCTATACTGGATATTCTATATGGTGGAGTTAAACCCCTGTACTCCCCAACCTTCTATGTATTCCTGCGAGTCAAAATGAGCCACAACTCTAACAAGTTTATTGTGCGATTAACCTAACACGATAAACTTAACCCGTTTAATAAGCAGGTCATGAAGCACTTTTAACACGTCAATTCGAAAAATAACATGACTTGTGCAACATGTTGACTTGAAAAATACATGAATTGTGTAACATAGCATCTTGCACAATATACAACCAACTAGAAAAATATATGAATCCATTTAACTGTACATGTTTAATCTTGTCAAAAATGGCTTGACCCCTTTATGATCCAAAGTACACATTGGGTTTAAGTTGTGTTGGAAATTGGCACCCATTTGTGTGTGTAAAAAGGAGCTGTTGGAAAGAGCTTTGACAATGCTCTAAAAAATAAAGGAAGCCAGGAAGGACATGATCTGAGCAAGGAAGAAACATCTGACTGCTTTATAATTAATTGAGCATAGTTCTAAAACTTTTAATATAATTAATTTCAAGGCCTTAGAGATTAGTTGAAATACGTGTAAGTCAGTCCAGATACCCTGACTTATCAAAACTAGAGAAAACAGATCCATATAGTTGACTCACCCTAACCATTAACATGATCCCGGCTCCAATTTCTTCCATATCTTTCTGGATACTGATTAGCTTAGAAGGGCCATTGCATCTCCTACAATGTAACTGTTTGCTAGTTATGTGAAAAATGGTGAACAACTTATGTATCATTGGCCATAAGAGATGCAAGAGCATAAAGTATAAGAGCAGATTTTATTTTAGTTTTTTATTTGCTTACTTTATTTTAATCTATGTTTAGTTTTTTATTTTTAAAAAAGCCATGTGACTAACATGTGACTTTTTAATGAGACCGAATGGCTGTGATTTATTTCTTTTATTTTGGATGAAGGGCTGAGATTCTAGGGTTACTTAAGAAGCTTATAAGTAGATTTTTTGAGAGTGACAGCCATAAGTTTTTATTCCCTGTTAATAATCAAAGTTCAGATTTCAGTTCTTGGACTCTTTGGAGCCTAGAATTATTATTTGTTATTCCACTTCAATTGTTTATACTATTTCTATACTGTTGTAACTATTTATTGCTGAAATCTATTTTTCTCACCACATCAATAAGTATCTATCTCTTTTAGTTTTATGGTTTGTTATCATGGACTGAACTTAATCCTGTTCAACATTTTACTGATTCAAGTGCTTGGAAACCTTATTTGAAAGGTTTGAGGGGATTAAAAACTAACCAGGCCTGGAAGATTGGATTAGAGATTAAAATATGATTTCTAATCACGAAGGATGTGCAACATTAGCTTCTCTAGTGCATGGAATAACAGAAGGCGTTGGAGTTCTTGGAATAGTGGGAACGGAAATAGTGTGCGATTCTGATTGAGGAAATCTTGCCAAAATTACTGTTTCTTAATTTCTTAATTTTCTCCCTAACTTTTCGGTTAATTAGCTTAAGTATTAAGCTAGAATATTCCAACAATGGAAATAGTTTAATTTTCATATTTTATGTTATTATGATTCTAAATTTTCTAGTTAGGATTTCTATTTAAGCCTTGTTTTCCTATGGAATTGGGTGATTTTGATGTTTTTGAGTAATAAAAATTCTCTTATTGAAATTCTCTTCAAATTTTTGGTATTCTTGCTAAGAATAAACGAATTTTTGTGACTCCTATTTGTCTGGCATTCTTGTGCGAATCAATAGGCTTATAGAAGGTTTTTGATACATCAATATACCATAAAGTATGAAGTCTTATTCGGAATCTTTGTTTTTGCAGGGAGTGAGAAGGGAAGTGGGCATTCATGCAAAGGCACTAAACAGGGTACTGCATCAGAACTCAGTCCCTTCAAATGATGCTGACGATTTGATTAATTCTCGGCCTCAAAAATCATTCTCAAATCCAGAAAGCTTTGAGCCTTTGTTCGCCAATGAAGCAAATTCTTTAAAACCCATACAGATGAATGCTAAATTACTACGTAGAACTGAGAACAGAAAAAGTCAAAGTGATATGCAGATCTCATCTAACTTGGCATCTGATGTTGAAGGAGAATCAGAAAAAGTTGTAAACAGTTGGGCCTTACAAAATGAATCTGTCGGTCACAATGAGATTGAAGTAATAGCAGGTGCCTTGTTGGGATTATTGGTAAGCTTGGCAGTCTATGCGGTGGCATAATTTTCTTTCCTGTTATTGTAACCAAAACCTTCTTGGATTGCACCTGCGACATGAGCTTTTGTTGTGGCTTATAGATGGCAAAGAAATTGCAAGATTACGGGATAACAGACCTCAGATGCATGGAAGAATTTGTTGGGAATAATTAGTTAATTTGGGGATTTTTTTTTCTTAATTAACACCCTTTTGTTTTCAACCACGATTTTTGAGGATCAACATTGCACAAAACTCTTGAAAATAAAAAAAAAAATATGAGGTAAAATATGTGAAATTAAGATGTTTATATTTCTGTGCATTAAGTTTGGGGTTCTATCTGGTTTTCAAGCCCAACAGTTGGGCCCATTTGATAAATGTGTATTTATTGTTTTTTTTAATTTATAAAATTTTAAAAATTAACAACAAAAATATATTTTCTGTTTAAGATTTTGTTTTTATTTTTTTAAAAAACTTAAACAAAAAAACGTAAAAAAAATTCTATTTTTGATCTTTTTTTCTTTTATAAATATTTTTTCAATTTTAATACTTTGTTCACTTTTATTATATCTTATTAAATGAATTATTTTATTTAAATATTTATTAAGCTAAAAATTATTGTAATAAAAATTGAATTACAAGCGGGCCACACATAGGCCACACGAAAAAAAAAAAAAAACAAAAGACATTCGGAAGACCCAAAAAAAATGAAAAAAATATTTAAAGAAATTACTGGATTGTAATGAAGGAATGTTAATATTTTCATTTTTAACCCTTTTTGGATTGTAATGAAGGAATGTAAATATTTTCATGTTTAACCTTTTTTGTTTTTAAAAGTAAATTGTAAGTCACAATCTTTAAAAAAATATTTTGAAGTTTAAAAGTTCGTTAAGAAATGGTAGTAGATTTTTGGTTATTTAATTTTTTGATTTTTTTTAAATAATTAAATTTATTTTAATAGCTCTTTCTTACTCAAATACAAAAAAAAAAAAAAGGTTTACAGTTTTTAACATCTTTTTAATTTTATATTTTTAGCCTCCATAACTTAAAAGGAATTTATAATTTAAATAAATAAATGTAATCATTTAAAAAAAATAAATAACTTCTTATTATTATTCCCAAACGAAGCGTACGCCTCTTACGTGGAATGCTGGAGACTTGCAGCTTTGGGGACAGGAACTTTTGAAAATTAGAGGCCACAAAACCGAAAAATGAAGATAAAGAATTACAGCAAGTTAGCAAGGCAGTGCTTCCCAGATGAAACTTGCTTGCTACCCCTCACCCATAAAAGGAGCCCCATCAGATCAGTAGCCGCCAATACAATCCAACCAGGATAAAAATCATTGCAGTGACTGTACGGCTGCCGTCGTCGGGCCAACAATGGTTCAGTACCAGGCGTGTGTTCTTGCTTCTCATCAAGGGATGAATCCACCGCCTAATAGCTACTGCCATTATCAGCATCGACGCCGTAGCACGTGCATCTTTAAACCAGCGAGATCCGCATTATTCTCAACCCATAAAAAATTTCCCCTGCCATCCACCAACATTCGTCCAAGGAGGATTGACAAAGACAAACGCACATTTCTCTGGTCTTCTTCCGCAGTTGCCACTGGGTCTTCTCCACAACCTGACGAGGTCTCTCTCACTTTCTTTTCCTTTTTAACTCTATATCTTCTATCCTCTTTCAAGCCCATCCGTTATCATGCAAAAAAAAATTTTTCTTTTTTTTTTTGGAACACTCCAGTTGATTTCTCTCCCAACTTGGACTGATTATTCTCTCTCTCTCTCTCTCTCTCTCTCCCATCCCCACTTACCAACATTATAAATGAAAATTAGGATGCACAAAGAAAGGGGCCCAATCTTCCTACTCTTGTAAGGAGGTGTTGGAAAGTGGCTGCTCCTTACTGGTTTTCAGATGATAAAGCTCAAGCCAGATTGCAGTTGGCTGCTGTTTTTGCTCTCACTTTAGGAACAACTGGCATCAGTGTTGGCTTCAATTTCCTTGGCCGTGACTTCTACAACGCCCTTGCCAGTAAGAAATAATATTACCAGGGCTAGCTTTTTTTTTATTCATCTTGTTCTAATTTCCTAACTGTTTGTTAGTTCATTGATTTTTTTTCCCTACTACCAAAACATGCATCTGAATTGTCTTAATCATTATCTTTATTTTAATCGATGCAAAGACAAGGATCAGGAACAGTTCACCAAGCAACTATTGTACTACTTGGCTGGTTTCGCTGGTGGAATTCCGGTGAGCACATTGCCGCATTCTCTTAGGTATTACTCACCTAGTCTTTTTGCTTCTTAGGTAGCAACAAAGTTATTATGCCAACAACACATGAATGAGGCATTTCCCATGGCCGGCCTAGGTCAGAAACATGCCGGCGCTTTTTATGTTCCTGGGAATCACCCACAATGGCAAAATTTTTCTGATGGATAAACTGCCTTCTAAGCCTTCCATTATCTCTGAGAACAAAGAACTGTGTCAAAGACAAATGCTTTTCTTGTCAAAACCACTACGGCAACTAACAGCTGCAAATGATAAACCTGGTTATTTTTTTTATATAATAATTAGTTATGCATAGTTTCCATTTTTGGTTTAATGAGTCCTTTGTGAATCTTGATTTGCTTTTGCTGACTTTGTAAGAGAGCTCAATCTCAGGTTTGAGCTTTTTTCATACTATATACGGTTTGAGGGGTCGGTGGGGTATAGCTTTTCGGAAATTATGCTGATTGTTAACAATGGTGGGTTCACTAAAGTCTGATGGAAAGGTGAGAACCAAAGTAATCTAGAACAAGAGAGAGAAAGAGTATGCTATACTGATGGGGTGTGATGATAAGTGATGGACCATCCAAAGGATAAGGGTTTACATAGGCTGGGAAGGAACCCTTTTGGGTGGGAGTCAAGACTTTGTATCTACTGAACGGATTTTCAGCCTTGACTTGGCGTGCTTCCATAGGATAAGGATTCCCCTCTAAGAATCTCTCTCTAGATTGGTTAGGGAAGCCCCGATAGTCCTTTAATTCTAGCTACCATTCCGTTCAACCCCCAGTGATCTCACATGATATATTTGTTGGAGAAGTTCTCAGACTTTGTTCCAAATCCAAGGAAGGGGTTTTCCTACAGGAGGATTTTGCCGCGCTCATGGTACTGTTTGATCTCCCATGTCCATCTCACGTGTCTTGGGAGATGCAATTATGCCACGGCGATATCAGGAGGTACGCTTGGGTCCTTTAACCGTGGCCCAGTACCTACATAAGGTATACCACAACTGTAAAGCTATTATGCTCTTTAGATATTATAATTATTTGGAGCATCACAACAATTATGGGCTTTCTTGAGTTGGACTTCGTGGATGTTTAAGATTGGTAGTACTAAGGTAATTTCCATATAATTTATTTGGTTTCCTAGCGCTAGAAAACACTGATGAACCTTTGAAAAGTTGAAGTTCTTTATCAACATTTATTGGGAAGTTCTTCTAAACTTACTCTCCATTCTGCTTTTGACCTTCGGCATTGCTTTTTGTGGATGCATGGAATCATTGTGTTTCTTGTTTTATTGATTATTGCTTGTCTTTTCCCCAAGTGCAAGGATTCGTCAAGTCTAGTAACCCAATGAAGTCCGCAGTCATCCTCTGGGATGAGCTAGGAAGTCTTTTGGTATCAATTTGTTTAAAGAAAGGAAAGTTTGATGTTTGGGTTGGAAAATAAGGTTTCAAGAAAATTTTAATTTATCTATGAAAAAGAGTACTTAGGCATCAGATTTCCCTCTATTGCTTCACCATGTAAGTTTATAATTTATTAATGCATGTTTAACTCAATTAAATCATAATAATTGTAGACTCAATCAGAATGTTTGTATATTTCAAAAGCTCAGTTATTTTGGAGTTTCAATTTTTAAGAAAAAACTAGGTTTTAAAGCACAGGGAATTTAAGTGTTCTTTGTGCCAAACTATGGTTATGTCGACCACAAATCAAAGGTTTCCATAAGCATCTATTGTGCCAAACCCACTCTTTGTCTATGAAAAATCAAAGATTATACAGAAATAAAATCCTTTACTAAAACTTATTGAAAACATCTATTCATCCATCCAAAAGATTTAGAGATGAAGCACAAAAATTGAAATGCATTAATTAATAAATAAACTTACATGGATTTGCAAATGAGTTCCATCCTAACCTAAGCTAGGGTTTAGTTACAGGCCCTAAAATAAAACTAGGGTTTCTAGAGAGAGAAGATGAAGAGAGGAGAGAGAGAGAGAGAGAGAGAGAGGAAAAAGATGATGATCCATCTCTAATAACCATCCGTATATATATATATACAAAGCCCCCTCACACAATCCTCAGTTTTCTTGATCTTATCTTTCCTTAAAAAATCTCCCCCAAAAATAACCGAAAAGACAGAGAAAAGGAAATAAAAAGAATATCTTCAATCCTTCCCAATTTGGACTCTCAACAATCGTAAGATTCGAATCCTCTTAGGCTAGATTCGAATCCAAATTCCTGTGTGTTCCAGCCTTTGTTTTGGATTTGAATCCTGATTCCTTGGATTCAAATCCAATTTCCAGTATGTAGGGCTTTTCTTTTCTTTTCTTTTTTTTTTTTTTTTTTTTTTTTTATCTGGATTCGAATCCCACTTCCATGGATTTAAATCTTGTGCTTTTCATTCCTTCAAACTCAATTTTCCCCTACTTCCTTGCATCAACTTGGTTTCCTACTCCTCATACTTGATCCTTTTCACCTGAAATCCACAACACAAAATAAACCGATCAAGTGCATAAATTTGTTCAAGAACATTTGATGCACTCACGTATGAGAAAGAGTAAAGATCAAGAAAGAAAACAGAAAGCTAGATTAAACTAGAGCTTTAACTTAATCTCCCAAACTCAATCCTAATAGAAAAGGAGAGATAGAAAATAGGAATTTTTTAATCTTCAAATTCTGCTCCTCAAAGCTTACAAAAGCTGCCTATTTATAGACTCTCTACAACCCTAGAACTTTAAAATTGTTTATTGCAATTTGACTAACCTTTAGACTTCCAAAAACAGACCCTTAAAAATCTGCTTTACAAACAAACCCGTAAACTTCTGAAATAGAATCTTAAAACTTCCAAAACGGACTCTTAAAATCTGCTATGCAAATAGACTTCTAGATTTCAAAAACACTCTTAAAAACTTTCAAAACACTCTTAAAAACTTTCAAAACACTCTTAAAATCTGTTGTGCAATTAAACTTTTAAACTTTCAAAATAAACTCTTAAAACTATTCCAATAATGCAAGATCAATCTGGCCTGCTTCAGTCCCTCTAGCTGAGAGAAAACTTGACCTCGAGTTGGTATCATCTTCCATGGAAGAATCCCCATAATATGGCACAAATGAAACCAAGGAAGTTTGTAGGGCTGTGGGTGCTTTTCAACTAGTAGATTTAATTTTGTGAGTCCCTCTTGGCATATGATGTTTTCACAACTTCCACCATCTATAATTAGCTTGCATATATGTCCAGCAACAGTACAAGTTATTTGAAACACATTATTGTGCAACCAATCCTTAGGATCTTCGTACCTTGGTGCTATTAAGGCTTTCCTTGTCACTAGGCATGGCCCCAGATCACTCGCAAGCATTACTTTATCATCTTCTTCGTCATATATAGGTTCTTGCTCTTCTAATTAAGTTCATCTTCTACCACTTTTTCTATAAAAAGTTGATTTCCTTCACCATTTAAATTTTTAGCAAATTCTAGAATATTCACCTTGAATCCACCATCCCAACGCCTCTCATTAGCTGCTGGTTGGGGTGGGTTATTTGCATAAAAAGAATTTATATCCTTTTCATGATAATCCTCTTCCTTAGATTCAACGCCATCTTGAGAAGGAAGTTGATATCGCGCAATGCGCTGGGTTAAAGCTTCAACCTACCTTGTTAGATCTTCTATCATAGCCGGCAAACATTGTTGATTAACTATTGCATTCTGATCGTGTTGAACAGTTGGTTTGCGAGGTGGATTTCTTCTTCTTGGCGACATATTGCAACTCCAAAAAGAACAATCAAGTCCCCAAACAAACCCAAAAGGATCAGAACTTGCTCTCATACCAACTGATGCACTCACGTATGAAAAAGAGTAAAGATCAAGAAAGAAAACAGAAAGTTAGATTAAACTAAAGTTTTAACTTAATCTCCCACACTTAATCCCAATAAAAAGGAGAGAAAGATAATAGGAATTTTTTTAATCTTCAAATTCTGCTCCTCAAAAGCTTACAAAAGCTGCCTATTTATAGACTCAACCAACTGATTCACTCACGTATGGAAAAGAGTACAGATCAAGAAAGAAAACAGAAAGCTAGATTAAACTAGAGTTTTAGCTTAATCTCCCACACTCAATCCCAATAGAAAAGGAGAGATAGAAAATAGGAATTTTTTAATCTTCAAATTCCGCTCCTCAAAGCTTACAAAAGCTTCCGATTTATAGACTCTCTACAACCCTGGAACTTTAAAATTATTTAATGCAATTTGACTAACCTTTGGACTTCCAAAAAGACTTTAGACTTCCAAAAACAGACCCTTAAAAATCTGCTTCACAAACAAACCTTAAACTTCTAAAATAGATTTTTAAAACTTCCAATGGACTTTTAAAATCTGCTATGCAAACAGACTTCTAGATATCAAAAACACTCTTAAAATCTGCTGTGCAATTAAACTTTTAAACTTCCAAAATAGACTCTTAAACTTTTTCCAATAATGCAAAATCAATCTGGCCTGCATCAACTTGTAATTAGCTCTAAAATTGCATTGAAATATATAAAACATTATGAATAATATGCAAGATTAGCAACTAATCAATTATGTTCATCAGGGATAGTTCTGCATATTCTTGCTTGGATTATAACTTTAAGCTGCAAACCTATTCATACAATTTTTTTTTGCAGTTTTTTGTATTGAGAGACTATGCTAGAGAAACTCTTGCTTTGAGGTGGAGGTCTTGGATGACTAGCTATTACTTAGATCGCTATTTGAAAAATCAAACATTCTACAAAATACAGTCCCAATCAATAATTGACAATCCAGATCAGCGGATTGTTGACGATTTAAGTTCCTTCACTGGGACAGCACTTTCTTTATCTTTGACACTATTCAATGCAGCTGTGGATTTGGTGTCATTTAGCAACATCCTGTATGGTATCTACCCGCCATTGTTTGCTGTACTTCTTGTTTATTCTATCGGTGGAACAGCAATTAGTGTTTTCCTTGGGAGGGTAAGTTTCCCTTCTTTGACAGTCATATTTATTGAATTTGCAGTGAAGCTCTTTGCAATGAAAGGTGGCATTTACTCCAAATGATGTGAACTGTTTCATCTGTAATTTCAGGGACTAGTAACCCTAAACTTTTTGCAAGAGAAAAAAGAAGCAGATTTCCGGTTCGGACTGGTACGTGTTCGAGAAAATGCTGAATCAATTGCATTCTATGCTGGTGAGGAAAACGAAAAGCAACTACTGCTGCAGCGCTTCAGGAGTGCTTTTGAAAACTTAACTGTATGGATTACCTTTACTATCTTGATGTTTCTGCATCCATAATGAAGTTCTCTTTTTCCTTGGTTAAACACCTTTATTTAGAAGACTTCTTGCAGTGGGAAGAGTGATTGAGAAAAGACTAAGATTAAAAGTGCTGAAACACTGTTCCATTTTATGCTAGTAAGACTGACCAAGGAGGCTATTTGAAAGGGCTTCGATAATGGTGTTAATTTTATTGCTCTTAGAAAAGAATGGAGCAGAAAATAGTTCTGAGAACTCAGAAAGGGGCAAGGCAATTGGCACAAAAGTTTTCAACTTTAAGAGGCTTTATTGAAAGCTGTTGTCAAGTCTTTGCCTTTTTGCCTGATGAAGAATAAATAATTAGGTACAGTAGTTTATTCATAGTTTCTAGCTTATAAAATCTGCACAAGGGTAGATAACATGTGGGTAGATGAAAGAATCCTAGTCAGTAATTTTGGATTGGGTTGGGATCGTGACATTAAAAGTCTGTGACCTCCTATAGAAATATTTAATTGTTTACTCTGGGTTTATGAAGGCTTGCGTGTGTCATGGGCCAAGGTATTGTGGTTCACAACCGATCTCATCCTTAATTTGGGGTGTGACGTTATAGGGGTCTTATAAAATTTTTCTTTTAGCTTAATATATATTCTTTGATCACATAAAACACCGAAGGCTTTTCTCCATTTAACCACCCAACTCCAATCCTATGAATAACATCTTCTTTAATTCCTGCATTAGCATGAATAATTGATCCAAAATATTGAAAATGATCACTTTTGGATCTTGATCTTCAATTTTCACTGTCCTTATTTGTAGTTTTAGTTTCACTGTTGTGGATTTTGATATTTTAGTTGTGAATTTGATTATGGTATTCATCTCGGATAATCTCTTTGCGGAAAATAGTTGTCTTGGCATCATGATATTGATAAAAATTTACATGTTAGATATTGCAATATTTTGGTTATTGGAAACTGTTGAAGTAACTTTATATACATTATTAGGTTCATTTTTTGATAACTAACGCTTTTGAGACAATTGGTGACTTAACACAGTAGCCCTAGTTCTAAATCCTAGTTCAAGTCTCGTCATCAATGTTTATTTCCATTGTTCATTTTTCCCTACCGGCCATGTTCTCTAGCCTCGCATGTCCATTTTCACGAAACGTGGAAGAAGAATTTCAAATAGAAGTTAAAGTTTGAGCTAGACCAAACAATTTTCCTAAGAGATTATCAACCTTGATGGTTTTGATTCCATTTGAAACCAGGTTGAGCTCACTGCTCCTTCTGATTTTGTATTGACTCTGTATGAAGGTATAACCATTTGGTGCCATTTGCTATGTAAAGCAATATACGGAATGTGTGGTAAAAATGCAGATTGCAGTGCTTCCCTTGAATGTCTAACTAGAAAACTCCGCATGGTTTCTATGAAACAAAATAAATAAGTTTTTTCCCCAATACAAACTTACAAACGGTAAATCAGAAGTTATCTTTTAGAAGGGGGAGAAAAAAAAAAAAAAAAGAACATAAAATAAAATTTAAACCAGATTTTTGGATGCTACTTTTTGTGCCCTGCTTTTGCTCTGTATGCTTTGACCTTTTGTTTAAACTAGTTTTCTTTGCCTGTAGCTTCTGATCAATGTTGCCATAAAGTTGTTATACTGCTATTCAATTTCCATAATATTTTCTTTTAATGCTTAAGGTTGTATTATCAGGCATCTAAATGTCATTCTATCTCATTCTCTTAGATATATATTTTATATTATTATGATTTACTGTCTCAAGTGTTTCTTTCATTTTGCAGCAATTATTGATATCTTCTAGAAATCTGGAGTTCTTCACCAATGGCTATCGATACCTGATTCAGATTCTTCCTGCTGCAGTTGTTGCACCCATGTATTTCTCTGGAAAAATTGAGTTCGGCGTCATAAATCAGTCTGTATCTGCTTTCAATCATATCCTTGGAGATTTCTCTCTCATTGTGTACCAATTTCAGGCACTTAGTGCTTTTTCAGCTGTCATTGACAGACTGGGTAGCTTTCTTTCCTCCCCACCCCCTTCCATATATTTACTAATTCCCTCATAGTATCTCCAAGGGAAGGAGGTTTTGAACAAAGCTCGTCAATTTCCTATAGTGCATTAAGAACAAGATTAATTTGCTTCATAAAGGATGGGATTTCCATGGATGGAGGGAAGATGGAACATTGACAACATTTGCAGCAATCATGGATTCTTATTTACTTTGCAGCTAAGTGTTCATAATTTCTCGATAGTGTTCGGCATCTAGGTCCAATTGTGGGTTTTGCAAAGTGGCCAAGGTCTTAGGATTTTTTCTATAAATATTAAATTCTTATTCCACCCTGTCATTCCTTTTATTTGTGTGTGCTGGTAGGCTGACTGCCAGTGTCTTCCACCTGGTATGCTAGGCTTCAGCTGAGATGCAGAAGGGACAACTCATGTCCAGTTGTGGCTTTTGAAGTGTTGCGAAGGTTTTAGGACCTTTCTTTCTTTCTTTCTTTTTCTTTTTCCCTTCTTTTTTTCAACGTGTTGTCAATTCTTCAACACATGATACCTCACTTACCATACTTAGTACTCGGCTGCCTTGGTCTCGTGGCAGTCTGGCACCATCCAATTGAATCTCTCCTGCAGCAATCAAGTAACCTCCAAATCTCCATCAAAGTTCAGATGCCCCACACTTTCAGGATTCAACTTAGGCTGATTGACCCCCACCGACTCCGAGGGTACTTTCCACCCATGAGCACTCCCAAGGGTCTTATGGTCTTCCTCTTTGTGTGGGATCATGGAGAACCAACGGTTTGATGGGTAGAGTTGGAGGATGTTTCGAGGTTCTCTTGATCGGTTTGGGGAGAAGGGGAGGAGGGAGGGAGAGAGAGAGAGAGACTTGAAAACAAACTTAATATGAGATACTCACCCATATCAAATGACTGACCTTCATAATGCCTCATGGCATTGCAAACAAAACCATTATCTCACCGAAACACTGGCTTACTGGCCTTGATGGAAAAATCCTTAGCTTTTTAAGACACTACTACAACCCTTTACCGTATCCAAAACATTTGTTCCCGTGCTCTCTCTCTCTCTCTCTCTCCATATACTGCCCTAAGTCTTATCCGCACGCTTCCGGAAACTTCTACCATTGACAAAGCTCAGCATTATTATTAGACGGTGGAACCTCTAGTCTGGCACCGACCATCCACATGTTCTAAATCTTAAATTTAGTCCACCTTCTCATTCCTTCTATTATGCATGTTGGCAGGATGAGATCCAAAAGGGAAAACTTGTTTTAATTTCTGCCTTCTCCTTTGAAGGAAGGGAAAATTACCTTTTTTGAGTTGGATACTGTTTAGCTTTAATCATCCATTTACTTGTTATTAGTAACATTGACACCCTTCTGAATATGCAGGTGAATTTGATGTCTTTTTGGATGGCAGCAACTCCAAACATCTATCTGATCCTGTGGAAGAGATTCATCTTATGTACTGCAATGTAAAATATTCAACCTCCTTGCAGTCCAATGGATCCATGCTCCTGGACAACCGTCGAGATTTGCTCGATATTGAGAACTTGACTCTGCAGGCTCCTTCAACTAAAGCTACACTCCTTAGGGACTTAACATTGAAGATATATGAGAAGGATCATCTGCTGGTTGGGATTCTATTTTTATATTTAACAGGCTAAGCTGGTTAACTAGTAAAGGGTGAGATATTCACAGTTACATAACTGCATTAACAGGTAACGGGACCAAGTGGGAGTGGTAAAACTTCATTGCTGAGAGCTATTGCTGGTCTTTGGAACACTGGAAGGGGAAAAATCAGGTTATTCTTGAAAGATACAGAGGATCCTCAGCCACCCCTTTCTCCAGATGTGGATCCTCTAGAAGCTACCAGTGGACATGATATGTACAGGAATCTTGAAAAATCTGGTTATAGAAATTCTATGGGTGTATTTTTCCTTCCTCAAAAACCATATATGGTCTTAGGAACACTTCGTCAACAATTGCTTTATCCAACATGGACTGAAGATTCAATTCCCATGCCAGACAACATTAAACCACCCGGTATGAAGTTTTTGAACTGTGTCACTGGATGACCTTACTATGTTGAACCATACTTTAGTACATATCTGTGATATTATTTTCCAAAACAATTGTTATTTGTTTAACATATTTCTGGTGTTAATTATAATCGTATGCCTATGTTTGACAATTGGAAATGTTTAAATTTTGTATTCCCTCTACATATGGGGAGATTGTCCTTGGTAAATTCTTCACTCTGCAGCTATCAGGATAAGGAAGCAACTGTTCTTCTCTTTTTTATTTTTTTTGGAGGGTCAATAACAATTCCTATTTACTTTTGGATGATTCTATTTTATTGTTCTTTAGCTTGTGTCTGACGGATTCTATACCATCATGAGGAAAACACAAGATCATTCTTTATTTTGTCCTGTGGTATGTATGTATACACATTGAGTGGGCTCGTTCCTTTTTGGGAAAAATTGAAGAAATAACTTATTGAAGCTAACTGGACTGCATAAATGTGAGAGATTAGTTAACCAAATGTGAAGAGGACCCAATGAGATAAAGCCGATGGGTATTGTGTGTGGCACTTGTCTAGAAGATGTAATAGCTTGTATATGTTATGCTCTACTGAGTTAACAAGGTTTTGGTTGTTCCAAAAAAAAAAAAAAACATAAGAGTTAACAAGGTTTTGGATGATACCATCCATTGCTAGGTTAGGGTGCTGTAGTTCTTAGGTTTCTGCAGTTAGAATCAATAAAATAGCCATTATAAGCAACTAACAAGTACCATAAATCACTAATCAACAATTGATTTCTGTGCTTGAACTGATCAGTGTTGAAGTCTCTAGCCATGCGGATTCCTAAATTTGATGTCGATGATTCAATAAATTATTGGAATGGGGAGAGAGAGAGAGGGGGGGTATTTTATTTATTTATGTGGGGGTGGCGGTGTGTTCCATTGTGACCGGACTTCATGAGTTTGAAACATGAAAATTACCTCTTTGCATTTAGGACTGAGGTTACATAAAATTGACCCTCCCCAGACCCGCAGTTGAGGAGCCCTTCTTGCACTGGGACTACCCTTGGAGAGAGAGAATGTTTGAAGTTTTTGTCTTTGGAGAATACTGGGTGGTGCCAGCCTAGTTCTTTGAAAGCCTTCATTCCTATCTCATGCGTGGTGAATGTGCTTATTTTTCCTCTCCTCTTTTGCGAGACTTCTCTCTGTTCCTGATAAACAATTGCTTACATAAATGATTAGAAGAAAGCTTTCCTTGTTATTGAAGCAATCAAGGGCTTTAGTTCTGTGAATAATTTTTTCTTGTGTTCTATGCTGTCTGAATAATAAAATCTATTATTTTCCTGAGAAGATCTATGTGAGCTCAGCCACCTTAAACTTATTTTGTGATTTTTAGAGAATGAGAAACATCGAAATTTGCCAATAAGGAATGTGCTTTTGTAGCTGTATTGACAAAATTTTACAAATTTATTGACTCAGAGCAGATAATTAGTTTTACTGGATTATATATTTCCAAGATACATTTACTTTGCCGGTTTTTAAGCATTCTATGTTTCTATGTTGCAACCTCTCACTTATCTACATTATTGGTTTTCTCCCCCCTCCCTTCAAGTTGTATAGGTTTTTCATTTTTCATTTTCACCTTCTCGTCACAGATACGCTTCCTTTCTTGATGCTGAAACGCAACTCAAAAGATGTTTGTCCAAAGCCTCAGAAGCCCACAACAGATGAGCTACTCCAGGTTTTGGAAGATGTTCGCCTTGACTATATACCATCCCGTTTTAATGGTCTGGATTCCTCATGTGAGTGGTCTAGTGTTCTTTCTCTTGGTGAGCAGCAACGCCTTGCTTTCGCACGTCTTTTGCTTTCAAAACCATATTTGGTTTTATTGGATGAATCCACCAGTGCTTTAGATGAAGCCAATGAGGTATGTATGAATGCTTAATGTTTTATATTTCACTTGATTATGTCTTATATTTTTGTGATTAAATCCAGTTGGAAACAAGTCTAGTGTTAATTGTTTTTGCTTTCTAGGTATGTGTTACTAGATGTTTATGTTCTATTTGCCTTTTCCTTTTTAAGTATTTGTGGGTTTCTCATCCCTTCTATTGTAACTTTTTTCTTTAGTTCAATGGAAATTCTTATTGCTGATCCAAGAAAAAAAAAAAAAAAAAATTCATGAAAATAAGTTAATTACAACTATGTTGTCACAACCCACTTAAGGATGCGATTGGTCGCGAACAATAGTACCTTGGCCTATGACTCATGTAAGTCATTAAATATACTCAAGTAGTAATACGAATGATAATAGAATAAAGTTCTGAATAATAATGTCAATAACTGATTCTCTAAGTAAAATTAATCAACTAGTCCATCACAATACTAGGCCTCAAAATTCACAATACTGGGCCTCAAAATTAATTCAATAATATCTAAATCATTAAATTCAAAATTAATAATTAAATATTTGTATAAGAGGTCACAAACTCATGAGGCCATAGTCCCGAGCCAATCCAAAAATCAATGTCTAGTATCCTTCCATCATACTTGAAAAACATTTATAATGAGGAGTGACTTAACAGCTCAATGAATGGAATGTCAATAATAATCATTTAAAAATAATGAATTTTCAAATAATAATAATTTATCGAAAAGAAGATTTTTTATAAAATATTTCCATGCATAAATAATAATTGTTTCAAAAATCTGCACATCTCAATGCCAATAGCATCCCATATTCAAATCAAGTCAATACCCCAATCCCATTGATAGTAGTAACTCATTATTTTGTGGATCATAACATGGGAAGTAAATATTATATATGTCAAAATAATTTCTTATGGGCACTACTCGTTGGATTTAATATCGTACTTAGAGTCACCTAGTTTGTCTCCTAGATTCCCTAAGCCAATTCGGTTGGGATCACTATGGTTTACACAAGCCTACTTTTGCAACAATTCAAAATTAGAGTCACAGTTATTACAGGCTTGTTCCTTAATTGTTAGGGTTCACACCTAATGTGCTTGTCCCCTACACTTTTATTCCAATCCCAATATCCATAATAAATCAGTCCATCCAATTCCCATTAATAAAAATATATGAATGGGAATATTCAATTCAAATAATCATTCTGATACTTAATAGCATAAACCATATAGTCTCATACCAAAATAAATATATTTTTTCTAAATAAACCATTTAATATGCGATTCATAAAAGCTAACTTTCGAAACAATTATGCATGGATTATTTTACAAAAATAAATACTAGCAAGACAAACCACTCACCTTATCTATTGGATGATCTGGAGATGTGTTTGGTAATCAAACTTTGATAACACAGATTAATTCAAGTTGTTCAGAACATCTAAACCTCAGAGAGAAGGATACGGCTCATCAGCAATTTGTTGACTTTGAAACAAATGATTGTAACATCGGGCATTAATTTTGGCATTGCTGCAGTGACTCGCACATTTAAGAGTAAACAAACTTTATTTGCTACAATTTTTCAAACATTTTAGTCTAAAAGCGTTATTCTTTGACAAAGTTCTTGTTTCTTATACTGGTGCAAAAATCCTTTCTAATTAAAGCTCAATGGTATAAAATTTCATCATCGGTCTCCTGATCATGCTTCATTTCTGCAGGCCCATCTATATCAGCAGATTGTTGCGGCTGGTATTACATACATAAGCATTGGCCATCGAAGATCCCTTTATAAACACCACAACAAGATCCTACATATATCAACATTAGATCCTCTCAGTAACCAGCCCAATTGGTACATCCAATCCATCAATGAAGACATCTTGCAAAATTTATGGAGGTAATAGGTATAGCTGCATGTAATATAGTGGGCTTAATTTTCTGCCTCGCTTGGCAGGAAGTAGGTGCTCGTCTTGAATCAAAAGCAGAAGGAAATGAAGGGATTATACGGAGTTGGTATTGGGCTGAAAAGAATTAATTGTAGAAACATGTTTAAATTCATGGCATGTTGACTTTAATTCCTGGGTGTGGGTGTTGGTGTCAATGTCAAGAAATGTCTCTGTACATGCCATCTTTGTTTTTGAGATTGGAGATCATGCACGGTGTG
The DNA here is from genome assembly GCA_019916065.1 of Vitellaria paradoxa. Classification (NCBI taxonomy): domain Eukaryota; kingdom Viridiplantae; phylum Streptophyta; class Magnoliopsida; order Ericales; family Sapotaceae; genus Vitellaria; species Vitellaria paradoxa. The sequence goes on from CM034239.1 coordinate 48,438,008, forward strand.
TGGTTCTGTATCCTGAATTTGAAAAAGAATTATTAATTGTAGTCGAAACTAGTAGTAATGCAAGTTAATTATCATATTCATTTCGGAGTTGGTCTACTCGGATAAAAATTATTATACAGTATTCCATTTTTTTTTTTTTTTTTTTTGGGTTGTAAAGTATGCAGGATTCCTTTGCTTCATGAAGCAAGCTATATATAAATGATACAAGTGTTCGTGAAGGCGACGGCACTAGATGAAATGCATGTGGATGTGGTTTTACTCGGGTGCTGTTGCAATTTGGTAATGTCACAAGGGTAGATGAGTAAATAGGTAGGCAGCATAGCGTGTTAGTCTCCGTGTTTGACCAGGAATCAGCATTATGATCTGGATATTATATTATTTGTATATATATATATATGCAAGCAGCAAGATGGGTAGATATTATTAACACGTACATATTCATGCTATTGGGGGGGGGGGGGGGGGGATCTAGGACTCCATTCGGAGTAGGGCGAGGTTGCGTGGGAATCCCTTTGGGTCTGAAATAAAGGCGTATCTCTCGTCCGCTTTGAATAATGTTTGGTTTCGTATTTTAAGTCAATCGATGCCTTGGATTGTGTAATTTGTTGGATCAGCACGTTGCTAAATCCACAGACTTTAAGGAATTTGCTTTCTCGTGGAAGCCTTGCTTGCTCACAGCAGAGCAGGGCCAACTTTCGCCATCTGAAGTCTCAAAAGGTGATATGGTTTTTCAATAATCTATTGAAATTAGATGCAGTAATACTAGACACAATACAAACATATAAAATATGCATATACACATGGGTACAAAATGATACAAATACGTTAATTTTAAAGAAAATTAGTTTCAGATTGAAATACTCTACTCCCCCATTTCTATTGTTTATTTATTAATGTGTTTAGTGGCTCCACCATCCCAAAATTACTCTCATATAAGCAGCCTATTTTTTAGACTATCTAGTCGTACTTGAATTCTAAATTATCGGTCAACTACTAAATGTGAATTAAATGGATGCGTTTCATGGACTCCTTAAATTTAGTTCTCTGCCTATTTTAAAAACTAATCTAGAAAATCAATTCATTAGTTAATTTAATGCGAATATGTTGGCCCCTTTGATAAAACCTTTGCTTTGAATTATATGATAGAATTTATTTCTTTAAATGTAATAATTGAGATCCTTAGAAGAACATTTTGTTAGTTTCTACATGATGATATTACTTTTATCAACGTGACAAAAAATAAAAAATAAAAAATAAAATGGCCACTTCAAAGCCACTTTGCTTAAACAGCTTAATAAACATTCTAAAGAAGGATTCTAAAAGAAAAAAAAGCTAACACTTTCAATTACAGTTTTGATAATGCTGAACCAAAATTAAAAAGATAGGAAATTAACCCATTCCACTTACCGTCCTGGCGATGCTTACACTCTAGATAATACATGCATGTATGGGATAAAAAAATTGAGGTATGCTTTGCCAATTGACAGTTGTGCAGATTTTCTTCACTCTTATAAGGCGAATTTAGGGATGGGGTCTCCCATTCAACTGACAGTTTCCAAGTCTCGTAGTAGCCTCAGGAGAATAGAGGAGACATTTATTTAATATTAAAATTATTACCTTTCTCCTTCTCTCTCTTGTTTTATAATATTTATTTTTCTTTATTTCTGTTCCAAACCTTGGTTGTTGCCGCTCTATCTTCATCTTTACCTTCACAGTTGACACCAGCTCATGCTCTCTTGCTTTTGCCCTTTAAACCCCACTTCTAGTACCGTCAAAAATTGGCCAACCTGTTGCTGCCTACCTAAACCGTACGTGGCTCTCTCTTTGTCACGGTGGAAGAAATACTCATTGACAGAGGTCCATCTTCCTTCTTCATATCCATTTTTGCTCTCTTCTACATTAATATCCAATTGAAATTATTAGGTTTTGCCCTCAGACAATCCGATCGATCTAACCAAGATTAACCCACAGCTTTTCTTTCTTTCTTTCCTTCTTTTATTTTCCTTGTGAGAGCGTATCTAAGAGAAGTTTTTTTTTTTGGTGTTAAACAGAAGTAGCTCAGTCGACTGGAGAAGCTTAATTTGTTTGTTTGATTGATTCCCTTCGGTAGGTCCCCTCTTTCTGATTAATTTGCATGTTTGTTTGATCTGTGTGAGTTCTATTTTCCCCTAGCTTTATTCCATTTCCCATAAGAGAATAAGGGCCTGGGTTTGGTCAGCGTTGGTTTACAACGAGTCGGTTGACAATTTACTTTAGAATAACAAGGCATGAAACACAGCTTGAGGTGATTCCAAAACAACTAATATAACCCTTGAAGTTCTTTTGGCGATATGTACTTCTGCAGCAGGTACCCTACAGCATTGCAGCTAGCTATTGGAAAGAAATAACACATAAACCACCACGGATTTACCCTACAGAGGGAAAAGTGGGTGAGGGAAATTAACTCATGTATGAGAGGTTAACAGTGAAAATGGACCAACCTTTAACGAAGCCTATGATGCTAACTATAAATATGTCATTCATGGGAATTTTGAAGTAGTCGGTTTTCATTTCATTGGATTAAAAACTGAAATGTTAAACGTTTGTCAACCTCACAATGTTTATATCTTCTTCTTGTTAGAGAAAACGAAGAAAAGATAATCCTCTCTCTCACCCCAATTTGACTTTCATTATAAAAAAAAAAAAAAAAAACGAAGATACGAGAAGATGTTCACACCAAATATAGTTAAATTAGTGTTTAACCCGCATGTTGTTTCCTTTTACTTTCTTTTGTTGATTCCCCCCCCCCCCCCTTTTCATAGCCATTGCTTGCCACCACTTCCATTCAAGACCTTGAATCTTACGTTTTGACGAGGTTAGATGAGGTTAGGCACCTCATGAGCTCCTTTGATCACCCCCATGTATAGCTCAGTAGGAAGCATAGGGTTGTCAGAAGAGAACCCAACCCTAAACTTGTTGAATGCATCAGCTGTGACTGAGTTTTATTTTCTTATTTTTAATTCGTGTACTTCCTTTGCAGGATAATAGAATTGGAAATAAAGGATGATGCCAGGAAATGGACAGTTTTCTGTTCCCCCAGGGTTTCGATTCCATCCCACTGATGAGGAGCTGCTCTATTATTATCTGAGGAAGAAAGTTTCATATGAAGCCATCGACCTCGACGTAATTAGGGAAGTGGACCTTAACAAAATCGAGCCTTGGGATCTCAAGGGTCAGTTTACTTCTTGGAACTAACTAGTTTTTGTTTCTGTACAATTCAAAGATTTTTTTCTCCTAGTGCGTGAAATCAGCAAACATATACTGTACTGCCATCCAATGATGTTAATTCCTAAATTCAAGGAAAGAAACTACTATTTTAGTTTTAGCCGGGCATTTGCATCTGCTTCTTCTAAGTGACTTCTTAAAATAAAATAAAAATTAATTTTAGAGATACTCTATCTAACAAAAGTTTTGCATTATTATCTTCACAATAGGGTCTTTCTACGTTACAAGATGGACCATGGACATATAGATTTTAATTTATTTAATTTCTCCTTATCAAAAATTAAGAAGTAAATCCATGCCCAACTTACTCATCCAAACTCTGTCCCCTAGATGTTATTTATATATATATATATATACATGCACGTTATACCTCGATGCACACAGTACAGTAATTAAAAAGGAGAATAGAGAAAAAAGGAAAAAGAAAAAAGAAAAGAAAAGAGAAGTAATGAATGTCGATTTGGCAAGCAATGTATTATGTACACATTGCACGAGGTGGAGGTTTCTGTATTATGTACACATTGCACGAGGTGGTGGTTTCAGCATCTTCAGAGATTATCTGCACTCACTGCTTGTCTAATTAATTACGTGGTGTTTTCAGCATGTTCAGAAATTCACTACGTGGTGTTTTCCATTGTCTAACTAATCATATCACCCGACATCGAAAGTGAATTCATGCATATCACCTGATAATGAAATTGAATTCAGGCATGTAAAGGATCGGGATTCATTTTCCCTGGACACATTAAGAGCACAAAAGTGCAAATTAAATAGAACCAAATGGTTTTTAATGTCCTGTTGTTTCTCAGTTTTGAAGAACCACACCTTATGAATTTGTCTGGAAATGGTTATATATATATATATATATGTTGCTCACTATTAAAATGTATCCTAACCACTCCTGGTAGTTGGGGATTTTATAGTTGTAGAGATGAGAAAAGGGATTTCCCTGGTTCTACAATGATCTAGTGATCCGTGTGTAGTCTTTTTTCCATAATACTATCCAAGCTCCGTTTGAAAAACTTTTAACCTACTTGATGCATAAACCATGTGATGAGAGAACGTAATTAGGTACCAGGCTTAAGATCTTTCCTGTTGATATTGTAAGGTCATTTTATATATTTGTGAAAGCTTTATTTTAGCTTATTACCATACCTTAAAAATAAAAAAATAAAGGCTAATTCAGTGGTTCATTTTTCCCCTCACATGAAATTGCAGCATAGTCTCAAAAAATTTCATGCAACTTTTCTTCATACTTTTAAGAATATTTTTATGCAATCAAAAGGGTTAAATATATATATATATATATATTTGGGCTTCTCTATGTCTTGCATATATATATATATATATATTAGTGCTGGGAATCATCATCTGTTGGCTCCAAGTCATTCTCATGTTGGGTGTATCATTTTGGTGACGAGGTAAGCAGACAAATGCAGAATTGGGACAGGTCCTCAGAACGAGTGGTATTTTTTCAGCCACAAGGACAAGAAATATCCAACGGGAACTCGAACGAATAGGGCTACCACAGCTGGTTTTTGGAAGGCGACGGGAAGGGATAAGGCTATTCATCTCAGCAATTCCAAGAGGATTGGCATGCGGAAAACTCTAGTCTTCTACACAGGACGTGCCCCCCATGGCCAGAAGACCGACTGGATCATGCATGAATATCGCCTCGACGATGACAATGCGGCCGCTGAAGTTCAGGTAATTCCTAGTTTTTGCTGTTCTAATTATATACCTGTGTGGTTTTATTTAATTTAGTTTTGGATAATTAGTATTCTACTTTTATATCTATCTTTCGATCCTCTCTTTTTTCTTTTTTTTGGTGAGATTATATTTAGGGAAATGCTTAATTTTCTTTTCTTCTGCTCACCGTTGGTTCAAGCAGGAAGATGGCTGGGTTGTCTGCAGGGTGTTCAGGAAGAAGAGTCATAATAGAGGTTTTCAACCAGAAATTGCTGCTGAAGAGAACATTGCTCACATGGAACCAAATGGTTCCACTCCAATATTTGAGCCCAATAAACAGAATTTGCAAATGCCATACGAATTTAACCTTGACGGATCCATGCATCTCCCACAATTGTTGAGTCCTGAGTCGGCTGTCAACCCGCCATCGTTTCTATCGCCAGTCTCCTTCAACACCATGGATATGGAGGGTTCTCAGAACTTGTTGACGCTAACATCTGGTGGAGTCATGCAACATCAGATGAGGTTTAATGGGGATTGGTCCTTCTTGGACAAGCTTCTTACATCCCATCAAAACCCGGATCAGATTCAGAACAAGTGCAATCTTTCATCCCAGTCTCTTCTTCATGTGGGTCCTTCAGCTCAAAGATTCCCATTTGAGTACCTTGGCTGCGAAACGGACATTTTAAAGTATTCTAAGTAGATTCTAGTGGACATCATAAAGAGGTTAATTACGAGCTATCTATCTCTATGTGGGCGTGCCTGCCTTAATATTTTAGCTTCTCCTGGCATCTCTTCTCCTCATGCAACACTCATTTTCACTTCCACTGGAGTAGAATAATCGAAGGATATGGAAGAACGAATCACTTCAATTAGTTTTTCCAAATATATAATATTTGTCAACAATTTCAAATATTAATTATAAAATGAAATGAAATACAATTCTCTCTCCTCTTCTCCGCTTGCATAGATTCTCCCACCTCGGCCATTGCCGCAATCTTTCCTTCTTTTTCCCCCGGCCTTCGCTCCACTTCCCCCCGCGGGGGGCGCCCACATCCAAAGGTTTTGACTGCTCAGGGTACTAAGGTGTCATTTGGTTTAATTTTTTATTTTTTATTTTTTATTTTCTGTTTTATGCTTAAAATAAAAAAATAAAAAATATTTTTTTTATTTAAAAATTTTCTTTGTTTTAAGTTAAAAACGCTCAAAATGACATTTTGCCATTTTTTATTTTGTGTGTAAACTTATTTTCTGTTTTTTAAAATAAATTTTGAAAATACAAGTGATCAAATGCGTCATAATTGTTTTCCTTATTTTCAAAAAGATAAAATAGTAAATACGCTTAAAATAGAAAATTAAAAATAAAAACAAAAAATAAAAAAACAAACCAAATGAGTTTTTAGATTTTCTAATTCGGCCACGTACCTTAGGGTGCTGAGATTTTTTAACTGCTAAGTCAAAACCCTTGTCTCAATTTTTATGCTAAATACACCCTAGTACATATAATTAACCAACTATTTGATTTTAAAATTAAATTTTGAATTTGAAATTTCAAATTGGTTAGTATTAGGATTTGGTGAGGGTTAAATCGGTTTGGATTTATGGTTAAATTTTGGGTTGAGTTTGGATAAGATTGGTTAAAAGATAAATATAATGTTAATTGTAACTTAAAAATTTGAGGGGGTATTTGATTAGTAAAAGTTTGGCCAAAATATACAGTAAAAATACAAAAATTTAATATAAAAGTGATATGTGGTAAAATTTAATTGGAAGAAAATACAAAAAATTAGTAAAAATTAATTTTTATTATTGTTTTTAAAATAAAAATATTGGGTGAGGATTAAAGTTATTTTTTATTATAAAATGGTAATTTTAAAACTTCTATGACAACTGTTAATCGACAAATTCTGGTACAGGCAATCAGTATGATTTCAAAAATTAAAAAGATATTTTGTTTATTTTCATCATATCTTAGGGATAATTAGTGTAATTACGCATTTACCCTTAGTATCATTGTTGAAGTAAATTTTTTATTTTTATTTATCTTATTTTATTAATTACATGATTAGTTTTAATTTGTTTTTTGTATATTAATTGAAAGAATTATGGCTGCCTTTCGAGTTAAAAAAAAAGGTGCAAGTCTCTTCAAAATTTTACAAATTTTTTGTCACCTCAAACTGCATAAATTTTTATAAAATTCAACAATTCTTTTTAAATTTATTTTAGTTCTCTACAAATCTCTACAAATTTTAATAAAATTCCTATAAATTTTTAAAAAATCTGACATGAAAAGTTAAAAATTGTCTATCAGAACGAATTTTCACTATCCATCTTCACATTTTTGTTTTTTATTAGTTGCACTTCAAACTTAAAAAAATTAACCAAACACATTTTAAACAAAGTTAAGGAACTGCAAACGCCCCGTATTAAATTCAAATACTCGTTCGGCAAATTGTGACATATCAAGTTTTATTATACTATATTTCTTATTTTATTTGAATTTCAACATCATATTATATTTTTATTATTGATCGTGTTTAGTTAACAATTTTTATTTCAAAACTAAAATAAATAAATTTTATTCTAATATTAATTAAAAATTTGAAAACTTTATTTAAACCTTGAGATCCTTAGGGCCTGTTTGGTAGACAAAATATGAAGGAAAAAGTATAATAAAAGTAGAAAGATGTGATATAAAGGTGATATGTGAAAATTTTTTATTAGAGGAAAGTATAAAAATTAGTTAAAGTTGGCAACTTTTGGTGAATTTTGGTGTGGCCAAACAGGCCCTTAATATAAAAATAGCATTTAATATAAAAATACAAAAAATATAAAAAAAATAAAAAACTAACTATGTGTGTCAGATTCTAGTAAAACCACATGTTAATCTCTCAGTTGACCATCAAATTTAAAATTTTTATCAACTTTTATTAGTGACATATTTGTTTGTTTTTTTTTTTTTTAATTTCTATCTTTTTGTTGGGTAATTTTCTTTTCTATTAATATAAATTATTGGTGGATGATATCATCATCATCTCAGGTGATGATGCTGAGAGTATTTCTACACTGAAAAGTTATTTGGGGAAGCAGTTTAAGACAAAAGATCTTAGTGCATTACGCTATTTCTTAAGAATTGAGATTGCTCGCTCCTCACAAGTTTATCTCATTATCTCAAAAGAAATATATATTTGATTTACTCTCTGGGATTGGTCTTTTAGGATCTCATCCTGCTGATACTCCTATGGATACTTTTGTTCATTTAGATTTTGAGAGTGGTGAACTGTTCTTTGATGTTGGCAGATATCGTCCACTTGTAGGTAAGCTGATTTATCTCACTATGACACGGCTTGATATTACATATGCTATTGGAGTAGTCAGTTAGTTTATACATTCTCCTTGTCAGTCTTACTTTGATGCTGTGTGTCGCATTTTGAGATATTTGAAAATTTCACTTGGTCGAGGTCTAAGCGATCGACCTTCCACAACAATAGACATGATTGGATATAGTGATACAGACTGAGCTGAGAATCGTTCAGATTGAAGGTCTACTTTTGGATATTGTATCTTTATTGGTAGCAACCTTGTTACTTGGTGAAGTAAGAAACAATATGTTATAACTCAGTCTAGTGCAGAGGATGAGCATCGTGCATTGGCTCATACTGCATCTGAGATGCTGTGGGTTCGTTTTCTTCTTCAGGATTTTGATTTTTCAGTTCCAGCTCCGATATCTATATTCTATAATAATCAGGCTACAATATTCATTGTTAATAATCATGTATTCCATGAACGAACCAAACATATTGAAGTTAATTGTCACTTCATTCGAGATTTTTTACTTAAACGTGATATTGCGACTCTATTTGTACGCTCTAATTCTCAGTTGGGGATACTCTTACAAAACCATTAACTCGATTTTTGCTTCAAAAGTTGTCCACCAAACTGGACATATTTGACCTTTATGCTCTAATTTGAGGGGGAGTGTTAGGATCTTTGGAATATTCTAGGATAGTTAGGATTTGATTTATGAGGTGTAATTATGTTTCCTAAATTGATGTGTATCCTAATAGAAGGCTTATTAATTTGATTGTAATCCATCAATATAAATACAATATGAAAGAGATGAGAAAATTAACTCAATACTCCTAATTTCTTCTGATATTGTTCAACTCAATCATTTCACTTAGTCTTCTACTCTCTGCATAGAAACTGTTAAGAGTAAAATAATAATAAAGTTGTCATTTTCTCTAATAACTTCAGCTTTTGGGTAAAACGGTAGTGAACAATTAAACATAATATCTAAGCAGGCAAAAGCCTTATGTATAAAAATAGGCCTTGTTGAGAAAGCAAGTCTAATCACATGAGGCGGCTTGTTCGAGAGTTTATGATAATAATATAAACTGTGCCAAAATTAATAATAAGTAATAAAATTATCCCTCTAATAATAGGTAGATTTTAGTTGAAATGATGAATAGCAGTTACCTTCTCCATTGCTTATAAACAAAATTTGTGGTAGCTGCTGGTTAATTTTTGCACCCCTCACATTTTTTAGGATACATCAGTGGTTCAGATCCTGTCTGGGACTTTGTTGGATGACCTTTCAGCCGCGTTTCTTCCGGCTGTATAAAATTTTGAACGTGTTGCTCATTTAGTTTCCAATGAACTCGGAGCTCCTCCACTGGCTGACATTTCTCCGGTTTTGGATATTCCATCTTCTGGAGTCACTACAGGTACCACCTTTCTTCAGTCTATTAAAAATTAGCGGATCGTTTTTTTCTTTTTTTTTTTTATACGTTAATTTGTGTACTTCTTTCTAAATTTCTCTCCAGGTCAGGCAGTTCCTTCTCAGGGCCCAAGTGTCGTACCTGCAATATGCTCCACATCAAGTTTGGCAATGGCTCAACCAACAGATGAAAGGGAGAGGAGATTTACTTTACCAAAATCTATTGTTGAAACCCGTAAAACCGGGAGGAAATTAGTCCGGCCTCGAATAACAAAGCCTGAAGAACCTCAGGGAGATACAGAAATGCTAGAAATTTTGAGATCCAGTAATGATGGAAAGCCTGCGCCCTCTCGTAACTTGGAAAATCAAGGCGGCATCACATTACCGGCCCAACTTTCCGCAAACACCGTGCTTCTTCAAACCCTTTTGAGTTACATGAAGGGTCACTCATCGAACGCAGCACCAGCTCTAATGTTACTGCACCTGTGCTGAAGAAATCCAAAGGCTCAGATTTTCCACCAGAATGTCCAAAAGGACAAATTACCCCTGTTTTGGAAAATTTGGAAACTCTACCAGCCATTGAAGAACCTTCAGATGCTATTGCTGATTTGCCCCAAGGTTCCCATAAGGAAGCCGTTGATGCTGAGAAAGATGATGTGAAGACTACAGGGGAGCAGGATGAGGAACCAAAGCTAGGTGGTACAAATCAAATTGAATTGCAGATTGAGAGCAACGATACTGTGGAGGAGATAGCGGATAAGCAAAATGAATCAGATGGGGGCTCTGATGATGCAGAGAAGGTTCGCACTGAGCAGCATGCCCAGCCGTCTGCAGTGGAATTTGGAAGTGAGCGGGAAGAGGGAGAGCTGCTCCCTGATGTTGCAGATGTTGAAAGTGGTGGCAATAGCATAGCGGAGAGCCAAGAAATTAGGGAAATCCTGCCCAGAGCCTGCGGCTCCTCCTGTTAGCTCACCTGTGGCTGATGAGGAAGCTCTAGTTGATGCTGCAGTCGGCTTTGGGGAAACTAGCTCTCAGGTTCTGAGCATTGAGGGTGATACGTGTTTCGCAGCAAAATTTACCGTCGGAACTGCTGACCACGCCAACCAGAAATGCAATCAACAACCTGCTGAACAAAGACAGAAGAAAGGTTACGGCCGGAGTGGAGGTCTCTGGTCGAAAAACACTCCGATGCTTAAGTCAGCAAGTAGCTCAAGGAAGAAAGCTTAGTAGCTTAAGTTGGCAATAGTCAGCTTACCATAATTGTCCATTAGAATGTCGTATTTATAGTAATGTAAATAATAAATAAAATATACCTGTGATTTGATTGCATCTATGCTTGCGTGCCCCTTTTTTCCTTCCTTGTTTTAAATGCCTTTCACTGCTCATTTAATGCCTCATACCTTTCATTTAATGCCTCATACTTTTCATTAAATACTCCATACCTTTCATTCAATGCTTCTGGTAGTTAAATACGGCAATATAGCCAGAATTTCGTGGTCAAACTGTCTACCTGTCACATCTATCAACTACTCATAATGAAATGAACTGACTTAGTTACTCCCTTAGGGATAAATACCTAGTTCAGTCATAACTACGGTGCATTTATGGTTATGATCCCTCGTTAAGACTGTGGGTCCCAGGCCTAACATTTACTAGCCGCCAATCAATGGGCCGAACAAATTGGCTATTGAGGTCTTCGGCTACAGCCACGTAGCAACACATTATCTATAGATACTGTGAATCAGGGTATCCCTTAGAATATTAACCCAAAAACACGTGTCCGTGTATAACACTAACGTGGAACTCTCGTGCCATCAATCAACTGTTCAGCAGAACGCCACGCGTCAACGTGCTCGGTCAATGACTTTGTGACTCATGCAAATTTGCTCGACATTGGGCCACGTGACACCTTGACTATACTTGTTCGGCACTCCATACGTCAAAGTATTATTTTACCCAACAATACGATAGAAACAAATGCTGGGGGTTCAGAAATTTTGAATGATGGTAAAAACTAGGTTGCATTGGGAGCAGATCAGAATGCTGAAACTGTCTTAGATACAAGTGATAGAACTTCAGCAAGTGCTACTGCAGAAGTTGATACGTCAAAACAAGGTAGTTCGAGCATTACTGCAGAAACGCAAGCAAAGCAAGTATCCCCTGTCGGGGAGAGTTCAACTACTATTAATTTGCAAGAGAGGGCAAAATAAAGCTCTATACTAAGGCAAGCAGGAGTGTTTTCTCCTTCAGTGGGTAGAGGTCGTGGAAGAGCTGCTTGTGGTCGTGGTGGGCATGGTGGACGTGGGCAATCCTCTGGTGGCCAGGGCTAAAAGTCTTTGAGAGGTAATTGAACAGGATTTGTTGAAACAACTTTTTCTTGCCTCCTGTCTCTCTCCATGCTCATCTCTGTGAAATCCAATGTTAATGGTTTCTTGTACTTGTACAGAATGGCATAAGCAGTTCAGGGATTTCTGACTCTATGTTGATGATGATATTTTTCATTTCTTTGCAGTTTCTCTCTCCTTCCCCCCCTTGGGCAAGTGGCTTCCCCTGTGATTTGATCTACTACCGACATCTACTCTTCTCCCTCTATTCAATTTGATTGGTGTTTCTACCATCCGTTTACTTGTGTTTCTGTCCTCTTTTCTGATGTATGTTTCTTCTTACATCTACCTCAGTGGAAATTATTTTGTACTTATGCCCAGCAGGGCTATCTTTAGCTCCTGCCATTTAGACCAACAATAAAGATTGGTGTACTTCTATACTATCTCATTTTGACCAATGTGAACTTGAAGTTCAGAAAATTGTTTGCTTGTAAGGAGTTGCTAATGGATTACCTGATACATTTACTGATAGCTTAAGTATTAGAATCATATATTCTTGCTAGAAATGCAGTAGCTCATATTAATATGCTTTTACCAAAAATGCAAAAGCATTTTAATATTAATAAAAAATAATATCCTTCAAGAATATTATTTTTTATTAATATCCTTCGTGAATATTGCTAGATATTTGTTCATATATTTCTAATGGAAGTAGTTACATCATATTTGTAAGGCTTGTTGGATATTGACATATATAATATATCAATTGGCTGAAGCAAAATCCAGTGTTATATTCAATCAAACTTCAGCTATCACTATGTGAATTAAAACAATTCAAACACGTAATATAATTGACTGACTGAATATCTTATTAAATAAGGATTTATAAATAATTTGATTTGCTCATATATTTTTACTAAAAGGTTAGACTCTGGATTTGCTATAATTGTTGTTTACCTTGACGATTTGAATTTAGTCGGAACTCTTGAAGAGCTAATTAAAATTATTGATTTACTGATAGAAGAATTTGAGATTAAAAAAAAAAAGATTTAAGAAAAATTGAGTACTGCCTCAGCTTGCAGATCGAGCATTTGTTTAGTTGAATCTTTATTCACTAATCTACATATAGTAAACAGGTTTTACGACAATTTTATATGGATCAAGTTCATCTATTGAATTCTCCTATAATAGTTCAGTCTCTAGATATCATGAAAAATCCATTTAGACCTCAAGATGATGTGGAGGATCTACGTGGAGGAACTACTTAGTCCTACAGTACCGTATTTTAGTGGCATCAAATCTTTGATATCTTGTAAATTGCACACAATTAGAGATTGCATTTGTAACTAATCTACTAATAAAATATAGTCTTGATCCTACTTGACGCCACTGATATAAAGCACATTTCATGATATTTGCGAGGTAGAACTGACTTAGATTTGTTTTATGTCTCAATTAGTTTGGTATGTAGGTATTGTATATAAGATCTACATAAACCCAAGTCACAAATTATTTACATAAACCCGAGTCACAAACTGGCTATGTTGTTATTTATGATGGTATATTAATATCTTGGAAGTCAATAAAGCAAACACTCACTGCAAATTTTTCTAACCATTCTGAGATAATTGCAAATTATTAAGCAAGCAAAAAAAGTGTATCACTGTTGTCAACAATTGGGCATATTCAAGAATAGTGTGGGATTTTGTTAGTTAAGAAATGTTCCAGCAATAATATACGAAGACAATGTTGCATCTGTCGCACAACTTCTAAGAAGATATATAAAAAGTGACAGAGTTAACACATCATAAAATTTCTTTATACAAATGAGTTCAAAAGAAAGGTGATGTATATGTTTCAACAAATTCGTTCATGAGATAATCCGACAAATTTATTCACAAAAGCATTGCTCCTGTTCGGCAATAAATTATACCGCCGGAACTGCTGACCATGTCAATTAGAAATCCGCCCGTGAACCTGCCGAACAAAGACAAGAGAAAGGTTACGATCGGAGATGAGGTCTCTGGCCGGAAAACCCTCCGATACTTAAGTCAGCAAATCGCCTTTGGGAGAGAACTTTTTCAGAGAAAATGCGCAATCAAACAACTTGGCAATAGTCAGCTTACCTTATTGTCGAGTCAGATCTCGTATTTATAGTAACGTAAAGTAATAAATAAAATAATACCTGGGATTTGACTGTATTTAAACCTCCAAGTACCTTCTCCCTTTCCTTACTTTAAATGCCTTTCACTTCTCATTTAATGTCCCATACCTTTCATTAAATGCTTCTGGTAGTTAAACACGGCGATATAGCCGGAATTCAGTTTTCAAACTATTTACCTGTCACATCAGTCAACTACTCTTAACGAAAGTAACTAACTTAGTTCCTTCCTCAGAGATAAATACTAAGTTCAATCATAACTATGGTGCATTTATGATCGTGACCCTCGTTAATGCTGTGGGTCCCAGGCCTAACATTTATTAGCAGCCAATCGATGGGCCGAACAAATTAACTACTAAGCTCTTCGGCTACTACCACATGGCAACACATTATCCATAAATACTGAGAATCAGGGTATCCATTGGAATATTAGTCTAAAGACGCGTGTCAATGTATAACACTCACGTGGAACCCTCATGCCATCAATTAACTGTTCGGCAGAACATCACATGTCACCTTGATTATACTGTTCGGCACTTCACATGTCAAAGTATTATTTTACCCAACATTTTGCCCCAACTCTAGTTGGGAAAACTTTATTTCCCAATCAGAGTAGTAGATAACAAAGGTTTTGCCTTATCAGTCTCCTAAATCTTCCTACGCGATTTGTCGTTTAGTACCCATCTGACGTATTTCAAATCTGATTGGCCACTTCTCTTCGCTAGTAATGACACGCGTAACGCCCCTTCAGCTTTTCACCTGTCGCGCCGCTTACACAAAACCCTATGGCAGCGATCCCCCAAACATTTATTATCAGAAATTCAAAAAACGGGGCGGTAATTAGTATAATTTTACCGCTCGTTACCCCTTTTCGTGGTGCTGTTTCGCTTACACTTTGCAGGTATACATACATATATAAAGAAAACTCGTCTCCTTGGCTCCTCTTCTATACGATTCAAGTCCTGCAACTTCCTCAATTTTTCTTTCTCTCGAGCTTACATTCCTCTCTCTCTTCATTTCCTTCCCGGAATCTTCACTCTCGGTGAGTCAATCCCTCCGAATCACTATCTTTCATTATGGGTAAACTCGCGAACGGGCTCAACTCTGAGGAAAAAATTAGGGTTTTCAAGGAGAAGTACCAGATTCCCCCAACAGTGGGAATCAGGCTCGCCCAAAGGGCGAGCGCGTACCAGGGGAATTCCCCGTAGTAGCCATCACTGAAGGTGGCCTTAGGTTTCCCTTGCATCCTTTCCTTCGCTCTGTCATGAGCATCCTAGACCTTAGACCCAGGAATCTCACTCACAATTTTTACAGAATAGTCAATGGGGTGATAGAAATAAACAGGCGATACAGATTTCACATTTCTGAGTGGGATCTGCTTTATTGTTACTCTATCCAGAAGGTGAAGAAGGACGAGAACAGGTGGTATTTGAAATCCTGACCAGAAAAAGTCTTAGTCCATATGCTGCCTGATATGATTAAATCAGAAAGTGACCTGTGCGTTGTCATGGGTCACTGGACACACGATCCAAACGAAGATCATTTTCCAATCGTCCCTCTAGTTTCTTTGGGCCCAGGTTGATTGATTTCAAGTGCTACCAGCCCTTATTCTTCTTCAACTTCCTATTTTTAGCAGTACACTAACCTCTTGATTTGATTTCTGTGCAGCCGAACAAGCAAAGAAGTTCTGGGTCGGTGGTACTCGTGCAGACAAGGATCATCTCGATCAAGTATTCAAATTCCTCGGGGGTCCTGATCTTTACCCCTTTGCCAGATCGGTTCTAATTTTGTTCGGCTTCAGACCATCTCACCAAACTTTCATCACTCCTCCCCAAGGTTTTGCCACTACAGAAGTGATCAGGCGGCTCCAGTGGTGGTTTAGGGCCACTGCCGAAGAAAAAGAAGACTTTTACGCCCTCAAGCATCCGGAGTGGGTTCGACCTCCACCGTTTTGCCCTACCTCTGGTGGCCCAGACAATTTCTGCTCTAGAAGCAACAATCCCCGGTCCTGCCGAACAACCTAGAAGGTGGAGACTGGTCTTGTCGGACGAGGAGGAGGAAAAAGAAGAACTGCAGCGTCCTTCAACCCCCGAATACTCGTCAGAATTTGGGGAGGAATAAGGAGAAGAGGAAGTTTCAAGGCTCTCTCCAGTTTTTGAGCTTTTTTCTGGGGAAGAAGAGGAATTTAGCCTTCCTGAGACCGCTGAGTTCATTCCCGAAGAAGAGACAACCCCCATTGATTATAAAAAACTTGCTCTGGAAAGAGCTAAGCAGCAGAAGATTAAGGAGGCAAAGAAGAATGCTGAGGAAGAGAAGGCCGCCGGTAAGAGAAAACTCAACGAGAGGAAGGCTCCTGCTTCTATCACCGCCGAACAAATCCTCAAGGTAAAGATCAAAAAGGGGAAGGAGCAGGAGACTCTTCAGCAAAAACCCTCTGATCCCTCCCAGCAGAAGAATGCTAAGACTTTGCCAATGGGGGAGGTTCAAATCGCCGAACCCCCCATGCTGACAAAGGAGACATCTGAGAAGGAGGCAGCTCCTCCCAAAGACGCGCCACCTAAGGCTGTTGAACCTACTCCCTCTCAACCAACTGGGCCCGTGCCCCTTGCAATTGAGTATCCGGCCAATCCGGTTCGAGATTCTCCTCCCTTCATCCTGAAAATCCTCATTCCCAGCCTTAAGTTTCCTCAAGGCCGACCATTCATGATCTAAGACACAGCCTTTCACCATGTCGAGGAGTACCTCAGAGGAGTCCTCCCTTCTCGAGGCGTCCAGGCCATGAGGAAGAACAAGCTGGAGGACATCCACAAGACACTAATGAAAAATGCCATCTTCTAAGTATAACAATGTCCCCCTTAATTTTTTTCCCTTTATGAATCTCCTTTTGCCACCGAGCTCTCTGACTTTCTCCTTTATCACCAGATTTCTCTTTGTACCATGGAGCTGATTGCTCAAAGCCAGGCCCTTGATGCCAAAGTTGAGCTGGACAGGTCAGAGATCAAAGATCTAAAAGTGAATGTAAGGAGCTTCGAGAAGGAGAAAAAAAATCTCCAATCCAATAATGATACTTTGGCAAAAGAGAGGAACCAGCTTCAGGATAAGAAGAAGAATCTCAACCACCAGCTCAACTCTACCCTTGGCCAAGTAGAGGGGAGCAAGGCTCGTGTGGAGTTCATGGACAAAATCTTGGTTAAGAAAGATGATGAGCTATTGGAAACCAATGGTAAACTTTCCAAGACCGAGATTGAGCTGGTCTCTTCTAAGGCCGAGCAGGATAGGCTTTCCAGGGAGTTGGGGGATTCCAGAGCTGAACACACCAGATTAAGGCAGGAACTTGATGGCCTTCGAGCAGAACCTGGACTCAAGACTCGAGCTCTGGAAGAGAAAGAGATTGCTCTCCGAGGAGCCGAATAGAAAGCTAAAGTTGAGGTTGAGGCTCAAATAAGTGACTACGTGGAACAAATGAAGGATGCTCACAACGACTTCTTCCTTAAGGGTTGGGAGGCCGCCATGAAGAGGAACAACATTGATCACCCCAACCCCATATATACAGAGGTCCTTATCTAGATCCACAACGTCCACCTCCTCAGTTCAGCTTTGAACGCCCACCTCAGACTCCTTCCATCCAAACTACCAAAGAAAACATTGAGGAGGGAAAGGTTGAAGTGGAGAGTTCCCAGAAAGACACTACTTCCCAAGGACTTAAAGAAATTAATCTAATTGTGAAGAGTGATCCTACTAAGGAGGGAGAGAAGTGAGCCTCTCCCCCCTCTTTATTGTTTTTCATTCCGTACACTTGTTAAAGCACAACGAACAATGTAATCTCTTTATCTTGAATAAATGGAAGTATTCCATTCTGTTCTGATCATTTCCCTTACTTTGCTTTTTGCATCTCTGCTTCTTTAGAACTGACGATGCCCTTATTGGAAAGTACTTTGATTTGATCACTGATGAAGTTATAGAAAGAGCAGCCGAAGAGTATCTTGAAGTGTTCTCCCATGAAATAGCTACAAATCCTTACAATAAATGTTGATGTCTTACCTTAAACTTCATTAGGATAGCTTCCACAGTTGACAACAATGTCCATTGTAACTTTACTCAGAAATATATAATAAAGTTTTATGAATTGTTCCAGTACATGCTTTCACCCATTGGGGCTTACCTTATTGTTCATTCGTTCGTTTATATAAGTGTCTTCAATGAGCATAACTTAATAACTGAGTTTCGCTAGAGCTGTATTTAAAATTTGAATGAGGCTTGTGTTTAAAACCATGCTTTTCAAGCGCGAAATATAACTTTAACTAATCAAAAGATTGCTTTCCACTTACCTTAAATTGTTCGGCAATAGCTTTCTGAGAAGTATCTCTATCTTCATGTTAACGCTGAACTTCTTGAGTGATGACTTTTGCTTCTTAAGTGCTCTCGTCGTTTCTGATAACCCTTTTCAGAAAACTGGGGAGTTGAATCCCAGTTTAAAGAGAATACCTGGTCGATAAATAAACCAGGACTGAACCAACATCCAAAGGGATGTGGTACCTTTCTGTACCAATGCTCGGCAAGCCGAGCATGGCTCCTTTCTGATAATCCTTTTCAGAAAACTGAGGAATTGAATCCCAGTTTAAAGAAAATACCTGGTCGATAAATAAACTAGGACTGAACCAACATCCAAAAGGATGTGGCACCTTTCGTACCAATGCTATGCAAGCCGAGCATGACTCCTTTCTGATAATCCTTTTCAGAAAACTGAAGAATTGAATCCCAGTTTAAAGAGAATACCTGGTCGATAAATAAATCAGTACTGAACCAACATCCAAAGGGATGTGGCACCTTTTCTGTAACAATGCTCGGCAAGCCGAGCATGGCTCCTTTCTGGACCCACACCCAAAAGGGTGTGGCATCTTTCTATTAAACACTTAATTGTCATAAGCTTTTGGAATTGCTTTATTTGCTTTCATAAAAGAAAAGCTTTCCAATGAATGTACACAATCTTTAATAATGAATGTACCATAACATTAATGATAGTACAGTTTCAAGTGGGTTATATTCCATGGCCTTTTGATTGGCTTTCCTTCCATGTCAGTCAACCTATAAGCTCCATTGCCGAGCACTTCCGAGACGAGGAATGGTCCCTCCCAATTGGCTCCAAGTTTTCCTTCTGTCTGGTCCTTTCTGCTCCCCATCAGTTTTCTTAACACAAAGTCACCAGCTTTGAATTCTCTGTGTCTGACCCCTTTGTTAAATTTCCTCCTTGTTTCTTGCTGGTAGTTGGCTAACCTTAATATGGCAAATTCTCTCCTTTCATCAACCAAATCTAGGCTCACCGCCATTGCTTTATCATTTTCTCCTTTATCAAAGGCTTGAGTCCTGATGCTCGGCAGGCCAACTTCCAGTGGAATGACAGCTTCAACTCTATAAGCCAGAGAGAATGGAGATTCTCCAGTTGATCGTCTGGGGGTTGTTCGGTAGGTCCAAAGCACTGATGGCAATTCATCTACCCATTTCCCTTTTGTTGCCTCCAATCTTTTCTTGATACCACTGAGAATAACTTTGTTTACAGCTTCAGCTTGACCATTGCTTTGGGGGTAAGCTGGTGTTGAGTAAACATTTTTTATCCCATATCTGGAGCAATATTTCCTAAATGGGGCACTGTCAAATTGTGTCTCATTGTCGAAAATAAGTGTCCTAGGGATACCATACTTGGTAATGATGCTCTTCCAAACAAATTGAATGGTATCAGCATCCCTGATGTGAGCCAAAAGTTCTGCTTCCACCCATTTAGTGAAGTAGTCAATGCCGACCACTAGAAACTTTCTATTCCCTGAAGCGGTAGGCAGTGGTCCCATAATGTCGAGTCCCCATTGAGCAAATGGCCAGGGACTGGTTAGCGGGCTGAGTTCTTGTGCTGGCTGGTGAGGTATATGAGCAAACTTCTGGCATTTCTTGCACTTTCGAACGTAAGCTTGAGCATCATTTCCCATCCTCGGCCACCAATATCCCTATGTAATGGCTCTGTGTGCCAACGACCTGCCCCCAGTATGTGCTCCACAGATCCCTTCATGTAGCTCATAGAGGAAATCTTGCACTTTATCAGGATGAACACAAAGGAGATGAGGACCTGTGAAGGATTTCTTGTACAGCTTATGATCAGGAGAAAGCCAAAACCTGGTAGTCTTTATTCTCAGTTTCTTCGCTTCCGTTTTGTTCTCTGGGAGAGTACCATTCTTTAGGTAAAGAATGATTGGGTCCATCCAAGATGGAGCCACTTCAATACACATTAATCCTCCATCTTTTGCAATGCTCGGCTTCTTCAGAACTTCCATGAAAGCCTGGTCTGTTAGCCTTATTCGAGAAGAGGCAGCCAACGTAGCAAGTGCATCAGCATGAGCGTTATAGTCTCTCTCAATTAGCTCCACGCTAGCTTTATTAAAGTCTTCAATCTTCTTTTTTGCTAACTGTAGATACTTCGCCATCCTCTCACTTCTAGCCACATACTCTCCCTTCAGTTGGTTGGCAACCAACTGAGAGTCAGTCTTTATTACCACATCTTTTGCCATCAATCGCTAAGCAATGTTTAGCCCAGCGAGGAGAGCTTCATACTCCGCCTCATTATTAGTAGCCTCAAACTTAAGCTTTATTGTATATTCAATAGGGACCCCTTCTGGTGTGGTCAAAACAATACCTACACCAGCTCCCTTCCTAGACGAAGACCCATCAACCTCGATTTGCCAAGGTTGTGGGCCATTCCTGTGTTCGACTGGGGCTTCAGATCTTACTTCGACTTACCATACTTCTTGTGCCGGACCTGGAGTTGGGGTGGTAAATTCTGCTACAAAATCGGCCAAAACTTGAGCCTTTATTACGGTTCTCGGAATAAACTTTATATCAAATGCGCTGAGAGAAACTGCCCATTTGGCCATCCTCCCAGATACATCGGCCCTTTTCAATAAATGGCCAACTGGCTGGTCAATCACCACCTAAATGGTATGGGCATGAAAGTAATGGGCCAACTTCCTGCCAGGGTCAACTTTTCCAAGGAAAGGTATCTGGTCTCTACCCCTTGCATCGTCTTGCTTACATAGTAAATCAGATGCTACTTTCCTTTTTCCTTCCTTAGTAAGACGGCACTAACTGCATGTTCTAAAACCGCCAAATACAATTGCAAAATGTCCCCCGGCTGCGGTGTTGAGAGTATCGGGACGGTTGTCAGATATTCTTTGAGTTTGTCCAGTGCTTTATCTGCCTCAGCATCCCATTGCATTTTATTCGCACCTCTCAGTAATCTGAAGAATGGTTGGCACTTGTCAGATGATCTACTAATGAACCGATTGAGCGTCGCCACCATCCCTGTGAGCTTCTGGACTTCCTTCTTAGTGCGCGGAGAAAAATAGATTTGATGGCTTGTATTTGATCAGAGTCCGCTTCGATTCCCCTCCTGCTCACCAAGTGGCCCAAAAATTTACCCGAGCTGACACCAAAGGCACACTTGGCAGCATTTAGTTTCAACCCAAACTTGTCGATGGTGGAAAAGACATGCTGGAGATGTTGGAGGTGGGTGTTCGACTCCTTGCTTTTTACCACCATATCATCAATATAGACTTCCATCGTCTGTCTGAGGTCCTCCTTGAACATCTTTGTGACTAACCGCTGGTAGGTGGCTCCAGCATTCTTCAATCCAAACGGCATGACCCTGTAAAAATATACCCCTCGCGGGGTTATGAAAAAGTTCTTTTCCTCGTCAGGGTCGTAAATGGGGATCTGGTAGTATCCCCTATATGCGTCAAGGAAGGACATCCTGGAACATCCAGCAGTTGAATCGACAAGCTGGTCGATCTTCGGCAGGAGAAATGGATCCTTTGGGCAGGCTTTATTCAGGTCCGTGTAATCTACGCAAACTCTCCACTTTCTATTTTTCTTCTTGACCACGACTGTGTTGGCCAACCAATGTGAGTAAGAAACTTCCCTGACGGCCTCGGCCTCCCACAGTCGACCAACCTCCTCTATGATGGCCTCTGCATGCTGGAGAGCCGATCTCCTTACCTTTTGTACCACAAGTTTTGCCCCCGGATTCACATTCAGCTTATGAGTTATAATTTCGGGGGAAATACCTAGCATTTCATGTGGAGTCCGGGCGAATGTTCTAATGTTTTTCAAGAGCATCTCCGTCAATTCCAGCTTCTCTTCGGCGCGCAAATTTGAGCCAACCAGAAAGAACTTGTCGTCCTCGACGGGCCCAACCTGGTACTTCTCTAACCCTTCAACGGCTTTCTTTTGTGGATCACCGCCAACATCATCAATTTTTGGGGTGTCCTCGGATAACTCAGTCAATTGAACTTGCTCGAGAATGGTCTTGGACATGAAGGCTGTGACCGACCCTAAATTGTGTTCGGGCTTTTTACCTCTCAAGTGCAAGAGCGTAGTCGCAGTTTTAAACTCGGTGAGTCCAAGGTCGAATTCCACAGGGAGCCTAATGTGTTTAAGTTTTTAGGATGTGGACTGAATTTTAAAACTAAAGAGAATTAAATTTGGAAGTTTATGATTACTAAGTTTAAGGATTTAATAAAATTAAAGACAAGTTCAATTTAAACTAGTTAAAATTAAACTAAATAGGACATTCAGAATTTTAAAGGGAATCAAATGAGATGGCAAAATTTTAAAATAAAATCAACAAAACACTTTCAACTTCAAAATTACTCTATTGTAATTAAAATTAAATTGGATTGAAATTCAATACTAGTAAGAATCTTGATTCAACGTCAAGTCCAGGTAGTTCGCTACTTCGCCTTGGGGTGTGTTTATTTGAAAACGCATGTTTAAATTGAAAAGTTTTGAAAATGTTATAATCAAAGGTCAGTACCAGTGATCTCAAGCGGATATGGTTAAAGACCTTTGTTTCCTAGAGTTTCTCAATTAAACACCAAAATATTAATAAAAATCTGATTTTTAATTCTATTCAAAAGTATTTGAAATTTGGTTACGAAAATTCATACCAGTGATCTCACACGGATTTGGTTAAGAATTTTCGTATTCGAATGTTTTCGAAACAGAAGAAAAATAGATTTTGAAAGGTAAATCCCTTCGAAAAAGGTTTCACAACCTTCACGAAGAGACTACGAACACCCCAAAGCTTTTCGTGAACTACCCTTTCTTGATTCATTGAATCGAGATTAGGGTTTTACGCTACGACTACTTTAAGCATCTTAAAAACAATAAAATAGCATTCAATCATACGAAAAGAGAATTGAAACAAGAAAAACATGATATTACGAAACAAATCGAAATAAAACGAAATAGATTAAAGTGCAACTTACAACGTAAAGCGAATATAAAAGACGAGGTGAAGAATCACTACAAAGACAACGATGAAAGCTCCAATGAAAACAATGAATCCAAGCATCCAAGCTTAAAAACTAATCTAAAAACTCTCAAAATTCTATTCTAACGCTCAATTGAAGGTGCAAAATCCAAAAGGGAACGTCCCTGGGTCGGCCATCTAGCAGAGATTATAAAAAAGTTGTAAAGAAAATCCTAAAAGACAGAGTGAAGCCGTGCGCGCATAACACACTGTGGTCCGGACCGTCTGGCAGGGGGTCCGGACCACAGAAACTTTGTTCTTCAAGTTCTGCTTCTCGTTTGCTGCTTTTGACAGCTTTCTGTCCTCACTTTCTAATGCGATTTTGATCTAGAAAACGATCGATTCAGGCTTCGGCTAAAGAACAAAAGTTGTAGCCCTTTAAGTCTTTTTTCCAACCCAAAAAGAATCAGGTCAATCCAAGATGTGAGTGAAAAGTTATGATCAAAATACTGACAGGGTGTCGAGCCAGAACTTCAGCTACACACCACTTCAACTATCTTGAACTTTGGACTATTTTTTCCTCCTCGGAAGCCACTTTCAACACTGCTAATCTTACTTATTTTCCCCTTTTACCTGCAATTAAGAGAATAAACACTATAAATAATAAAATAACGATAAAACTTTGAAATTAACTACTTAAATGCATCAATGAGTATCAAAATGTGGAGTTTGTAATTACACTTTTCAAGTGTAATCAGCAGTGAAGCACTTTTGAGAGGTGTCTTGGTCCCCCAAGATCGCAATCACTTCCCCACTATATGGAAACTTCAACACCTAATTATAGGTTGAGGGGACCGCCTTCAGGGCGTGAATCTACGACTTTCCTACTATAGCATTGTAGGAAGAAGGGGAATCCACCACAGTGAACTCAACCTCTTGTTCCACTGGGCCTACACGTATAGGCATAACAACCCTGCCCAGAGGCCATATCGGGGCAGAATTGAACCTTAAGAGGGGACATTTTACCGGCTTCAAATCTTCTGCGGTCAACTCGAGCTTCTTAAATAAGCTCAGGAACATGACCTCCGTTGAGCTTCCAGCGTCAACTAAAATCCTCCTCACTGCAGAGTCGAACATGCCCAAAGTAATTACAAGGGCATCATTATGCGGCATCTGAACACCAGAGTGCTCATCTTCGCAAAAGGTGATTCCCTTTACAACTACTTTTCTCGAGTGCTTACTCGGCTGGCCTGCGACGCCCAAGATTTCTTGTCTTTATGAATCGGGGAAGCAGTTGACGACGCTTTGGGGTCGTTGCTCCATATGGATAACATGGATGACTGCAGGCCTAGGAATATCTCTACACGGCCTGGCTCTCGGCAGGGGCTGTACTTCATCGACATTCTCATTCTCGGCTAACTCATCTCGTTGCCTTCTGTGCTCTTTGTCCTGGGGAGCTAACTCTCTGGTTCTAAACTCATCTGCAAATTCTTTCAAGTGGCCCTTCCATACTAACTCTTCCAGGTGCTGCCGCAATGATCGGCAGAACCCGGTGCGGTGCTCCATATCTTGATGGTACGTGCAGTAATCCTTGGAGTTCTCTTTTCCAGGAAAATCTGGCAGCTTCCTAGGCCATCTAAAATATGGCTTATTCTTGATCTGAGGGAGGATCCTGAAGATCGGCACCTTGAACACTGTATTGACCGTCTCGAAGACGGATTTCTCTTTATCTAGGAATTTGGGGCCTTTTCCCCTACTTTTATTTCCCCTTTTTGCCTTGGAATCTTGCCTCTTTCTGTTCGGCAAGCTTTGTCTCGTCCTTTACCTTAGCATATTTTTCAATCCGGCACATGAGATCAGACATATTGGCTGTGGCCTTTTTGGTCAAAGAGAGCCACAGCCTATCCTCCTTCTGCAACCCCAACTTGAATGAAGTGACGGTCAGTTGCTCTGAACACTCCTCCACCTCATTGTAGAGCTCCAAGTACCGGCGGGAATAATCTCTCAATGATTCCCCAGCTTTCCTTTTCATGGTGAGGAGAACGTCAGTGGTTTTTAGTTGTTTTACGTTAGCCAAAAATCGAGTGACGAACTCCTCGGCCAGTTGCTGCCAGCTCCGGATACTGCCAGGGGGCAACTTATGGAACCATTGAAGTGCCATATCCCCAAACTAGAAGGGAATACTCTGCACATGAGATGATCATTACTGCTCCATAGCGTCATAGCCTGCATATAATGGCGGTAGTGGGCCAAAGGGTCAGTCTTTCCATCATAGAGGTTAAACCTTGGAGTTTGGAACTTCTCTGGAGGCTCTGCTTCACTAATTTCATTGGTGAACGGAGAGGCTAAGATCCTCCCCAAAGCTTTTCTTGCCATCATGTGTGTGCTCTGGCTCTGAGCTCCCCACTCATCTTCGTGCCCCCATTCCTCTACCCTCACTTTTCCCGCCCTTTTGCGTCTCATAGTTACCTCTTCCTCATCAGAGTAACCTGCATCTTCTGAATACGCCTCTCGAGTCTTTTTTAGTGAGCCCTTTTTGTGGTACGCTTTGGTGAGCGGGCCAACGTCAGATCTCGCGCTACGTTTTCTAACAGTTTTATCATGGCGCACGCCCTTCCTGGGAGGAATGACATCGCGTCGCGAGTGAGAGTGCACCTCTTCTTGTTCATGGGTATCTCCTTCATCTTCCTCAATGGGGTTCTCATAGAGAACATCATAACTTTTGTCTGACTCTGAATCAGATTGATCAGAATCAACTTCATGGCCTACAACTGGCTTTCCCTTCTCCTTGCTTAACTCCAAAAAAATCTCTTCTAATTCTGCTTGCTTTTCACTAGCTTTAGCCAGCAATTCCTCTCTCCGCTTTACTGCCTCTGGATCTTCCGTTTTCTTTCTCCTGGCATGCTCCAAACCCGGAGTCCGGATAACTAGCGCGCTCCCTTTGGTCTTAGCTGGGGTAGAACCGTCCCCTACTCGTGGAGAGTGTGGAGGAGTGGTGTTTCCTCCTGAAGTCATAATGAAAATGACTGCTAGAAAACTCAATAAAGAACTGAGTAAATTGCTAATGATCAACAAGACAGGGCTAAACAACGAATCCCACGGTGGGCGCCAAATGTTCGGTAATAAAT
Source organism: Vitellaria paradoxa (assembly GCA_019916065.1). Classification (NCBI taxonomy): domain Eukaryota; kingdom Viridiplantae; phylum Streptophyta; class Magnoliopsida; order Ericales; family Sapotaceae; genus Vitellaria; species Vitellaria paradoxa. Next base: position 48,464,586 of record CM034239.1, read on the forward strand.
TTTACTACCGAAACTACTGACCACGCTGACTAGAAATCTGCCCGTGAACCTGTCGAACAAAGACAAAAGAAAGGTTACGGCCGGAGATGAGGTCTCTGGCCGAAAAACCCTCCGATACTTAAGTCAGCAAATCGCCTTTGGGAGAGAACTTTTTCAGAGAAAATGCGCAATCAAACAAGTTGGCAATAGTCAGCTTACCTTATTGTCAAGTCAGATCTCGTATTTATAGTAACGTAAAGTAATAAATAAAATAATACCTGGGATTTGACTGTATTCAGACCTCCAAGTACCTTCTTCATTTCCTTGCTTTAAATGCCTTTCACTTCTCATTTAATGTCCCATGGTAGTTAAACACGGCGATATAGCCGGAATTCAGTTGTCAAACTGTTTACCTGTCACATCAGTCAACTACTCTTAACGAAAGGAACTAACTTAGTTTTTTCCTCAGAGATAAATACTAAGTTCAATCATAACTATGGTGCATTTATGATCGTGAACCCTCGTTAATGCTGTGGGTCCCAAGCCTAACATTTATTAGCCGCCAATCGATGGGCCGAACAAATTAACTACTAAGCTCTTCGGCTACTACCACATGGCAACACATTATCCATAGATACTGAGAATTAGGGTATCCATTGGAATATTATTCTAAAGACGCGTGTCAATGTATAACACTCACGTGGAACCCTCATGCCATCAATTAACTATTTGGCAGAACGCCACGTGTCACCTTGACTATACTGTTCGGCACTTCACATGTCAAAGTATTATTTTACCCAACAACTTCCCATAACTCGCAAAAGATTAGCATGTAAGATTGGAATGTGACATCTCAAAAGATTTATCATGACTAGAGTTCCAAACCAAAGAAAGTTTTAAGTAACTGTTATTCAAAGAAGAGTATTATAAATATATCTAGTCGATAACTACCATAAATGAAAAAGACAATATTCACTGAAAGTAGATACTTTTATCTTTCCCCATAAATGCATCGTTCGTTTTTCTCGACTCTACTTCTTAGTTTTAAGGAGTAGTGTTATTGAATTTTTTAAAAAATTTTACACCGTAAAGAAAGGTAGATAAAGTCGCATTCTGTACCACAACAAGATAGTGGAGCAAAAAAAAATATTAATAAGTAAGGTATAGAGTGAAGATATGGAAATTATACTATTTTTGTAATATTTATTTCAAAGTGACATCCTCTTAGTTTGTCTGTGGAATTGGTGTGAAATTGAATCGCTTATGCAGCAATGCCAAAAACATGACTACCACTTGCAATTAGAAAATATAATCATTAGAAAATATAATCCCCCAAATATAAAGGCATACAATTGTAATTTTACAATGTGCTTGGATACCAAAATTTCAAGGGTTCTGACAAGAGCGATCCAAGATTTTTATTAAGAGAGACACTGAGCACTTAAGAAGGGAACAAAGAATTACGTCAGAGTTAAGAATAAGAGAAAAATGACGTTATTTTTAGAGAGAGAGAAAACTATCTTTATACATTAAACTAATGAATATACTTTTTACAATAGTTTAATAGTTTAATTGACCTTCTTAGGAGCACCTAAGGTTTACTGGGAATGTCTCTCATAAAAAAATTATTATTATTATTAAGTTTATTGTGTAAAGAATTTGTTATGTTAAATGTTAAAATTAATGATATTATGCACAAAAATTCAATGGTAGTGGGATAATGCGATTTATTATACAAAAAATACTTAATTTCTTGTAAATTTCTTTTATGTTTAAAAAAATTTTTGAATAACCTTAATTTTTTAATAAGACTAAAATACTTGAATTTTGAATTAATTTAATTTTTTTATAGAATTAAAATGATAAGGGAATTTTAGTAATTTTATGTCAAAAATCAAGGCGACTCATTTGCCCCTGATCTCTTCTTAGCTCCCTACTAAGTTTTGAGCTATTTTTAAAGTACGGGTTATAAGGTGTTTATATAAATCATATTTGGAAGTTTTTAAGTAATGAGTTTTAGGGTGTTCTCATGAGTTCGCTAAATAATTCAAAACCCATGAGTAAATGTTTTGTTCTTATGTTTCAAACACCCTAATTTGGAAGATTTTTATGGTTTTATAAAATTTTGGACAATAAAACTTTTGTTAAAATATTAAAATCTAAACAAAACCTTTCTTGATAAAAATCTATTAATAAAATATATTTCATATTAATTTAATTAATTATATTTATTTTATTAATAATTAAATTAATTAATTATATTATATTATATATTAAAAGTAATTTTTAATTTAATATATTTTATATTAATCTAATTAATTAAATTACATTAATAATTAATTATTTAATTAAATTAATAATTTATTTTATTTAATAATTAATTATTAAATATAATTTTTATTTAATAAAGTATTTGAATGAAATAATTCATTTAATATGATGCAGCAAAAATAAACAAAGTAAAATTGACAAAATATTTATAACGTACAAAAGAGTGTGAAAATATTTTTTTATTTAAGTTTGTATTTTTTTGGAAATAAAAAAATAAAAATAGATTTAACAAATATATTTTTGTTGCTCATTTTCAAAATTCTACATAAATAAAAAAATAGTAACCATAAAGATTACCAAATGAGGTTGCATATTCTTAACTTAACATTATAGCAACCTGGATGTTATATATATTGAACAGTCTATAGTTTGGATTTGACTTATTTAAACAAGTTTTTTGAATGTTATATATTTTTTATGATCGATAATTTGCATATGACATATTAAGATTAATATTTTTGAATGTCATTTTCAAAATATTTTTTTCTGTGCTACTTTAATATATACATTATAATATATTATTTTATATGTGTAATATAGTATTTACTGCTTAACGAATAAATAAGAATATATGTGTCATTGTATATATTAATAAACAAATCAAAACCTACTTAAAAATAAACTTTCAAGTATGAGTTCATTACTTTTAAACCCATTTTCCCGAACACCTCAAAACTCATATTTTAAAGCATTCAACCACACCCTTAATTTGATGAATCCATCATGGCCTCTATAGGAATTTAATAATTATTTTAAAACTAATGTAATAATTAACACTAACATAAATTTTTTATGAAGTTTTAAACTTTAAAAGTTGAAAGATATTATCTACTAAATAAAATAAATGCTGTAAAAATTAAATTTCAGGACTTTTCCTACATAACCGATTTTTCAAATAATAAACAAATAAATAAATAAATTCTAACTTAAAACTATAATTAACTAGTAATTAAAAAAAGAAATAAACAAATTAAATTTTAATAAATAAATAAGCAATGCTTAATTCAAATCAAACACATCTAGGTAGGATTCTATAAGTATAATGGGATCTTTTAATTACTCAAATTTTAAAATACCTAAATTATTGCGGCGGTCAAGAATGCTTTGCATACTTGTTTATTACATTTAATTTTATAACAAAATTTATACATATATACTAAAATGTGAGAGTGTGAGGAGGGAGTGACATGTAGATTTTTTTTTTTTTTTTTTTTTTTTTTTGGATGAGGGTTACATAGGCCATATGAAATGCTTTTATATGGAGTGCTTCTGTGTGTGTTTATATATATATATAATTTTTTTTTTCTTAGTTTTTGTTAGAGGTATTTGAAAATTTTTTTTAAGTGTTTAAAATTAAATATTATTTTTTTATAAAAATTTTTAAAAATTATAAGCTATCTGACGCATGTTCTGTTTCTTTATTATTATTACTATTATTATTATTTTTTTTTTGTTTGGAGGTTTGATAGATGTTGCATTTTTTTATTTTTATTTTTTTTTTTAGGTTTATAATAGATTATTTTGCTTTTTTTTTTGTCGGTGATTATTTTGCTGTTGTTATGGGTATTTGAAAGGTTCTTTTTTTTTTTAGTATTTAAATACTAAGTATTATTTTTAAATTAAAAGTTTGAGAATTTGTTAGCAATCCGGCACACGTCTCGTTTTTTGTTTTTTTTTTTTTTTCTCTCTTATTTTTAATTTTTGCATCAAATGTTATATTACATTTTTTATATATCTATTTGTAATCGTTCATAAGCTTATATATATTACAAAAAAAAAAAGAAAAGAAAAGAAAAACCCACAATAAAGTATAGGCATTATGCCAATAATAGTAACAACATAAAAAGCGACGAGCCTATTTGAACTCCAACTCTTACCCCCTCTTACTTTTTTTTCATTAAAAGTTAAATTATAAAATTTTTCCTTTTTAGCTAGTTATTTTTACATATAATTTGAAATAAAATAATTATTCTCCATAAGAATATTTTTTACAAATTTAAACAAACACTGTTAGACCTAAATTAATTACAAGAGAATGAAAAAAAATATTTTAAGAACTGAAATAAGTTTTATTTATATTTTCAAAAGCATATAAAAATATGTTTTATGTTTTTTTTTCTAACCTAATCAAATGAAAAAAATTAATTTCTTTAATTTGTTTCTTTATAATTTGTGTTATTTTAATTTTTATCATTACCCTTTCATTATTTGGTAGAGTTTGATATGAATCTTTCAAAAAATAACTGAAAAAACTAACAAAATAGGAAAATAAAATGCTTCAAAAAATTAACTTTTAAGTAGAAAGTCAAATTTATCAAACCAACCATAAGGTTTTTTTTTTTTTTTTTTTTGAAAACTTAATTTGAAATTTTATAATAGGTAATATTTTTAATGAAAAATCTATTTGGTGACACAAAGTGATTTTTAAAAAAAATTAAAATAGCAATTACTCACTCGTTTTAAAAAAAAATTAAAAGACAAGTAATTTGGTGTATTTTTTCTATATTTTGTTTAAAAAATTATTTTTGTTATAAATAAAAAACTTATGATATTATAACTATACCTTAAATTGAATTTTTGTATATAAGTATATACAGCATCATAATGATACAAATGAAAAGAATGAACACCAGTTGTATAATTTTGTTTAATAAAAATATAAAATTAAACCGTTTGGCAAACAAGCGCTTAAAAAAATAATAATAAAAAATAAAATGGAGGAAGGCATGGGTAGCAACGGGAATGTGTAAAATAAAGGAAAAAGTGACGCAGTGAAGATCCAGACGGACGTAGAGAGAGAGAGAGAGAGAGAGATAGATTAGATCCTAGTCCCCTAGAGTGAGTGCGTGCGCGGGTAATGGGGAAGAACGCGGTTCTGATAGGATGCAACTACCCGGAGACGAAGGCAGAGCTCAAGGGATGCGTAAACGACGTGAGGAGGATGTATAGGTGCCTGGTGGAGCGCTATGGTTTTTCCGACGAAGACATCACCGTCCTCATCGACACCGATGACTCCTACACCCAGCCCACCGGTCGCAACATCCGCCGTGCTCTCTCCAATCTCGTCCGATCCGCCGAGCCTGGCGACCTCCTATTCGTCCACTACAGCGGCCATGGCACCCGCCTCCCCGCCGAGACCGGCGAGGACGACGATACCGGCTACGACGAGTGCATCGTTCCCTCTGACATGAATCTCATAACTGGTCTCTCTGTCTTTTGCTCTCTCTCTCTCTCTCTCTCTACTATTCTTGTGCAACCGCAAATATTTAAACCTTAAAATTTCTGATCGATTGATTAAACTGATTTTTCTCATGAATCTCTAATTCCGAGTATGCTGACATCATCTAGTGTATCCTGATCCGGTTAGATCTGTCCTCTCTATGTCCCTTACCTTTTTAAATCTTCTCAATTGTTTCGGGGAAAAGTTTTGTTTTTCAATGTTCGTGGCGTTTTATTTATTTATACACAATAGATGAGATAAGATGCACATAAACAGAATTTATCCTTCAATTTCAGCTAAATACGTTTGTTCCATAACAGTTCTTGCAGTTTTATTTTTCTTTTTTTTTTTCTTTGGGCGATTGGCTTCTCCTGTGATTTGATCTACTACCGACATCTACTCTTCTCTCTATTCAATTTGATCGGTGTTCTACTATTTGTTTACTTATGTTTCTGTCCACTTTTCTGATGTATGTTTGTTCCTACATCTACTTCAATGGAAATTGTTTTGTACTTATGCTCCAAGTTGGACTATCTTCAGCCCCTACCACTCAGACTAGCAATAGATAGCATCACCTGCCATTTTTCTCATTTTGGCTGCCATTTCTTGATGCTGTTGAGTTGCAGCAGTGGATGAGATCATTAAATACTCTCCATTAATCGATCTTTTGGGAAATTTTTATCAAATTTTCTGGATTTGTTTTGTCATTTTTGTTTCTCAATCAGTTGTAGGTGGTTTCTATAATCTTTCCCTGCTATTGGTTTGATAATCTAATAATAATTCGTTCTTTTTTAGATTTAAGCATTTTGATTTATTTTTGTCGATTATCAATAGCTAGAATTTGCATCAGTCAATTTTGTCTGATTTCGATTAAAAAATATACCGCTTTTGTTGTCTATTAACTGCTTAATAAAATACTTCAAAGGATGAGCGATTTTTTCCATCTTCCCAGAGCATGTGTCCCCTCCCAACATACATAGATCACTATGACCCCTTTATTTTCATTGTGAAAGATAGAATAATTTCTCGCAAAAGCAAGGATCCTTTATATATCCCTTGTGTGCATGTGTAAATATATATGCAATTGTTGAGCTTAAAATAAAGTTTGTTAGGGATTTTAAGTAGGATTATGGATAAACCTAGTAGTATCTCAATACCCTGAATTGTGTTATATTAGTTCCATGGTAACTTTGGAGAGGGCTGTTGGGGATAACCATAGTATTACAAAAAATGTAAATTTTGGAGCGGGCTGACTTAAAATATTCTACAGAAGTTCTATAATCTTTATCCAAAGATTAGAGAATGAGAAAAATAATAATTTTACTTTGGAATGGTCCAAATTGCTATTTGAATGTTCCTAAAAAATGGAACGGAAAGGAAAGCCAATTAGATGTATTTTTCCATCTTAGTCATTCTTAAGCATTTTACTTCCAGCCTACTTCTCCCAAATATCAAATAGAAGAAAGTATAGTGTCCTAATAGAGAGAGAAGCAGCAGTGGATTTTGACTATTTATATGTGGTGTATGCAGATGATGATTTTAGAGAGTTCGTAGACCAAGTACCAGAAGGTTGCCGCATTACAATTGTATCAGATTCATGCCACAGTGGCGGACTTATTGACGAGGCTAAAGAGCAAATTGGGGAAAGCATTAAGAATTCTCAGCGAGGGCATGAATCAGATTTCAGTTTCAAAAGCTTCTTGCATCAAACTGTGGAGAGTGCATTTGAATCTCGTGGAATTCACCTCCCTTCAGGTTTGCACCGCCACCATCACGAAGAAGATTACAATGACAGAGAAATTGAGGCTGGCTATGGGGATTGGGCATATTTGAAGAATAAATCTCTGCCTCTTTCTACTCTCATCGAGATACTCAAGCAGAAAACTGGTAAGGACGACATTGATGTTGGCAAGCTGAGGCCAACTCTCTTTGACATCTTTGGCGAAGATGCCAGCCCTAAGGTAAAGAAGTTTATGAAGGTGATCATGAACAAACTCCAACAACATGGTGGTGGTGTGGGAGATGGTGGTGGATTTCTGGGGTTGGTTGGAAATCTGGCTCAGGATTTCCTTAAACAAAAGCTTGATGAAAATGATGAAGGCTATGCAAAACCTGCCCTGGAGACGGAAATGGGCAGCAAGCAAGAGGCTTATGCAGGAGCAAGCAAGCGGGGACTTCCTGACAGCGGCATTCTAATCAGTGGCTGCCAAACTGACCAAACTTCTGCTGATGCCAGTCCATCTGGCAAAGCTGAAGAAGCCTATGGGGCTCTCAGCAATGCTATTCAGATAATAATTGCTGAAACAGATGGTACAGTTACCAATCAGGAGCTTGTACTGAAGGCAAGGGAGATGCTTAAGAGACAGGGTTTCACCCAGCGTCCAGGTCTCTATTGCAGTGACCATCACGTTGATGCTTCTTTTGTGTGCTGATTTAACAAACAATTCAAGACAGATGGGTGCATAGTATTTTTCCATGTCTTGCGGGGTGTGCTTTTATTTACTTTCTGATTTGCAGTATTGAGTAATAAATTCTGAACCAAAAGCTATTTTGTATTCTAGGATGATAACATTGCATTGTGATTATAATGCATATTTGTGCATGTGTGAACTACATCCAATTATTTATTTGTCTTCCCTTATGATAATGCTCATGAGGATAATATATTTGTGTGTGTGTGTGTGTGTGTGTGTATGTAATGGATCCGACATTTCATGCGACTGTACAATCCCTTTGCAAGACGCAGACAATTATATCATGCTTGTTCTTTCCCACTATACACGCTTTGCCTGGTTTTCCTGATTGAGCTGTTTTCCTTGCACTGAATGTTTTTGCTTTTCTACCAAACTGGTCATCCATCAATCGATAGCAAAAATGGCCTCTGGTGTTGTTTCATCTTTCAATCATCAATTCCCTGGATCGATCAATGCTAAATCTGTCAATTAGATAAACTAGTGCTGGCTAGGCAAACTTATTCCAAGGGGAGAGTTTGAAATAAAAAATAAAAAACAAGAAATAATAGAATTGGAGAGAGAAAGTATAAGGTCTACATTTTGTCATATATATCATAAAAGTAAATAAGATATCTTTGAATATACTTACAATACGAGATATGTATTGTAATGATCTGCCTACCAAAATAAAGTTAACTATTACCAAATACTAAAATATAGAATATTCTAATATAAGTAATATATATAAATAATACATCATAACCTAACATACAATATTCGAATACCCCCCCTCAAATTCAAAGTGGTAAACCAACTTGAGTTTGAAAATAAAAATACTTCAAAAACAGTTAAACCGGATAGCAGAACAAGCCGTAAATGTAGAATCTAAAGTTAGGCGGCTGCTGGCGGCAATGAAGTTTTGATGGTGAGTTCCTGAAAGAATTTCGCTGCCACTGGTATGATTATTTTTCAGAATGAAGATTGAAAAATAACTAAACAGAATATACGGCATGCAAAGATAGAATAAGAAAGACAAAACTAAAAAATGTCAAAAGAAAACAACATCATCTTACTCTCCGAAGTTTACGGCCAATAAGAAGGACTGACATCTACTGGTGTATTATAATTGATTTCGTCAAGAATAATACTATGAATATGATGAACAATATAATACTAAGATATCATCCTAAATAAAAAGTATACTGAAACGGTGAAATACGAAGAAATAGAGGTCAGAATCGAAATAAGAAAGGTCAAAAAAATTTAAGAACCGATTCAAACTATGGAAGAAAAAATATTTTGCGATGGTTATGGTAATGTTGTGACAGAGTAAAGCTCTGAAAAGAAAAACATTAGAGAAAAACACAAAAAGCTTTGATATGATTTAGAAGGCGGAATAAAAAATTTATTCGGTAGTTGTGGTACTTTTATGATAGAGTAAGGCTCTAAAAAGAAAAAAACATTATCAAAAAATAAAAACACAAAAATTTCTGATACTATATTGAAATAGAAGTTGAAAGAATTCTTTGTATAAAAAGTGGTAATGAAAAATAATGTAGCAGAATAAGACTATGGCAGCACTGGTGGAATCTGAACAGATCTACTGAGAAGACAGAGTTGGCAAAGTTTGGCAAAAATTTAAAAAAAAAAAAACAAAAGACAAATTAAATCTCATTGAACTTGTGTGACCTAATCTATCTAAGATCGAAAACCATGAGATCTAATACCATCTTGAAATAAAAAATAAAAAAAACAAGGAATAATAAAATTGAAAAGAGAGAATATGAGATTTACATCTTATCATTATATCATAAAGGCAAAGAAAATGCCTTTAAATAGACTTACAATAAGAGATATGTATAGTATACTTACCAAAAAAAATTGTATAGTAATGATTTATATACCAAAATAAAGTTAACTACTTACTAATACTAAAATATAAAATATTCTAATACAGGTAATATATATAAATAATATATCATAACCTAATATAGAATATTCTAACAAAAATGATAGATATCAACCAACACCGACTTATATCTGTGTTTGCTAAGTAAACCAGTACAAGCAATTTGATGCAAATTAATTATTAATTTTAGTCAAAAAGTCGAAGAGTCATTGTCTAGTTTTATGCGAAACCTTTATTCCAATTAATTGTGTTTTAAAACTTGATCAGTCCAAGAAGTCTATTAGTTTTCCTAGATTAATTTGAAGCCGAGGTATTCTAAGAGTCATTACTGTTGCCAAAAAGTCATTATTTACTATAAATAGAGTAAAGAATATAACTTGGTGATCAGTTTTATGTTTATTATTATTGAATGTTTATCTAGAATTCTGTTAAGGTTTTCTTTTCCAGATTTTCCTTAAGAAATCTTGGCTCCAATGGTGTTTGGGGTATTTTAACCTTGGTTACTTCACTTGTGGAATGTTCAACTTACATTAAATGGTATAGGAGCCTGCAAAGATCTATTACCACTACAAATTAATGGCTAGACAAGGTGATAACAGAGCTATTAAAGGAGTTACTAAAGAGGAATTTCAAAATCTTTAGCAACAAATAGCCCAATTATCCTCTAGATTAGCGCAGGCTGGTCTATTAGGTGTTACTTATTCTCCTAACATGGAGCAAAGGGGAGGTCCAGTTTACAACCATCAAAGAAATGCGAGGAATCAGCCTCATATCGAACAAATCCAACTACTACAAGATAAACCTTCAGATAAGAAAATAAGTGCAACTCCTTTTAAGAGACAACCTAGGTATAATCATGCACGTGACCAAGATCACGCATCAAGATAGAAGTCCCTAACTTTAGTGGTGAAGAGCAACTAGATGAAGTCCTACATTGGTTAAATAAAGTGGAAAGGATCTTTGAGTTCCTTGACTTCCCAGAAAACAAGAAGGTGAAGTTGTTGGCCATAAAGTTGAAGGGATATGCTTTTTCTTGGTGGCAACAAATCCAGATGACAAGAGTCCAATCTGGAAAAAAGAAAATTCAAAGTTGGCCAAAGATGTAACAAATGATTCGAAGCCAATTTTTTCTATTAAATTATGAAAGAATTCTCTTTCAACGATATCAGTCTCTTCAGCAGGGAGCACACACAGTTCGAGATTATATAAATGACTTTTACGAAATGAAAGCATAGGTATAACTAGCTAAATTTGAAGTTCAAGTGATACATCATTATTTGATGGGCTTAAAAACAAGTATTCGGAATTTTGTGGAGCCACAACCTCGCTGTCTAGTGCTGTCCAACTTGCAATGAACGTTGAAAGCCAACAAAAACAACCTAACAATTGTTATACTTAGCCTAGGAAGGAACATGGCCAATTTAATGCTAATCTAACTCAAGATAGTAACAGATGGAAGTCATCAACAGCCTCAAAGCATGTGCAGAATTTTGGTTCAACCAATAGTTCACAAGGTCATGGTCAAGGAAAGGGTAGAGGACGAGAAATAAGAAGTAATGCTACTGAAAAAAATAATTCATATCAGTTTGTTAGCGAAAAAATAATCTACGATAAATGTGGAAAAGAGGGTTACAAATCTTTAGAATGCAGAAAATTAAACAATAACTTATTGGCTAGCGGAGGAATTGATAATTCTAACAATATTGAAGCAAGTCCTAAAGATAATGAATGGAAAGAAAGTTTGTTAGAGTTTGATGAAGATGAAGTCATTTCTGAAGATCAAAATCTCCTAAATCTTATCACTCAACGTGCCATGTTAACTCCTAAAGTGGTTGAAGGTGACTTGAGGTGTAACAACATTTTTAAAACTAAATGTACTAGCTATGGATGGCTTTGCAATGTTATTATTGATGGAGGAAGCTGTGAAAATCTGGTGTCACAAGAAATGGTGTCAAACCTGAACCTCAAGGTTCAATCTCATCCAAAGCCCTACCGCGTAACATGGTTCAAGAAGGGAAGTGAGATAAAGGTGACACATCAATATCTTGTTCCTTTCTCCATTAAGAAATCTTATTCAGACAAAGTTTTACGTGATGTGATCAAGATAGAGGCAAGTCATCTATTAGTAGGAAGGCCATGGCAATATGATGATAAAACTATCACCATCATAGAGAAAAGAATGTTTATGTTTTCTACAAGGATGAAGTCAAAGTGGTACTTGTTTCAATGAATGATAAAGACTTTTCCTAGTCTAAAGCAACTAATAAACATTCTTATTTGAGCTTGCGGGAATTTCTGGATGAATTTAAAGCGGAAGGAATTGCTTATATTCTATTGATGAAAGAAGCAAAAGGTGACCAGCAAGTTATACCTTCAGAAATACACACTCTTATTAAAGAATTTGCAGAAACTTTCCCATCAGAATTGCCCTTAAGTTTGCCTTCTAATTGAAGTATTAAACGACATATTGATCTAATACCTAAAGCTAGCCTACCAAATTTGCCACACTATCAAATAAGCCCTAAAAAGTATGAAGAACTTCAAAAACGGGTTAACGATTTGATGAAAAGGGTTTATTCGAGAGTCAATGAGCCTATGTGTAGTTCCAGCCCTCTTAACCCAAAAAAAACAAAAAAAAAAAAAAGATAGAATGTGGAGAATGTGTATTAATAGCCAAGCTATCAATAAGATCACAATAAAATATAGATTCCCAATCCTAAGACTAGATGATATGGTGGACATACTACATGGAGCTAAGGTTTTCTTGAAAATTGATTTCAAAAGTGGTTATCGCCGAATCTGAATTCGTGAAGGTGATGAATGGAACACTGTATTCAAGACAAAAGAGGGACTCTACGAGTGGAAGGTGATGCCCTTTGATTTATCAAGTACTCCTAGTATATTTATGTGTTTGATAAATCAAGTCCTAAAGGAATTTATTGGAAAATTTGTTGTTGTCTATTTTAACAACATCTTAATCTACAATCAAGACAAAGATACTCATTTGTTAGACTTGAGAAAGGTTCTCAATGTTCAGCAAGAAAAAAAAACTCTATGTCAACTTAAGGAAATGTCAATTTATGACAGACTCTTTATTATTTTCGGAATACATTGTCAGTTCCAAAGGAATTCAAGTGGATGAGAGTAAAGTTTAAGCAATAAAAACTGGTCAACACCAATTACAATTGCTGAAGTTCGAAGTTTCCATGGCCTAACTTTATTTTACATGCGTCTTATCAAAAATTTCAGTAGTATAATTGCCCGGTTACCGATTGTTTGAAGAAAGGCAGATTTGAATGGTCAACTGGAGCTAAAAGAAGTTTCCAGCAGGTTAAAGAAAGACTCATTTCAGCACCTATCTTAGCTTTGCCAAATTTTGAGAAGGTATTCGAAGCGAAATGTGATACATCTGGAGTTGGTATTAGTGTTGTCCTTAGTCAACAAAGCAAGCCCATATCATTTTATAATGAGAAACTAAATGATATGAGGAGAAGGTACAACACTTTTGACCAAGAATTGTATTCTATCATTCGGGCTCTTAAGCATTGGCAGCATTACCTGGTGCAATGGAAATTTTTTTTACATTTAGACTATGAAGCATTGAAACATATCAACAGTCAAAAGAAGTTGAACAGGAGGCAAGTATGTTAGGTTGAATTTCTACAACAATTCACTTTTACAATTAAGCACAAATCTGGAGCAAGCAACAAAATAGCAGATGCACTTAGTCGGAGGACCATATTATTGACACAACTGAATGTTACTATCACAGGGTTTGATTCCTTCCCTGACATGTACCCTACTGATCCTTTCTTTGGTCCGATTTGGAAAGATTCTACTAGCAGGCAGCAAGGAAATTATTTGTTGCACAATATTTTGTTATTCAGAGGCAATCAACTTTATGTACCAGATTGTTCTTTAAAAGAAATAATCATTGGAGACATGCATGGTGGAGGCTTGGGAGGACATTTTGGCCAAGATAAGACATATGCCATGATTAAGCAAAAGCTCTTTTAGCCCAAGATGAGGTTGATGTGTATAGATTTGTTGAAAGATGTCAAGTATGCCAAGAATCAAAAGAATAAACATAGAATACAAGTTTGTACACCCATTACCGGTCCCAACAGCACCTTGGGAAGACGTAACTATGGATTTTGTGTTGGAATTACCTAGCAGTCAGAGAGGAATGGATTCTATATTTGTGGTCGTTGATCGATTTTCAAAGATGGCTTATTTTATTAGTTGCAAAAAAAAACTAGTGAAACATCAAAAGTGGCTTCTCTTTATTTCCGAGAAATAGTGCATTTACATGGAGTACCTAAGTCCATAATTTCAAATCGTGATTCAAAGTTCTTATCGCATTTTTTGATATATTTGTGGAAGAAGCTGGGAACTAAGTTACAATACAATAGTTCTTACCATCCTCAAACCGATGGGCAAACTGAAGTTGTTAATAGGAGTTTGGGGAATCTTTTACTGTGTTTGGTCGGGGAAAATCCAAAACAATAGAAATCAGTCATTGCACAAGCAGAATTTACTTATAAACTATTCCAAAAAATTGAACTATGGGAAAGAGCCCATTTGAGATAGTTTATGGTAAGTAACCTGTCTATTTTTATGATTTGATTCCAATACCAAATTCTGGAAAGAGTGATGTGAAAAGAGGAGATATGGCTACTAAAATGAAGGAGCTACATGACCACATTAAGTTGAAAACTGAAGAGTCAAACTCTAGGTACAAAGAAAATGCAAATAAAAAGCGAAAAAGCTTCAAAGAGGGTGATAGGTGAAGAGTGGTTTCTAGCAAGCACATATCCTAAACTCAGTAAAAAGAAAATTAGACCATACAAAGTCCTTGAGAAAATTTAGGAAAATGCTTACAAAATCGACTTGCCATAACACTTGGGGATACATCTAACATTCAATGTTTTAGACTTGTATTTTTATCATAGAGAAGATTTAGCTGATGTTAACAAAACTTGAGGCGAGTTTCTTTCAAGAATGAGAGATTGATGCAAATTAATTATTAATTTTAGTCAAAGAGTCATTCCCTAGTTTTATGCAAAGCCTTTATTGCAATTAATTGTGCTTTAAAATTTGATTAGTCCAAAAAGTCTATTAGTTTTCCTAGATTAATTTGAAGTTGAGATATTTTAAGAGTCATTACTGTTGCCAAGAAGCCATTATTTACTATAAATAGAGTAAAGAATGTAACTTGATGATCATTTTTATCTTCAATATTATTGAAAGTTTGTCTAAAATCCTCTGAAGGTTTTCTTTTTAGATTTTTCTTAAGAAATCTTGACTCCAATGGTGTTTGGGGTATTTTAACCTTAATTACTTTATTTCTGTAAGGTTCAGTTTATACTATAATCTAAAGAGATTTTTCTCAAAGAAAAACAAACCAGCTTGTCCTTTTCTACTAGCAATCTATATAATAAATTTGCTCACTTGATTGGACATTTGTGTATATGTCAACATGAGAGAGAGAGAGAGAGAGGCGTGCAGAGAGTGAGAGTTGGGGGAGAGGGAGAGAGGTGGGGTTGGGGGAACAGGGGAGAGAGTGAGTGAGTGAGAGAGAGAGAGGGAGATAGGGGAAAGGAGAGGGGGTGGGGCCGGGGTACAGGAGAGAGAGAAAGAGAGAGTGAGAGAGAGATGTGCAGAGTGAGATGGGGGCGAGAGAGGGGTGAGGCTGGGTGTGCAAAAAAGAGAGAGAGAGATAGGGTTAGGTGGGTAGGGGGTTTTAGGCTCAAAAATAGAAGGATTTTAAGGTGCAAAAAATAATATTTTTTATTTAAAATAATATTTTAATTTTAATTTTAAATAAAGGTACAAAAATATAATTTAACTTACAAATAACTCAAATGTAAATTTGTTTTTTAAATTTATATGAAAAATTATAAAAATAACCTATAAAAATAAAAATCACTAACCAAAAAAGGGATAAAATTTTATTATTTATTACAACTATTATTACATTAATTTAATATTTTTATAAAAATTTTTAATTTAATATTTTCCAAAATGTGATATCTTTTTATTAATAATTTTTATTTTTACAAGTTATTTATACAGTTTTTTTTTTATGTACATTTACTTTATAAATTTATATTTCTTTGTAGGTGTGGGGTGGGGAGTTTAAGGCAAAGAAAATAATATTTTTCATTATTTTTATTTAAAATAATATTTTAATTTTAATTTTAAATTTTAAATAAAGGCATAAAAATATAAAATAAAGGCACAAAAATATAATTTTTTTAAAGTAATATTTTAAAAAATATGATAATACTGAACAATAGATGGATACTTAATAGACAAAGTCAATTAATTTTTTTAATTATATATTAAGATTTTAATACTCTTTAAAATTTTATTAAAATTAAACATTTATGTTTATAAATTTTTATAAACTGACAACAGAAAAATATTTGTTAAATCTATTTATACTTTTTTGTTTTCAGAAAAAATGTAAACTAAAATAGAAAAACGTAATAAAAAAATCTTTTGACTCTATATTTTCTATTGCAAACATTTTATCAACTTTAATACTTTGTCTATTTTTATTGTATCATATTACAATGAATTATTTATTTTTATTATATCATATTATAATTAATATGTATCATATTCATTAATTTATTTATTTTTACTAAATAATTAAATTAAATTAAATAGTTTTTAAATTAAATAATTAATTAATTTAATAGGAAATTATTTAATTCATATTAAATTAAAATGAAGTATATATTATTGAAATCTTCAATAAATATTAAAATTATATTAAATAATTTAAATTAGTTAATATGTTTAATAATTTAATTTAATTTGTTTAATATCAAATATATTTTATTAAATTATTTCTAATAAATATCATAATTAATTTAATTTAATTTAATAAATAATATAATTAAATTAAATTAACATGAAATATATTTATTAAATCCAATTAATTTTTTAAAAACTAATCGTAGACAATATTTCATTTCCAAAAACAGTTTCAGCTTTCATTTCAGAAAAAAAAAAGACAACAAAAAATAAAAATAGAAAATATAAACAGAAAAATGATAGCGTCACCAAATGGATATTAAACAATATATAGACACCTATTAGACAAAGTCAATTAATTTTTTTATTTAAAATAAATACTTAAACTTCAGCTTTCTTGAAAATTTTATTAAAAAATAAACATTTAAATTGAAATTTTGGATTTCCTTAATGGCTAGAATTGATTTTTCTCTTTCTCTCAAATTTTTTATTTTTTGAATACTTTTTATATAAAATATATTTGATATTAAACTTTTAAAAATGTAATAATAGTGATAATAAATAATAAAATTTTATACATTAATCTCTTTTGATTAGTAATTTTTTTATTTTTATAGGTTATTTTTACACTTTTTTCATATTGGTTTGTTTTATGAATTCAAAATTGAGTTATTTACACACTAAATAATTTATGATTTGATATATATATTTGTCCCAAATTATTGCTAAAACTTTACCACGTTATTACTACTATCTTTTTCAAATTTTGAAATTTGAAATTCAAATTTATATAGTAAAATATATCAATTAATGTGACAGTTATATACGTAACATGAAAAAGAAATGCTATACTAAGCGATCCATGCTTTGCATGGGCTTTACACATTAAATTATATTTCTGTACATTTAAGCACAGGCAAAAGAATTGGAATTTGGCTTTTTTAATTAATGAATTTATTTAATGGTTTGAATTATTTTTTTTCTTTTTCTTCCCACTTTAATTGTCTTTTCAATCACTTTATATGAAAATTTTTTAAAATGTGATCACAAAATTATTTTTATTTTTAAAATTTTTTAATTTTGTATATTTTTTATTAATGTTTTAAAAATTTTAAATTTTTTTGAATGTGAATAATAAACTTCAAAACTACAGCATGCCCGCTCGACACGCACATAAACGTCACATCCAAATGTTCTTAAAAACTTAAATTTTAAATACATACACTTTTACACTGTGTGTCATTTATATAATAAGGAAGTTTAAAATTTTTTGCTATTAAATTTGCTAAATGGCTAGAATTATTTTTTTTCTCTCACTCTTCCCATATTTTTTTAATACTTTTTATATAAAAAATGTCATTTATATAATAAAAAAGTTTAAAATTTTGAATTTGAGGTATTTTCAACTATTGAATTTGTTAAATGGTCAGAGTTATTTTTTTTCTCTCCCTTTTCTCGTATTTTTTAAAATATTTTTTATATAAAAGATTTTAAATTAATATTTTAAAAAATGTGATAATGTTTGTAATAAATAATAAAATTTTATACTTTAATCTCTTTTGATTAATGATTTTTATTTTTATAGGTTATTTTTACACTTTTTTTAATGTAAGTTTACTTTATAAATTTAAATTTGAGTTATTTACACGCTAAATTATATTTCTGTACCTTTAAGTATAGATAATTGCTAATCTATACACGTTCTAAACCAGTGCACACAACGTAAATATATTTTTCTCATAGATTAACAAATAAACTTACCTTTTCCCTACCAGCAGTCTGTGTACATTATGCAATGACGAGTAAAAAATATGGCCAGTTGTGTGACAGAGGGGGAGTGAGAGAGAGAGATTAACGTTCAAGCATGAATTCAAGTGCTGCAATTGGAACATGCGCAACAATTGGCTGAGCGATAACCCCTCTATGCACAACTTGAAACCCTTTATTGCTCAGACGAGCCTCCAGAGAAAATCATTTGACTTCAATATTTTTTCAATAATTACATGGCAAAACAAAATGCATGGAGAGGGGGAAATGGAGGTTTTTTTTTTTTTTTTTTTTTTTTTTTCTGAGATAGAGAATAGGAGGTAGATAATAAAGGAATCAGTTGGGTTACGCCAAGGCTTGTGGCTCTTTATTGGAAAGTCAAAAGCGAGTTCGAACTCAAAAGCAAGAGATTTATCTTTGATGAATGGTCTACTTCTGACATAGATAGCTTGTCTTTGATCAAATTGGGGATTAGGCTAATTAAAGTATATAGATGAGGATGGTATGTGGGAAGTAGGAGATGAGTATATTTATTTCCGTACCCGATCTTTGAATCTAAATCAATTCTTATTTTCTACCCGATCAACTTCGGGGATTTTTTTTTTTTACCCTCATCTCCACCCCAAATAGAGAACGGAGATCCCGTGAGAATTTGGTACTTGAAATGGAAAAAAAATACAAAAATTCCAAATTTAAAATTATAGATTCAAATGTCAAAGTCCAAAATTTTTAAATTACACAAGCCCAACTGCTTGAGTCTAAATTCTAAACTTAAACATAATTACATAAGTATCAATTCAAGTTTGAATCTCCAATTTTAAGCATAAGACCATTAACATAAGTCAGTTAGGAGATTTGGAAATTTTTAAGAATTAGATAAGGTACGAGTCAAAAACATACTTATACTAATACCTCATTCAATCCTTAAAGTTTTTTAAGAAATGTCTTTACATTCCACCCGATTCCTAAAAAATTTCCAAATATCCTATTTGTTTGGAGAATGAAACGAGTAGGATACGGAAGAGCCGGTCGAGATAGCCAACCCATGTGCAGATATAATAGTTAGCTTGAACACCGTGTTGAGAGAGACAAAGACAGAGAGAGAAAGGAGAGAGAACGCCACGCTCCTAGCAAGATTCCCTCCAGACCATAAAAAAAGTCTAAAGAGGTTTTCAAGGGAGTGATTTATCATTGTTTTCAAGACCATAAAAAACCCAAAATGCGACTTCTCAAGTCATGCATTGACCATAATAAACCCAAAGCCTTGTTTCTCAAATCATGCATTTGTTGGGGACTACTACTTTTATTTGGGCTAGCCACATTAGTTGTCCACACTCATTATTGTTATGCACGAGCCTTGTCTTCCATTTGAAAGTCAATTTTTTAGTAATCTTTTTGGCAAAAGTTGATAGGTGAATTTTTTTTTTTGTGTATTTAGTAAAATAAATAAAAACTTTTAGTAATTTTTAAAAATTTTTAGCTATTTGATAAAACAAACAAAATTTTAGTAATTTTTTAGCAACTTTTAAGTGTTTGGTAAAAAATTTAGTAACTTTTGAGTTAGATTAAAGTGAAATAACCATTATACCCCTCACTAATTCAGTAAAAATTAGTAATTTGCTAATTTACAATACGCATCTAACACCAAACTAAATACTCATAACTCAAGTACAATAAAAATATGGGATCTATAGTTTAGTTTGAATCATTATAGGCGACATAAATTTTGGAGTAAAATAGTAGAAGTGATTGATATATAGAAAGTAGTTGCGTTGCATTGTGTTAATCTTAAAGTTTTATATAACTAAAAATTTTATTAACCTATTTTAGTTATAACCAACCATTTTTTTTAATTTTATTTCATAACACTTGCATAGTTGATTTCTTTAACGATTTTATTATTTTAAAAAAATTATTATAATTATTATATATTTTATAATAAAAATTACAACACCTCTTATATTTTAGTATGATTTGTTTCTAAATTTCATCATTTGAAATTCACAATTATTCAAACATATATAATATAACATCAAATCATATCATACACACTCTAAAAAACCATCAATTCATAGTTGGATGAAATGATTGTTGTTGTTTTTTATTTTTATTTTTCACCCAATGCAAATATGTAATTGTTACATCAAATACATGTCTAGATAGTAGACAATAAAGTTTTTATGTAAAATATGTTAATATTCTTGATGTTTTTGATAATACTAATAACTTTTAGGATGTGTGTAGAATAATAATTTCTAGAGGAAAAAATAAAATTAAGAAAAATAAAGTTACTTATATATGATAAAAAATTAATTATTTGACATGACTATATTAGCTTTCTTGTCATTTTTCAATTATATAAATGAAAATTCCAAACCCACACAATCACACACACAGTGAAAGTAATCACACAAGAGAATAACGAGGAAACCCTATCACAGGGAGAAAAACCTCTATTTACAATCCCACTATCAACGGGTTACAAGACTCTACTCAGACTCTCTACGAATCACTCGCACGAATCCTTTCGTCACTCTTGCTCGAATCACTCGATAAACCCTACAAGTAGGCTTTCTGCCTCACACAGAAAGTGAAAAGAAAATACAATATAAATTTAGAGAAAGAACATGAAAGCTCTCAATACTCAAAGACTCTTTCTCTAGGTCCCTATAATATGTTCTCCCACCCCTGACAATTACAGAGTTGGTTTCACATATATATAGGATTACAAAGTTGCCCTAGTTTGGCAAAATAGGAAATTGAATCCGAACAAAATATTCATAGCTCGATCCCTCGCGCTCCTATCCTTCAGCCTGCGACCCGCACTGGAATTTTTGCGCTTTAGGAAATAACACTGGCGCACCCTCGCGCTCCCATCCTCCAGCCTGCGGACCTCACTGGAATTTCTGAGACACCTTGGCGCACCCGCGCGCTCCCTTCGGGCTGCCTGCGTGCTTGGGGCGCACCCGCGCGCTCCCCGCGCCGTGCCTGCGAGGTACACTGGAATTCCATTCATGTTCCAGAAGGCTGCGTCCGAATTCCATTAGGTTTTGTAATCCTTCACATCAATTAGAATTCTTCAAAATCTTGGTCAACTTGATTCATTTTATCTCCTTAATTGTTTAGAATTCTTCAAATCTTCAATTTGCATCACTTTAGGAAACTTGAATAGCATTCCTAATTTAACTAAGATATTGATTGGATTTGCCACAAGACTTTACAATCTCCCCCTTGGCAATTCCATATCAAAACTTAAGTTAAATTTTAAATTCTGCTCAAATTCTGCACGTACTGAACACACACATCAAGGCACCATGTGGAATAATATAGAAATGATCAATGATATCATTACCAAAGCACATTATACATAAAATATCATGCCATAGCCGAAACACGTTCACATATTACATACATAACTTGAAATGACTCCCCCTTTTTGATATGGAAATGACAAATGCACAAAAATAAGGCAAGATCAAACCGAAGACCCATGAGTATGGTATACATGACACGACCTCTTCTAAGTGTGACATCAGAATAATGTGAGGGAGGATCTCCTGCGCCCTGCCTACGAGGCTCTTAGGAAAATACGTGTAAGTGCAGATTTGGACACAGACAATCAAAACTAAAAAGAGATAGTAGAAGAATTCACTAAAAAATGTTAAAAAAAATTTTAATTCCACTATGCCAATGCATGTACATCAATCTCGCACCCTTCATAAATTCAAAGATTCACATTTTGATTTTCCAAGAAAATTTTCAATTCTGTGTCGTGAGGTGAAATAAGTCATAAAATTGAACAAATGCTTGTGCACGTGTGAGTTTTTGACTATAATATACATATAGGCTCCCCCTCAAACAAATCATAGACTCAAAAAGTTAAATTTGATGTACCAAATGAATTGAGAGCCAATCTTCCTTTTTTTTTTTTTTTTTTTTTTTTTTTTTAACACTTGGCGGCTTTCACACGCTTATGGGCAGGTAGCTATTCCTTAACAATCAACGAGTCATTAAGGGGCTTTTCACTGGTCCCACCGGTAGCCCTTTCCAAGTTTGTTTGTTTATTTGTTTTTTTTTTTTTTTTTTTTTTTTTTTTTTTTTTTTTTTATATGATGCATAACTTTGATATGCACATATCAGGCTCCTCAACATTTTTTAAACACATCAAACAATAACCCTTGATTCGTGGAAAAGAAGAGAAAGAGATATATGCATGTACAGTCAAGTGTAATAGGAAGCACTTCAAAATTATGACAAAAATCACCAAAACACTTCGTATCAATTTACAAGGAATGCGAAAATTATGAACTCATTGAAATCGATGAATTTTGAAGATTTAATGTACAGGTAACAGTATAGAAGTCATAAAATATTTTCAACTTAATCAATGAACTTCTAACTTATCTTTTAGATTTCAATGGTGTGTACAAATGCCTACAGATTTTCTTAGAGACTCAAAGCGAAGGGCATTTTGTGAAACAAAACAATTTAAATCTGACTTTCTAACCCAAATAGCTCTAGTTTTAATACCAGTTGTCTTGACAGGTTTTTCCTCACGTTTTTGACTTTTATGAAAATTCTTTTTCTCAACAAATTTGAAATTTGTACCTCTTCGAAATATTGGACTGTTTTGTTTTTGAAAAGAACGTGAGTTTTTGTAACAATCTTCTGAAAATTTTGAAAACACTTGAAATTTATTTTTCACAGGGACTCTAGGCTCCGGGTTTTTTGAAAAATTTTTAACATGGTTTAAAGGAAGACCATAGAGTTTGTGACAGTTTGGGCGTATATGACCTTTGATTCCACAATGGTGACAAACAGGTACAAGGGATTGGGATCTAGCAGAATGCGTACCTTTCACTATGTGAGGAGGATACTGATAGTGTTTATTCTTTTCAAAACTCTTCTTTGGTGGTGCAGTAGACTTATGGAAGGTCTTGGGATTGGCTGCAGGTTTTGAAACAACCTCTTCTACTACTGAAGGCGCTGATGATGATGAAACAATTGTATTTTTCCCTCCAGTGTAGCCTAAGCCTGTTTTGTCTCCATGTGTTCGTTGTTGGCTCCAAATTTCTTCAAGTTTTTGTGAACTGGAGTTCATTCTTTCAATTATCTTCTCATCACTCTTGATCTTTTCTTTCAGCTTACTGACCTCATCCTGAAGTTCTTCAACAGATTTCTCCAATTCATCAATCTTTTTATTCTTTTCTTCAAGTTTTTCTTTGAACTTTTCTGCACTATGAGACTGAGAAGTTTTGTCAGATTCCAAAATAGATATTTTACCTGTGAGTTTTTCATTCTCTGTCTTCAAGGAATCTCGTTCACTTCGGAGTTTACTGTTGCGGGTATGTTGGGCTTGTCTTTGTTTCTTCACCTTACTGTATTCAACAATTAAAGCATCATATGCTACTTGCAAATCATTGTTGAATTCGTCCTCAGAGTCATCATCTTCATGATTTGATATATCAGTGTCGCTTTGAGATCCAGAAGCTGTTCTTGCAGACGAAGAGTGAGACGCCATAAAAGCAACAAAATTACCTTCATTGTTTGAGGATGCTGATGAAGATGATTCATCTGAACTGGATTCATCATCTAATGTAGCGTTCATGACTTTGACTTGCTTCTTTTTCATCTTTTTGTTTGCACAGTCTTGAGCAAAATGTCCATATCCGTGACACTCAAAACACTTGACCTTGTTCTTCTTGTTTTCTTCCCCAGATTCAATCTTCTTGATTTTCTTTCCTTTTTCTTGAGATTGTGACTCATTCTTGTTATTCTTATTAAATAAACCATTCTTCCTCATATATCTTACGAATCTTTTAGCCACAAGCGCCATTTCTTTATCCGACTCCTCTTCATCACTTTCTTCTTCCACTGTCTTTAGAGCAATACCTTTTGACGCTTTGCGAGGTTTCACCATATTTGCTTCAAACGTTTGCAAGGATCCCACAAGGTCTTCTATTCTCATGGAGTTCACATCTCTGACTTCTTCTATTGCTGTAACTTTAGAATCAAACACTCGTGGAAGAGAACGTAAAATTTTACGTACCAGTTTGTATTCTGGAATAGGTTCTCCAAGGTTGTGGCATGAATTAACAATGTGACTGAGCCGGACGTAAAAGTCATCAAACCTTTCGTCTTCATTCATCCTTATTCCCTCAAACTCAGAAGTGAGTTTTTGAAGCTTGCTGGTTTTGACTTGTTCGTTCCCTTCGTGTGTACTTTGCAGAATTAACCATGCTTTTCGGGCACTCGTACAACTTGAGATGCGGCAGAATTCATTAGGGCAAACTGCAGAAAATATGGCACTCAAGGCTTTGAAGTTCCACTCCGAACTCTCTTGCTCAGCTTTAGTCCACGTCTGAATTGACTTTTGTTCGATTCTTCCGTCGACTTCATGGGTCGGTTCTTCCCATCCTTTAACTATTGACATCCAGACTTTGTAATTAATTCCCAAAAGAAAAGCTTGCATTCGTACCTTCCAGTATGAGTAGTTTGAGCCGTCAAACCAAGGGGGTCTGGTGCTTGAACCTCCTTCACGTGGTGGATCCATTGGTTTGGACGAAGATCTTCACTCAAGAACTTAGAGTGACCTGCTCTGATACCAATTGAAAATTCCAAACCCACACAATCACACACACAGTGAAAGTAATCACACAAGAGAATAACGAGGAAACCCTATCACAGGGAGAAAAACCTCTATTTACAATCCCACTATCAACGGGTTACAAGACTCTACTCAGACTCTCTACGAATCACTCGCACGAATCCTTTCGTCACTCTTGCTCGAATCACTCGATAAACCCTACAAGTAGGCTTTCTGCCTCACACAGAAAGTGAAAAGAAAATACAATATAAATTTAGAGAAAGAACATGAAAGCTCTCAATACTCAAAGACTCTTTCTCTAGGTCCCTATAATATGTTCTCCCACCCCTGACAATTACAGAGTTGGTTTCACATATATATAGGATTACAAAGTTGCCCTAGTTTGGCAAAATAGGAAATTGAATCCGAACAAAATATTCATAGCTCGATCCCTCGCGCTCCTATCCTTCAGCCTGCGACCCGCACTGGAATTTTTGCGCTTTAGGAAATAACACTGGCGCACCCTCGCGCTCCCATCCTCCAGCCTGCGGACCTCACTGGAATTTCTGAGACACCTTGGCGCACCCGCGCGCTCCCTTCGGGCTGCCTGCGTGCTTGGGGCGCACCCGCGCGCTCCCCGCGCCGTGCCTGCGAGGTACACTGGAATTCCATTCATGTTCCAGAAGGCTGCGTCCGAATTCCATTAGGTTTTGTAATCCTTCACATCAATTAGAATTCTTCAAAATCTTGGTCAACTTGATTCATTTTATCTCCTTAATTGTTTAGAATTCTTCAAATCTTCAATTTGCATCACTTTAGGAAACTTGAATAGCATTCCTAATTTAACTAAGATATTGATTGGATTTGCCACAAGACTTTACAATAAAGAAAATTAAATAAATCTAACATTATTTATTTTAGTTTAGTTTAGTTTGATTTCTTAATTTTTTTATCCGTTTTAGTTTTTCCCTCCCAAGGTTGTGGCCTTCTTTAAGATGATTCTTGCCTTGTTCTATTTTTTTCCTAGCAAACAAACGAGAAGAAGATAAAAGAAAATATTCATTTCGCTTTGAATTCCTTGAGCCACTCACAAGGATAAAGAATATATATTTATATATAAATAAATATTTTATGTACTTTAATTTTAAATTCTCACGCTTAATTTTTTTTATAATAAATAATATCTTTTGGAACATAAAAATTAAAAATAAAGCAAATTTAACATTACGCGTTCACACAGACGCGCGCGCGTCGCGCACACATATTCCCATGTTTTGATAATGAATTACCCGGGAAGATAGCATCTGATTCGCGCGCTGGCAGTGTCTTTCGCCTCCACTAATCAACTCATCACTTTAATCGTGTCGTGGAATTTTTTGTTTTCTTCCTTGTTTTGAGTTGTCTAGATGCTCAAAAAACATATATATATATATATATATATATATATATATATATATATATATATATATATATATATATATATATATATTACTGTAGAAATAATATGTATCTAAATTTTCTTTTTATATTTGGGTTCTAAGTGTTCCTGAAGCACCTATTAAAAATTAATAAAAATATAACACACAGTTATTTTTATTTTGATTCTAAAGAAGTTAAAAAGAATGGACAAATATTATGAAATGTAGAATTCAAAAAAATGAGAGAGGGTTATCTATATTGATTAATAAGTTATTTTTAAGGTGAAATTATAATATTGACTATAGTTCTTCTTTGAAACAAAATTATCAAAACAAATCAAACTCCTATTTTTAGGGACAATTATTAAATTATTTAAAATCTTTAGATAAATGAATAACTACGAATAAAAAATATATTAAAAATAAATTCATATAAATATGTAAAATATTTTTTGTTGAATAAATTATGATTTTGAACACATGGAGAATATAAACTCTTTTTATTTTTTTTATCGCACTAATGAAACAGGGTAAAAATGAAAATCCATGTGATAATTGCATGAAAAATAAATTTAGATAAATGTGTAAAATACAAAATTATGAAAATTACCTTCTCTTAAATAAGCTATGATTTTGGACGTAAGAGAAATACAAAATCTTTTCTACTTTCATGCTAAAAGTAAAAGTTTATTTTATTTCCAAAAAGAAATATAAACAATTTTGTAAATTTATCATAAAAATTAATAATTATTAATTAGTGTAGATGATACAATTTGTTTTTACCCTTACAAGCCATAAAATATATTAAACCTCTTTAACTTATTTGGATGAAAATATAAATAAACAAATATTATATTTTTATTAATTCTTAATAAATGCTTTCGGGGGACTCGTTACCCAATGCGTGTTATAAACCTAATTTTTTGTCCAAGTTGTGAAAGTTGAATTTACATACAAAATTATACCAATATCTGTATAATAATTTTGGAGAAGCGACACAATAACTGCTGGTGGAGGAAAGGAATAAAGGAGATAAAGGGAAACGAAGGTTGGGGGGACCATCTGAGCCTTTAATTTTCGCAATTTGTCCTTTTCTATAATTACCTTTTATTTAGGTAAGGTAGAGAAAATGAAATGGGAAATATGATATTTTGGAGACGGAGCCGCATCGGCGGCGGCGGCGGAGGAGGAGAAACAGTAAGGAGAAGAAGAACAACCAATTCAAATCGGCCAGACATGTCTTTCCCGGGACCGGCCTCGTCACAACAAACCTCCTCCTCTACTTCTTCTACTGCTACTACCACCAGGACTAGAACAGCCTCCGGCGGCGGTATTAAGAAGAAAAGCAGCAAGTACAACTACATCCCTGATAACTACTCTAGCGTCGATCAGGTTACCCGAAACTTTGTTCCTCCATTCCTTTTATATGTTTCTCTAATTTATACAAATATTTGTGCGTGTTAATATTAATCATTGTATAATTTTTGCTGTGAACGATCAGATCCGACATCAGAGTAGACTCAATAGACCAAAACCCCCCTTTCCCTGTCTCTACTACTACTATTATTATTATTAGTATTTTGTATTGACTAATTCCTCTTCACTACTCTATTGTTAGGCGATTGTCTTTAAGAACGTTGCGTTGACAGAATGAAGGTCAAGGACATTTTCTTCTTTTATTTTATTTTAAGCTAGTAGTGCAGAGCCGCTAACATAAAAGCGCCATGACATTTGTTCAATAGGTTTGCTCCTTATCGAAAAATAAATATATATAAAATAATAATAATAATAATAATAATAATAATAATAATTAAAAAAATTAGGAGAATTGTACAAAATGGAAAAAGACGGACGCCTATAATTTTCCGAAATCCACCGGTGGTGGGCGGTGCGAAGAAAGGATAATTCAGGGCTCTTCTATTTCTATTTCTGCAAAATACTCCAAAAAAAAATGCTCTTCGGCCTATGCAAAAGAACTCCCGAAGTCCCGTGTCTTAAAAGCTATCTTTTGTTCCCCCTTCTCCAAATAAGACAAAGAAGACAAAAGAGGGGTTAATTGTCAAGTCTAACCTTCTTTTTGACTCAATCGGAAAGACCCGCTTCATCCCAACAAGACAAAATCAAGTCCCAAAATTCTCTTGTGCAAAAAACAATAAACAAACAGATGGTTAATTGACTCCCCGTCACATTTACACAGGCAGCACCAACTCACGAAGAGATTTTATGTGTGTGTGTGTGTGTGTGTGAGAGAGAGAGAGAGAGAGAGAGAGAGAGATTGTCAGTGGTGAGACTCCTTCCGTAAAGCATGCACCAAATAAAAAAGACTACCTCAGGGAAGCTTCGAAACTCCAAATGCGCCTTCACGGAAAATTGTCACCTCATTACGAACCAGTTCTTTGTAGAACGATTTTACTACGAATTGGTAATGGTCCGTCTTTCATTATCTTCCCCTACCCCAACTTTTGAAGATTAAAGACAAGTAAGCAAATTGGCAAAGTTATCCAATTCCCCGTCATGCACATTTCTTCGAAGCATCACATTCCAAATTATATCTCCATTATGACTGGAAAAAATCTGCAACAAAACCATCTTTATCCACTACTAAATCATCTCCATTATGCTCCGCATATTATGCATGTAATTGCGGCTTATTCTCTTTTATGGAATTCAAATTATTAGTTGATAAAGTTCATGACATGCTTTCTTTTTCAGGTTACTGCAGCCTTGAGAGAATCAGGTCTTGAATCATCAAATCTTATAATTGGAATAGATTTCACTAAAAGTAATGAATGGACAGGTTTGTATTATGGGTGTAAAACAAGTTTATTTTCTGACATAATTACATGGCATCTCCAAAGTTGGTTGATTACCGATTCACCATTCTACGGCCTTGAATCCAATGGTTGCATTGGCTTTGAATTCATTTTCATTAAACAGTAGCATTTGCCTTGCAATTATTATGTTATGCTCTTATGTAGGAGTTTGGTCTTCAATTTAAGTATGTTGCGATCTAACACACCAATATTGTCGCTGAAGGCAAAGTCTCATTCAACAATCAAAGCCTACATCACATTGGTGATACACCTAATCCATATGAGAAAGCCATCTCTATTATTGGAAAGACTTTGGCTCCTTTTGATGAAGACAATTTAATTCCGTGTTTCGGGTTTGGTGATGGTACATTTTGATCCTCCAATAGTTTTGAAGAATGTATTCAGAATACTTATTCTTTATGGATAATTACAAGTTCTTGTGCTCATTGCATTTTTTTATTTTCTAGCCACTACCCATGATCAAGAAGTGTTCAGCTTTCACAGTGATCATTCACCTTGCCATGGCTTTGAAGAAGTCTTAGCCTGCTATAGGAGGATAGTTCCAAACTTGCGACTATCAGGTTGGTGTCTTGCTCGTTGGGCATCTGACATGGTGTTGGTGTTTTGTTGATCACTTGTAAACTATTCTGCTTTTCAATTAACCATTTATTTATGATTAAAATATACCATCCCTGCAATATTTTATTATCTCAAGAAAGTTGGATAGATATTCACTTGATTGTGTTCAAGGGCCCACATCTTATGCACCGGTTGTTGAGGCTGCAATAGACATTGTGGAGAAAAGTGGTGGGCAATTCCATGTTTTGGTTATCATAGCAGATGGCCAGGTACCTCTAAAGCCTCCTCCTCCTCCTCCTCCTCCTCCTCCCTCTCTCTCTCTCTCTCTGCATGCACGTGTGTGTGTGGGCTACGCATTCAAAAACACAAATAAACACAAGTCACTTACTTGGCCTCCCATTTATTGTTTCATTTATCATTAAGGTTACAAGAAGCGTCAACACTGGTGACGGAGAACTCAGCCCACAAGAAGAGAGAACAATTAGTTCAATTGTCATTGCCAGGTACTTCAAAACCAACAACTTTTAAGGCTTCCACTTTATTGACCAGTGATAATTGTAATCTATTTATGCATCTTGAATCAATTTAGTACTGATTATCAATGTTACAATGGCACTGTCTTACGATTAAGGCTAGAACTATAATTTATCTAGGTCTTTTAGAATATCAGTTTGTGGAGTGTATGCAGAGACTGATATGAGGGCGAGCTATACTTATCGCTTTATATGGTTTGCTCAGATCTCAATGTTTTGATGTTGTCAGGGAATAAGTTGATTAATGGCATGTTCTTTTAATTTTTGAAATTTAATAATTAGCATTCTTTCTTCCCAAATCCATGTTTTGATTCTTTAAATTCGCCAAGAAATTGAAGGAAATTAAAAATATGAAGAGTCGAAACATCTGAGCAGTTAATGGTATGGTTGTGGAACAAACTGTAGTCTGTCCTCTGTTCTGAAATCTGTGCATTGGAGAGGTCATTTTCTAGTAGGAACATTACATTTTCTTTAGTTTATGATAATGTGACAGAGGTCAATTTTCGATGTTGTACATATTCTTTGAGCCACTTGGTGTTTAATCAATAAATCTGTTTTGTAGACCACAGATACACCAGAATCATAATCAATCACTTAAAAGTTGTCTTATAGTAATAAAATATAATGGTTCTTCTGATCTTGTATGTTATTTATTTATTTATTATTATTTTCCTTGGTTAAATCAAAGTAAGCTTTTCCTTGGAAGGTTTATCTGAGCTTACAAAGTTCACTTTAAGAGGTGGTAGTGGAAACTAGACAGGGCATTCAAATTCTCTGTCTAACTCTATCCCCTATTCATCTTTTATTTGTTTGTTTATTTATTTATTTTTTCCTTGTTTGACTAGTTCATATCCACTAGCAATTGTTCTTGTTGGTGTTGGTGACGGACCCTGGGAAGACATGAAGAAATTTGATGACAAGATTCCTGCTCGTGAATTTGACAACTTTCAGGTATGAGGGCAGTGGCAAATTCCTAAGTAGCTTAATCATGTTATAATCCAATTTTACAAGTCTCGCTGCTGACTGTTTTCCATGTGTTCAGTTTGTTAACTTCACTTCCATTATGACTAAAGACATTACGCCCCCAGAGAAAGAAGCTGCATTTGCTCTTGCTGCTCTCATGGAGATCCCTGTTCAATATAAAGCAACTGTTGAACTTGGTTTCCTAGGGTAGGTTTTAATCTTGTTTCTGCTTGATCTTGAAATTTTGAGTATCACTAAACAAACTTCAGTCTTCACTAATTTTGACTTTGCTTCAAGTGAGAAATTCATTTCTAATAACTGGGAACTCAATCAAGTAAATGGATCTGAGGTTATTTCAATTGTTTTGCTTAGTAAATATTATGTTGGTTCTTTAAGAGTACCTGGATGGTATGGCTCTCATTTTTTAAAATTTATAAGATGAGGTCATTTCATTTTTAAATTATTGTGTTTGGTGATTATTGCGCCAGTGTGTACAGACTTTCAATTTCTATATGGCAAAAAAGTAATGACTTGCCTGTTTCTAGAAATCCTTAACCTAATCATAGCCAACTTTTGGCATGAAAATGATAATAACCTTTGTTGTGTATCTCTCACATTTCATTGATTGTGTTGCTCAGAAGAAGTGGTGTGACAGGAAAAGCTAAGAAAGTAGTCCCACGACCTCCTCCAGTTCCTTACACTTCCCGCTCAGCGTTGTCACAGCATGAGCCAAGCAACCTATCAGCTCCTATGCCAGATGTGCAAAATCAGGTAACAGTCAACACCTTTAGAAGTATCCAATCTGCGAAAGCTGCCACATGATCCAGTATGTATTTCAGTTAAATTAGTGGACCAACACCTAGTATAATTAGTCAACACCTAGTATAATTAGTCAAGTTGTGGTGTGGTTGAACCAACCGACTAAAAGTTTATTTAACTGTATATGCATGATTTAGCAACTGGCTGAACCATTGAACCACTTGGATCAATTGCAAGTGTAGAACCATCTAACCACTTGGGTCAATCACTCATCACTCTGGGATGATATATTGTCGAGGATACTAATTTTTGATTTCTTTCATGTTTCTTTCTTGCTCGAGCGAAGGTTTGCCCAATTTGCCTGACTAATGGGAAGGATTTGGCTTTTGGGTGTGGACACATGGTGAGATGCTCCCAAACATTGTTGTAATTTTGGTTTTCAGACTATTTGAGTTGCCTGTGTGCCAATTCTGAGTGAGAGAATTTAAATGTTGTTTGCAGACATGTAGAGAATGTGGGTCAAGACTGTCCAACTGCCCCATCTGCCGTCAATCGATTGGCAGCCGCATCCGATTGTATACTGGGTGATTAATTGCTTTGCTTTGTGCGTCAAGTTCAGCAGATATCTTCATCTACTTATGCATACATAACTGTAGTTATTTGTACTAGGAATGGTCTGATTCTTAGTATGTTGACTATGTAAAAAGTATGGGTTTGTCGGTTTCGTAAATGTAATATCTATCTTTATCTCGCTGCCTAAGGTCTATCTTTGTCTGACTAACGGGAAAACGAAGTGTATGTAACGTCTATGGTCCGCATACAGCTGACACGTGCCTGAGCAGCTTGTAGTACTTCCCCAATTCTCTAAGAATTTCCTTGTAATCATGGCGATGCTTAAAAATCAGTCTTAAACATCATCAGATGCAATTCTCGTATGTCTGGCTTATATATATATATATATATATATCATTCTTCTTTTTTTTTAAGGATAAAATAGAGCATTGAATCACGAAATAGTATTAAGGGGACCACTTTACACTCCTCAGTTCTTATCTACCTGTTCCCCGTCCAAATCCCTCATCACTCCTCGCATGTCTGTTTATTTTTGGGGGTAATTTTTTTTTTCTTATTGATTATGCTTGGTCGCACAACTGGTTTATTATTATGCCATTCACATTGAACTTCGATGTGATGGGGATGCGGTGTTATATGTTTAATAACACAATCATGATTGTATGGACTTTGGTGAGATTGGGGATGCAGGTCTATATGCATAATAACAGTCATGATTGTGGGGATCATGGTCTTATAGTCAGTGGGATTCAATCTTAGAGGTCATATAATATGGATGAAAGATTCAATGATCATCACGCCACAAGTATTCACCCAAACCACTTCATAACATTGCATTAGGCCATCATTTATTTATTTTGAATACAATACATAATCTTATGATATTGGAAATGCAGTTCTATCAGCATAGTGACGCAATCATGATTGTGGGGATCATGGTCATGTTAGTTAGTGGGATTCAATCTAAACTTGACATCACATAGCTGAAAGATTAAATGAGCTGCAAATTACCTCACCCAAATTGCTCCATAATAGGGCCATCATCTTTCACTTTTTTTTAACTTGTTTATTTATTTATTTTTTTAAGTAATCTAATTTGACCGGATCAGATGGTGAACATGGCAGAAAAGTCTCCAAACAATCAAAGCTTGGTCCTTATAATATCTACTTTTATTTTTATTATTATTATTTTTTTAGGGAAATAAATAAACTTTCTATTAATAATTCATGATCATCCATTATCTATTACAAATTAAGCTCGCGCGTGGGATCTTTCACAGGGTCCATAGCAACTTTTCTAATACAACAATTTGGAAAAAAAGACATATTTATATAATAAGCCTTAAAAAACACTTTTAACTTCCAGCTGCAGAACTCTTTATTTTGAAAATATTTCACTAGCAAAATACTATTCGTTAGTACTATAACTTTAATAGGATGTATTTTACTTTTATTATTATCCACTTTTTATTCTGTACTAGATATAAGTGCATATACAATGTGTGACTTTTTTTTTTTTAAGAAAATATATATTTTTTAATTTTATATAAATTACCAATCAAATTTAAAATAAAAAATTGTTGAGACACTAAAAGATGATTAGTTTTAAATGGCATTTAAAAATGACTAATATTTATATAAAATAAAGGTAGTAATAGTTAAAAAATGACATTTAAATAAATACTAAAATATACAAACACTTCCAAAATTCATTCTCCACTATCAAGCTAAGTTTTCCTTTTATTTATTTATTTTAACCTAATGCATATTGGTGTATTCAATAAAATTAAAGGTTTTGTTTTTTTAAAAATAAAATGAAAAATTACAAGACACGACCAATTGCTCTTTGATAGGATAAAAAATTGTCACGTGACTAAAATGATCATTATCAAATAATTACAACAATTTAGTAGCATCTAAAATCTCATATCCAAATGTCAAATTGATGACAAATAGATAATTGACAAAAATACCAACTGGCAAAAAAAAATAAATAACACACAAATAGAAAATAAATACATTTGACCACAGTTGGATACTTGGCCACATTTTTAAGCCTGTTGTGGAAAGATTTGTTTTTAAAAATATAAATAAATAAATAAAATCGGAAATGGGGTAACAAATGAACCCTTTCCCAGCGTTGACCAAAAAAAAAAACCAAAATTGAATTTCATAAATAACGGAACACACAAATCCTTCTTGCCACTATGTTGCTAGTTGTAAAAAAAAAAAAAAAAAATCATGATTGCCACAGACCGCATCTGCCTCAATTTTACTTGCCAGCTTATAAATTTGACATATAAATATTGTGCTCCTTTCAGAAGATGAAACATAAGACCACATGTAATTGCTCTCACTTTAAACAGCAGTTACAATTTAACACCCCTGGAAGAACTCTCCCACCACCCCCCCCCCCCCCAAACAAAAACAATAAGTGACAGTACAAGGAACCGCAGCCTCTGTTTTGAAGTTTCTTTTCCTTACTCTTCAACATCATTAGTCAAACTACTTACACAATGGTGGATTTGGTAAGAGTTAATTTTATTTAATGACAATTCTCAACCATTCTTATATTTATTTTGTTTTCTAATTTTTACTAATAGGGTCAAATTTGGTATTTCTCTTAATTTAATTCAATTTAGTTCTTAAATTTAAACATACATTCCAAACACAATTATACTTATCAAATCAAATCAAAACAAATCAAATCAATTATAAGAGATAAAGAATGTTTCCAAACGGAAAGTTAACATAAAAAAATAGTAACATATATAATAGCTTTCAATCCTTAGAAAAAAAAAAAAAAAAAAAAAGTAGCTAGGTCAATTGGATCTGCCATGATTTTTGTGTGACATTCAAGAATCACAACTAAATCAACACAGTAAGACAGCAGTAACCAAATTATTACAAGTTCTAAGTTGTTCTACCAAACCCTCATTATTCTTCAGAATATGGCTGTTCAGCAGCAAAAATTACCGTCGGAACTGCTGACCATGCTAACCGGAAATGCAATCGACAACCTGCCGAACAAAGACAAAAGAAAGATTACGGCCGAAGCGGAGGTCTCTGGCCGGAAAACCCTCCGATGCTTAAGTCAGCAAGTCACTCAAAGAAGAAAGCTTTTCAGAAAAGAAATGAGTAGTAGCTTAAGTTGGCAATAGTCAGCTTTCCTTAATTGTTCAGTGGAATGTCCTATTTATAGTAATGTGAACAATAATTAAAATATACCTGTGATCTGACATCATCATGCTTCTATGTTCCGTTTTTCCTTCATTGCTGTAAATGCCTTTCACCGTCTATTTAATGCCTCATACTTTTCATTTAATACACAATGCCTTTCATTTAATGCTTCTGGTAGTTAAACACGGGAATATAACCTGAATTTCAGGGTCAAACTGTCTTTCTTTCACATCCGTCAACTACTCATAAAAAATAAACTGACTCAGTTACTTCCTCAGAGATAAATACCTAGTTCGGTCATAACTATGGTGCATTTATGGTTATGAGCCCTCATTAAGGCTGTGGGTCCCAGGCCCAACATTTACTAGCCGCCAATCGATGGGCCGAACAAATTAGCTATTGAGGTCTTTGGCTATAGCCACGTAGCAACACATTATCCATAGTTGCTGAGGTTCAGGGTATCCTTTGGAATATTAACCCAAAGACACGTGTCCGTGTATAACATTCACGTGAAACTCTCGTGCCATCAATCAGCTGTTCGGCGGAACGCCACGTGTCATGCTGGAATGTGCTCGACGAATGACTACGTGGCTCACACAAATATGTTCGGCACTGGGCCACGTGGCGCCTTGACTATACTTGTTCGGCACTCCGTATGTCTAAGTATTATTTTGCCCAACATTTTGCCCCCACTCTGGTTGGAAAAAAATATTTTCCAAGCAGAGTAGCAGAGCAGAGAAGCCTTATCTTACCAATCTGTTCAATCTTCCCCACGCGACTTGTCGTTTAGTATCCTCCTGACGTGCTTCAATCTGATTGGACTTTTCTCTCTCCTCGTAGTGACACGCGTTGTGCCTTTTCAGCTTTTTATCTGTCGTGCCACTTACGCAGATCCCTAAATCCGGAATATTAAAACGTGAGTGGTCAAAAATTTAAAAATTGGGGCGGTAATAAATGCAATTTTTACCGCTCGCTGCCTTTCCATCGGTGACGCTTTGATTATCTCCCACGGATACACACACATATACATATATACATGGGTCATCTTCTTTGCTTCTTTTCCGCGAGTCGAACTATCACATCTCCTCTGCTTTTTTCTTTGAAATTTCATCTTCTCGAGCTTTCATCCCTTCTATAGATCTCCGTCCCTGGTGAGTCAATCCTTCTTATTTCAAATCTTCCATTATGGGTAAACTCGCGAATGAGCTCAACTCAGAGGAAAAAATTAGGGTTTTCAAAGAGAAATACCAAATTCCTTAAAATGTAGACATTAAGCTCACCCAAGAAGGCGAGCACGCACTAGGGGAGTTCCCCATAGTAGCCATCACTGAAGGTGGCCTTAGGTTTCTCCTATACCCTTTTCTTCGCTCTATGATGAGCATCTTAGACCTCGGCCCTAGGAATCTCACCCACAATTTCTACAGGATAGTTAATGGGGTAATAGAGATAAATAAATGATACGGATTCCACATATCCGAGTGGGATCTACTTTACTATTATTCTATCAAGAAGGTGAAGAAGGATGAGAACAGGTGGTATTTGAAATCCCGACCAGAAAAAGCCTTGGTCCATATGCTGCCTGATACGATTAAGTCAGAAAGTGACCTGTGCGTCGTCACGGGTCACTGGACACACGATCCAGATGAAGATCGTTATCCAATCGTTCCTCTGGTTTCTTTGGGCCCAGGTTGGTTGATTTCGAATGCTACCAGTTCTTACTCTTCTTCAACTTCTCTTTTTTTTGGAAGCACACTAACTATTTGATTTGATATCTATGCAGCCGACCAAGCAAAGAAATTCTGGGCCGGTGGTGTTCGTGCTGACAAGGATCATCTTAAACAGGTATTCAAATTCCTTGGGGGTTCTGATCTTTATCCATTTGCCAGAGCAGTCCCAATTTTGTTCAACTTCACCCCTACTCACCAAACGTTCATTGCTCCCCCTCAAGGTTTCGCAACCTCAGAAGCTATCAGGTGTCTTCAGTGGTGGTTCAGGGCTTCTGCTGAAGATAAAGAGAATTTCTACGCCTTGAAGCACCCAGAGTGGGTTCGTCCACCTCCATTTGCTCTCCGGTTGGTTGTCGAGCACGCTCCTGCTCCAGAAGCAGTGATTCCTGATCCTGCCGAACAACCAAGGAGGCGGAGACTTATACTTTTGGAGGAGGAGGAGGAAAAGGAAGAAGAAGTTGAACCACCCTCTGCCTTCGAATACTTCTCAAATTCTGAAGAAGAAGAGGGAAGAGACATGACCCCAAAAATTGACTACAAGAAACTTGCTCTGGCAAAAGCCAAGGAGCAAAAAGTTGATGAGGCAAAGAAGAAGAAGGCCGAAGAGCAAAAGGCCGCTGGGAAGAGGAAGTTTGATGAGGGGAAGGCCCCTGCTCCTACAACCGCTGATCAAATATTGAAGGTAAAAATGGAGAAGGGGAAGGAGCAGGAGGCACTTCGGCAAAAACCCTCTGGTCCCCCAAAGCAGAAAAAGGCTAAGACACAAACCACTGAAGCGGCTCAGGTCGCCGAGCAGCCAAAATTGCCAAAGGGGACTACTGGAAAAGGGGCAGCACCTTCTAAGGATGTGCCACCCACCAAGGATGCGCCATCCAAGACCACCGAGCCATTGCCTTCTCAGTCGATTGGGCCTGCGCCTCTTGCCATTGAATACCCAGCCAATCCGGTTCGAGACTCTCCTCCATTCGTACCACAAATCCTCATCCCCAGCCTCGAGTTTCCTCAGGGCCGACCATTCACCATCCAAGATACTGCCTTCAATCACGCCGAAGAGTATCTCAAAGGTGTCCTTCCTCCTCAGGATGTCCATGCCACGAGAAAGAATAAAACGGAGGACATCCACAAAACCTTGATGAAGAACGTCATTTCTGTAAGTGTAATGATGTTCTTTTATACAC
This sequence comes from Vitellaria paradoxa, assembly GCA_019916065.1. Lineage (NCBI taxonomy): Eukaryota > Viridiplantae > Streptophyta > Magnoliopsida > Ericales > Sapotaceae > Vitellaria > Vitellaria paradoxa. The sequence goes on from CM034239.1 coordinate 48,503,319, forward strand.
ATCATTTTGCCATTATGCTCCTTCTAACTCTCTGTTCTATCTACAGACTTTACTCTATACAATGGAGCTGATTGCTTGGAGCCAAGCCTCCAATGCCAGAGCTGAGCAGAATAGATCCGACATAAGGGATCTAAAATTAAGTGTAAGAACATTGGAGAATGAGAAGAAGAATCTCCAATCCAGCAATGACGCTCTGGCAAAAGAGAGGAGCCAGCTTGGAGATGAGAAAAAAGAGCTCGAGCAGCAGCTTAATGATGCCCTTGGCCAAGTAGCAGGAAGCAAAGCTCGTGTGGAGTCCATGGACAAAATCCTGCTACGGAAAGATGAAGAGTTACTGGAGGTCAAGGGCAAACTCTCCAAGGCCGAAATCAAACTATCCTCCTCCAAAGCTGAGCAAAAGATAATTTCCAAGGAGTTGGAGGTCTCCAGAGCTAAGCAAGCCAAATCAAAGCAGGAGCTTGTTAGCCTCCGAGTAGAGCTCGCACTTAAAACTCAGGCTTTGGAAAAAAAAGACATCACCCTCCGAGCGGCTGAGGAGAAAGCTAAAGCTGATGTAGAGGCTCAAGTAAATGACTGCGTGGAGCAGATGAGGGACGCTCATAACGATTTCTTCCTTGAGGGTTGGGAGGCTGCCATGAAGAAGAACAACATTGATCACACCAACCCTCTATATATTGAAGTCCCTTATCCTGATCCACAACGTCCAGCTCCTCAGTTTAGTTTTGAACGTCCACCTCAAACTCCTTCAATCCAAACTGCTGAAGAAACTATTGACGAAGGTGGAGTTGAGGTAGATAGTTCTCAGAAGGACACTACCTCCCAGGCACCGACACAGATTAATCTAGTTGTGGAGAGTGATCCTACTAAGGAGGGAGAGGAGTGAGCCCCTTAATTTCTTTTTGTTTTGCTTTTTATTCAGTTCAATTGTAAAGACGCGATGAACAATGTAAAACTTTTCATTTTGAATGAATGGAAATATTTCAGTCTTCTCTAACCTTGCTTTGCTTTTCATGTCTTTGCTTCTTTAGAACTGTTGATGAACTGATTGAAGAATACCTTGACTTGGTTGCTGACGAAGTTATAGGAAGTGCAGTCGAGGAGTGTCTTGATGTATTCTCACACGAGATAGCAACAAATCCTTATAATAAATGTTAATGCCTTGTCTTAAGTTTAGGATAGTCTCCTCAATAGACAGCAATGTAAAGTACATTGTAATTGTACTCTGAAATACTTAATAAAAAGTTTCGAATTGTTCTCAGACTTGCTTTCACCCATTGGGAGTCTACTTTTCTATTCATATGTTATGTGCTTGTGTTGAAGTATGTACTTTGATTAACCAACTTTAATCAAACAATCATAAAGACGATACCAAGTTCAAGTAACAAATTGCTTTTCACCAAGTAACTTGAAGCTTTTGATAAAGAGGTATGACTTAATAAATCTCACATACCTGAATGAGCTCGGCTTTCCTCCAGCTTTCATATAGCAACGGAGGTGTCTACCTTTTGACAAAATTTCGCTTTTCATTTCCATGCCGAGCATCGATGAGATGAACCTTTATGTTATGAGGGCTTTTGCATATCAATGCTGAGCTTCTTTGAAGTAATTCTTTGTGTTGTGAGAGCTTTTGCTTACATTGTACCAACGCTAGGCAAACTAAGTGTGGCTTCTATCCTTTTCAATAAGCCGACGAATTGAATTTCAGCTTAAAGAGAGTACGTGGTCAATAAATAAACTAGGATTGGACCAACATCAGAAGTGATGTGGCTTCTTTCTATACCAATGGTCGGTAAGCCGAACATGGCTCCTTTTTGATAATCCTTTTTAGAAATCGAGGAATTGAATCCCAATTTAAAGAGAGCCCCTGGTCAATAAATAAACCAGGGTTGAACCAACATCTAAAGGGATGTGGCATCTTTCTGTACCAACGTTCGGCAAGCCGAGCGTGGCTCCTTTTTTATAATCATTTTCAGAAAACCAGAGAATTGAATCCCAGTTTAAAGAGAGCCCCTGGTCAATAAATAAACCAGGGTTGAACCAACAACCAAAGGGATGTGGCATCTTTCTGTACCAACGTTCGGCAAGCCGAGCGTGGCTCCTTTTTGATAATCCTTTTCAGAAAGTCGGGAAATTGAATCCCAGTTTAAAGAGAGCCCCTGGTCAATAAATAAACCAGGGTTGAACCAACATCCAAAGGAATGTGGCATCTTTCTGTACCAACGTTCGGCAAGCCGAGTGTGGCTCCTTTTTGATAATCCTTTTCAGAAAATCGGGGAATTGAATCCCAGTTTAAAGAGAGCCCATAGTCAATAAATAAACCAGAGTTTAACCAACATCCAGAGGGATGTGGCATCTTTCTGTACCAATGTTCGGCAAACCGAGCGTGGCTCCTTTTTGAACCACTACCCAAAGAGGTGTGGCATCTTTCTATTGAACAAGTAATTGTCTCAAGCTTTTGCTTTATTTGCTTTCATAAAAGAAGAGCTTTTCAGTGAATGTACACAGTTTTTAACAATGAATGTACAACAATATTAATGATAATACAGTTTCAAGTGGGCTATGTTCCACGGTCTTTTGATTGGCTTTCCTTCCATGTTAGTCAACTTATAAGCTCCATTGCCGAGTACTTCTGAGACAAGGAATGGTCCTTCCCAATTGGCTCCAAGCTTTCCTTCGGTCTGATCATTTCTGCTTCCCATCAATTTTCTTAACACCAAGTCACCAACACTGAATTCTCTATGTCTGACCCTTTTGTTAAATTTCCTCTTTGTCTCTCGCTGGTAGTTGGCTAACCTTAATGTGGCCAGTTCCCTTCTTTCATCAATCAGATCTAGACTCATTGCCATGGCTTTATCATTCTCCCCTTTATCAAAGGCTAGAGTCCTGATGCTCGACAGGCTAACTTCCAGCGGGATGACGGCTTCAACTCCGTAAGCCAGAGAGAAGGGAGATTCTCCAGTTGATCTTCTAGGGGTTGTTCGGTATGTCCACAGCACTGATGGCAATTCATCCACCCATTTCTCCTTTGCCGCTTCCAGTCTTTTCTTGATGCCATTGAGAATGACCTTGTTTGTAGCTTCGGCTTGACCATTGCTCTGGGGGTAAGCTGGTGTTGAGTAAATATTTTTGATTCCATATCTAGAACAATACTCTCTGAGTGGGGCACTGTCAAACTGTGTCCCGTTGTCGGAAATAAGTGTCCTAGGGATGCCATACCTGGTAATGATGTTCTTCCAAACAAATCGAATGGTATCAACATCTCTGATGTGGGCCAAAGGTTCTGCTTCCACCCATTTGGTGAAGTAGTCAGTGCCGACCACTAAAAACTTTCTATTTCCTGAAGCAGTGGGCAAAGGTCCCACAATGTCGAGCCCCCATTGAGCGAACGGCCAAGGACTGGTCAGCGGGCTGAGTTCTTGTGCTGGCTGGTGAGGTATGGGAGCAAACTTTTGGCATTTCTTTCACTTCCAAATATAGGCTTGAGCATCGCACCCCATCTTCGGCCACCAATACCCTTAGGTAATAGCTCGGTGTGCCAATGATCTGTCCCCAGTATGTGCTCCATAGACCCCTTCATGTAGCTCATAGAGGAAGTCTTGTACTTTGTCAGGATGAACACAGAGAAGATAAAGACCTGTGAAGGATTTTTTGTACAGCTTATGATCAGGAGAAAGCTAAAACCTGGTAGCCTTTATCTGCAGTTTCTTTGCTTCTGTTTTATCCGCAGGGAGAGTCCCATCCTTTAGGTAAGCAATGATCGGATCCATCCAAGACGGAGCCAATACAGTACACATTACCTCCTCATCTTTTGTTATGCTCGGCTTCTTTAGAACTTCCAAGAAAACCTGATCGGTCAGCCTTATTTGGGAAGAGGCAGCCAACGTCGCAAGTGCGTCAGCATGAGCATTGTGATCTCTCCCAATGAGCTCCACACTGGCTTTACTAAAATCTTCAATCTTTTTCTTTGCCAACTGTAGATATTCTGCCATCTTCTCGCTTCTAGCCATATACTCATCCTTCAGCTGGTTGGCAACCAACTGAGAGTCAGTCTTTATTATAACATCGTTTGCCATCAATCGCCGAGCAATGTTGAGCCCGGCTAGGAGAGCTTCATACTCTGCCTCATTATTAGTAACCTCAAATTCGAGCTTTATTGCATATTCAATAGTGACTCCTTCCGGCGTAGTCAAAACAATGCCTACCCCACCGCCCTTCCTAGACGAAGACCCATCAACCTCAATTTGCCAAGGTTGTTCGTTCTCGCCGTGTTCGGCTGGGGCAGACCTTATTTCCACTTGCTATACTTCTTCTGCCGGGCCAGGAGTTGGAGTGGTAAATTCCGCTACCAAATCGGCCAACACTTGAGCCTTTATTGTGGTTCTTGGAATTAATTTGATGACAAATGCACCCAGGGAAATGGCCCATTTTGCCATCCTACCAGATACATCAGCCCTTTTTAAAACATGGCCAATTAGCTGATTGGTGACCACCTGAATGGTGTGGGCATGGAAGTAATGGGCTAACTTCCTGGAAGCCATCACCAATGCCAAGGTCAACTTTTCTAGGGGAAGGTATCTGGTCTCTGCCCTTTGCATGGTCTTGCTCACATAGTAAATAAGATGCTGCTTCCCTTGTTCCTTTCTTAGTAGGACGGCACTGACTGCATGTTCTGACACTGCCAGATATAGTTGTAAAATATCCCCCGGCTGTGGTGTTGACAATATCGGGACAATTGTCAGATATTCTTTAAGTTTCTCCAGTGCTGCGTCTGCCTCGGCATCCCATTGCATCTTGTTTGCACCCCTTAACAATCTGAAGAATGGTCGGCATTTGTCAGATGATCTACTGATGAACCGATTAAGCGCCGCCACCATCCCTGTGAGCTTTTGAACTTCCTTTTTAGTGTGCGGAGGAGAAACAGATTGGATGGCTTGTATTTGATTAGGATCAGCTTCAATCCCCCTTCTGCTCACCAAGTGGCCCAAAAATTTACTCGTTCCTACTCCGAAGGCACACTTGGCAGCATTTAATTTCAACCCGTACCGGTCAAGGGTCGAAAAGACATGCTGGAGATGTTGAAGATGAGTGTTCAGCTCCTTGCTTTTTACCACCATATCATCGATGTAGACCTCCATCGTCTATCCGAGGTCTTCTTTGAATATTTTCGTGACTAACCGTTGATAGGTGGCTCCAGCGTTCTTCAATCCAAATGGCATAACCCTATAGCAGTATATACCTCAAGGGGTTCTGAAAGAAGTCTTTTCCTCATCAGGGCCGAACATGGGAATCTGGTGATATCCTTTATAAGCGTCTACGAATGACATCTTGGAACATCCAGCCGTTGAGTCAACGAGTTGGTCGATCTTCGGCAAGGGAAATGGATCCTTTGGGCAGGCTTTATTCGGGTCTGTGTAATCTACACAAACTCTCCATTTCCCATTCTTCTTCTTGACTACGACTGTGTTGGCCAACCACTCCGGATATAAAACCTCCCAGATGGCTTCAGCCTCCAACAATTGGCCGACCTCCTCTATGACAGCCTCCGCATGCTGGAAAGCTGACCTTCTCGCCTTTTGTACTACAGATTTTGCCCACGGATTTACATTTAGCTTATGAGTCATAATTTCGGGGGAAATACCTGGCATTTCATGTGGACTCCAGGCAAATATTCCGATGTTCTTCAGGAGCATCTCTGTCAGTTCCAGCTTCTCCTCGGCGCTCAGATTTGTGCCAATCAAAAAGAATTTGTCATCCTCAACAGGGCCAATCTGATACTTCTCCAAGCCTTCAATGGCTTTCTTCCGTGGATCACCATCGACATCATCGGTCTTCGGGGCGTCCTCGGGCAGCTCGGTCAATTGGACTTGCTAGGGAATGGTTTTGGATTTGAGGGCTGCAGTGAAGCACTTTTGGGAAATGTTCTGGTCCCCCAAGATAGTGATCACTTCCCCACCATATGGAAACTTCAACACTTGATGGTAGGTTGAGGGGACCGCCTTCAAAGCGTGAATCCACGATCTTCCTACTATAGTGTTGTAGGAAGAAAGTGAATCCACGACAGTGAACTCAACCTCTTGCTCCACCGGGCCCACGCGAACAGGAATAACAACTCTAACCAGAAGCCAGACAGGGGCAGAATTAAATTCTATGAGGGGGCATTCTGCCGGTTCCAAATCCTCTTCGGTTAACCCGAGCTTCTTAAACAAGCTCAGGAACATGACCTCTGTCGAACTTCCTGCATCAACCAAGATTCTCCTCACCTCAGAGTCAAACATGCCCAGAGTTATCACCAGAGCATCATTGTGCGGCGACTGAACACCAGAGTACTCGTCTTCACAAAAGGTGATTCCTTCCGTGGTAGCTTTTCTCAGTCGCTTGTTCGGCTGACCTGCAACACCCAATATCTCTTGACTTTGTGGATCAGGGGCATGGTTGACGACATTCTAGGGCCGTTGCTCCATATGAATTACATGGATGACTGCAGGTCTAGGAACATCTCTGCGTGGCCTGGCTCTTGGTGGGGGTTGCACCTCCTCGGCAGTCTCATCCCCAGTGATCTCTTCTCATTGTCTCCTGGGCTCTCTCTTCTGCGGGGCTGCTTCCCCAGTCCTGCCTTCATCTACGTACTCTTTAAGATGGCCCTTCTGTACCAATTCCTCGAGATGGTACCGCAATGATCGGCAGGACCCAGTGCGATGCCCCCTGCCTTGATGGTACATACAATAATCCTTGGAATTCTCTTTTCCAGGAAAATCTGGCAGCTTCCTGGGCCATCTGAAATATGGCTTATTTTTTATTTGAGAGAGAATCTTGAAGATTGGCATCTTAAACACCGTATTGATCGCCTCGAAGACGGACTTTTCTTCATCTAGGAATCGGGGGCCTTTTCCCCGGCTTTTATCTCCTCTTTGGCCTTGGGATCTCCTTTCTTTCTATTCGACCGGCTGTGTCTCATCCTCTACCTAGGCATATTTCTCAATCCGGCACATGAGGTCTGACATATTAGCCGCGGGCTTTTTGGTCAAGGAAAACCACAGCCTATCCTCCTTACGCAACCTCAACTTGAATGAAGTTACGGCCAGTTGCTCTGAACATTCCCCCACCTCATTGTAGAGCCCCAAGTACCGGCGGGAATAGTCTCTCAATGATTCTCTGGCTTTTCTCTTCATCGTGAGGAGAACGTCAGCGGTTTTTGACTGTTTTGTGTTGGCCAAAAACCTGGTGATGAATTCCTCTGCCAGTTGCTGCCAGCTCTGGATACTGCCATGAGGTAATTTATGGAACCATTGGAGTGCCGTATCCCCCAAACTGGAAGGGAATATTCTGCACATGAGATGATCATTGCTGCTCCATAGCGTCATAGCTTGCATGTAATGGCGATAATGGGCCAGGGGGTCAGTCCTTCCATCATAGAGATTCAGCCTTGGAGTTTGAAACTTCTCCGGAGGCTCTGCGTCAGTAATTTCATCAATGAACGGAGAGGCTGAGATCCTCCCCAAAGCTTTCTTTGCCATCATGCATGTGCTCTGGCCCTGAGCACCCCACTCCTCTTCATGCCCCCAATCTTCTACTTTTGTTTTTCCCGCCCTCTTGTGTCTCAAAGTTACCTCTTCTTGCTCAGAGCTATCCGCATCTTCTGAGTGCGCCTTCGGAATCTTGTTGGATGAACTCTTTTTAAGGTGCACTTTGGTGGGCGGGCCAACGTCAGATCTCGCGCCACGTTTGCCAACAGCTTTAACATGGCGCGAGCCCTTCCTGGAAGGAGTGACATCACGTCGCAAGCGGAAGCGCACCTCCTCTTGTTCATGAGTATCCCCTTCATCTTCCTCAGTGGGGTCCTCATAAAGAGCATCATAACTTTTGTCAGATTTTGAATCAGGTTGATCCGAATCAACTGCGTGGCCCGCGGCAGACTTTCCCTTTTCCTTACTTAATTCTAGCAGAATATCCTCCAATTCTGCTTGCTTCTCGCTGGCCTTAGCCATCAACTCCTCTCTCCGTTTTAGGGCCTCTGGGTCCTCCGTTTTCCTTCTCCTAGCGTGTTCCAGACCCGGAGTCTGAATAACTAACGCGCTCCCTTTGGTCTTGGCAGGGGTAGAACCGTCCCCTACCCGTAGAGATGCTGGCGGAGTAGTGTTTCCTCCTGAAGTCATCGTGTGAACAACTACTAAAAAGCTGACAAAGAACTTGAGAAAAATGCCAATGAACGTAAAGACAGGGCTAAACAACGAGCCCCACGGTGGGCGCCAAAAGTTCGGCAGCAAAAATTACCGCCGAAACTGTTGACCACACCAACCGGAAATGCAATCGACGACCTGCCGAACAAAGACAAAAGAAAGATTACGGCCGAAGCGAAGGTCTCTGGCCAGAAAACCCTCCGATGCTTAAGTCAACAAGTCACTCAAAGAAGAAAGCTTTTCAGAGAAGAAATGAGTAGTAGCTTAAGTTGGCAATAGTCAGCTTTCCTTAATTGTTCAGTGGAATGTCCTATTTATAGTAATGTGAACAAAATTAAAATATACCTGTGATCTGATATCATCATGCTTCCGTGTTCTGTTTTTCCTTCATTGCTTTAAATGCCTTTCACTGTCTATTTAATGCTTCATACTTTTCATTTAATACACCATGCCTTTCATTTAATGCTTCTGGTGGTTAAACACGGCAATATAACTTGAATTTCAGGGTCAAACTGTCATTCTATCACATTCGTCAACTACTCATAAAAAATGAACTGACTCAGTTACTTCCTCAGAGATAAATACCTAGTTCGGTCATAACTATGGTGTATTTATGGTTATGAGCCCTCATTAAGGCTGTGGGTCCCAGGCCCAACATTTACTAGCCGCCAATCGATGGGCCGAACAAATTAGCTATTGAGGTTTTCGGCTATAGCCACGTAGCAACACATTATCCATAGTTGCTGAGGTTCAGGGTATCCTTTGGAATATTAACCCAAAGACACGTGTCCGTGTATAACATTCACGTGAAACTCTCGTGCCATCAATCAGCTGTTCGGCGGAACGCCACGTGTCATGCTGGAACGTGCTCGACGAATGACTACGTGGCTCACACAAATATGCTCAGCACTGGGCCACGTGACGCCTTGACTATACTTGTTTGGCACTCCATATATCTAAGTATTATTTTGCCCAACAATGGCATAATTCAAACTGCAGAAATTTCTCTCTACTCAACGAAGCACAGTAAATGCATTTATGATAACCTGTAATGATCAAAATTGTTAACCCACTTTCAGTCGGTAAACAATCACGATAACATGTCTTGTGTCATGAGCAAGAGTTAGGGGGAATTGGCGGATCACTTATGTTCGGCAGCAGAAATTACCGCCGGAACTGCTGACCACGCCAACCGGAAATGCAATCGCCGACCTGCCGAACAAAGACAGAAAGAAAGGTGACGGCCGGAGAGGAGGTCTCAGGCCGGAAAACCCTCCGATGATTAAGTCAGCAAGTCACCCAAGAAAGAAAGTTTTCTGGAAATAAAGGAGTCAAAGCATAAGTTGGCAATAGTCAGCTTACCTCTGTGGTTCAGTAGTATATCCCATATATAGTGGTCTGAGTAATGATTACAGCATACCTATGACTCGACATTACGCACACTGCCGTGTCCCTCTTTTACACTCTTGCTTTAAATGCCCTTCCCCTTCATTTAATGCCTCAGACCCCTCATTAATACACCGTGCCTTTCATTTAATGCTTCTGGCGGTTTAACACGGCATTACAACCTGAATTTCAGGGTCATACTGTCTTCTTGTCGCATCAGCCACCGAATCGTGACGAGATAGACCGATTTAGTTACATCTCCAGAGACAAGTACCTAGTTCAATCCTAACTAAGGTGTATTTATGGTCATGAGCCTTCTTTAAAGGCTGTGGGCCCTAGGTTTGACATTTACTGGCCGTCGACAGATAGGCCGAGCAAATTAGATTCCTCGGCTATAGCCACGTGGTTATACATTGTTTATTGATGTCGAGGTTCAAGGTACTCTTTGGAGCACTAACTCTAAATCGTGTACTCACGTATAACACTCACGTGGAACTCTCGTGCCAATAATCAGTTGTTCGGCGGGATGCCACGTGTCCAGACGGAACGTGCTCGGCAAGTGGCTACGTGGCTTATGTGAATTTGCTCGGCACTGCGCCACGTGGCACCAGACTAAACCTGTTCGGCAAGAGTACAGCTTTAGTATTATTATGCCCAACATTTTGCCCCCACTCTGGTCGAGAAAAGATATTTTCCGAGCAGAGTAGCAGAGCAGAATAACCTTACCTCCCTGATCCTTCAATCCTCCTACACAGTTTGTCGTTTAGTATCTCCCTGACGCGCATCAAGTCTGATTGGATTTTTCTCTCTCCTCATGACGACACGCGCAGTGCCCTTTCAGCTTTTCATCTGCTGCGCCGCTTACGCGGTTTCCCAGATACGAGGTGTTAAAACGTGAATGGTCAGAAATTTGAAAATTGGGGCGGTAATAAATGCCATTTTTACCGCCCATTGCCTTTTCGTTGGAAACGCTTCGGTTACCCTCACAGATACATACACATATACATATATACCTGATTCATCTTCTCTTACTTCTTTTCCGCGATTCGAGTCATCAGATTTCCCTCGCTTCTTTCCCTCTGAGTTTTCGTCTTCACGAGCTTTCACCTTTCCTATCGTTCTTCGTTCCCGGTGAGTTAACCCTCTTTTTACTTCAAATTTTTCGTTATGGGTAGACTCGCAAACGAGCTAAGTTCTGAGGAGAAAGTTAGGATTTTCAAGGAGAAGTACCAGATTCCTCAGAACGTAGGTATCAGGCTCGCCGAACAAGGCGAGCGTGAAACAGGGGAATTCCCCATAGTGGCAATCACCGAAGGTGGCCTTAGGTTCCCCCTGCACCCCTTTCTTGGCTCTATGATGAGCATTCTGGACCTTGGCCCTAGGAACCTCACCCACAACTTTTATAGAATCGTTAATGGGGTAATAGAAATAAACAGGCGATACGGATTCCACATATCCGAATACGATCTTCTTTACTGTTACTCAATCCAGAAGGTGAGGAAGGATGAGAACAGATGGTACCTGAAATCCCGACCAGAAAAGGCCTTGGTCCACATGCTGCCTGATACGATTAAGTCGGAAAGTGACCTGTGCGTCGTCACAGGTCACTGGACACACGATCCAGACGAAGATCGTTTTCCAATCGTCCCTCGGGTTTCTTTGGGCCCAGGTTGGTTGATTTCAAATGCTACCGGTTCTTATTCTTCTTCGGCATTTTACCATCACTTCTAAGCATGCTAACTGTTTGATTTAATGTCTGTGCAGGTGTTCAGTTAAAGAAGTTCTGGGCTACTGGCATTCGTGCTGACAAGGACCATTTGAAGGAGGTGTTCAAATTCCTCGAGGGTCCAGATCTCTATCCCTTCGCCAGAGCGGTTCCAATTCTGTTCAACTTCACCCCCTCTCATCAGACGTTCATTGCCCCTCCTCAAGGTTTCGCAACCTCAGAGGCTATCAGGCGTCTTCAGTGGTGGTTTCGGGCTTCTGCTGAAGAGAAAGAGAACTACTACGCCTTGAGGCATCCCGGGTGGACTCGCCCCCCTCCATTCGCAATTCCATTCATTGCCGAGCAAGTTCGAGCCCCTCAAGTAACAGTTCCTGAGCCTTCCGAACAGCCGAGAAAGCCAGGATTTGTTCTGTTAGACGAGGAGGAAGAGGAAGAAGAAGAAGAAGAAGAAGTTGAGATACCCCCTGCCTTCGATTACTTCTCAGACTTAGAAGGAGAAGAAGAAGAAGTAGTCATGGCCCCGAAGATCGATTACAAAAAGCTCGCCATGGCAAAAGCAAAAGAACAAAGGGGTGGAGAGGCCCAGAAGAAGAAGGCCAACGAACAAAAGGCTGGTGGGAAGAGGAAGACTGATGAGGGGAGAGCCCCTGCTCCTTCAACTGCCGAGCAGATAATGAAGGTGAAAATGGAGAAGGGGAAGGAGCAGGAGGCAGCTCAGAAGAGGCCATCTGGTCCTCCTGAGCAGAAGAGGGCCAAGACGCAATCTGCGGACGCGGCTCCAACGACCGAGCAGGAGCAGCTGCCGAAGGAGGACGCCGCGAGGGGGCCAGCACCTTCCAAGGTCGTGCTACCCACTAAAGACGCACCACCGAGAACCTCCGAGCTGTTACCTGCTCAACCAATTGGGCCCGTGCCTCTGGCCATCGAGTATCCGGCCAATCCGGTTTGAGACTCCCCTCCATTTATTCCAGAAATCCTTATTCCCAGCCTCGAACACCCTCAAGGCCGTCCCTTCACTATTCAAGACACTGCCTTCAACCATGCCGAGGAGTATCTCAAGGGTATCCTCCCTCTTCGGGACGTTCATAACACGAGGAAGAATAGGACGGAGGATATCCACAAAACTCTGATGAAGAACATCATCTCTGTAAGTACTATAATATTCCTTTATGTGAATCCTTTCGTTATTATAATTTTTCCTAACTTTCTGTTCTTTCTGCAGACTTCTCTCCACACAATGGAGTTAATTGCCCGGAGCCGAGCATTCGAAACCAGAGCCGAGCTGGATAAGACGGAAATAAGGGAGTTGAAAGCGAGCGTGAGGTCCTTGGAGAAGGAGAATAAGAATCTCCAATCCAGCAATGACGCTCTGGCAAAAGAGAGAAGTCAGCTTCAGGATGAAAATAAGGAGATTGAGCTTCAACTCAACACTGCCCTTGGCCAAGTTGCTGGAAGCATAGCTCGTGTGCAATCAATGGATAAAATCCTAAATCATAAAGACGAGGAGCTTTTAGTGGTCAAGGGCAAACTTTCCAAGGCCGAGATTGAGTTGTCCTCCACGAAGACTGGGCAGGAATTACTCTTGAAGGAGTTGGAGGCTTCTAGGGCCGAGCAAGAGAGATCAAAGCAAGAGCTTGTCAACCTTCGGGCAGAGCTTGCACTGAAGACTCGAGCCCTAGCAGAGAAAGAAGCTGCCCTCCAAGAAGCCGAGGACAAGGCCAAAGCTGAGGTGGAAGCCCAGATTAATGATTGCGTGGATCAGATGAGGGATGCTCACAACGACTTCTTTCTTGAGGGTTGGGAGGCCGCAATGAAGAAGAACAATGTTGATCCCACCAACCCCATATACAAGGAGGTCCCTTATCCTGATCCAGAACGCCCAATTCCCCAGTTCAGCTTTGAGCGTCCACCTCAAACTCCCTCAATTCATACTGCCGAAGAAACAATTGAGGAGGGAGAGGTTGAGGTGGATAGTGCCCAGAAGGACACCTCCCAGGCGCTTGAACAGATTGATCTAATAGTGGAGAGGGATCCCACTAAGGGAGGAGAGAAGTGAGCCTTCTTGTATAAATTTTTGTTTTGTTTTTTTTTTTTTTTTTATTTGGATGTAATATAAAACTTTTAACTCCAAGTGAATGAAAGCAGTTTGATTTCTTTCTAATCTTGTTTTATTTTTCTCTGTCTTTGTTTCTTTAGAACTGCCGATGAATTGATTGGGGAATGCCTTAGCTGGCTAGCTGATGAAATAATAAGGAGTGCAGCCGAGGAATACCTTAACGTTTTTTCCCACGAAGTAGCTACAAACCCTTACAACAAATGTTAATGCCTCATCTTAGATTTAGGGTAGCTTCTTTGATTGTTAGTTATGTAAAATGTATTGTAACCGTACTCTGAGGCATGTAATGAAAACTTTTGAATTGTTCCCTATTGACAGCCTGTCTTTCCGTTTGTATATTTTATGCTTTATATTGAAGTATGTATGGTGTCTGTATTTGTACCACTTTGCCGAACAACCACAACTTCTAACAGAAATACTTTAAACAGTAAAACTTTCAGAGATAACAAGCTCGTGCAGTATTTTGCTTTTCATAAAATGACTTCAAGCTTTTGCTAAAGAGACATAGCTTTAATGAATCTCACATACCTCGATAAGTTCGGCTGTCCTCCTGCTTTCACTTAATAACAGAGGTAACTACCTTCTGACAAATCTTCGCTTTTTAATCTACTGCCGAACATCGAAAAAGTGTACCTTTATGATACGAGGGCTTTTGCACACTAGCGCTGAGCTTTTTAGAACATGCTTCTTTTGCTTCCAATTAACAAACCAAGGAATCGAATCTTGATTTAAAAAATCGTATCTGGTCGATGAATAAATCAGGATTGAGCCACCACCAGAAATGATGTGGATTCTTTCTGTACAATGGTCGGCGAACCGAGCATGGATTTCTTTTGATAATTCTTTTCAGGAGACCGAGGAATTGAATCTCAGTCTAAAGAGCATTTCCTGGTCAGTAAATAAACCAAGATTGTACCAACGCTGGGCAAGCCGAGCGTGGTTTCTTTTGATAATTCTTTTCAGAAGACCGATGAATTGAATCTCAGTCTAAAGAGCATTTCCTGGTCAATAAATAAACCAGGATTGCACCAACGCTGGGCAGGCCGAGCGTGGTTTCTTTTGATAATTCTTTTCAGAAGACCGAGGAATTGAATCTCAGTCTAAAGAGCATTTCCTGGTCAATAAATAAACCAGGATTACACCAACGCTGGGCAGGCCGAGCGTGGTTTCTTTTGATAATTCTTTTCAGAAGACCGAGGAATTGAATCTCAGTCTAAAGAGTATTTCCTGGTCAGTAAATAAACCAGGATTGTGCCAATATCGACGGAGATGGGGCATTCTTTTCGTACTAATGCTCGGGAAGCCGAGCATGGCTCTTTTCCATGCCACCACCCAAAGAGGCGTGGAGTGATCTCAAGCTTTTGAATTTGCTTTTGCTTTGTAAAAAGGATTTCTTTTCAATATACGTACAAAGTCTTTAGTCAACAAATGTGAAGGAAAAAATTAATGATAGTACAACTTTAGATGGGCTATATTCCACGGTCTTTTGATTGACTTTCCCTCCATGTCAATTAACTTGTAGGCGCCATTGCCGAGCACCTCAAAGACGGTGAATGGTCCCTCCCAATTAGCTCCAAGCTTTCCTTCAGTTGGATCTTTCCTGCTTCCCATCAATTTTCTCAGCACCCAATCGCCAGTGCTGAATTCTCTATGTCTGACCCATTTATTAAATTTCTTCCTTGTCTCTTGCTGGTAGTTGGCTAACCTTAGTGCTGCCAGTTCCCTTCTTTCATCAATTAGATCCAGACTTATTCCCATAGCTTGATCATTCTCCCCTCTGTCAAATGATAGGGTTCTGATGCTCGGGAGGCCAACTTCTAAGGGTATGACGGCTTCAACACCGTAGGCCAGAGAGAAGGGAGATTCGCCGGTTGATCTTCTAGGGGTTGTTCGGTAGGTCCACAGTACTGATGGCAATTCATCCACCCATCTCCCTTTTGCCGCTTCCAGTCTTTTCTTAATCCCATTGAGAATGACTTTGTTTGTAGCTTCAGCTTGACCATTGCTTTGGGGGTAAGCAGGTGTAGAGTAAATATTCTTGATTCCATATCTAGAACAATATTCCCTAAATGGGGCACTGTCAAATTGCGTCCCATTGTCGGAAATAAGTGTCCTAGGGATGCCATACCTGGTAATGATGTTCTTCCAAATAAATCGAATGGTATCAGCATCTCTGATGTGAGCTAGGGGTTCCGCTTCCACCCACTTAGTAAAGTAGTCGGTGCCGACCACTAAGAACTTCCTATTTCCTGAAGCAGAAGGCAGGGGCCCCACAATATCAAGTCCCCATTGAACGAACGGCCAAGGGCTGGTAAGCGGGCTGAGTTCCTGGGCTGGCTGGTGAGGAATGGGAGCGAACTTCTGACATTTCTTGCATCTCCGAACATAGGCCTGAGCGTCATATCCCATCTTCGGCCACCAATACCCTTGAGTAATTGCTCGGTGCGCCAGTGATCTGCCCCCAGTATGTGCTCCACAGACACCTTCATGAAGCTCGTAAAGAAAGTCTTGCACTTTATCGGGATGAACACAAAGGAGATAGGGGCCTGTGAATGACTTTTTGTATAACTTCTGGTCAGGAGACAGCCAAAACCTGGCGGCTTTTATTCTTAGTTTCTTCGCTTCTGTCTTCTCTACGGGAAGTGTTCCGTCCTTCAAGTAAGTAATGATTGGATCCATCCAAGATGGGGCTGGGTCAGCACACATTACCTCTACGTCTTTCGTTATGCTCGGCCTTTTTATGACTTCCATAAAGACCTGGTCAGTTAGCCTTATTCGAGAAGAGGCGGCTAGCGTTGCAAGTGCATCAGCATGAGCGTTATGATCCCTGCCAATGAGCTCCACGCTAGCTTTATTGAAGCCTTCGATTCTCTTCTTTGCTGCTTCTAAATACTCTGCCATCTTTTCACTTCTAGCCATATACTCACCCTTTAGCTGGTTGGCAACCAACTGAGAGTCAGTCCTTACTACGATATCATCTGCCATCAGCCGCCGAGCGATGTCGAGTCCAGCCAGGAGAGCTTCATACTCCGCCTCATTGTTAGTGACTTCGAACTCGAGTTTTATTGCATATTCTATTGAGACCCCTTCTGGTGTAGTCAGAACTATGCCTACGCCGCCTCCTCTTCTAGTCGAAGACCCATCAACCTCGATTTGCCAAGTTTGTTCGGCCTCATTATGTTCGGCCGGGGCAGACTTTATTTCAACATGCCATACTTCTTTTGTCTGACCACAGGCTGGTGTGGAAAATTCCGCTACAAAATCGGCCAGGACTTGAGCCTTTATCGCGGTTCTTGGGATGAACTTTATGTCGAATGCGCCAAGGGAAACTGCCCACTTTGCTAGTCGGCCCGATACATCAGCCCTCTTTAAAACATGGCCAATTGGCTGATCGGTGACAACTTGAATGGTGTGTGCATGGAAATAATGGGCTAGCTTCCTGGATGCCATTATTAATGCCAAGGTTAACTTTTCCAGGGGAAGATATCTGGTCTCTGCTCCTTGCATTGTTTTACTCACATAGTAAATTGGATGCTGCTTCCCTTGTTCCTCTCTCAGCAAGACGGCACTGACTGCATGCTCTGAGACTGCCAGATATAGCTGCAAAATATTCCCCGGTTGCGGTGTTGACAATATTGGGACAGTTGTCAGGTATTCTTTAAGCTTTTCCAGTGCCGTATCCGCCTCAGCATCCCATTGCATCTTATTGGCCCCTTTGAGCAGTCTAAAGAATGGCCGGCACTTGTCGGATGATCTGCTAATAAACCGGTTGAGTGCCGCCACCATCCCTGTGAGCTTCTGTACCTCCTTTTTAGTGCGCGGGGGTGAAACAGATTGGATGGCACGTATTTGCTCGGGATCAGCCTCAATTCCCCTTCTGCTCACCAAGTGGCCCAAAAATTTACCTGAGCCAACTCCGAAGGCACACTTGGCAGCATTTAATTTCAACCCATATTGATCAAGGGTAGAGAAAACATGCTGGAGATGTTGGAGATGTGTGTTCGGCTCCTTGCTTTTCACCACCATATCATCAATGTAGACCTCCATCGTCTGTCCGAGGTCTTTTTTGAATATTTTCGTAACCAGCCGTTGATAGGTGGCTCCAGCGTTCTTTAGCCCGAATGGCATAACTCTGTAACAGTATATGCCTCGGGGGGTTATGAAAGAGGTTTTCTCCTCATCGGGGCCGAACATAGGGATTTGGTGATATCCCCTATAAGCGTCCAGGAACGACATCCTGGAACATCCAGCAGTTGAATCAACGAGTTGGTCGATCTTTGGCAGGGGGAATGGATCCTTAGGGCAGGCCTTGTTCAGGTCTGTGTAGTCTACGCAGACTCTCCACTTCCCATTCTTCTTCTTGACTACGACCGTATTAGCTAACCACTCCGGGTACGAGACTTCCCGAATGGCCTCCGCCTCTAACAGTCGGCCAACCTCCTCAATGACAGCTTCTGCGTGTTGGAGAGCTGATCGCCTGGCTTTTTGTACCACAGGCTTTACCTCCGGATTCACATTCAACTTATGAGTCATGACTTCGGGGGAAATGCCAGGCATTTCGTGTGGAGTCCAGGCGAACGTTCCAATATTCTTCAAGAGCATCTCGGTTAGCTCTAGTTTCTCCTCGGCGCTCAGGTTAGCGCCGATCAGGAAGAATCTATCATCCTCAACCGGGCCAATTTGATATTTCTCCAAGCCCTCTGTGGCTTTCATCTGCGGATCACCACCGACATCATCGATCTTTGGTGTGTCCTCGGGTAGTTCCGCCAGCTGGACTTGTTCGGGGATCATTTTGGACTTTAGGGCTGCAGAGAAGCACTTTTGGGAAGTATTCTGATCCCCCAAAATAGAAATCACTTCCCCGCAATAGGGGAACTTCAGCACCTGGTGGTAGGTTGAGGGGACCGCCTTCAGAGCGTGAATCCACGATCTCCCTACTATAGCGTTGTAGGAAGAGGGGGAATCCACAACAGTGAACTCAACCTCTTGCTCCACCGGACCCACGCGGACAGGAATGACGACTCTGCCCAGAGGCCAGACAGGAGCAGAATTGAATCCTATGAGCGGGCATTCTGCCGGTTCCAGATCTTCTTCAGTTAATCCGAGCTTCTTGAATAAGCTCAGAAACATAACTTCTGTTGAGCTTCCTGCATCTACCAGGATTCTTCTTACTTCTGAATTAAACATGCCCAGAGTGACCACTAGGGCATCATTGTGCGGCAGCTGAACACCAGGATGCTCGTCTTCATGAAAAGTGATTTCCTCCATGGCGACTGTCCTTGGACGCTTGTTCGGCTGACCCGCGACGCCCAAGATTTCTTTACTTGGTGGATTAGGGACATGATTGATGACACTCTGGGGTCGCCGTTCCATATGAATCACGTGGATGACTGCAGGTCTCGGGACATCTCTGCGCGCCCTGGCCCTTGGTGGGGGTTGAGCCTCTTCGGCTGCCTCCTCCTCGGCAGTCTCTTCTCGTTGCCTCCTTGGCTCTCTATCCTGTGGGGCTGCTTCTCTAGTTCTGCCCTCGTCGACGAACTCTTTAAAGTGGCCTCTGCGCACCAATTCCTCCAGATGATGTCGTAGCGATCGGCAGGCTCCGGTGCGATGCCCCTTGTCTTGATGATACGCGCAGTAGTTTTTGGAATTCTCCTTTCCAGGGAAATCCGGCAGCTTTCCGGGCCATCTGAAATATGGCCTATTTTTTATTTGGGGTAGGATCTTGAAGATTGGCTCTTTGAACACCGTATTGACCGCTTCAAAAACGGACTTCCCCTCGTCAATGAATCGGCGGCCGTCTCCCCGTCTTTTCTCTCTTGTCTGGCCCTGGGATCTCCTTTCTTTCTGTTCGGCCGGCTGTGTCTCATCCTCCACCTTGGCGTACTTCTCGATTCGGCACATAAGATCTGACATGTTAGCCGCTGGCTTTTTGGTCAAGGAGAGCCACAGCCTATCCTCCTTCCGCAACCCCAATTTAAACGAGGTGACCGCCAATTGCTCCGAGCATTCTCCCACCTCATTGTAGAGCTCCAAGTAGCGGCGGGAATAATCTCTCAATGATTCCCCGGACTTTCTTTTCATTGTGAGGAGAACGTCAGCGGTTTTGGGCTGTTTTGTGTTAGCCAGAAACCGGGTGACGAACTCCTCCGCCAGTTGCTGCCAACACCGAATACTGCCAGGGGGCAGTTTATGGAACCACTGAAGCGCTGTATCCCCCAAACTAGAAGGGAATACTTTGCACATGAGGTGGTCGTTGCTGTTCCATAATGTCATGGCCTGCATGTAGTGACGGTAGTGGGCCAGGGGGTCAGTTCTCCCATCGTAGAGATTAAGCCTCGGAGTTTGGAATTTCTCCGGAGGCTCCGCATCAATTATTTCATCGACGAATGGGGAGGCAGAGATTCGCCCCAAGGCTTTCCTTGCCATCATTCGTGTGCTTTGGCCCTGAGCACTCCATTCCTCTGCTTGCCCCCAGTCTTCCATCTTTGCCTTTCCCGCTTTCCTACTCTTTAAGGTTAGCTCTTCTTGGTCTGAGCTATCCGCCTCCTCTGAGTGCGCCTCCAGCATCTTTTTTGAGGAACTCCTTTGGTGATGCGCTTTGATGGGCGCGTCAACATCGGATCTCACGTCACGTTTTGCGACGGGTTTAGCACGGCGCGAGTCCTTCCTGGAAGGAGAGACATCACGTCGCGAGCGAGAGCGCACCTCCTTCTATTCATGGGTGTCCCCGTCATCCTCATCAGTTGGGTCCTCGTAAAGAGCATCGTAACTTTCATCAGATTCCGAGTCGGATTGACCAGAATCAGCGGTATGGCTAGCAGGGGGTTTTCCCTTTTCCTTACTCAATTCCAGCAGAATCTCCTCCAGTTCTGCCTGCTTTTCACTGGCCTTAGCCATCAGCTCTTCTCTCCGTTTCAGTACCTGAGGATCCTCCGTTTTTCTTTTCCGGGCGGACTCCAGACCTGGAGTCCGAATAACCAACGCACTCCCTTTAGTTTTGGCAGGAGTGGAAGCGTCTCCTGCCCGTGGAGATGGTGGTGGGGTAGTGTTTCCTCCCGAAGTCATTATATGGACAAATACTGGAGACTTAACAAAGAAACAAGAAAAAAGCTAGTTAACACGATGATGGGCTAGACAACGAGCCCCACGGTGGGCGCCAAATGTTCGGCAGCAGAAATTACCGCCGGAACTGCTGACCACGCCAACCGGAAATGCAATCGCCGACCTGCCGAACAAAGACAGAAAGAAAGGTGACGGCCGGAGAGGAGGTCTCAGGCCGGAAAACCCTCCGATGATTAAGTCAGCAAGTCACCCAAGAAAGAAAGTTTTCTGGAAATAAAGGAGTCAAAGCATAAGTTGGCAATAGTCAGCTTACCTCTGTGGTTCAGTAGTATATCCCATATATAGTGGTCTGAGTAATGATTACAGCATACCTATGACTCGACATTACGCACACTGCCGTGTCCCTCTTTTACACTCTTGCTTTAAATGCCCTTCCCCTTCATTTAATGCCTCAGACCCCTCATTAATACACCGTGCCTTTCATTTAATGCTTCTGGCGGTTTAACACGGCATTACAACCTGAATTTCAGGGTCATACTGTCTTCTTGTCGCATCAGCCACCGAATCGTGACGAGATAGACCGATTTAGTTACATCTCCAGAGACAAGTACCTAGTTCAATCCTAACTAAGGTGTATTTATGGTCATGAGCCTTCTTTAAAGGCTGTGGGCCCTAGGTTTGACATTTACTGGCCGTCGACAGATAGGCCGAGCAAACTAGATTCCTCGGCTATAGCCACGTGGTTATACATTGTTTATTGATGTCGAGGTTCAAGGTACTCTTTGGAGCACTAACTCTAAATCGTGTACTCACGTATAACACTCACGTGGAACTCTCGTGCCAATAATCAGTTGTTCGGCGGGATGCCACGTGTCCAGACGGAACGTGCTCGGCAAGTGGCTACGTGGCTTATGTGAATTTGCTTGGCACTACGCCACGTGGCACCAGACTAAACCTGTTCGGCAAGAGTACAGCTTTAGTATTATTATGCCCAACAACTTATTTCTTCATTGCCCCATGGCCATGGCCTTAGCCTTAGCCTTAGCCTCATGGAGGAGGCTTTTTCGCTATATTGGGTGTAAGTTGGAATCCTCTGGTGTTTTGTTTTGAGATCTTTTATTTATTTTCGGAGCTTTGACCATCAAGAGTGTTGTGGAGGAATGTGGTGACAACTGTTTTGTAAGTTATTTGGAAGGAGAGTAATGCCATAATTTTTTAGGATAAAGGGGGAGATGTTTTTGGCTTATGGGAAAAAAATTTTCTTCATAGCTTTTTGGAGTACAATTATTCTTGAGTTTGCAGGTTACCCTTTGGATGGAAGAGCCTTTTCACTGTATTGGATGTAAGTTTGGTGCTCTGGGTTTTTGTTTTGAGATGCTTTTTTATTGATTCCTTGGGTTTTGACCACCAAGAGAGTTGTGGAGGAATCCGGTGACAACTATTTTGTAGGTTAATTGGAATAAGTGTGATACCAGAATTTTTTTACGATAAACAAGAAGATGTTTTTGGCTTCTGGGAAAAGATTTACTTAATTTGCATCTTTTTGGAGTCCAAGCATTCCTAATGCGTCTCTTTCAATTAAGTTACCATTTTAGTCTTTTAAATACCATCTTTAGCGGGTATGAATTCAATATTTTTTTTTCCATCATTTTAAAGTGTTTTGTTTGCGGGAACTGACTCAATCACTGCACAAACACTAATCCCAGTAGTAATATTAACTAATTAAATAGGATTTCTGTGCAGGCTCAAGGGAAGGAGAAGAAAATCCAATTTGGGAAGAAAAAGAAGCGAGTGAAGGACTCATTCATGCATAAAATCAATTCAATGGGTAACGGAAATCGTTACATATATATATATATATATATACATACACCTTCTCTTTTCGGAACTTGTATGCTTGCAATTTGTCTTAACCTATTTTCTTCTTCATTTTTATCCAAACTCGGATGGTGATCATTTTATCTCTCTCTCTCTTTTTCTCTAAATAATTTTGTGAGCCAACGCATTTAAAGGGAATATTTTTAGACAGTATCATAGTTGTCTTACCTAAATATACATTTTATAAAAATTTTCAACCACCAAAATCAACAATGGGAAAAGACTCTTGTCCCACCTTAGCCACAACCCAATTAAGATCAGATCGTCCAGTCAAAGATTCTAAGGGTTGTGCTTGCTTCGGGTTTGGGTCTCAAGGGTGGCCTAAAAAGTGATCAAATCACTTTATCTCGACAGGATTTTTCATTTGATTGCTCTTAATTAATATCTTATTTGATGTAAGCCCATCCATTTGTTTTTCTAACCCTATCTATAAATAGTACACGTGTAATATATAAAGGGTAAAGGGTTGGGTTAATCTTTGCATTTATAGAGAGTAAAAAGCATCAAGAGGAGGAGGAAGAGGAAGAGAGCAGAAATTTATGAGGTAATGATGCTTGGCCACTGTATGCAATCTCAAAATATACATTTCTTTTGGGATCTGAAAAATCAAGCCCAATTGCTACTTTTAAAAACCGTATCTGCTTTTCTCTTGTTACCTTTTGGACAGTGTTGCATGTTTTGAAAATAGTTTATATGGGGTTGATTGGTTCTTTGTAAATTCAATTAAAAAAGGAAAATATAGCAGCTTTTGTTCCCCCTTTTTTTTAATGATGTGCTTATATAATGCAATTCTTGTTGGAGGATTGTTATAAACTACAATTGTTATGGTAGTTCTCACCTCTAATATTATTATCTTTTATTGTATCTTACAGTTATATTTATTATAACTTTTTCTATTACAATATCTTCTTTTTTATTTGTAAATTTGTAAACCAAGTCAATTCTTGTGCTACATTTGAATTATAAAATTTAGTGAAAACTGATTCAACATATTTTATTTTTTTAGTAATATAAAATATTTTCTATAGTAGTTCTTACCTCCAATATTATTATCTTTCATTGTGTCTCACGGCTATATTTATTCCAATTTTTTTATTTGTAAATATTTGTAATCTAAGTCAATTCTTGTGCTGTATTTGATTTACAAAGTTTTGTGGGAATTGATTCAACATGTTTTTTCTTTTATTTTCTTTTTCTTTTAATAACCCTTTCAATTAGTTATTATAAAATATTCTCTTTGTTGAGAAATTATTAGTAGGGATATTGCTAATTTAATATCTAAAGCCAGAATTATCAAGCAATGGCATGGTAACAGGGTCATAGTATGAAAAAGGAGAGGCTTACATAGTCTCCCTGACATTGAAGTAGTTCAGATGCATTCACACTATTTTAATTTAAAAAAGAAAAATGTAAGTAAATCTGAACCATTGAATTTTAATTCAACGGTCTGACTACCCAAATCTCATAGTATGAGTTGTGACTTTGTGACTCTGTCCATGCACTTCTAATACCCTCTACTGGTAAAGACCCACCTTGGGCTACGTAGCATAACAGCAATTGGGATTCGCCTAAAATTTGTACAGAGAGTTTGATTATAACCATGAAAAAATTAGCTGTCTATTTTTGTATAAACTTGTTTTCTGGCAATAAATAGAATGATGTAATAGGTGCATGCCCATGTGTTTGATACACAACTTCATAGATCGATACGATGTGATTATTGATTTTCTTGCTTCTATTTCTCATATATATATATATATATATATATTTTCTTGTTTGTGTAAGTTTAGGTTAAATTTCTTGATCGATCATCAGGGAACAGAAACCTGCAACTCAATCTTCTGCAGAAGTATTTATGCCGCAACCTTACCTATCTTTTATTTCTTTTGTTAGAGTGAATTTCTGCTTATAGTTGAATCCGATGATTGGTGTATTTTGTTCCGAATAACTTGATATTATTTGTTATATGTAACATATTCACACAACCGGAACAATGTAGTTTGATCTTACGAGACTGACTGATTTTGCACTAAATGTTTGATCATGACCAATTTACTCTCTTGTGAATGCTGATCAATGTTGCTCACAAACACTTGACACTTTTGATGCCCTCTTGAAGTGTTCTGTGATGCTAGGTGCAAGTATATAATTTTTTTTTTTTAAACAGTGATGAACAAAGCTAATGGCCTATCTTCTCATGATTTCTTCAATTAAGCGATTTTTTTTTTAATACTTTTCTTGCAGGCCCAATTTGATTTAACTTGCCTAAGATTTCTGCTGCATTTTCCTTAAGCCGAATCAGATGGAGGGGGGTGTTCATAAAGCTGATAAAGTAGAATTCACAGAATGCTGGCGGACAATTTGGAAAGCACCATACATAATGCGACTTGCCTTTTCCGCTGGCATTGGAGGCCTCCTGTTTGGTTATGACACGGGTAATATGATTTTTTTTTTCCAATTTGTTGTTCTGCCTTTGGAATTATAGTAGGGGAACTAATATCAAAAGCATACTCAAAATTTATAATCTATACATAAATAGAAAAAAAAAAGTAAAAATATACCACAAAACATAAGAAGAAAAAAGTTACAATTTATAAGAAAAAATAACAAAACTAATAAAATTTTAGTATAATTTCACAATTCACTCTATTGCGGCTTAAGCTTACATTGACCGACTATAGTAACAACTATTCGTATAAAAAAACACAATCAATAAAGGATGTAAAAGGACACGTCACATTAAAATACAATCAAATGGTAACCTTCATTAATCCACTGCAGGGCACGTATTTTCAGCATTTTCAGCAGTAACCACTACCCACGAGTGCCCATTACGGCAGTGAATACCTTGCGGCTGGGAGCAATTTCAAGACATTGATTACGTTGTATTCAATAATTCTCCAACCAAACTGTCAGTCTTGCTTTGGGCTGCCCTAGCTCTTACTCCACTCGCCTCCGTTCAGATTCAACCATCGACGACGACGACCAATATCTTCCCTTGAGTACTCTACATCAGTCCGATCACCCACAGATATAACAAACACAAGTCTTGAAAACTCTATTTTTCTCCTGTTTTCTAACTTCAGTGAATGTTAATGCACGCGTGCTGTAGTTACGATGTTACCGCAGATATATATATATATATATATATTGATGTAGCATGAGAATTGAACTACTTTGCATCATGATACAATTAAAACCATTAGGTAATCTAGTGGGACTCAAATTCGATTCTCTTTATTACTAAGCCGCTGGTGCAAACCCAAAGTATTTTTGTGACCAGCGTTCTGCATATTGTTTAATTGCAAGATTATTTTATGGGTTGTAGGTGTTATTTCTGGTGCCTTATTGTACATCCGGGATGACTTCAAATCTGTAGAAAGAGAAACGTGGTTGCAGGCATGTTACTCATATACTTTAAATATAATCTCTCTAAGTAATTAGCAGTTAAATATTGCTATTCTGTGGGGTGTTTCGTTATATTGCTTCATCAATCCGCAGGAAACCATTGTGAGCATGGCAGTTGCAGGAGCTATAATTGGTGCCGCATTAGGTGGATGGATCAACGACAAGTTTGGGAGGAAAAAATCAATTCTTGTAGCTGATTTCCTTTTCTTTGTTGGTGCAATAATCATGGCAATTTCTCCAGCTCCCTGGATGATAATTCTTGGACGAATATTTGTAGGCTTTGGAGTTGGAATGGCTTCCATGACCTCACCTCTCTATATTTCAGAAGCTTCACCTGCTAGAATCAGGGGGGCACTTGTCAGCACAAATGGTTTGCTGATCACAGGAGGGCAGTTTCTTTCTTATCTCATCAACTTAGCATTCACCAAGGTGTGAAAAATTAGAATCTTTTAATTTTTACACTTCTACCATTGATAACTTCCCTTGCTAATGAAAATTCTCCTCAATGAATATGTTTCAGGCTCCTGGAACCTGGCGGTGGATGTTAGGGGTTGCGGGCGTTCCAGCCCTTCTTCAATTTATCTTGATGTTGTCACTTCCCGAGTCTCCTAGATGGCTCTATAGACAGGTACTAAATTAATAAAATATCATCTTTTGCACATGCATGCTTTTTAGGTTTATGTTTTAGTTTATACTTAGGTATAGGCTAAGGAGTCTGGGTATGTAAGCTTCGTAACTGGGGGTTAGGCTGAGTCGGCTGACTGAAATTAGATATTATAGAGCTAGGAGTCTACAATGTCTAACTCTCTGCTGGGTATCCTGTTGGGTACCGCTGGCAAAACCAAGAAGCTTGCTCTGACCTAGGATTCAACTTTGACTGTCGTTGGCTACCTTACAATATAAGACCCGGATCTCCCTGGGTAAGGCAGAGGCAAAGTGTTTGGGTTCAAAAATTAGCTAATGTAAATATAAAAAGACCTACTGCTGTACTGTTAAAGTTATTATTTTGAATAGAAGAATTCTAATTATTATTTTGAATAGAAGAATTCTTTTCCCCAAAAACTTCAAGGCTTTTTCATGTAAAAGTCCTGCATCTTCTTTGCTTTGTGCAAGTGATTGATTTTTTGCATTGATTAATACTAGGATACGTAATTTCAATCCTCTTCAACCTTTTATGCTTATTTAAAGAAAAGTACTTTGGGGTGCTTTAGCGATTGGAAGTCAAGGGTTGGGCAGTTCAAACTGGAACCCCTTCAGCAAATGGATCCTTAAATCTCAATGATCAAATTGTGACGAAACTGTCAAGATCTCCTTGTCCAATCCTGTCTGCCTAGTTACGCAATTTTATTTGTTTGCTTATTTCCTATAGTAAGATTTCAATTCATTTGAATTTTTTGGGATTTTTTTTGCAGTGGACTCGTTAATTTGAGATTTCATAGGAAATTACTAATTTCAAGATGTTACCCTTTCCTTAGATTTTCATCGACTTTGACAACAACCATGCCTCGCTAGTCCCACTTGCTCCAATGCAAACTGGAAACAGTCATTGGATGATATCATTAACTTATCATTTTGCATTTATTCTTGTGTTGAGAATATTAATTTCTACCTTGATTGATTTTACTAACTACATATTGTTGCCATTTCATGGAAACTGGATAATCAGACTCGGGTAGACGAGGCTAGGGGTATCTTAGAAAAGATTTATCCTGCCAATGAAGTTGAGGAAGAAATGAAAGCCTTACAGTCATCCGTTGAAGCAGAAAAGGCTGATAAAGCATCTATTGGAGACAATATCTTTTCACAAGTAAAGAATGCTTGGGGCAATGACATAGTTCGGAGGGGTCTCTATGCAGGCATCACGGTTCAAGTAGCTCAGCAATTTGTGGGCATTAACACTGTCATGTATTACAGTCCAACCATAGTTCAGCTGGCTGGATTTGCTTCAAACAGGACAGCTTTAGCACTCTCTCTCGTTACTTCTGGTCTTAATGCTTTTGGCTCAATTATCAGTATGATTACTGTTGATCGTTATGGGAGGAGGAGGTTGATGATTTGGTCCATGCTTGGGACTATTTGTTGCCTTGTGGCCTTGTCGATTGTGTTTTTCCAAGCTTCTGCCAATTCTCCAACTATTAATTCGCTTGAATCCACCCATTTTGGTGGGAATTCTACATGTTCAAGCTACATAAATGCACCCGATGCATCATCCTGGAATTGCATGAAATGCTTGAGAGCCACAGAATGTGCATTCTGTGCTAATGGACCAAACAAGGTAAGTTTGATACAATGCTCACTTTTGTTTGATGAATAATATAGTCTGTAACAGTTGGATAGTTGTTTTTTTTTTTTTTTTTTTTGGTTCTTATAAAATCAAGAATGACAAATAAAATTTTTTATTTCTTTCCATTATTTATCCAATTGTACATAAAGATTTTTTTTTCTTTATTTTGTTATTTCTTTTATAATACGTAAAACATGATATTTCAGTTATGTGAATAAATACTAACATGATATTTATAACTTGTGTTTTATAATTATTTAAATAACACATTAACCTCTTTGAGTAGATATTTTTTATAAATGTATAAATATATGATGAATAAATCTAAAATTACACGCTGAGACGCATTGGTACCAGTGCATACCGTACCAATAATAAAATTGATACGTTGTCTGGTACATACAACTTTACATCCTTTGGCGTCAGTTCCTAATCCATTTTCCTTTTAATCAGTATCATCCCGGAGCATGCTTGGCTGTAAATGATGCTACGAAAGATGCATGCATTGCAGAACACCGCACCTGGTATACAAATGGCTGTCCAAGCAAAATTGGGGCTTTGGCTATTGTGTTTCTAGGAGCGTACATTATAATGTACTCACCAGGCATGGGAACAGCGCCTTGGATTGTCAACTCGGAGATATACCCATTGAGATACAGAGGCATCGGTGGAGGAATAGCTGCAGTTTCTAACTGGTCATCAAATCTAGTAGTTAGTTTGACATTCTTATCTTTAACTGAGGCACTTGGCTCTTCTGGCACATTTCTGCTCTATGCTGGGTTTTCATTTCTAGGACTAGTGGCCATATTCTTCCTTGTACCAGAGACTAAGGGGTTGCCATTTGAGGAAGTCGAGAAGATGCTAGAGAAGGGCTACAGACCAAGCATCTGCTCCAAGTCCGAGCATAAGAAGGCAAATGTTTGAGCTATAAGCTTCAGAGTATATCCATTTTCACAACTATTAGTGGTAGAGAATGTTGAAAACCACTGGCTGTTGAGTGATTGGGGAGCTCTCTAATGTATTTTTTTTAATTAGTATTGTATAAATACAATTAAGGGATGTATAAAGTGTATTTTACATGTGTGCATTCTATAATAAATATACTTATTCAACAGTTACATTTATCTAAGGCTGAGTCTCGAATGAAAATACAGTTACCAAATTCAACTAACGGGAATGGTTCTTGTTCGGCAATGAATTTTACCTTCTTCTCCGTAGACCCCTTCTCTCCCTTGTTCATTGAAATCTCCTCCCGGCGGCCTGTAAGCAAGAATATAGTAAAATAAAGCGGTCGGAGTTGGTCCCCGACCAAGGACACTCCGATGCTTAAGTCAGTCTCTTGTATAGATATAAGCTCATGTAAATAAAGAGAGAGAGAGAGAAGAAGATCAGAGAAAAAGGAGCCGAAAAGAGAGAGAGCGAGACCCTTTACACAGTCTTGATTTTTGGTATTTATAGATAGAGTGTTTGTCTTACTTTTTGTTGATTTGACTATCACTTTATCTTGATGTGACTTAAAGTGGAAGTGGGTGGCTAATATTAAATGCCGGATGATGTAAGCTTCGGGAGCCGTGTGAAAGTGTAGTACATAAAGAGACTATATAACGTAACTAGCAAACTATTTAGTCTCAATTTAACCATAATATACCTCCCTGTTCGGGGGGTGCAATTCATGGTCGGCATACCACTCTTATGGTCGGGCAAGCTATTTTTATACCTCACATTATGCCCCCACTCTGGTCGGGATAATTTATTACCCGGGCAGAGTAAAGTAGAGTAAAACTTATAAACTTTTATCCTTTCCGTATATAAAATAAACAATATGAGCTCAAAAATTGAAATTCATCAACAGTGGAAGTACGCAACATTGCATAGATATACTTTGACAACAGTATAAACGGTTTATGCTTTACGCCTTTTATGAGATGCAAAGGTAGAATCATGCTAAATCGATTTGCCTGTGCAAGTAATTATGTAAAGCCATAAGTCATAGGTATATGCAGGGCTTCTCATAACTTTCCATAATTTTTCTTTCCACCTCATATGTAATAAGACTTCAAAAATTAGAATGTTTCAGCAATAAAAGACAGCGGGCAAGTATTGATGCACCTGGCCTTCCTAAGTCAAATAAGACGAGGCGAGCTTGAGCCTGATTATCGAACTCTAAAGAATTCAAGAATCGAACTTGAACGATATGATTTGATTCTATTTTGAATAACCTTTTGTCTGCAGGATTGTTTGACATAGTACGGATGTTGACCCGAGAACCTTAGTTTACTTTTACTTTACCGCGCTAGTAGGCTTAATATAGTTCTGAATAGTTCTTCAAAAACCATTTGGCATTTGAGCCGCAATAGATGGCCATCTCGTTCTATTGGATGTGCTTCGCAAAGTTTGCATGAGGAATGGATATGGGAGCTTGAAATACAAAAATCAGGTCCTTATCTGTATAAGAAGCTTTACTTACTTTACATGTAAAATTTGCATATACGATGCTCGGCATGCAAGTTGCTCGGCAAAAAGCTGTTTGACCACAAAAAGTTGCTCGGCATAGGTTTCTTTCAAGATGCTCGGCCACAAGTTGTTCGGCCATACAGCACAAGTTTCTTCCAAGCTGCTCGGGAACAAAGTCACTCGGTTGTTGTTCTTCATCAATTTTGGATGTCGCTGAGGATGACAAGTGTATTGAGAATACTTTGCTAAAAGTCGTGTGAAAGAACCCGAGCATCCATAAATAAAGATGTAACTTTGAATCCATTGTTTGCCCGATTAAAGAGCCAAAATAAGATAAGAGAAGCCTTTAGACGGTCATCAAAAAGATGAGAGAAACCAGTGAAGTATGATCTACTGGGTTGCAAATCCTTTCAATGCACTCACAGGGGTAGAAAAAGAAAGAAAACCAAACTAAATTGAGCTTTATTTCATGAAAACTTTAGAAGATCATAACTTTTTGCTCGGGTGTCCGATTTAGGTAATCTTGGTGTCTATTTCATGTATTTTTTCGAGACCTATGGTGGTTTGTGATGGTCAGAATTCTAAAATAAGTTCATCTTCATCACTTTTTTGGACTTTTTTTTTTTTTTTCTTGGGCGCACTTACTGTGGCTTCGTTTCAGCATGAATAAGTGTTTAAACTTTGAAAATTTTGCTCGGGAATACTTTTGCAGAGTAATAACCTCATCTAGGAATACCTTCACCTTGTTCAGGATACTTTTAATGATAGATAACATTGCTCGGGGCTAGTTTTACATAGTTGTTACATTGCTTAGAGATGTGTTTTAACTTACTCAGTGATGCTCTGCTCAGGGAGGATGCAGCCGACCTCATGATGTGCCTTAAACTATGCTCGGGAAAGGAAGCCGAGCTCTTAACGTGCATTAAACTTTGCTCGGGAAGATCATGCTTTGGTATATGCTTTATATGTTACTCGAGGGAAACAGCCGAGCTCGAGGGAGCATTAGACTTAGTTGGAGAGAGAAGGCCGAGCAAAAGACATGACATACCTTAGACTTTGCTCGAGAGTATTTTTAGCATGCTCTGGACTAGCTTTGTTTAGGAGATACACTTGCTCATTAGTACCTTTGCTCATTTGCTGGGGATAACTTTCCTCGGGGGAAGAACTTGCTTGAACAATGCTTGAGGAAGAATATGCTCTATATAGCTTTATGCCTTTCAACATGCTCGGCATACTGTGGACATGCTCGGCATACTGTAGACATGCTCGGCATGGGATTTCCCCCTGATTGGGAATTAGCCTTTTGCAATAAACTTTACAGAAATATGCTCGGCATGGGAAATATGCTCGGGAATATGCTTATACTCGTAGATAAGCTTTTGAATTGGATCCCACCATAAAGCGCTTGATAATATGCTTTCAAATTGAATCCAGTCATCACAATATACTTTTCGAATATGCTTGAGCAATAGCTTTCAGAAATGATCTCAGGAAAATGCTAACCATACCTGAATAAGGTCGAGACATAGCTTTCTAATATAAACTGAGTTAAACAACCTCAGGAAAATGCTTTTGAGATGACCCGAGCCAAAATATGCTCGAAAATTAGCTTTTTGAAATGAACCGCGCCAAAAGAGTATACTTTTTGTAGTGAAGTTAACCAAAATAGACTGGTGAACTGGCTTTCGTAAATAACCCAACTAGAATTTGGTTGAGACATGCTTTTGTTAATAACCCGACCAGAATTTGCTCGGGAGCAAACTTTAGAATATAATGAACCGAGCCAAAAATATGCTCGGGAACCAGCTTCCTGAGGTAAACCGAGCCAGAAATATGCTCGGGAACCAGCTTCCTGAGGTAAACCGAGCCAGAAATATGCTCGGGAACCAGATTCCTGAGGTAAACCGAGCCAAAAATATGCTCGCGAACTAGCTTTCTGAGATAAACCGAGCCAAAATATGCTATGCTCGGGAATAGCTTTCTGAGATAAACTTAGCTTTGCTTTTTGTGCAATGGCAAGCTTCCTTAATGATAGCTTTGGTTTCTTGAGAGCTTTGCCTTTTTTGGAGCTTTTGCTTTCTATGCCAAAGTTGTGCTTTCATAGAGAGCTTTGGCTTTCCAAACCGATGTTAGGCTTTCATTCAAAGCTTTCGCTTTTCGAACCGATGTTGTGCTTTCATAAAGAGCTCTTGCTATTTGGGAGCTCTTGCTATTTGGGAGCTCTTGCTATTTGGGAGCTTTTGCTTTCTGTGTGCTTTTGCTTTCTGGGGGCTTTCGCTTTCTGTGTAATACTTTCCAATGAACCAAGGAACCGAAACTTGGTTTAAAGAGAAACCCGGTCAGTCAAAAAACCGGGGTTGTCGCAACTGGGACAAGCCAGTTGGACGCACTTTTGATAATTCTTTTCAATAAACCAAGGAACTGAATCCTGATTTAAAGAGAAACCCGGTCAGTTAATAAACCGGGGTTGTCGCAACTGGGACAAGCCAGTTGGACGCGCTTTTGATAATTCTTTTCAATAAACCAAGGAACTGAGTCTTGATTTAAAGAGAAACCCGGTCAGTTAATAAACCGGGGTTGTCGCAACTGGGACAAGCCAGTTGGACGCGCTTTTGATAATTCTTTTCAATAAACCAAGGAACTGAATCTTGATTTAAAGAGAAACTCGGTCAGTTAATAAACCGGGGTTGTCGCAACTGGGACAAGCCAGTTGGACGCGCTTTTGATAATTCTTTTCAATAAACCAAGGAACTGAGTCTTGATTTAAAGAGAAACCCGGTCAGTTAATAAACCGGGGTTGTCGCAACTGGGGCAAGCCAGTTGGACGCGCTTTTGATAATCCTTTTCAGAAAACTGGGAATTGAATTCCAGTTTAAAGAGAATACCTGGTCGATAAATAAACCAGGATTGGACCGACATCCAAAGGGATGTGGCATCTTTCTGTACCAACGTTCGGCAAGCCGAACGTGGCTCCTTTTGATAATTCTTTAATTTTGTGCATGTCTCTGAAGCTAGAGCAATTTCTTTCATTGAAATGCCTTATCTGTAATGCTTTTCTGCAAAAACTTTCAGCAATAACAAATAATTGAATAATGCTTACAAACTGAGGCAATCAATTGAATAATGAAAAATAAATCTGGGGACATCATAGGCATGCTCGAGATGATACATTTTCAAAAATATAAAGCTGTAGAGCTCCTCTTCGAGATGAAATATTTCACTCCGCTTAGGTTGATTCAAACTTGGTAGTGAGATGAAATATGCTGCGTGTCAGTCCATCATAAAACATTTAAATAAATATTTATCATACGAGCTTTTAGGAAACAAACTCAGTAAATGGGCCGAGCCAAGGTTGAAGATTTGAACAATCCTTTTTTGCTCTTCCAACGCCAATAACCATAGATATAGATATTTTTATGAATTTTTGTATGTTGCCCAGTTGGATTGACGTTCGGCCATGCTCCGCTCTTGCTCGGCATAAGCAACCAAATTATATGTTTGCTTGATAAGAATACATATATTAAAGTAAGCATTAGATATCCTTTTGCTGGGCAATAAAATAAAATAAATAAGAATAACCTCGTATAAATAGTTCGATCAACAATTAAATGTTTGATACCGATTCAAGTTATGCTCAATGACTCAACCATGCTCTGCAATACTCAAATTGTATATCAAAGACTTTTATATACCAGTCAGTAAGCCAAAGTACTCGGATAAGAGTGCCTCCACTCAGCTATGATTATTAACACTTGTTACCTCAAAGTACACACGATGAAACCCATAACCGAAATTAAGGATATGCTGTATAGTTGATTCTCGGGTAATCATAGCTTGTTCGGCCAAGAAAATTATGTTCGGTAAGAAAAATTTAAGTCATACCTTGTTTGGGGGCCCATTCCCGAGTCTTACTTACTTAAACATAAACATATATAATATGTTCAGTAGGAGAGAGAGCTTATGTGAAATTGATGTACAGCACCCACTTAAGCATCAGCAGGTGGTTTTGGCGAAGTTGTTCGGCAATGAATTTGCTGCTCGAAAATTCAGTGGGATGGCAGATTATGGAATCCAGCTATCCTCGGTCATATTGCCGCATCATTATCTATTTATGCATGCTCGAGATAATGCGAACTTGCCGGGATCAAGCTTTCCGTGGGTATAAAATGAATCAGTTAACAATATATTAATTAAAATATATATATATATGTATATAATAAATACACTACCCATATTCCTCTTTAGAAATATATAGAGAAACATCGCTCGGCAAGCTCAGAACACGCTTAATCCTTGCTTGGAAATAATGTTGCTTTGCTCTGGAAAGCAACTGTTGTTGCGCGGTAAGCAAATAACCTTGTTCGGGCACAAATACTTTCGGATAAATAATACCCGGAAATACACTTGTCCGCAGCTCGGCAATTTCGGGAAGCTTAGAAGCTCGGCAAACTCTGAATTAGCTCGGGAAAGTAATAACAACACTGCTCGGAAGTGACAAGCTCGGCTCGTCCTCGGTCAGGGGTAGCATTAAAGTGCTTGATAAGGCTCAGGATACTACTCAGGCAACTCGGGAAATCAGTTTGAAGGTTGCTTAGAGAGCCCGGGAACACGGTGCAGATGCTTAAGCTTTTTGGAAAGCTTAGAAGCTTGGGAAGCATGGAACATAGTTTGGTAGCTGCTTGTGAAGCTCAGGAGACTCAGGGTGTAGCTCGACATTTGCTTGTGAAGCTCGGGTCATTGAGGAATTTGCATGAAAGAATAGATATAGCTTCAGTATTAATAAGGGTCGTATTCTCGTGAGGATGAGTTCCATAAATTTTCAACCAAGGATGATAATTATTTAACCATTTTCCTGGGCTCAACTCTTTTCCTCGGCTCAACTTTCATGAGGTACAAATAACTCTCCCATGGTCGGCAGAATAAACCAAGCAGAAAGCTCGGACAGAACGTGTTTCTGGTCGAGTACGGTTCGCCGCTCCACTAAGACGTGATTTATAACTCGGCCAAGTAGTTAATTTCTCACTGATCAATCAAGAAGCCAACCTTTCAACCTTTCAACCTTCCAAATAGCTAACAAACTGCTTGGAAATTAAGTTGTTCGGATGAAGTCCTTCTATAATGGAATTGCTATTGCTCGGGAGCAAATATGCTTCTCCAGTGTTTTGCTCGGCTCCACCTTCAAATGTGTGTTCTATTCTATGACAATTCTTGCTTAGATAAATACGACTTTGAACCACATGAGTATGAAGTAAAAATAATGTATCAGTAGTGTCGTTTGGATGAATAGATACATATATATATATATATATATACGTTTGACGAACTTTACTCTGTTAGAATTTTACTCAGGCTTACGAAGGTTGATGCTTTGACAAAAACCATGCATTAGGGGTAATATAGCAACCACAACTTTTCCAACAGTAATAACATAAACTTTGACAAGAATTAATTATTTGAAAAAAAAAAGCAAGTAAATAAATAGAAAGAGCGAATCTGTGTAGGTACCACATCCCTAGTGGTAAGATAACGTTCTGACTGTGTGATAATGCCCCCAGCGATAGTAAACATATGCTTTCAACAGAGAAATATTCGCAACGAGATAATATTCCGGTGGTGAAATAGTACTCGATGGGCGCAAATTCGTGCCCCACGGTGGGCGCCAAATGTTCGGCAATGAATTTTACCTTCTTCTCCGTAGACCCCTTCTCTCCCTTGTTCATTGAAATCTCCTCCCGGCGGCCTGTAAGCAAGAATATAGTAAAATAAAGCGGTCGGAGTTGGTCCCCGACCAAGGACACTCCGATGCTTAAGTCAGTCTCTTGTATAGATATAAGCTCATGTAAATAAAGAGAGAGAGAGAGAAGAAGATCAGAGAAAAAGGAGCCGAAAAGAGAGAGAGCGAGACCCTTTACACAGTCTTGATTTTTGGTATTTATAGATAGAGTGTTTGTCTTACTTTTTGTTGA
The DNA here is from genome assembly GCA_019916065.1 of Vitellaria paradoxa. Taxonomy (NCBI): domain Eukaryota; kingdom Viridiplantae; phylum Streptophyta; class Magnoliopsida; order Ericales; family Sapotaceae; genus Vitellaria; species Vitellaria paradoxa. Next base: position 48,539,776 of record CM034239.1, read on the forward strand.
TTTGACTATCACTTTATCTTGATGTGACTTAAAGTGGAAGTGGGTGGCTAATATTAAATGCCGGATGATGTAAGCTTCGGGAGCCGTGTGAAAGTGTAGTACATAAAGAGACTATATAACGTAACTAGCAAACTATTTAGTCTCAATTTAACCATAATATACCTCCCTGTTCGGGGGGTGCAATTCATGGTCGGCATACCACTCTTATGGTCGGGCAAGCTATTTTTATACCTCACAGTTCTCGAGGGATCTTCACTCTAAAATTTATAATCTTATAAGTACTTATTATGTAATGTTCGAATCTACTTCACGGATATTATCGTAAAATAAAAATTTGTTAATACTACGCATACAATTAAAAAGTTTTTTGTTTTCTCGAATGATCAAGTAAATTAGGTTCTATTTAGTATACTTATTTTATTAATAGAAGAAAGTAAATAAAGATCAGATCATAATAAGGCCATCATCAATTCACTTTTTTTTTTTTTTTTAAAGTACACTACATAATCTAATTCGACCCGACCGGCTAGTGAACAAGACAAAAAAGTCTCCAAGCAGTCATAGCTTGGCCCTCACTCATCTATCTACTTTCATTTTTAATTTTTACTTTTTTTAGGAAAATAAATGAAAATTATATCAATAATTCATAATCATCTATTATCTATTACAAATTGAGCTCTCTCTTGGCATCTCTCACACACTCCCTGGCAATTTTTGTAATACAACAGTTAGGAAAGAAAAACATAATATCTAATAAGCCTTGAAAATTATTTACTTTCCAGTTACAAAACTCTTTATTTTGAAGATATTTCATTAGTAAAATACTATCTGTTAGTATCATAATTTTAATAGGACATATTTTATTTTTATTATTATTCACTTTTTATTATATACTAAATGTGAGTGCAAACACTATTTGTAATTTTTTTTTAGTAAATATATTTTTTCAATTTTATATAAATTATCAAACAAATTTAAAATAAAAAATTAATGAAACACTAAATGTTAGATTATTAGTTTTAAATGGCATTAATGGAGATAAAATATATATATAAAGGTAGCAGGTAATTAAAAATGACCTTTAACAAATACTAAATATAGAAATACTTAATTAAGTGGTAGTTACTAAAAAAAATTTTTTATTTCTATGGAAAGTATTATTAGTTATGAAAAATTGACTGATATTAACAAAAGAAAGTAAAAAATTTTTAATAGAGTTAAGAAATTTTTAAACTTAAAACTTCGCCAAATGTCCTCCTCATTCTTTACTATAATACACAACACAACGTGTTTATAAAATCAAAACCACCATTGATTACGGCTACGTGTGAATGTCACATTTACAAAGCATCGACGTAGCATTTGAGAATTTAGCAGCACTTCAATAATTAGACCACTAGAAACATTTCCAAAATTCATTCTTCACCATCAAACTGATTTTTTTTTTTTTTTTTAACTTAACGCATACTGGTGTATTCCATAAAATTAAAGGTTTTGATTTTTAAAAATAAAATGAAAAATTACAAGACACGATCAATTACTCTTTGAGAGGATCAAAACTTGTTATATAACTAAAATGATCATTATCATATAATTATAACAATTTAGTAGCATTTGAAGTCCCATATTTAGGCTGTGCTTGATTGTTTTAAAGTATGGGTTATGAGTTGTTTTTAAAGTATAGATTTTGAGATGTTTAGACAGTATGAGTTAGTATATATTCTAAAGTGTTCAGAAACACGGGTTTAAAAATAATGAGCTCATCTTTGAGAGTTTATTTTTAACTCTTTATTTTTAAGTGGGTCCTGAGATGTTTATTAATGTTTATAATGACACATATACTCTTATTTATTCATTGAACAATAAACACTGCATTACACATATAAAATAATATATTATGATATATATATATATATATATATTAAGTACCAAAAAAAAAAAAAAACTATTCTCAAAATAACATCTAAAAATATCAATCTAAATATGTCATATTCATATTATAAATCATCCAAAATATATAACATTCAAAAAACTTATCCAGATAAGTCAAATCTAAATTGTAGACTATCCAATACATAAAACATCTACGTTGTTGTAATGTGAAGTTAGAAATATTCAACCTCGTTTAGTAATCTTTATGATTACTATTTTTTTATTTATGTTTACAAAATTTTGAAAACGACAATGAGAAATATATTTATTAAATCTATTTTTATTTTTTCTAAAAAAATAAAAACTTAAATAGAAAAAATAAAAAAATAATATCACTCTCATTTTTCTATGTTATAAATATTTTACCAATCTTAGCATTTTATCTATTTTTGTTGCATCATATTAAAATGAATTATATTATTCAAATATTTTATTAAATAAAATTAATTTAATGTAATAATTAATGTAATTTAGTTAATTAAATTAATACAAAATATACTTAATTAAAAATCACTTTCAATAAATAAAATAATTAAATTAATTAATATAGTTTATTAACTGAATTAAATTATTTGTAATAAATAACATAATTAAAATAATTTAATAATTAATAAAATAAATATAATTAATTTAATTTAATTTAATTTAATTTAGATTAAATAAATATAATTAATTTTATTAATTTTATTTTATTTATTTAATTAAATTAATATGAAATATATGTTATTAATATAGTTTTATTAAGAAATGTTTTGTTTAGGTTTCAATATTTTAACAACAAATCGAGAGTATTATTACCTAAAATTTTATAAAATCACGAAAACTTCTAAATTGGGGTGTTCAAAAAATAAGAACAAAACACCAACTTATAGGTTTTGAGATATTCAGCAAATTCATGAGAACACTTCACAAACCATCACTTAAAAACTCCCAAGCTGATTTATATAAATATCTCAAAACTCATACTTTAAAAATACCTCAAACCCATGAAATTTTGGCATCCAAGTGCACCCTTAAATGTCGAATTGACGACAAATGAATAATTGACAAAAATACCCCTCAAAAAATAAATAAATCACACACAAATAGAAAATAAATACATTTGACCACGATTGGATACTTGACTACATTTTTAAGCTTGCTATAAAAAGGTTATGCTTTTAAAAAATAAAATAGGAAATGGGAGTCAAAAATGAACCTTTCGCCGCATTGACACAAAAACCCCAAAATTAAATTTCACAAATATCAAAACACACGAATCATGTTAGGTTGGGCACTGGATCTACCCATATCCAATCGCTTGCCACATAGAAGAGGATAGGTCCGGTGCACTGCGGATCGTTGAATCAACCCAATAGTACACTATACGGTCCACTGTTAGGTTGATCCAACGATCTGCGGTGCACCGAACAGTTCAGTACACCAGACCTACCCCCAACCCGTTTGCCACATACCGCCGCTACTTCAATTCTACTTGCCAGCCCATAACTTTCCCCAGCAAAAAAAAGTGACAATACAAGAAAACCCCAGCCTCTAATTTCAAGTATCCTTTCCTTCTCTTCAACATCATTAATCAAATCACATAAGTAACAGTGAATTTGATAAAATTTAATTTTATTTAATGAGAATTATCATCTATTCTTATGTTTATAATTAAAATAAGATTTTATGATTTAAATTTAATTTAATTTTATAACTTACATTTTGGAATTTCTATGCCATTTAAAATCTAACATATAACAATTTAAACCATTTAAGTAAGTGGATAAATTTATCATCATATACATATTTATCTATTTTCTAATTTCCACTCGTAGTGTCAAATTTAAAATTTCTGTTAATTCAATTTTTAAATTCAAACATATGTTCTAAACACAAATTTATTTATTAAATCAACTCAATTCTAATAGAAGAATATTTCCAAATGAAGTGTTGGTGTAAAAAAGTAACTATATAACAGCTTTCCATCCAAAATCCTTAAGGGGGAGGGGAGGAACCTAGGTCAATTGGGTTTGCCATGCTTTCTGTGTTGACATTCAAGAATTACAACTAAATCAACACAGTGAGACAACAATAACCAAATTATTGCAAGTTAAGCTGTCCTACCAAACCCTCATTATTCCTCAGAATATGGCATAATTCAAACTACAGCAATTTCTCTCTGCTCAACAAAGAAAATAAGTAAGAATACAATCATCCCAATACAAAAGCACAGTAAATGCATTCATGATAACCTGTTATGATCAAAACTGTTAACCCACGTTCACTCGGTATACAATCAACATGCCCTGCTCACTTGTAATGTTGTGAGACCTCCCACACCAGCTTATCCATGAATTGGCATTTCTTATCAAATCCCCAGCCCGGGTTGCTCTGCAATACATATTCCAAATCAAACAATTGTCATAACCATTAAGGCAGTTTTTACAAAATTCTTTTCCCCGCTAGTAATTAAATTAAATTTTTTTTTCTGTAGATTTTTTTATTTTGAAAAATATATCTTTTATGCAGATTTATGCAAGTTGCTTAACTGTGTAGAAATTTAAGGTTTTCACAATTTAGATCTAAATCAAACAGTGTGTCATAACAATTAAGCCAGTGCTTTCAGAATTCTTTCATCCTCATTGGTGTGTCTTGTGTCTTGAGCAAGAGTTGGGTGGAATTGGCAGATCACTAATTTCTTTATTGCCCCATACCTCAGTCTTATGTAGGAACCTTTTCGCTATATTGGATGTACGTTGGATTCCTCTGGTATTTATTTTGAGATGTTCTTTTATTAATTTTTGGGGCTTTGACCATCAAGAGTGTTTTTGGGATAACCAGGGAGATGTTTTTGGCTTATGGGAAAAATTTTTCTTCCCATCTTTTTGGGGTAAAATTATTCTCGAGTTTTTGGGTTACCCTTTGTCCTTCATAACCCATTAAATCAGTGCTTTCAAAATTCTTTTATCCATTGCCCACAGCTGCTCTGAATCCTTATTGGCATGCCTGCGTCTTAAGTAAAAGTTGATGGGAATCGGCAATCCACTTATTTCTTCACTGCCCTGTAGCCTTGGCTTTATGGAGGAAGCTTTTCCATATATTGAATGTAAGTTGGGTGCTCTGGTTTTTTGTTTTGAGAGATGCTTTTTATTGATTTTTGGGACTGTGACCACCAAGAGAGCTGTGGAGGAATCCAGCAACAACTATTTTGTAGGTTATTTGGAAGGAGAGTGATGCCAGAATTTTTTAGAATACACAAGAAGATGTCTTTGGCTTATGGACAAAGATTTATTTTGCATCTTTTTGGAGTTCAATTATTCTGAGTTTTGCAGGTTTCCTTTGTCCTTCAATTCAAGGAAATTGACTAGCTATTTCCAACGTGTAATCGCCTTGTGTTTCTTCGGAGGACTGCTCATTCTCGTCCTATGCACTCTCTTGTGCTTATTTTCAATAATATTTTGTTTCTTATATAAATATATATATATATATAAAGAGAATCCTTTTCTCACTAGTAATTGAATTCAGCTTATTTTCTGCAGATTTATTGCAAGTTGTTTTAAAACTGTTTAGAAATTTAGAGGGAAGATGTTAGCAACAATGAATGTAAGTAATGAGAATTCTGGCATATGCTCCATCCATATAAACAATAAAAAGTTCTATCAAAGTTGTTTTAACTGCTGGAAAATTATAAATAACAGCAAAAATGAATGAAAGAAATGAGAGAATTCTGGTTCACAAACCAAAAATATTCTAAAATGAGATAAGCATATTTACAAAAAGAAAATCCCATTATCAAAATACACAGCTATCAACAAACATGACATTACTTCATTCCCCCCCCCCCTGGTGATTCACGTGTAACACACTCAAAAAAAAGAAGAAGAATATCATAGTTAGTAATATATGTTTCTCATTTAAAAATCAATAGAGATCAGGACAATCATAAGACTTGGAATATTTGATTTTCCACTGTTATTTTGAAAGGACGCTGGAGGCAACATCTAAGAGGTACGGACTAATTCAGGTTATTTAATTTACAAAAGTTACAGGTAATTTAGCAAAACAGAGCTTACTGTTTTGCTTTAGCACATTTCCTTTCTGTTAGATGAATTATATTGTGTTCAAATTCTTCATACTCTTTCTGCATATTAATATAAAAATAGAAGTTACAATTTTCACAGCAATAACAACAAAAATATCTCACAATTGAGCCAATTACACTCATCTTTAGTGGGTTGACGTTGACCCAATGTTACTTGGAACATGGATCATTTTGGTAACAAAATGGGAATGCAATACGCTTGTTCTCTAAAATGCGGCAAGATGGGGATAGATTTCTCACAGAGATGTTATATTGTTATAATGTTTTGGTACATTTTGTACACTAACTGCACTTTCTGTTTGAGAAGAATTTTTATACATTATCTTTCATAAAACAGTCAAACTTATATGTTTTTCACTCAATTTGTTTTCAATCAACTATTTCCAAAAGATTTTTCCAATGAAAATGTAATATAAGTATGATATTTTTGAATCGTCAAACATAGTGCATTAAAACGTTAGTATACTAAATTCTGAAACGTGTATATCAGAAAGTTTGTAAGATAATAGTGATTTCGAGTAACTATGGTCTGACCATAGCAGGTCACCACATATCTAGGTGATGCTAGAAAACCCCTGAATCAGTAGTATGGCTCAAAACAAGAATTTTGAGCCCCTCAATTCTAACACCTTCGTGTAAACCATAATGTAGAAATAGCATAAAATCATTGGAAAGAACCCTAACCTGGAGAGAGAGAACAGCACGTTCGGTAAACCGCTTTACTGAAGCAGGTGCACTTTCAGGAAGAGTTTTTGCAACCCTTTCCAGTTCTTCCTGTTGTTTCTTAGCAGTTACTTTGTCAGGTCCACTATAGTAATCCACAAGCTCTTTCATAATAGGGACTTGCTTCATTGTTTCTTTCACGACTTCCTAGAAAAATGAAAATGAAATTAAAGGAACTGGTGACAACGAAAAAAGAAAATTACTAAACAGTCATATGACCCTTTCCAGTTTAAAAGTTAACACATAGCCCCTCGTGATTTGGATTAAAGTGCAAAATTAATGGCATCTGTTAAATTATACTGAATTTGAGCCTTATGAGTCAAAATTGGTTGGAGAAAAAAGACTTTCACAAAAATGAATAAATAAAAGTACGAATTACTCATTTTTATGTTAAAACAAAATATTTTTTATTTTTTAAAAATGGCTCAATACACAATTCATAGACAAATTCACCTATATTAGTCTTAACAATGTTTTTTGCACAATCACAGGTGAGCCTCCATGACATGTGAGCCATAAATCTAATTAAATTTAACAAATCTTGTCAATTTTGCACTTTAATCAAAATAATAAAGGGGTCATGTGTTGACTTTTAAACTAGAGCAGGATCGTGTGATTTTGGACAAAAACCAGTAAAGCGTATTTACTCATTAACAAATTGAAAAAAGGGTAACAAATTACCACGTAATGCATCTGATGCAAATATGCCTACTGCTTACAGAAGGTTTTACATCAAGCCACTAAGCAGCCTCATCAATGTTCCATGGAGAATGTGATCATGAAAAGTGGAAGATACAAAAACTATATGCCACAAGAAAAAGCTAAATTCAATGTAAAACCATGAAAGAGATCAGAAATGAGACAAAAGTGTTAAGTATTGATCAGAAGAAACAACTAATACTGTAAAACGAAGCCAGGTATATCGAGTTTGACTCATATTCAATAGCTAAAAACTTGTTTGAGATCGATCCATTATAAAATCGAGAAACTTAAATACACTTTAGGACTATATAAAAGAATACTGACTCAATCTACTCATGATATTAAAACTCATTTGCTATTGGGTCAAAAATAAAAAAGTCAAGCTTGAATTCATTTTTTTGAATTTTGATAAGTTTTTCGAGCCAAGCTTGAAAAAACCTATATTATTGAGCTCATTTTTTGCATACCCTCCCCTAAACCACTAGAAAACAAGTATGATTATCTACTCATGTTTTTGCTCTAAGTAAGCTTCAATTAAAGCCAACCTAAGTCCTTTTACTGCTTTCACACCATGTTCTATAGTGCAGGTGGAAATCACCACTGAGTGTAACAATCAGTAAAGGGGCAAAGGTTTCAGTTAGTTTTGGATATCATAACCAGCATTCCTATGTTTACCAATAATTTATTATGCAGGTGCAGTGCGACCAACTTCAACTAAGTCATCTGGTCAGATGGTTTCTTAAAAGCAACCTGTTAGAATATAGAAACATATATATTAGAATATATGCTTAATTTCCTTAGAATATAGATGTGATTGTTTAGCATATAGGAGTGATTGATTTGGTTTCCTAATTTCCTAGTTTCCTATTTCCTAATTTGATGTAAACCTTCATTATAAATAATATGCAAGGGAGACGAGAGAATTCAATTTCAATCTCTCCCTTTTTCTCAACTCAACCAAAAAGAATTTGCAAAGAATACTACAATTGTTCATCTTTTAAAGAAAATATCTTTGAAGAAAAGGGATGGAAAAAAAATATTTGCTTGAAAAATAAAATATAAGCAATATGAAGTTCTGTACAGATGCCATAGCAGTAGGGTGACTGTATCAGACTGTTCACGGTTTGGATCTCATCAGCCTGTGTGGAGTAACAAGCTAGCAGAAGTGATTCACACTATGCAGCCTACTGCTAGCTTATTTCCTTTTTCATTTTTAAAGAACAAAAACAGATCTTGAATCCAAATATTTTTAGGTCTTACCAACAAAGGAGATAAATAAATTACAATCAATTCCATCAGGGGAAACACATATTCTACGTCTATATATTGTTGTCACTTTATTTGACAGTTTTTTTTTTTTTTTTAAATAACCCAAGGTGTCCAGCTAATTTGAATCCCAAGTTAACAACTAGGTAATCTTCCAATGGGCCTGAGGAGACCCAAACTGATGATTATCAAGAAACAAACCAAGGCTTGACTGAGTTAACCCTCAAGGTTATGGAAGCTTCGGTTCATAGATTCCTCTTAGTTTCAACTCTAGGGATAACATCAAAGAAATTCAATTAGAAAAAAAGGTTGAATATTTCATGGGCCATTTGAAAAAAGTGTTAATTTCTCATTGCTTTGTTAAGAAAACATGAGCCCACAGGCTTTGGAAATTCAAAATGAATTGAACAAATTTGTGTATTTTCAAGGTTCAACTAGATTACAATTAAGAGAACTTTGATAAAGTGTACTTAACACTACCCTAGTTATATAAGCCCAAAAACAGAGTGCACCCTTATGCAAAATCACAAAACGTAGCACTTCAAACAATTTTTCCCCCTTTATTCCTAAATTTTTTTTTCCTTCCAAAAAGGTGGGGAAAAAAGTAAAGAAAAGAAAAAAGAAAGCAAAGCAAGTATAATGGATTTGGAAACAACACCATCACTTGTGCAAAATCACAAAATGCTGCACGTCAAACATTTTTTTTTTACCTCCTTATTACCAAGTTTTTTTTCCTTTTGAGAAAGAAAAAAGAAAAGGAAAGCAAATTAGTTTAATGAATTTGGAAACAACACCAACACCAGTTAAAGAGAATTTTGGCATACCTCCCACTCTTCTTGGCTCCGAATTCCCTCATACGCCATCAGGAATGGCTTCATCTTCTCAAGCGCATCCTGAAGTGGAATGGGGGGCTTCTCGTCAATATCTGGATTTGTACCAAACTCCTCCATCAAGTACTCAGGCTCACACTCTATCTGCAAAACCAAAGTAAATGACGAAGTGAGATTTCAGAAACTGCTTATTCCTATCCTATGTTAATCAATCAAGATTATGATATGCTAAAATATACCATGAAATTGGTGTGGAGAGCGTCTAAGTAGGCATCTCCCATTGGAGAAGGCAACACTCTGTCACTCATCTCTTCAAAAGCGTCCACCAATTTGCCCATAGTCTCGGGCCCAACCTTCTCAGCCAGTTTCTCACCGTCAGCGTCGTCACCAAGGTAAAGCCCCGCTCCTGCATCGTCGTCATCCTCTGTGTCTTGAACACGTCCTTCTCTTCCCCTACCTCTCCCTCTCCCTCTCCAACCCCTTCCCCGAGTTCCTCTCCCTCTAAACCCACCTCTCCCCCTTCTACTCTCCTCCGCCTCACTGCCAGGCGTCGACAATATTCCCACGGCCTTCCTCACGGCATCCTCGCGGCTCAACCTGGGGACTGCACTGCTTTCAGCGGACACCGCACCAACACCTCTTCCCTTAACAGATTGCCGGGACCTAAGGTGACGGTTTTCTTCCTTAGCCGATTTCTCATCGGGAAGCGGTTGTTTTGGGGCTTTCCACGGCCGGCACCGGACAACACCGATATAATACTGGAAGGAAGTTTGCTGTCTTGGGAGTCTCTGTTAGGATCGCCAGTTTGGGATTTGAATGCCGTCGAATCAGTGACTTCCTCTTTACTGAAGAAAATGGGTCTCTTGGGTCCAAAATGTTGGGGCTCTGTTTGCTGAGGAGGGGTGGGGGCTCTGCCGCGTCCAGTGCTGCTGATAGCTTCCTTGAAGGAAGAAAATGATGGAAGAATAGGGGTAGAAGGGAGTGCTTTACCTCGGCCATGGCCCATGCCAGACGGGAAGGGATAGACTTCCGGATGATCATCATCATCGTCATCGCGGGGCTCGGTTATTCCCGGCGGAGTGGGAGCAGTGAATTGGAAAACGGAAGGGTTAGAGGAGCTTCGTCCCCGCCCTCTGCCTCGACCGCCGCCGCCGCCGCCGCCGCCTCCAGCAGTGGTAGAGAAAGAAGAGGATACGATCGGTGTGTGTTTGGCGGCAATGCCGATGGTGGGATTTGAAAATTTTCCCAAGCTACGCCTCATGCTACCAACTTTTCAGCTGAATCCCGTCGCCAGCGGACGAACCCTGCCTGCCCTTACTTCCTTCTATTAGGGTTTTACTCTTCCCCCCGTTGTCTTCTCTTGGCCGTCTGGTTCAAACACTAACCCCACCCCTTTTCCTTTTTTTTTTTTTTTCCAATAAATAGTTGGGGAGATATATAATAATTTCCATTGTTGTTTTTAATTGAAATAGAGATCTTATTTTTTCAATTCAAAAACATATCAATATTTTATTACGGTAGTAAAAATTTAATACCAGGTATTTTCTATTCTTAACAATCTCAGTATTTTTTTTTATTGAATAATTAAAATAAAAAATACTATACTCAACTATTTGGGGCATAAAAAAAATTAACACTTTTTTGACACACAAGATATCTTCAACACCTTTACTTTTAATTAAATTAATTAGAAAATTATTTTTACCTCAGATCAACTTGAAAAATATGTTAAATATTTATTAATCTTTTGAATCAAATTTTTGTAATTCGACTAGTAATTAGTGTCCTGTGGTGGATAAAGTTTTCCTGTTATATATTTTAAAATATAAAAATAGAATAAAACATATTTACATTTAAAAAATAATAATAACTTGTGTATTTAAATAAAATATAGATAGTACTGAAATAAGTAGCCAAATAAAATTATATTTTTATACACTTGTATCATATTTAAATTAGAGTTATCATTTTTTAATACATAAATAAAATGCATAAAATACACTAAATTAATATTTTTAATACATAAATTAAATGCATGAAAAACACTAAATTAAATCACTAAAATAATAGTCTATAATTGAAAATAATTTAGAGTCCATAGTTGTTGATACTTAATTACAAATAAATAATATGATTTTAGTTTAAAACAAGTTAATTTTTATTATTTGCTACGGCAAACTTACTGTGAGACTATTTGACAATATAAAATTTTACTTAATTTGTATAAATTTTTTGACACATGTGACTTTAGTTGAATGTCGAGTATATGTAGTAAAAGTTGATAAAAATTAAATAAAATTAGTAAAAATTAATTTATGTTTGATAGAGAAAGTTAAATAAAATTGATAAAAATTTTATTTATTTATTTTTTGCTTTAAAATTAGTTTGAATAAAGTTGATAAAAATTTATCTTTATTTATTTTGTGGGTTAAATTTAGTAAACCAAACACAACTTATATATATACACCCACAGAGCCCATCCGATTTCTTTTGAATTGTTGAGTCTAGCCCAAGAGCTCAGGACGGTGGCAAAGTCTACTAAAACATCTAATATGCAATCCCAAGGCCATATATGTAAATAATTTGGAGAGCCAAAACGAAAGAAGGGGGGGGGGGGTGTTGAAGGTTTCCAACCCTGCATCTAATATGCAATCCCAAGGCGATATATGTAAATAACTTGGAGCGGCAAAACAAGAGAGAGAGAGAGAGTGGTAAAGACACTGGTGCGTCATATTTTGACGTGACTACGATACGGTAACTCGTGAGTTATTAAAAATTGGGCGGATCATTAGACAATTGGGGTGCATGGTTTATATGGTATATATTAAATAGAATATTATGCGTTTGAAGTGTAAAGTTGATTAATTTTTAAGACACTGTAAACTATTTTTTTGAAAAAAGTATATTTATTTATATTTTAAGAAAATATTTATCAAAAAAATCAGATAAAATAATTTTCACAAAATAAATTACATTAAAACAAACAGAACCATCATCATTTACATTTGTCATGTATCCTAATTTATATGCATCTGTTACTACTAGTTCAAGTCATACTTACTTCTCCTTGTTTAAATCGTTTAAATCATTACTAAGAACATTTCCTTCTTAACTTAAAAAAATATCTATTACTATTCCAAAAGCATGCACCACAAGAAGCCTAGCCTAAGATTTTTCTTCCTTGAAATTTTTTGCTAATTGTTGTCATTAGGAAGATACCCATTCAAAGAAGTAATGGCGAAAGACGAATTATGTACGTTTACCGTGTTCTAGTAGCAAAACGATCGATGCTCCTTGGAGTCAATAGATTTTTAATTAGTTAAGCAAGTTGTACTTGCTAATTTGACCTCTGCTCAATAGTATTCACCAAGAAATGAATTGCAAAATGCTGTATGGCTATGTGGCTAGGAATTCATGGTTCAATGGCTTAGCTTATTTTTATTTATTTATTTATTTATTTTTTATAATCGAAGATATTCGGATCAGTTTGTGGACATCTCGACTGATCTCTAAAGTTAACGATCAGGTAAATTTTTCAGTAATTCTAAAAAAATTTGAACTAGTGACAATTAGGGAGTACATTCAAGATTTTGTCAGTTAAACTAACGTTTATGATTCAATAATTTAGCTCAGCCTAAATTCCATTTAAGTCACTTTTGAGAGGTAAATTTATCGACGAAAATAACAAATGAAAAAAATTAGTACAATTATAAAATGAAATGAAAAAAGTTATGTTTAATTTTTTTAATGTTTTATTAAGTTAAAAAATGATACTAAATTAAATAATTATTAATTTATCAAAAAAGTATATATAAATTATATGAATTAATAATTTTATTTTTTTTTTATTGTTATTCTTCTTTTCACTCCACGAACTAACTAATGTTACAAACATAACACTAAAGGTTCGGTAATGCGAGGCACAAAAAAAGCCCAATAATCGTTAATCTAATACTAAATAACCCAATGATACAAATCAGGTTTAGTTTTCAATATCTCCTTAATCTTGGTTTGTGAGTACAAGCAAATCCATTAACTATTTCAACAGGACTGGACATTGGGCAAAGCCCAAGATGGTCGGGCATAGAACTCAAAAAAATTGTCCCCAAAAGAACTCCTAATAGTTTCTATAATTAGAATGAGGTAAAATATTTTTTTTTTAACTTAAATAGGACTATCTAGAATTAAGGGTTCAAAAATAATTAATTCATTAAGTCTAATAACTTTCTAAAGACTCATTTATTGGCTTATTGGGTGGAATTCTAATAAAACTTTTATGCCTTATCTCTTATTCGCGTCCTTTTACAGTTCACAATTATCTCGATTAAAAAAATAAAAAATTATACTTCCTTTTCTTCTTATCGAAAATCAGAAATTTTTTTCCAAACCTCTACTCCCATTGGACTACATCCACAAGCAATGAAACACTCATAATATTAAAGTTTAGAACAACAACAGAGAGGACCCTTTGATCACAATTAAATTGCATAAGTTACTGTAACTTCAAACCAATAACTTGAAACTCTCATTTTTTAAATACTGTATCAGTATATATATCATATTATATATATAAAGTAGAGTTCGGCAATGTTACTATATAACATACGACCTAACTGATGTTACGGTTGTAATATGGGACACTTAATTATTACTATATTATATATAATATATATAGGTTTGCATGCATAATTTTTTAGAAAGAACCTCATTTTTAAGATTGGTCTTGTGCCTTGAAAATTTTGAGGCCGAGCTTGTATTTCAATTGGTATCGTTTGACAAAAACAATTGTACGAAATTATTAACTTTCAGTATAAATCTACTAATTTTGTATATAAATATATTAATTTTTGATCAAAAAATATCAAAAGTTATTAAAAATTAGACTTCCAAACAGCTCTAATAGCAGTTCCTAACCATTAATAATTAGTAAATCATCACCGTTAATTCATTACTATTTCAATTACCCGAACTTTCTAAAATTATTTTAGTGGTCGCCTCTACTACTGTTGACAAGCAGCTCATGCTGTTATAATCATATTAGGATATTAATGGATAAAGTATGCGTAGAATCTATCCTATCCTTAACCATAACAATTTATAATTCATCTTTCATGCTCAAATGGGTATATGATTAAGGGGTATCTCAAACCAACTAGAATATTTTTTTTTTATTTAGATTGTGAATGAATTTTAATTTATAATAAATTAGTGATTTTTTTTTTTATTTTAGACTTGTATTCTTATTATTTTGAATAAATAATGTGTGTGTATATAGTATTTTATATTTAAAAAATTGTTTAAAACTTTTGTGGGTAAATGGAGTTCTCTTAGCTATACTTATTGTGATATTTTTGACTACTCATTAGTTTAACAAGTAAAATTTGCTAGACACTAAACAGACATTAATAAAATTGTAAGCCTTATTCACTGTCATCATTATCTATATTCAACCTATAATTTTTAATTATCATCATTATTAATTGTTGTTACCATATATATTCATCAGTATGTAATTACCGTCGTTTTCATCATTTCTCTATCACTCACAATTGTCATTATACTTTCATCACTCCCTTTGTTAATGGAACGCTGTAATTATTGAACACCACCCATTAATTACTATTCTTCACTACAAATACTGCTACCATTTTTTCAGTTATTATTATACTCCACTATAAGTTACCATTTCGCATCATCACTAATCATTATGTAGGCCTTTTCTCTTTCTAATTTAAACTAGTTCTAATATAAGTTTTTAATTTTTGTTCAATATTTATAAATACCATTTTTATTTTTGTTTTCCTAAGTTTTGATGGTGCATATGTGGAGAACCGATGGATGGCATGGGAACTAGTCTCCTTTAGTTAATATTCTGTGTATGTACGTATATATATGTGCGTATATGTGTAACTAGCTAATATAGTATAAATAAAATTTCCTAAGAGAAACATTGGCGCCTTGTGTAATCTATTACCCCAAGAAAGGGTATCGTCACAATTAGACAAGTAACTAAACATGGATACCGTGTACAACAAGAAACCGAATGAATTGGGTGATTGAACATCTTCATATTAATTAATAAAACTTGTAAATTTGGAGAACCCGATGGTTGTAAACGTATAACTGAGAGAGAGAGAGAGAAAGATCACCATCTGTAAAGCTAGCTAGAATGAAAAACCTAGAATTAAAAATTAATATACTGGAGGCAACTTTGCAGTGGATTTGGCCCCACCAACTCATCCATGCAGGAAGCTTGCTCAAAATCACTTAGGAAATCTTGTACTATAGTGAGATTATTAATTAATCTTACTGTTATATCTTGTCTATTAGTCTGATTAATAATTAATTAATGTCAATGAAAATTTTGAAACGAAAAAAAAAAACCCTTAGCTTAGCTTAGCTTAGGAATCAAAACACAAAACAGTCGAGTGTAAAATTTTGCATGACGCCCCCAGAGTCATGAGTCTTATTTAAACAAATTAATTGTCCTATAAGTTTTCACCTGGCAAATGATTGAGGAGACTTTTCATTCTAACCAATATGCCGAGTCTTCAAATATTGCTAGACAAATGGGTAAGGTAGTTTCTTGTTTAAGGTGCATGAATTTGTTGTCAAGTTTTTAATATTTATGCAGTCCAATGAAATTAATGGAATTTTATATTAATAAATAGGGAAAGGTAATGAGGAATTGTGACAAATTAACGGGACTATGGCGTGGATGCCAGTATCTCAAGTCACTCACAAATTAACACTCAATATATATGTATATTCCTCCCATGCCATGCGTGCATTGCGTTATGTATGAGTGAACCATAAGCTAAACGATCCAGCACATTTCCAGAAGGAGGTTGCTTTCGTGACAAATGAGGTGGTCAAATTCTTGTGCTTTGTTAGGTCAGATATATAGCGACTTATACGCAAGAATATATGCGGGATTAAGGCTTCAGAAGGTATCTGAGTTGGTTTTAAATAAATTAATTGAAAGACTTTTTTTTAGCCAAATTAAAGCAACATTAATTAATTATCATGCATCTATATATAGATAGTTAAGCTTGATGTTCCACAAAAAGATTTGGTTTTTTTTCATTATGACATGGTACATTAATTGTTCCTAAAAACAAGTCAATGTCACTGGTAATGAGAATGCATGGGGGATTTTTGCACCGTGAGATTTCTCTGTATATATCCACCAGTTAATTGTATATCTTCAAAATATATATTATGGATGTTAGTACAACATGCAGTTCTGCCCAACAAGTTCATATATAAGCCAAGCTCATATTCCTTCCCACGGGCGGAGCTACGTTGAGGCAAGGGGGCCAAGTGACCCCCTCAAATTTTTAGATAAAATTACTAAAATACTCTTCTTATTATTTTAATTTTATTTAAAAATTAAATTAATTAAAAATTAAGATATTTTAATTTTATTAAAAATTTAAAGTTAACTCAAATTTTTTAACATATAAGAAATTTAAAAGAATCAAATTTGATATTTTTTTGTGAAATAAAGTATATCTTTTAATACATTATTGTATATTTTTGTTTATACTATCAGTAAATTTAGCATATAACATAATAAATTCTATAGATAATAAAATTTAATAATAATTATATTTTTTGTAGTAAGGGATATCTCTAATAAACTTCAGGTGCTTGAACCATTAACTGTGACAAATATATTCACTAGTTAATATTCAAGAATAATTTATTTTCTCTCTAAAAATAACATCGATTTTCTCCTACTCTTAATTAAAAAATAAGTCGATTGTTATTTTTGCTTGGGTGTTCGGTGCCTCCCTTGGCGCCCGATGTCCCCTGGCGCCCGGTGCCCCCTGGGCAAAAATTCTGACTCCACCCCTGTTCCTTCCCATTGTCGTGTCTTCCTAAGCACTGCTCCGGGTCCTAATGGTGGGACAATCTTCACACGATATTGCAATTTTTCCCCTCTTCTTACACACCAAGACTAAATAAGTAGTTTTTCTTTCGTAAAAACTCTCTCAATTGACAAACAGAAAAATATATATATATATAAATTTCAGTATCAGTAATTAAACAACCATGTATAGTATACATATATATATATACACACATATGTAGATAATTATAGCATATGTAATGTATATATATATCAGCGTCAAGATGACCAGGGTTAGGTAGCTACATATTTGAAGAGTCACTCCCTCCCATAATTAAATAGTAACTGCGTAGTGCAAGTACTGGAAGTAAGCAGGATGGGCCATCGCTGTTGCAGTAAACAGAAAGTGAAAAGAGGCTTGTGGTCTCCTGAAGAAGATGAGAAGCTCACCAGACACATCACCACTCACGGCCATGCCTGTTGGAGTTCTGTTCCAAAACTTGCAGGTATGTAATTCGCTCTCTCTCTCTCTCTCTGCGCGCGCACACACACACATCACATATATATACGTGTCTGTGACTTGAGGAGAGAAGTTTTAATTGAGGGAGATTTTTCTTTTAAGGCCTTCAGAGGTGTGGCAAAAGCTGTAGATTGAGATGGATTAACTACTTGAGACCAGACCTCAAGAGGGGTACTTTTACTGCACAAGAAGAGCAGATTATCATAGACGTTCACAGAATTCTGGGCAATAGGTAAAAACTAAAATCAAAATTCAATTCAACTTTGTCTTTTTCTTCTTAATGCATGGCACATATAATTAGCAGATGGGCTCAAATAGCTAAGCATCTTCCGGGGAGGACAGACAATGAGGTGAAGAACTTCTGGAATTCATGCATTAAGAAGAAGCTGATTTCAAAGGGTTTGGACCCAAAAACTCACAATCTGATATCTTCTAATTCTTCACATCGTCAACAGAAGAAACACTACTCTCATGATCATAATAAGAGTAGTAGTACTGGATCTGAACGCAATAAGCCACCTCAATCCCAGGCCCAGCCGCAACCCATGATTTCAGGTTTCACAGTAGTGGATAATTCACAGCCACAGGTGAGGACCACTGCCAGATATAATAATTCCAAACAAGTTCTGAGCCCTCCTTTTGCGGTATTACCTGCACCAATTACTCCACATATTAATCCTGATCAGCCTCATCACCAAACCATCCCCATTCCCGTGCCCACCGCCTCTGAGTTATTATATCAATATGATCAAAACAGTACCAGTAGTAGTACTACTACAAATAGTGTTTGGACTCTTAATAAGGATGATGATGACCAGAATAATTCCAGTCATCGTTTTCACCATGACGATTTCATCAACGAATTCCCCTGTGGAAGTGGATCTTCCAATATTGGAATCACATCCCTTACTTCTTCCTCGCCATCTTCAGTAAACCCAGCAGCTGGGTTTTGTCTTACTTCAATGGATGGCAACTCCATCTGGCCGGGCACTAGTACCTCTGTTGGGGAAACCTTTGGATCTGCTGGACAGGAACCACTACTGCTACAATTACAAAACCCCCCTCATAAAGAGAAGATCAATATTCAACGGCAATTAGATGAAAATGGCAATCCAAAATCTGATCACCACATGGAGTTGGATACTCCAATGTTTGACACTTCTGCTTTTGATCTTCTTCACTTTGTGGACTCAAATCTGACCTCTATTGATGACCTTGCATGGAATTTTTAGGATTATTTAATTATTTGTATGCATACAACACCACTGTGTATTTTTTCCTTTATGCAATATTATGATGGAGTGGTTTAACATGAATCCCTTCCATGGAATTATTATTCCGATTGGTGGGACTTATATTCCACAATATTTTGATGAAGTTAAAAAAAACAAAAAACAAAAAAACAAACAAAATCTGACTACAAAATATTCTATCTTGGGGTACGTTCTATGAAAGCACCCTTGAAAATTTGGGAGTTTGATTTAAATATGAACTAGTTTTGCCGCTTGTACTTTGTACTGAATTTTGTAAAAATTATGAATGATAAATAAATATAATAAATATATAATTTTCAAATCTATAAATAATTTATATGAGTAGTAAAATTAACACTCATATAAATAAAAGTATATAGTACTGAAAAATATTATATACACTTTTATAGAAATTGCATTAGTTAAAAGTATATGCATTAGTTAAAAGTATATATCCGACATTTGTCAATTAACTTAATGATTAATATAGTCAAAAAATAAATATATGGGATTATTATTTAATGTGAATGTGTAACATAACAATGATGATGATGGTGATGATGATGATTTTTAACAATAAAAATCCAACAATAAGATATTAAAAAATATGAAAATAAAATTAAGTGGTATTTGGTAAATAAATATAAGAGGCATTTTTAAATACCATGGTAATACTGTTGATTCCCGTACAACTTCTTTTGTAAACCTAATAAAAAATAAAGAGAAAAATTTCACACAACAAAAGAAAAAGAAAAAGAAAACAAAATAAATGAACTACAATATAACTCCATAGTTATATATATAGAGTTATAGTTTAGTCTAACATAACATACCTTTATCTATAAATTGTAGAGTAGTTATAGATATACATCCCTCCCTATAACTTACTGAGGTTATAACTCGTAATAATTACCTTTATCTTAAATATTTTGATTACTTAAAAATAATATTTTTGTTGTTAATAAATTAAGTAATAAATAAACTTAAAATGTAATTGTTACAAATGCATATTAATTTTAATAATTATAATTAATATTTATCTATCTAAAGATATTGATAGTATTCCAATCAATGATCAAATAGGATTGAATTTTTTAAAAACTTATATCATATTTGAACTAAAAGTATATATAATATTATGTTGTATATTTGTTGTATATAATATTCCAAAAAATATTATTATTTTTAATAGTAATAATCTTATGATTATTGAATTAGAATCTTATTAAAAATATAAATTCTATGTACATTGTAACTTTATATACAATATTCTATATATAATAGAAATATATACAATATATAGATTGCTTTGTTTTATATATATATTATTTATAGATCTCTATATTGCATAGTAAATTTAATCTAAGATAACTATCAAAAAAAGAATTTAATCTAAGATAATTTTAATCTATTTAATCTAATTATTAATCTAATCAATTCATTCTAATTATATTTAATCTTTAATAATAATCAACTTAGAGTAATATAATAAAATCATAACAAATCAAAATAAACAAAATTTGACAAATTCTCGACAGCATTTTAATTACAAATGAAGTGGTAGATGTTCTCGATTAGAGGAGAAAGAAAGGTTTTATTCTAAAGGTTGATTTTGAAGAGGCCTTTGAATCTGTCAATTGGGATTACATTGATGATATTATGACAAGAAGCAGCCTCTCAAGCAAATGGAATGATGGATATTGGAGTGTTACGTTTTACAGGAAATGCAATTCTAGTCGATTCCAATCCAACAAATTAAGTTTATTTAGTTGCTTTGCAAGATCCCATCTCTTCTTTTCTTTTCATCATTGTCGCAGAGGGTTTTAGTCAGCTCATCACTAATATTGCATCTGCTTAAGGATTGACAAAAGGTATAATTCCCATTAATAATAATGGTGCCATGACATCAATGCTGCAATTTGCTGATGATACTCTGCCATTCTCTCCAGCAAAGCCAAGATATGCAGAAAATTTGAAGAAAATTCTAAGATGCTTTGAGTTGATTTCAGGACTCAACGTTAATTACCAAAAGAGTTCAATTATTGAAATTGGAATCGATGATATTATGACCATGTAAGTTGCAAAAATACATTGAAATACAAGGTAGAAAATCTACCCATCAATTATCTTGGTATGTCACTGGGATCAAATTTCAAGAGAACAAGCACATGGAAGCTAGTGGTTGAGAAATTTCACAAAAACAACTAGCCCCTTTGGAAGGATTTGATCTTTTTAGTGAAAAACTTACATTAATGAAGGCCTCTTTATCCAATTTACCATTGTACTTCATGGCTTTTAATTAAAATGCCTTGAAGAGTTGCGAGAAAACTAGAAATACTTGAAAGAGAACTTTTCTGGAGAGATTTAGATTTGAAAAGGTCTATGCAATGCATAAATTTGGGTTAGGTTGCAATGCAAAGAAATGGGGAGGACTGAACATAGTTTGTGATAAATATAGCATTGACTGAACTAGATGGCTTACTAATATACTGAAGGTAGACCAATGTCCTGTGTGGAAATCCATTCTAAGCATTAGCAATGTGGAATGCAAGACTGAAATGATTATAAGCAAATTAAGTTCTTTTCTATGGCCGGGTAATGGTAGCAGAATAAAATTTTGGAAGGACAAATGGATTGGAGCTAGATTGCAGCCTCAGAGAAAAGTTTCCCAGACTTTTCAGCATTTCAACTGGAAGAGATAATTCCATTCCTACGATGGGAACACGGGAGGTGACAAGTGGCTCTAGGAATTGAATTGGAGAAGACATTTGTACCCTTGGGAGTTAAATGAAGTTGATGTTTCGATGAGAATGCTAGCTTCGCAGTGTTTTCTTAGCTCCTGAAGCTGATGACAAGATTATATATATATACATATATATGGAACTAAATGCTGATCGAGGTTATACTCTAAAATTATTGTGCACTAAGTTTAGATGCAGAAAAAAGGGCAGCTTTTGCACTACATTGTATCTCCATATGGAAAGGATTTGGCGGCCCCAAAGTTGTTGGTATTTGTTTGGATGGCACATTTTGGAAGGATACAAACAAGGGACTTTCAAGGCAATCTAGGCATTATTCCAATGAATCAAACACAATGCCCTTTTTGTGCCACAAAAACCGAATCTACTAATCACTTAGGCTGTGCTTGGATGCGGGCAAAGCCCTAGGCCAAAATTAATACCCAGCCATCATTTGTGGATCCCACCTTTGCTAATGTTTGGCAACCGCACCCCCCTTCCCTCCCGGGTCTACGCTTTGCCTCTCACGCGAGCTTCTCCCGGATAATTTTTGGGCGGGCTCGACCTTGGGCGAAAGTTATCCGGAGAAATAAGTATTATTTTGGAATTTTTAGTCCTCATTAATTTGATCAAAATAAATATAATGTTAGTAAAAAAATAATAGATAGGCCAACAAGTCAAAATAAACATAATTAAAAATAAAATTAGACAATAACCTACCATTCAAAAGTACATATTTAAAAAAAATTGTTTAAATAAATTTATAAAAAAATTAAATTTTCAATGAAATAAATAATATAATTTCAAATTATCTAAAAATAATTAAATGAAGTGGATTTTACAATTTAATATTTAATTTAATGGGTAATCAAGTTTGGGACACCACAAGGGCAAAAGAGTCATTTGACTGTTTTTTTCATCATTCACCCCATCTTATTTATAAAACATCCAAACCAAGTCAAAAGTTATCCCCTTCCATAAGCATCACATCAATGTGGGCCAACCTTCTAAAAATAATACTCCTTTTATTTTATAACTCCTCTAAAACCTATCCCCTGAAATCTTAGCATCATCCAATTGAGCCCTTACTAATTTACTGCATGGGGAGTATGGACCAAAATTTTGAAATAATGGGCCGGCCATTGATTCCATTTTTTTTTTAATTACCAAAAAAAAAAAAAACTAAAAGCAATCTTTACGGATTTTCCGAATTGATGAATTCCTCAGCGTGGATCAAAAAGTAGTACTCAAACTTTAAGGTTATCGGGTTGTTATCTAGTGGCAACCTCCACCTAAGGATGGTCATCACTGCAAAATTTTCTGGCTTGCAAGCATCAAGAGAATAATTGATTTTTTTTTAAATAAATTTTGAATTCTTACTCTTTTTATTTTTCTTAATTAACAAATCCTTTGATCCAAACACAGTTCAGATAAATATGAATTTAAATTTTTAAAAATTTGATTGCTAGAAACGAGAGAGACGTGAGTGAAAGAAAAGAAAATTAGATAAATATAAAATATACAATTGTTCGGCAGCAAAAATTACCGTCGAAACTGCTAACCACGCCAACCGGAAATGCAATCGCCGACCTGTCGAACAAAGACAGAAAGAAAGGTGACGGCCGGAGAGGAGGTCTCTGGCCGGAAAACCCTCCGATGATTAAGTCAGCAAGTCGCTTAAAGAAGGAAACTTTTTGGGAACAAGTGAGTAAAAGCTTAAGTTGGCAATAGTCAGCTTACCTTTGCGGTTCAGTAGAATATCTTATTTATAATAGTCTGAGTAATGATTAAAACATACCTGTGACTTGACGTTACGCACACTGCCGTGTCCCTCTTTTCTATCCTTGCTTTAAATACTCTTCCCCTTCATTTAATACACCATGCCTCTCATTTAATGCTTCTGGCAACTTAACACGGCATTACAACCGGAATTTCAGGGTCAGACTGTCTTCCTGTCACATCAGCCACCAAATCGTGACGAGATAGACCAATTTAGTTACTTCCTCAGAGACAAATACCCAGTTCAAACTTAACTAAGGTGCATTTATGGTCACGAGCCCTCTTTAAAGGCTGTGGGTCCCAGGTTCGACATTTACTAGCCGCCAACAGATAGGCTGAGCAAACTAGCTTCCAAGATCCTCGGCTATAGCCACGTGGCAATACACTGTTCATTGATGCCAAGGTTCAGGGTACTCTTTGGAACACTAACTTTGAGTCATGTGTTCACGTATAACACTCACGCGGAACTCTCGTGGCATTAATCAGTTGTTCGGCAGGACGTCACGTGTCACGACGGAACGTGCTCGGCGAATGACTATGTGGCCCACACGAGTATGCTCGGCACTGGGCCACGTGGCGCCAGACTACACTTGTTCGGTACAAGTACAGCTCAGTATTATTTTACCCAACATTTTGCCCCCACTCTGGTTGGAAAAAGATGTTTTCCGAGCAGAGTAGCAGAGCAGAATAACCTTACCTTACTGATCCTTCAATCTCTCTACACAGTTTATTGTTTAGTATCTCCCTGACGCACATTAAATCTGATTGGACTCTTCTCTCTCCTCGTAACGACACGCGTAGTGCCTTTTCAGCTTTTTATCTGCCGCGCCGCTTACGCGGATTCCCAGATTCGGGGTGTTAAAACGTGAATGGTCAGAAATTTGAAAATTGGGGCGGTAATAAATGCCATTTTTGCCGCCCGTTGCCTTTTCATTGGAAACGTTTCAGTTACCCCCATAGATACATACACATATACATATATACCTGGTTCATCTTCTCTTACTTCCTTTCCGCGATTCGAGCCATCAGATTTCCCTTGCTTCTTTCCCTCTGAGTTTTCATCTTCGCGAGCCTGAATCTCAGTCTAAAGAGAATTACCTGGTCAGTAAATAAACCAGGAATGTACCAACGCTGGGCAGGCCGAGCGTGGCTTCTTTTGATAATTCTTTTCAGAAGACTGAGGAATTGAATCTCAGTCTAAAGAGAATTTCCTGGTCAGTAAATAAACTAGGAATGTACCAACGCTGGGCAGGCCGAGCGTGGCTTCTTTTGATAATTCTTTTCAGAAGACTGAGGAATTGAATCTCAGTCTAAAGAGAATTTCCTGGTCAGTAAATAAATCAGGAATGTACCAACGCTGGGCAGGCCGAGCGTGGCTTCTTTTGATAATTCTTTTCAGAAGACTGAGGAATTGAATCTCAGTCTAAAGAGAATTTTCTGGTCAGTAAATAAACCAGGAATGTACCAACGCTGGGCAGGCCGAGCGTGGCTTCTTTTGATAATTCTTTTCAGAAGACTGAGGAATTGAATCTCAGTCTAAAGAGAATTTCCTGGTCAGTAAATAAACCAGGAATGTACCAACGCTGGGCAGGCCGAGCGTGGCTTCTTTTGATAATTCTTTTCAGAAGACTGAGGAATTGAATCTCAGTCTAAAGAGAATTTCCTGGTCAGTAAATAAACCAGGAATGTACCAACGCTGGGCAAGCCGAGCGTGGCTTCTTTTGATAATTCTTTTCAGAAGACTGAGGAATTGAATCTCAGTCTAAAGAGAATTTTCTGGTCAGTAAATAAACCAGGAATGTGCCAACATCGAAGGAGATGGGGCATTCTTTCGTACCAATGCTCGAGAAGCCGAGCATGGCTCTTTTCTATGCCACCACTCAAAGAGACGTGGCGTCTTTTTGTTAAGCAGGGAGTGATCTCAAGCTTTTGAAATTGCTTTTGCCTTGCAAAAAAAATTACTTTTCAATAAACGTACAAAGTCTTTAATCAAAAAATGTAAAGAAAAAATTAATGATAGTACAACTTTAGATGGGTTATATTCCACGGTCTTTTGATTGGCTTTCCCTCCATGTCAATTAACTTGTAGGCGCCATTGCCGAGCACCTCAGAGATGAGGAATGGTCCTTCCCAATTAGCTCCAAGCTTTCCTTCAGTTTGATCTTTCCTGCTTCCCATCAATTTTCTCAGCACCCAATCGCCAGTGCTGAATTCTCTATGTCTGACCCCTTTATTAAATTTCTTCCTTGTCTCTTGCTGGTAGTTTGCTAACCTTAGTGCTGCCAGTTCCCTTCTTTCATCGATTAGATCCAGGCTTATTCCCATAGCTTGATCATTCTCCCCTCTGTCAAATGATAGAGTTCTGATGCTCGGGAGGCCAACTTCCAAGGGTATGACGGCTTCAACACCGTAAACCAGAGAGAAGGGAGATTCTCCGGTTGATCTTCTAGGGGTTGTTAGGTAGGTCCACAGTACTGATGGCAATTCATCCACCCATCTCCCTTTTGCCGCTTCCAGTCTTTTCTTAATCCCATTGAGAATGACTTTGTTCGTAGCTTCGGCTTGACCATTGCTTTGGGGGTAAGCTGGTGTAGAGTAAATATTCTTGATTCCATATCTAGAACAATATTCCCTAAATGGGGCACTGTCATATTGCGTCCCATTGTCAGAAATAAGTGTCCTAGGGATGCCATACCTGGTAATGATGTTCTTCCAAATAAATCGAATGGTATCAGCATCTCTGATGTGAGCTAGGGGTTCTGCTTCCACCCACTTAGTAAAGTAGTCGGTGCCGACCACTAAGAACTTTCTATTTCCCGAAGCATAAGGCAGGGGTCCCACAATGTCGAGTCCCCATTGAGCGAACGGCCAAGGGCTGGTAAGTGGGCTGAGTTCCTGGGCTGGCTGGTGAGGAATGGGAGCGAACTTTTGACATTTCTTGCATCTCCGAACATAAGCCTGAGCGTCATAACCCATCTTTGGCCACCAATACCCTTGAGTGATTGCTCGGCGCGCCAATGATCTGCCCCCAGTATGTGCTCCACAGACCCCTTTATGAAGCTCGCAAAGAAAGTCTTGCACTTTATCGGGATGAACACAAAGAAGATAGGGGCCTGTGAATGACTTTTTGTATAACTTCTGGTCAGGAGAGAGCCAAAACCTGGCGGCTTTTATTCTTAGCTTCTTTGCTTCTGTCTTGTCTTCGGGAAGTGTTCCGTCCTTCAAGTAAGCGATGATTGGATCCATCCAAGATGGGGCTAGGTCAGCACACATTACCTCCACATCTTTCGTTATGCTCGGCCTTTTTATGACTTCCATAAAAACCTGGTCAGTTAGCCTTATTCGAGAAGAGGCGGCCAGCGTTGCAAGTGCGTCAGCGTGAGCATTATGATCCCTGCCAATGAGCTCTACACTAGCTTTATTAAAGCCTTCAATTCTCTTCTTTGCCACTTCTAAATACTCCGCCATCTTTTCACTTCTAGCCAAATACTCACCCTTCAACTGGTTAGCAACCAACTGAGAGTCAGTCCTTATTACAACATCATTTGCCATCAATCGCCGAGCAATGTCGAGTCCAGCCAGAAGAGCTTCATATTCTGCCTCATTATTAGTAACCTCGAACTCGAGTTTTATTGCATATTCTATCGAGACCCCTTCTGGTGTAGTCAGAACTATGCCCACGCCGCCCCTCTTTCTAGTCGAAGATCCGTCAACCTCGATTTGCCAAGGTTGTTCGGCCTCATTATGTTCGGCCGGGGCAGACTTTATTCCAACATGCCACACTTCTTTTGTTTGTCCACAGGCTGGTGTGGAAAATTCCGCAACAAAATTGGCCAGGACTTGAGCCTTTATTGCGGTTCTTGGGATGAATTTTATGTCGAATGCACCAAGGGAAACTGCCCATTTTGCCACCCGGCCCGACACATCAGCCCTCTTTAAAACATGGCCAATTGGCTGGTCGGTGATTACTTGAATGATGTGTGCATGGAAATAATAGGCTAACTTCCTGGATGCCATTATTAATGCCAAGGTCAGCTTCTCTAGGGGAAGGTATCTGGTCTCCGCTCCTTGCATTGTTTGCTCACGTAGTAAATAGGATGCTGCTTCCCTTGTTCCTCTCTCAGCAAGACGGCACTGACTGCATGCTCTGAGACTGCCAGATATAGTTGCAAAATATCCTCCGGCTGCGGTGTTGATAATATCGGGACAGTTGTCAGGTATTCTTTAAGCTTTTCCAGTGCCGCATCCGCCTCAGCATCCCATTGCATCTTATTGGCCCCTTTGAGCAGTCTAAAGAATGGTCGGCACTTATCGGATGATCTACTAATAAACCGATTGAGTGCCGCCACCATCCCTGTGAGTTTCTGGACCTCTTTTTTAGTGCGTGGAGGAGAAACAAATTGGATGGCACGTATTTGATCGGGATCAGCCTCAATTCCCCTTCTGCTCACCAAGTGGCCCAAAAATTTACTCGAGCTAACTCCGAAGGCGCACTTAGCAACATTTAATTTTAACCCATACCGATCAAGAGTAGAGAAAACATGCTGAAGATGTTGGAGATGAGTATTTGGCTCCTTGTTTTTCACCACCATATCATCAATGTAGACCTCCATCGTCTGTCCGAGGTCTTCTTTGAATATTTTTGTAACCAGCCGTTGATAGGTGGCTCCAGCGTTCTTCAGTCCGAATGGCATAACTCTGTAACAGTATATGCCTCAGGGGGTTATGAAAGAAGTTTTCTCCTCATCCGGGCCGAACATGGGGATCTGGTGATATCCCCTATAAGCGTCCAAGAACGACATCCTGGAACATCCAGCGGTTGAGTCAACGAGTTGGTCGATCTTTGGCAGGGGGAATGGATCCTTAGGGCATGCCTTGTTCAGGTCTGTGTAGTCTACGCAGACTCTCCACTTCCCATTCTTCTTTTTGACCACGACTGTGTTGGCCAACCATTCCGGGTATGAGACTTCTCGAATGGTCTCTGCCTCTAACAATCGGCCGACCTCCTCTATGACCGCCTCTGCGTGTTGGAGAGCTGATCG
The DNA here is from genome assembly GCA_019916065.1 of Vitellaria paradoxa. Taxonomy (NCBI): domain Eukaryota; kingdom Viridiplantae; phylum Streptophyta; class Magnoliopsida; order Ericales; family Sapotaceae; genus Vitellaria; species Vitellaria paradoxa. The sequence goes on from CM034239.1 coordinate 48,568,500, forward strand.
CCTTGCTTTTTGTACCACAGGCTTTACCCCCGTATTCACATTCAGCTTATGGGTCATGACTTCGGGGGAAATACCTGGCATTTCGTGTGGAGTCCAGGCGAACGTTCCAATATTCTTCAAGAGCATCTCCGTTAGCTCCAGTTTCTCCTCGGCGCTCAGGTTGGTGCCGATCAGGAAGAATTTATCATCCTCAGCCGAACCAATCTGACATTTCTCCAAACCCTCTGTGGCTTTCATCTGCGGATCACCACCAACATCATCGATCTTTGGCGCGTCCTCGGGTAATTCCGCCAGTTGGACTTGTTCGGGGATAGTCTTGGATTTTAGGGCTGCAGAGAAGCACTTTTGGGATGTATTTTGATTCCCCAAAATAGAAATCACTTCCCCACAATAGGGGAACTTCAGCACCTGGTGGTAGGTTGAGGGGACCGCCTTCAAAGCGTGAATCCACGACCTTCCTACTATAACGTTGTAGGAAGAGGGGGAATCCACAACAGTGAACTCAACCTCTTGCTCCACCGGACCCACGCGGACAGGAATGACGACTCTGCCCAGAGGCCAGACAGGAGCAGAATTGAATCCTATGAGCGGGCATTCTGCCGGTCCAGATCTTCTTCAGTTAATCCGAGCTTCTTAAATAAGCTCAGGAACATGACTTCTGTTGAGCTTCCTGCATCTACCAGGATTCTTCTTACTTCTGAATCGAACATGCCCAGAGTGACCACCAGGGCATCATTGTGTGGCAGTTGAACACTAGGATGCTCGTCTTCATGAAAAGTGATTTCCTCCATGGCGGCTGTCCTTGTGCGCTTGTTCGGCTGACCCGTAACGCCCAAGATTTCTTTACTTGGTGGATTAGGGGCATGATTGATGACACTCTGAGGCCGCCGCTCCATATGGATCACGTGGATGACTGCAGGTCTTGGGACATCTTTACGTGCCCTGGCCCTTGGTGGGGGTTGAACCTCTTCGGCTGCCTCCTCCCCGGCAGTCTCTTCTCGTTGCCTCCTTGGCTCTCTATCCTGTGGGGCTGCTTCTCTAGTTCTGCCCTCGTCTACGAACTCTTTAAGGTGGCCTCTGCGCACCAATTCTTCCAGATGATGTCGCAACGATCGGCAGGCTCCGGTGCGATGCCCTTTGTCTTGATGGTACGCACAGTAGTTTTTGGAATTCTCCTTTCCAGGGAAATCCGGCAGCTTTCCGGGCCATCTGAAATATGGCCTATTTTTTATTTGGGGGAGGATCTTGAAGATTGGCTCCTTGAACACCGTATTGACCGCTTCAAAGACGGACTTCCCCTCATCAATGAATCGGCGGCCATCTCCCCGTCTTTTATCTCTTGTCTGGCCCTGGGATCTCCTTTCTTTCTGCTCGGCCGGCTGTGTCTCGTCCTCCACCTTGGCGTACTTCTCGATTCGGCACATAAGATTTGACATGTTGGCGGCTGGCTTTTTGGTCAAGGAAAGCCATAGCCTATCCTCCTTCCGCAACCCCAGTTTAAACGAGGTGACGGCCAACTGCTCCGAGCATTCTCCCACCTCATTGTAGAGCTCCAGGTAGCGGCAGGAATAATCTCTCAATGATTCCCCGGACTTTCTTTTCATTGTGAGGAGAACGTCAGCGGTTTTGGGCTGTTTTGTGTTAGCCAAAAATCGGGTGACGAACTCCTCTGCCAGTTGCTGCCAACACCGAATACTGCCAAGGGACAGTTTATGGAACCATTGAAGCGCTGTATCTCCCAAACTGGAAGGGAATACTTTGCACATAAGGTGGTCGTTGCTGTTCCATAATGTCATGGCCTGCATGTAATGACGGTAGTGGGCCAGGGGGTTAGTTCTCCCATCATAGAGATTAAGCCTCGGAGTTTGGAATTTCTCCGGAGGCTTCGCATCGATTATTTCATCGACGAATGGGGAGGCAGAGATCCCCCCCAGGGCTTTCCTTGCCATCATGCGTGTGCTCTGGCCCTGAGCACCCCATTCCTCTGCTTGCCCCCACTCCTCCATCTTTGCCTTTCCCGCTTTCTTACGCTTCAAAGTTAACTCTTCTTGGTCCGAGCTATCCGCCTCTTCTGAGTGCGCCTCCAGCACCTTTTTCGAGGAACTCCTTTGGTGATGTGCTTTGATGGGCGCGTCAACATCAGATCTCACCTCAGGTTTCGCGACGGATTTAGGACGGCGCGAGTCCTTTCTAGAAGGAGAGACATCACGTCGCGAGCGAGAACGCACCTCCTTTTGTTCATGGGTGTCCCTGTCATCCTCATCAGTGGGGTCCTCGTAAAGAACATCGTAACTTTCATCAGATTCTGAGTCAGATCGACCAGAATCAGCTGCATGGCTAGCAGTGGACTTTCCCTTTTCCTTACTTAATTCCAGCAGAATCTCCTCCAGCTCTGCCTGCTTTTCACTGGCCTTAGCCATCAGCTGCTCTCTCCGTTTCAATACCTCAGGATCCTCCATTTTTCTTCTCCGGGCATGCTCCAGACCTGGAGTCCGGATAACCAACGCACTCCCTTTAGTTTTGGCAGGAGTGGAACCGTCCCCTGCCCGTGGAGATGGTGGTGGGGTAGTGTTTCCTCCCGAAGTCATTATGTGGACAAGTACTAGAGACTTGACAAAGAAACAAGAAAAAAAGCTAGTGAACAACAATACTAGGCTAAACAACGAGCCCCACGGTGGGCGCCAAATGTTCGACAGCAAAAATTACCGCCGAAACTGCTGACCACGCCAACCGGAAATGCAATCGCCGACCTGCCGAACAAAGACAGAAAGAAAGGTGACGGCCGGAGAGGAGGTCTCTGGTCGGAAAACCCACCGATGATTAAGTCAGCAAGTCGCTTAAAGAAGGAAACTTTTTGGGAACAAGTGAGTAAAAGCTTAAGTTGGCAATAGTCAGCTTACCTTTGCGGTTCAGTAGAATATCTTATTTATAATAGTCTGAGTAATGATTAAAGCATACCTGCGACTTGACGTTACACACACTGCCGTGTCCCTCTTTTCTATCCTTGCTTTAAATACTCTTCCCCTTCATTTAATACACCATGCCTCTCATTTAATGCTTCTGGCAACTTAACACGGCATTACAACCGGAATTTCAGGGTCAGACTGTCTTCCTGTCATATCAGCCACCAAATCGTGACGAGATAGACCAATTTAGTTACTTCCTCAGAGACAAATACCCAGTTCAAACTTAACTAAGGTGCATTTATGGTCACGAGCCCTCTTTAAAGGCTATGGGTCCCAGGTTCGACATTTACTAGCCGCCAACAGATAGGCCGAGCAAACTAGCTTCCAAGATCCTCGGCTATAGCCACATGGTAATACACTGTTCATTGATGCCGAGGTTCAGGGTACTCTTTGGAACACTAACTTTGAGTCATGTGTTCACGTATAACACTCACGCGGAACTCTCGTGCCATTAATCAGTTGTTCGGCAGGACGTCACGTGTCACGACGGAACGTGCTCGGCGAATGAGTATGTGGCCCACACAAGTATGCTCGGCACTGGGCCACGTGGCGCCAGACTACACTTGTTCGGCACAAGTACAGCTCAGTATTATTTTACCCAACAACAATATAATAAAAAAGAGAGACATAAGTAAAAAGAATTATTTAATTAAAAGAAAAAAGAAAAATTTGCTGGGAAGCATGAGAAAAATTAAAAAAAAATAGAAAACAAGTTGTTGAGCAATGAAAGGAGGTAGCAGGTGTCTATGCCACTTAATTTTATATATGAAATTAAGCGCTTAAGAGGTGCGTTGGCGTGTAGCGAGAAGGTGTCTGATTCTAATTAATATTGCCCATAATTAACATAATATGTAAATCAGAACTCAATTGAATAATTCCATGATACGACAGCCATCATAATTGACAAAGGAGCGGCCACTCAGCCTCATTTTTGTCACATTCCAATATTTCTGCATCATAATAATAAGGAGCAGCCACTCAGCCTCATCCTTGTCGAGATTCCAATATTCCTGCAAACATACACGCACCACTCAGCCTCATCCTTGTCCTCATTCCAATATTTCCTCAACGCAAGAAGCAGCCACTCAGCCTCATCCTTGTCCACGTCATTACGTCTCTTGATTTTTAATTAGGTTCGAAAATAAAATCCTATAAGAATCAATAACATTACCGTGATATTTAGATATTCTTTTAAGTTTATTTTTTTAACATATAATTATTTTTATTTTTATTGTTAAAAGCCGAAGATTGTGACTCATTATAATTTTTTTCTCGAAAGTTCAAAAATAAAATTCTATGTGGATCAATAATGTTATTATAGTATTTAAATATATTTTTTTAGAATTTTTGTTGTTGTTATTTTATGCAATTAGTTTTATTGTTGCTATCAAAGTTTGAGATTGTAAGTAACTAAACAAGATTTAAGTGAACTGAATATTATATGATTATTTAATTTTTAATCATAAAAAATATAAAACTTATTATATTTATAGATCTGAAATGAATCATAAAAATTTTAATAAAAACTAATTATTATATTAATATTACTTCAAAATACGTCTGATTCGAACACTAGTTTGATTTGATCTTGGCAACAAACAAACAAAAAAAAAGAAGAAGACAGTATTGATTTGGTGCTTATTTTAAAATTGCAACCTAATGTTGATTTGATGTTTACTTCAAATTGATATATAGAAGAAAACCCCACCACATCATCACGAGGATTCTTATACTAGCTAGCATTCTAATATTATAATCCCGATCGTGAAGGAATATAACAAGGGACAAAAGGAGCTGACGACTGTGCAACTGTAAATAAATCGAGTTTAAGAATATATTCTAGTTTGATTTATTAAATGTTTGAAGAAAATTTTAATCGAGCCGACTTAGAATAGGGCGATGATTATATATTTCGCAATCTCAAAATAAAGAATTAATTTCAAGTTGTTTAACTACTCTAGCTGAGTGGTTAGCGAGTGCATGTATCTGCTTAAACTACTTCAGGGAAAATAGAAACAATTTATTTAATTAATGACTTAAAATGGACATAATTAACTAAGGTAATTAATTAATTGGCACTTGGAAGCCAAGCCCCATCCAGCCCGCCCCAGCCAAGGCTGCGCCTAGCTAGCTAGTCCATCAAACCGAAGTACGAGGAGCTGCTGGAGGAGGAGTGGTGGTGGGTGAGTGTGGTGGTGCTCCTCTTTGGTTGGCGATGACCTTCTGCTCCTCTTCGTCCATTGTGTCACACTGGGTCCAACCCCTAATCGTCTCAGGTAGAAACGTAACGAACAACCCGCAAAAGGCGACGGTGAAACCCAACGCCCCATAGAACACTTGTAGCCCTTGGTTCAGCAACAGGGGGCTCACTGCCCCACCCAATACCACTGCCTGCCTCAACATGGACATGGCCGAGTTCCTCACGCAAGTCGGGAACAACTCTAAAGTGTATATGAGCAGCACGTTCAACGCTGTGCATGCGCTGAAGAAAGAAGTAGTCTCCAAACCGATCTGCACCAAATGCAATTCCTTTTCCCTATTATTGGCCACCACGCACACCATCATGCTGCACACCCCGCTCAACAGGTTGAACACTAGCACCGACACTTTCCTGTTGAGTCTCCCTATTAGGAGGACTGTGGCCAGCGATGCAGGCAGCTCCGAAAGGGCGTTAAACGTGACGCTCAGATAAAGATTGTCGAAGGCCAAGGTCCCCACCCCTAGTGGCATCCCATAATAAACCATACCCAACCCAAAACCAACCACCATCACCGCCGACAATCTTCTTAGAGCCCAACTTTTCCCAATCAATATCTTCAAGGCCGAGTAGAGGTTCACTTGTTGCAATTGCTTCCGAGAATATTCCTCTTCTTCTTGGGACAAGAAGCTCCAGCTTATTGTTAAGTTGGTCAAGCTACTGCGCTTTGAGAGTGGTACAATACTCTTGAGGGTCGCCAGGAATTCTTCTTTACGGCCTTTCACGAACAGCCATCTGGGAGACTCCCGGACAAATAAATGAACTAGGACGCTGTATAAGATGGCCGGGGTACACGTCCAAATAAAGAGTAATCTCCAGGACGATCCCCTATTCAAGTAAGCAATCAACGGTAATGATAGAAACCCCACCGCGAAAAACAAGAATCCGATGATCCCGACCTGGCCTCGCCACCGTTTCCCCACTAGTTCGGTGGATAACACCAGAGAACATGTTGAGAAGGTCGCCCGGCCAAAACCACAAGCAAATCTCAGAGCTGAGTAGATCCAGATGTTGGTGGAGAAGGCCGTGAGAAGGCCAGTAAGAGACATGATCAAGCAAGATAGGATTAACGCGTTCTTGCGGCCGACAGAGGAGTCGGCAAGTGTGGCCAGGATGAATCCGCCGGCAACGCAACCCATGAAGAAGGAGGAGGCCGGTAGGCCTGTGATGATGGAACCGGCACACTGGAGAGACCACTCGGAGACGATGGAGGTGTACGTAGGCACATCCCAGGCCCATGAATTCCTTGGAAGTTTGCAAATGTCTGATGATGAGGAGTTGCAGTAGTAGCTGTAGTAGTGGTGGCTGCGCTCTTCAATATCTTGTAAACTAGTTGTGCAGTGCCATGTAGGTTGCGCATCGGTGAAGACACTGATGAAGGTTTGTTGTGCGTCAAAGACCCAAGCGAAGGATACCATGGCTGCCTGAAACCACCCATAATCTCCCCCTATACAGCGTTCGATGATCTCATCCAAGGACAACGAGGAGGAGGAGGGGGGGCAGTTTTTATCTACCCGTGGATTTTCTAACTCGGTTGAGTGCTCATCAATTGGAGAGAGAATAAGGGGATCACTTGGACCATCTGCCATCTCAATACAACCCCTTTGGTTTGGTTGATCGCTCGCTCGCTCGCTTCTAACCACTTAGCCTTATCTTTCTTTTGAGGCTGAGATAAGCCAGCGAACATGATCCTAATGCTTCTCGACATAACGTGGGCACTGCCGTAATTATCTCGGATTGAAAATTGAATTTTAATCGACCAATATGAAAAATAAACAAACTTTATGAATAAAATACGAACTTTTTTTTATAGTGGTAGAATTGTAATTCAAATAAATTTTTATAAATTATTTACTTTTAAGTGATAAGTCATAAATGTTTCAAAAGTTTTTAAAAAAAAAAAATAGACATCGAATACATGTTTTAGTCATTAACGTTATTTTTTGAGTTTAATTTAATTTTGATGTACAATCATTGTATATGTTTACTTATACAAATGGGTTTTAAAATACCAGACGCATTGATAATTTTTTATTTTTTATTTAGTTTAATTATAAAATTATAATACATTGCTTTTGCAAAAATTAAATGTCGGCACCAACCAGTTAAGTTGGAGATGAAAAATTATTAAGAATGATGCGAAAGAAATGCACGAGAATTAAAGAACTTTTCTTTTTAATAATAATTTTTCCATTAATTGTTATATTACTTTTTTAATTAATACATTTATATATGTTCTTAGAAATAATAATTTCATCAAATTAAAAGATATTTAATTGGGCTAAACTTTCGGGCGACATCACAAAGTTATTTTATATTTAAATGGAGCAGCTAGCTAGTTTTAACAATTCATAATATACCTCAATGTCGTTGTCCCGTTTAAATAAGTTATAATATATATATATATATATTGAAATAATGCATAAACGTTGTGTACTTGAGCTCATTGTTTAATGGATAAATTACATCTTTTTCTCTTCAATATTTGAATAATTATATTTATAATTTTTAAATTTTTAAAAATTATATTTACTTCTTTTATTTTAAAGTATGTTAACATTGACCTATTCTATTAAATTAACCGTTAAAATTTAATAAAAATATTAAACTAATCAAAATTTTAAAAAATTTTTCTATTTTATCTCCATATCATATATTCGTCAATTTTATTAACAAAAAAATTTCAAAAATAAGTAAGAAAATAAAATATAAAAACAAAAAGTTTTTATAAATTTTTATAAAGAAAATTGATGAATAAGTGAGAGAGAGAGGGGGTGTAAAATAAAAAAAAGTACTTAAATTTTTAGTTATTTTGACATTTCCTTTTAAATTCTAATAGTTTATTTAATAAAACCTTTCAAAAAAATTTATTTAATAAGAAAGTCAATATTAATAATATTTTAAAAGAAGAGAGATAAGTAAAATTTTTAAATATTGAAGATGATAAATATAATTATTAAATATTGAAAAAAATGATGTGTAATTTACCTTTATTTTATAGCAACTAGAGATTTCAAAAAATCAGCAAAACAGGATGCTCTGAGGATGGCGCAGTGCAACCCAATCCAATTAGCACCGCAGAAACTGTTCCTTATGAATCGTGATATAAAGAAATAAATTAAAAAAGGAACTTAACATAATCCTTTCTTTAATTAATTATATATGAGCTGAACATTACGTGTGTTAGATTCCGAGCTATGAGTTACCATTGCATTTGGCATATTCCCTCTCGGGCTCGGTTCAGCCGCCCATTTACGTATGTGCGTCTATCGAGATATTAAATAATTATATATGAAGAAGATGACAAACGTGGTGGGGCTTCAAGAGTTGAAAAAATTCACTGCAGATATGTAATACATAATAAAAAATAAAGGGTTTAGATTTGAACATAAGATATTCTCTACAATTACTCTGCTTTGCTCGATCGTATTTATTTTGTGACTCAAATATAGAGGCTAACACTGATGTGATACCTAATTAAATCGTGTTGAGTTTTAATTTATTCGAAATCAATTCAAATTATTTATATGAAACTTGAATTCGAGTTTAAATTTGGCTCAAATTTTTATATAAATCCCTGCTCTATTTAATAAAAAAAAAAAAACTTTAAGCTCAAAATTATTTACGAATTAATCGATTAAATTAAATCACAACTTAAAATATTACAAATAAAATATTATAACAAAACATAAAAATATTATAAAATATATATATTATTTTTTCAAACTTACTCAGCAAACTTTTGAGTTGAATTTTTAAAAGTTCGAGATCGAATTCAATTATAAACAAGTCACAAATTCATGCTCGATTTAGTCTTGTGATAAACTTAAACCAAGTTTAACTTGAACTTAAAACAGATTCTTAAATGACTGTTTCATATACGTAAATGGTAAGTTTACACAACCAGGTCAGATTTCGTAGTTAACTAGGGCCTCTAATAGATAATCTAACTTTACGCGCATAGTGCGTTAGAGTTGTTTGTTAAGAGTTTAATTGAATGATAATTGTCTGTGCAAACAGATAGAGCGAAACAAGGTAAGATTTTTGTTTCCAATATAGTGGATACAATGTTTGAGTTATAACTCATGTAAGTCTGAAATAACTCAATAATATAATAACAATAAATTAATAAAATATTAAATAACATTTTCTAGTTAAGCATCAACGAAAAAACTATCAAGTGAAATAAATCTCAAATCAAGCAACCTACTAATGTTAATCAAGCTCAAAACCCCAAAGAAAAAAAAATTACCTAAAATTCACAAACTTTAAATGAGCTAAAACTCCAAAATCTAATTCAAGAGAACAACTAATCCAATCCTAATGGTATTCACAATTAATGAGTATCTAGCTCTAGATCGAATCAAGAGTTCTTGATTAAAATTCTTTTTATCTTACTTAAAATATTATTAAGAAAATAGTGAGCCGGAAGCCAATGGAATAGTAATCATTATGTTCTAAATGTAATTTTGAAAAGAGGATTGAAAGTTTGCCAATTCAAAATAAATGAATTTGTTAGGGGTTTTTCAAATTAAGATATGAAAGATTTAAAATATGATTTTCATACATGCTAATCAATGACTTAGAATTAATTTCGATAAAAGTTAGAGGTAATGAAAAATATACTAAAGTATACTACTATTTAAAACGTAAACTTTCCATCAATATCATAATAAACAAAATATTTTTTCACATGATAAGAAAATTGGAGTTAATACGAGAATCAAAGTTGAGAAGATACTACAATAAATTACATTTTTACCGATTACTTTTTTCGATCAAATATAAATTTAGTCGCTACAGTGTGACTTTTATTGATCAAAATAAGATCGGTCGCTAATAATGACTTTTTTCCGATCAAATAAATATTAGTAACCAAAGGATAATTTTTCCCAACCAATTGGTCGCTAAAAGGTTATTTTTCCCAACCAATTGGTCGCTTAAAACGTGAATAAAAAATAATAAAGTATTTATTACCTTTGCCGACCAATTAGTCAGTAAAGGTGTCACTTTTAGCTACCAATTGGTCGCTAAAAGATTATTCTTTAGCGGCCTAATTATTTTAGTCGTTATATGGTTACTTTTCCCAATCAATTGATTGTTAAAAATTTGAACTGAAATAATAATATATTTATTATAAATTAACTTAAAAATATTAATAATATATTTATTACCTTTGCCAACCAATTGGTAGGTAAATGTGCCACTTTTAGCTACTAGTTTATCGGCAAAAGTGATAAAAATTTATTGTAAAATATGAAATAAATAAATAAAAATAATTAAATTTTGTTTCTTTCTCTATCTTTCTCTCAAACAATTTTAATTACTTTACAAAAATTATCAAAATTATAATCATAAATCAATAAAAAAAATGTTATTAGATTAATACTAAAACTAAATTTACCAAATCAAATTTAAATAACCTAAATGCATAATTAATGTTTTTTTCAAAGTAAATATGTTGGAGTAACTTTTATAGTTTGTATGACTTATAACTAGGTGAACATTAAACATTTTAATATCTAATAATATTTAGTGTATATTTAATATTAATTATATTAAAGTGACATTATTTTATATTTAGTTGAAAATGATCAAATTTTAAAAATAAAAATAATAAAAAATTATTCATTAATTTTAAAAATTTTTGTTTTTTGTATTAAAAATAAATTCTTAAAAAATTTTTTTAAAAGTTTGTTTTTAAAAATAATTTTCTAAAACTAAAACTCAATGCGACTAAATTATTTTTAAAAATATAAATGCAGAATGAAGAACAATATATATAGTGAGCCATGATATAATTAAATTAAAGACATGTATTAAATATATGCTTCACACAAGGATTAAATGAAAGTAAAAAAAGACTTAAAATTATTTTGAGTTAAATATAATAGTTATTTATAAATTATTTACTGAATATCCATATAGTTTATATATTGTTTTTTATTTCAACCTATTGAAACAAAAGTTAAAATAATTAAATTAAAATAATAAATTTTTTATCACTTTTGCCAACCAATTGGTCAACAAAAGTGTTAAAAATTATTAGAAAAGTTAAAATAATTAAATAAAATAATAAAATTTTTATCACTTTTGGTGACCAATTGATTGCTAAAGGTGTGCTTTTGCCGACCAATTGATCGTTAAAAATGATAAAATTTTGTTTATATATACATAAATATGTAAAATAGATATACAAATAATAGTTTGCCCTAGTGGCTAATCACACCAACTTTCAAAGTTCTAAAAAAATGGCACGAGTTTGATTCTTAACAATAACAACAAAAAATCTAAAAAATATAGAGTCGACATGTGGCACAATCATATGCCGACATGTAGCACAACACAAGTTGTCATGTAGCATGATGACATGTCAACAAATGATGCCACATGGCACCACATTTGGATTTTTTATTTTTTTTAAATTAATTCGAATTTCCAATGTTAACCTTTTTACTGACCAATTGGTCACTAAAAGGTAAACCTTTTTTTGACCAAATATAAGTTGGTCGGCAAAGACCTACTTTTAGTGATTAGCAACCAAAGTTTGGTCAGTAAAGATTATACTTTTACTAACCAAATATATTTTTAGTCGTCAATATTTTCTATGACTAGTCTTTACTGACTAATTGGTGACCAAATTATATTTGATCGACAAAAGTTTTAGCAACTAAAATGTAACTTTTAGTGACCAAATTTTTGGCCACTAAAAGTACTTACTGTTGTAGTGAGAGTGACTAAACCAAATAACAAAAGTTGCAAATAAATTTTAGAGGCAATATAAGTTAGGTTAAATCCAACATTGAATTTAGAGTCACCACGGGATGGCATGCCTAACATTTTTTTTTAAGACAATTTGTGAAGGTCATTCAGATGCATCAGAAACTAGTCTTTACTCGTTGAAAAACTAGAATTAGTATCTTTAAATTGTTCTCTAATTGTTAGAGTTACTTAAGGTAGTTATTTTTCTTGGGTTTTTTAATACCAATAATCCAATTTCACATTCTAATCACCAACATCGATGTGAATTCAATATCAATTATTATGAATAAATTTAGGTGATTTACAACATTCAATAATATGCTTGTTTTCAAAATTCAAAATAATTAATTAATTAAACACATCTCAAACATGTATTTTTTTACAAAATTAAATAAATAATTAATATAATTAATGAATTGTGTTTTTTTTTTGAAACTCTACATGAAAAATATACATTTTTAAACTATACTGAGTAAGTAAAATCACTCACCTTATGTTCAAGAAAGCAATATAAAAATGCAAATTATCATGAACACATAAACGTGTGAAATATTAACACCCAACTTAAAAAATTTAATTTACCAAAAAAAAAATAATGACTGAATACCCAATTCAATAAATATCACTAAGATTTGTCAGACAACCATTTTACCGTTTTTCTTTTTTTTTTTTTCCCCACCTATCAGTACTGTCAACATACAAAGCTTTTAAAAAATTTGAGGATAAGGTTCCTAATTGGATTGACAGGGTTGCGAGAGGCAGGTTTTCTCCAAATATTTATTTATTATTGTTATTGTTGGGTAAAATAGTACTTTGGCATGTGAAGTGTCGAACAGTGTGGTTAAAGTGCCACGTTACCCAATGCCGAATATATTTGAGTGTGTCACGAAATCATTGACCGAACACGTTAACACATGACACGTGGCGTTCTGCCGAACAGTTAATTGATTGCATGGGGGTTCCACGTGAGTGTTATACATTGACACGCGTCTTTGGATTAATATTCCAACGGATACCCTGATTCTCCGTATTTATGGATAATGTGTTGCCACGTGGCAGTAGCCGAAGACCTTAGTAGTTAATTTGTTCGGCCCATCGATTGGCGGCTAATAAACGTTAGGCCTGGGACCCACAGTATTAACAAGGGATCACAATCATAAATACACCATAGTTATGACTAAACTTAGTATTTATCTCTGAGGCAGTAACTAAATTAGTTCATTTCGTTACGAGTAATTGATAAATGTGATAGGTAGACAACTGAGTTCTGGCTATATTGCCATGATTAACTACCAGAAGCATTTAATGGAAAGTATGGGGCATTAAATGAGAGGTGAAAAGCATTTAAAGCAAGGAAGGAAAAGAGGTACAAGGAAGCATGGAGCAATCAAATCACAGGTATTATTTTATTTTATTTATTAATTACATTACTACAAATACGACATTCCACTAGAAAATGAAGGGAGGCTGACTGTTGCCAACTTATTTAATTACTCATTTTCTCTGTAAAAAGTTCTCTCCCAAAGACGACTTGCTGACTTAAGCATCGGAGGGTTTTCCGGCCAGAGACCCCCTATCCGGCCATAACTTTTCTCTTGTCTTTGTCCGACAGGTTCACAGGCGGATTTCCAGTTGGTGTGGTCAGTAGTTCTAGTAGTAAAATTTGTTGCCGAACATTTGGCGCCCACCGTGAGGCCCATGGTTTAGCCCTGTCTTATTACCATTAGCATTTCACTCAGTTCTTTATTAAGATTGCTAGTAATTATTTACACGATGACTTCAGGAGGAAACACCACTCTCCCACCCTCTCTACGGGTAGAGGACGGTTCCACCCCGGCTAAAATCAAAGGGAGCGCGCTAGTTATCTGGACTCCAGGTCTGGAGCATGCCAGGAGAAAGAAAACGGAAGATCCAGAGGCAGTAAAGTGGAGAGGGGGATTGATGGCTAAGGCCAGCGAAAAGCAAGCAGAATTGGAAGAGATTTTGTTGGATTTAAGCAAGGAAAAGGGAAAGCCTGCTGTGGGCCATGTGGGCCATGAAGTTGATTCTGATCAATTTGATTCAGAGTTAGATAAAAGTTATGATGCTCTCTATGAGGACCGCACTGAGGAAGATGAAGGAGATACCCATGAACAAAAAGAGGTGCACTCTCACTCGCGACGCGATGTCATTCCTCCCAGGAAGGACGTGCGCCATGTTAAAAACTGTGGGAAATGTGGCGCGCGATCTGACGTTGGCCCGCTCACCAAAGCATACCTTAGAAAGGGCTCACTAAAAAAGACTCCAGAGGCACATTCAGAAGATGCAGATTGCTCTGATGAGGAAGAAGTAACTATGAGACGCAAAAGGGCTGGAAAAACGAAGGTAGAGAAATTGGGATAGGAAGAAGAGTGGGGCGCTCAAGGCCAGAGTACACGTATGATGGCGAGGAAAGCTTTGGGGAGGATGTCAGCCTCTCCGTTCACCGATGAAATTAGTGAAGCGGAGCCTCCGGAGAAGTACCAAACTCCAAGGCTTAACCTCTATGATGGAAGGACTGACCCTTTGGCCCACTATCGCCATTACATGAAGGCCATGACGCTGTGGAACAGTAATGATCATCTCATGTGCAGAGTATTCCCTTCTAGTTTGGGGGATATGACACTACAATGGTTCCATAAGTTGCCCCCCGACAGTATCCAGAGTTGGCGGCAGCTGGCCGAGGAGTTCGTCACCCGGTTTCTGGCTAACACAAAACAACCAAAGACCGCCGACGTTCTCCTCACCATGAAAAGAAAAGCTAGGGAATCGTTAAGAGATTATTCCCGTCGGTATTTGGAGCTCTATAATGAGGTGGGAGAATGTTCGGAGCAACTGGCCGTCACTTCATTCAAGTTGGGGTTGCGGAAGGACGATAGGCCGTGGCTCTCTTTGACCAAAAAGCCTGCGGTCAATATGTCTGATCTGATGTGCCGGATTGAAAAATATGCTAAGGTGGAGGACGAGACACAGCCAGCCGAACAGAAAGAGGCAAGATCCCAAGGCCAAAGACGAAATAAAAGTCGGGGAAAAGGCCCTAGATTCCTAGATGAAGAGAAATCTGTCTACGAGGCGGTCAATACAGTGTTCAAGCTGCCAATCTTCAGGATTCTCCCTCAGATCAAGAATAAGTCATATTTTAGATGGCCCGAGAAGCTGTCAGATTTCCCTGGAAATGAGAACTCCAAGGATTACTGCGCATACTATCAAGATATGGGGCACCGCACCGGGTCTTACAGCAGCACCTGGAGGAGTTGGTACAGAAGGGTCACTTGAAAGAATTCGTAGATGAGGACAGAACCAGGGAGGCGGCTCCCCAGGATAGAGTGCACAGGAGGCGACGAGATAAAATAGCCGGGGATGAGAATGCTGATGAAGTACAGCCCCCGCTGAGAGCCAGGCCGCATAGAGATATTGCTAGGCCTGCAGTCATCCATGTTATCCATATGGAGCAGCGGACCCAAAGCGTCATCAATTGCTCCCCTGATTCACAAACACAAGAAATCTTGAGTGGCGTAGGTCAGCCAAGCAAGCGCTTGAGAAAAGTTATCGCAGACGGAATCACCTTTTGCGAAGATGAACACTCTGGTGTTCAGACGCCGCATAATGATGCCCTAGTAATTTCTTTGGGCATGTTCGACTCCGAAGTGAGGAAGATTTTGGTTGACACTAGAAGTTCAACGGAGGTCATGTTCCTAAGCTTGTTTAAGAAGCTCGGATTGACCGCAAAAGATTTGGAGCCGGCTGAATGCCCCCTCATAGGGTTCAATTCTGCCCTTGTCTAGCCTCTAGGCCAGGTTGTTATTCCTGTACGTGTGGGCTAAGTGGAGCAAGAGGCTGAGTTCACTGTAGTGGATTCCCCTTCTTCTTACAATGCTATAGTAGGAAGGTCGTGGATTCACGCCCTGAAGGCGGTCCCCTCAACCTATCATCAGGTGCTGAAGTTTCCATACGGTGGGGAAGTGATTGCGATCTTGGGGGACCAAGACATCTCTCAAAAGTGCTTCACTGTAGCCCTCAAATCCAAGACTATTCCCGAGCAAGTCCAATTGACTGAGCTGCCCAAGGACACCCCAAAGATTGATGATGTCGGCGGTGATCCACAGAAGAAAGCTATTGAAGGGTTAGAGAAGTATCAGGTTGGCCCCATCGAGGACGACAAATTCTTCCTTGTTGGCTCAAATTTGAGCGCCGAGGAGAAGCTGGAATTGACGGAGATGCTCTTGAAAAACATTGGAACATTCGCCTGGACTCCATATGAAATGCCAGGTATTTCCCCCGATGTCATGACTCATAAGCTGAATTTGAATCTAGGGGCAAAACTTGCAGTACAAAAGTCGAGGAGATCAACTCTCCAGCATGCAGAGGCTGTCATAGAGGAAGTCGGTCGATTGTTGGAGGCTGAGGCTATCAGGGAAGTTTCTTATCCGGAGTGGTTGGCCAACACAGTCGTGGTCAAGAAGAAAAATGGAAAGTGGAGAGTTTGCGTAGACTACACGAACCTGAATAAAGCCTGTCCAAAGGATCTATTTCCCCTGCAGAAGATTGACCAGCTCGTTGATTCAACGGCTGGATGTTCCAGGATGTCGTTCCTTGACGCATATAGGGGATACCACCAGATCCCCATGTTCGGCCCTGACGAGGAAAAGACTTCTTTCATAACCCCGCGAGTGATATACTATTACAGGGTCATGCCATTTGGATTGAAGAACGCTGAACCCACCTACCAACGATTAGTCACGAAGATATTCAAAGAGGACCTCGGACAAACGATGGAAGTCTACATTGATGACATGGTGGTAAAAAGCAAGGATCCGAACACTCATCTTCAACATCTCCAGCATGTCTTTTCGACCCTCGACAGGTATGGATTGAAACTAAATGCTACCAAGTGTGCCTTTGGAGTTGGCTCGGGTAAATTTTTGGGCCACTTGGTAAGCAGGAGGGGAATCGAAGCTGATCCTGATCAAATACAAGCCATCAAATCTGTTTCTCCTCCGCGCACTAAAAAGGAAGTCTAAAAGCTCACAGGGATGGTGGCGGCGCTCAATCGGTTCATTAGCAGATCATCTGACAAGTGCCGACCATTCTTCAGATTACTGAGAAGTGCGAATAAAATACAATGAGATGCTGAGGCAGATAAAGCACTGGACAAACTCAAAGACTATCTGACAACTGTCCTGATACTCTCAACACCGCAGCCGGGGGACATTTTACAACTGTATCTGATAGTTTCAGAACATGCAGTCAGTGCCGTCCTATTAAGGGAGAAAAAAAGAAAGCAGCATCCTATTTACTATGTGAGCAAGACGATGCAGGGGCAAAAATCAGATACCTTCCCCTGGAAAAGTTGACCCTGGCATTGGTGATGGCTTCCAAGAAGTTGGCCCATTACTTCCATGCCCACACCATTCAGGTGGTGACCGATCAGTCAATTGGCCATTTATTGAAAATGGCCGATGTATCTGGACGGATGGTCAAATGGGCAGTATCCCTCGGAGCATTTGATATAAAGTTTATTTCGAGAACCGCAATAAAGGCTCAAGTTTTGGCCAATTTTGTAGCAGAGTTTACCGCCCGAACTCCAGGTCCGGCACGAGAAATATGGCAAGTGGAAGTAAGA
Organism: Vitellaria paradoxa; assembly: GCA_019916065.1. NCBI lineage: Eukaryota > Viridiplantae > Streptophyta > Magnoliopsida > Ericales > Sapotaceae > Vitellaria > Vitellaria paradoxa. Next base: position 48,586,126 of record CM034239.1, read on the forward strand.
ACTACCCCAGCCGAACACGAAAAGGCCGCACAACCTTGGCAAATTGAGGTTGATGGGTCTTCGTCTAGAAATGGAGCTGGTGTAGGCATTGTTTTGACTACGCCAGAAGGGGTCGCTATTGAATATGCAATAAAGCTTGAGTTTGAGGTTACTAATAACGAGACGAAGTATGAAGCTCTCCTAACTGGGCTCAACATTGCTCGGCAATTGATGGCAAAAGATGTGGTAATAAAGACGGACTATCAGTTGGTTGCCAACCAACTGAAGGGTGAGTATGTGGCTAGAAGTGAGAAGATGCATGGTAGAGTATCTACAGTTGGTAAAAAGGAAGATTGAAGATTTTAATAAAGTTAGCGTGGAGCTAATTGGGAGAGATCATAATGCTCATGCTGACGCACTTGCTACACTGGCTACCTCTTCTCGAATAAGGCTGACAGATCAGGTTTTCATAGAAGTTCTTAAGAAGCTGAGCATTGTAAAAGATGGAGAGGTAATGTGTACTGAAGTGACTCCATCTTGGATGGACCCAATCATTCTTTATTTAAAGGATGGAACTCTACCAGAGAACAAAGCAGAAGCGAGGAAACTGAGAATAAAGACTACTAGGTTTTGGCTTTCTCCTGATCATAAGCTATACAAGAAATCCTTCACAGGTCCTTATTTTCTTTGTGTTCATCCTGATAAAGTGCAAGATTTCCTCTATGAGATGCATGAAGGGATCTGTGGAGCACATACTAGGGGCAGGTCGTTGGCACACAGAGCCATTACACAAGGGTACTGGTGGCCGAGGATGGGGCATGATGCTCAAGCTTATGTTCAAAAGTGCAAGAAATACCAAAAGTTTGCTCCCATACCTCACCAGCCAGCACAAGAACTCAGCCCACTAACTAGTCCCTGACCATTCACTCAATGGGGGCTCGACATTGTGGGACCACTACCTACCGCTTCAGGGAATAGAAAGTTTCTAGTACTTTGACATGTGAAGTGCCAAACAGTGTGGTTAAAGTGCCACGTGGTCCAATGCCGAACATATTTGAGTGTGTCACGAAGTCATTAACCGAACACGTTAACACATGACACGTGGCATTCTGCCAAACAGTTAATTGATTGCATGGGGGTTCCACGTGAGTGTTATACATTGACAAGCGTCTTTGGATTAATATTCCAACGGATACCCTGATTCTCCATATTTATGGATAATGTGTTGCCACATGGCAGTAACCGAAGACCTTAGTAGTTAATTTGTTCGGCCCATTGATTGGCGGCTAATAAACGTTAGGCCTGGGACCCACAGCATTAACGAGGGATCACAATCATAAATACACCATAGTTATGACTGAACTTAGTATTTATCTCTGAGGCAGTAACTAAATTAATTCATTTCGTTATGAGTAATTGATAGATGTGACAGGTAGACAGTTTAACAACTAAGTTCTGGCTATATTGCCATGATTAACTACCAGAAGCATTTAATGGAAAGTATGGTGCATTAAATGAGAGGTGAAAGGCATTTAAAGCAAGGAAGGAAAAAAGGTACACGGAAGTATGGACACAGTCAAATCAAAGATATTATTTTATTTTATTTATTAATTACATTACTACAAATACGACATTCCACTAGACAATGAAGGGAGGCTAACTGTTGCCAACTTGTTTGATTACTCATTTTCTCTGTAAAAAGTTCTCTCCCAAAGGCGACTTGCTGACTTAAGTATCGGAGGGTTTTCCGGCCAAAGACCCCCTCTCCGGCCGTAACCTTTTTCTTGTCTTTGTTCGGCAGGTTCACAGGCGGATTTCCAGTTGGCGTGGTCAACAGTTCCAGCAGTAAAATTTATTGCCGAACAGTTATTATTATTATTTTTTTTTTGGTACTTTTCTTATTCACTCAACTAACGTACCCAAGCATCAAAACATATAATACTAACTCTAAATCAATCAACCCCCACAATTTTTCTGGCGTTAAACCCGTAAAAGGTTGGTCCGGTTCCTGTACTAGTGGCCTTAAACTTGGGCAGGTTCTCTCCTTAAATTAGTTATTTGCGTGAGCTTTGCACATTAATGTCATGTATCAAAGCCCAATGAAAATTGAAAGTAACTATAATCTGTTTCTATGTTTTTCAATTTTCTTATTCTTCCCTACTTTCCGATCGAGCGTTGTTGACTTTATTCTTATTTTATCTGATCCTTACTTTGTTGGTGATTAAGAAAATTCTGCCAGTTATGTTACAGAATTTGGTGTCGGCTTGCTCGTTCATATTTGTAATTAACTAGTAAATGCATACTTTTGATTGAGCAGATAACTTGGCATATGTCTGAAGTGAGGGAAAATATAAGTACGTAATGCCATATAGAAAAATAGCAATGCTGCATGTTAATTCTATTTGCCAGCTGTTGGGGGCGAAATTAACCCAATGCTGCACTAGTAGTCTCAAATATTAGAAGTAGGCACCTTCCTCGAGAGTCTTACAAGTAGAGCTTCACGAAGCTTAATACCTGCTATGACGACCCATAGAATCACCCCAAAAGAACTGAGCAAAAGCCTTGTCAGTCACCTTCAAAACAGAGCCAACTCCACAAAGAACTAGGAATTGAACTGAGAACTGATTGAATTAAAGTAAGTTTTGCACCCATTGATAGAAGCTTCCCTTTCCAACTAACAACCTCCGAAACCGAACTCCTTCTACTATGAATTCTTGCGTTTTTTTATTTTTTGGCATTAATTTTAGTGTTGTAATTAAGTTGGGACATTTCTAGACTTATTTATGAATGGCGCTAATTCTTAATTCATATATTACTATTTAACCTCCTGTACAGTGATAGCTAATGGACCGGCCGGCTGGGGCAAGTTCAGTAGGTGCAGGTGTGAAAAGATTGTGTGGGGAGGAGACAAAAGAAGCTTCTCAGTGTACTTTAGTTTTTGGAAGGAAGAGAATTTCTTTATGGAACCAAAGCGAAGATAGGACTGTCAAAAAATATATGAGTGAACAGACAGAATCCAATGTGCTGAGTAGAAAGTTGTTGGGCTGCAATGCAAATGATTTAACATGAAAGGACGAGCCATGCATCACTAACTATATATATATATATATATATGCATACATACATATATATATATATATATGCCTATTACTTTGATAATTATTAACCTTTATATAAATTAGTATTATAACATTGAAAAACACATCATATCGCTAATTATATATGACACTATTATAGTAAAAGAAATATATGAATGAATGCTGAATGTAATATAGAATGAAGGTCCTATCAACTTTTGATGGCGGACTGTTAACTTTGCCCGCCCAAAGTTAGAAGCTTCCTCGATATTTGCAAGCATGGGAGTGCGTTGTATTCTTCTTCTGCCTTTAGCTTTTCCCCTTTGTGTGTGTGTGGGGGGGGGGGGGAGATTAAGATAGCCAGAGGGAGCTTTCTTGCCAACTAGATAGCATAGTCTAATAAGTCTGTCTTTCCCCGCCATCAAATAAAGGTAGTTTCACCATCATCTTTACTCGCCCCTGACAAAATTAGCTATAGAACTTCCTCATCTTGATCGACCTAACTAACAATGTTAGACATCCAATCTGAACAGAGAAAGAGAGAAAAATCCCCCTATAATTATTATTCCTAAAAGGAACTTGGGCAGCTCTCAAAAAGTTAAGGGTCCCGGAGTACTAATATAATGGTCCCATCTAGCCCGGCAAATGCACACATATGAGGTACGAGACCACCAAGCTAATGAATTAAATCAATATTAATGATAATATCATACAAAGTGTTGCACCCTTAAGTAATTAAGTTGTTGCATCCTATGAAAGGTTTTAGGATAAAGCATCCCTGGTAGCTAGCTATTAATGGATGGTCTTTCAGTCTGCAATATTTAATTAGTTTTGCTAGCGACCCATTTAATTTATATTTGCATAATGGGTAGTCAAAAGCACCCATTAATGATAAGTCCATCACTTGAAAAATTAAGCTGACAATGTATAAATAAATAAAAAATCAAGTAAATTCACCCAGGTACTGTACTTAAAATGAGTAACAAGATATTTACAAGTGGTACATATAACAAATTATACTCCTTGTTTAATTTCAAATTGAGGTGTTTTAAGGAAGACAATGAGTTTCCCGGGTGGATGACTCATCATCACCTCTCTAGCAGACTACCACGTGCCCTATTTGTCCTCTTCACCTTCATTGGATACCCGAGGAATATTAAAGAAAGAAAAAGAGAGGGATAGAAGAAAGGCACGTAGACAATTAATACTCCATGTCAGTTTATGATCTACTGTTAAAGTACATATTTTCCTTTTCAATTAACAAGAAGTGTTTTTATATACAAACTATAACTTAATTGATCTATTACTGATCAGGATTTGATTACTATTGTAGTGATTGTTTACTGTGAAATACTCAATGTCAGCTTACGATCTACTGTTAAGTAATCTCCTTCTACATTCCATTTAGTAAATAATGTTTCTATATATATATATATATATATATACATACCGTAATTTAATTCACTTGTCACTGATCAGGATTATACCACTGTCGCGCGTAGTCTTTCTTTACTGGTCCAAGTATTCCCCAAAACCCTATCTCTTTAATTACTTTAACAAGGATCTTCTTGTAAATTGCTTTTCTTTCCTTCTTTTTTTTTTTCCCCCCATAATTGTGACTGTCATTAATTATTATTTATAAGATTATGGTAATGATTGGGTAACTAGGTGGGGGCAACTAACTTAGAAGAAGTGGTTAATATAAATAACCAACAAACTGATGAAGACCAACGTTTTTGACCCCAAAATTTATGTAAGCTAAGATAAACCACCCAGATGAATACCCTTAAAATGGATGTGTAAATCATAAACAACGAGTTGTTGCTAATTCCCTTCGTATACATGCATGCTAACACACACACACACACACATCAATATTCTAATTAATCATAAAACATCACGCAAGCAAATAAGTAATAACAAGAAATGAAGTCCATTAATTTCAAAACCTTATATAAGTGGCATTAGAACAAGAAGAAGTGCATGCAAAAACCAGCATAAGTTTAAAAGTACAAATAAGCATGCCATGCCAGTACTTTTAACTCACATAAAGTGTCTGCCATGCATGGCATATGCATGTCAAATTAAGTTAAAGGAAGGAGAAACTGAAATTTTTGAATTCAAAACCCTAGAGATAATTAATTTCAAATTAGGAAAATGTTAATTAAATCAACCAAATGGAGAAATATTTCTTCCTTGTGGCATTGCACCAGTATTCATGACAGGTGCTCTTCGTGGAGAAGACCTTTCAAGCTTTGCTGATGCATCAAACTTCTTTTCATGAGTAGCCGCCATTGCCATTGCCATTGCATGATCTGAGAGGATTAATGGCTTTGTTTCATAATTAATATCTGACGTCATGGGCTCCATCTCAGTAGTAGTATTACTACTGCAACCTCTATCAATCTGAATCTGATGATGATGATGATGATGATCCTGGGAGCCATCAAGACAAGATGCTGTTGTTCCCAATTCATGCAAACGAATATCATCATCGTCTGACCAGATTAGAGGGCTCTTCCCACTACTACCAGTCCCGTAAGGGTTTGCCCTCTTCTTTCCATGACAATTAATGCTATCATTATTGTTGTTGTTGTTATTACTATTATTTGGCATCATTAATCCATCGAGCATTAGTGTTGTTGATGAAGATCTTTCCATACCGTTCTGTAGTTGGAGCTCAAGTTGCTGCTCACCTGATGATGATGATGACCCGTATATGTTTAGGTCTTGAAGAGATGGGAAGTTGAGTAGTGCTGGTGAAGTACCAGCAAAATCCCTCATGCCTCCAATCTCTGGATTTCCAACACCACCCTTATAGCTTCCCGTGGATCCACCCATGTTTTCGCAAGCAAGTGTTTGGCAGGCTTTCTCCAGTATCGTCTGCATGTACTTCCCTTGAGCCTCAATCCTTAGTTGAAGGTGTCTCTGCACCTGCCTCAATTAATTAATTAATTAATACACAGTACCATACATATATACTGCACCCGTCATATAATATTTATGTATAATTAACTACAAGAAGATCCACTGTATATATAACTAGCTAAGATCTACCACGTACATCTCACTTTAATTCAGTCAGTTGGAAAATACAAAATTAATTACATAATTTGAGTTAATTTCAGCTGTTCCAAACTATATATATACATATGTGTGTATGTGAATGCTAATTACCTCTAATTGCTCATGCAGTCTTCTCTGCACCTCCATTTGCATCCTAATTGCATCAGTGAAGTGAACATTACTGATACCCATATCATAACGTTCAGCAAGAAAAACAAAAACCCCAGAACGCGATAAGAACAAAAATAAAATAACGTAGAGTTGATCTAAAACACACGCTCAATTTCTTAACTTATCGAAACTATCCCGGTGGCCCCAACCCCACCCTTACATAAACTTGAGAGAGAGAGAGAGATTAAAATCAAGATAAATACATACTCATTCATATTGCGGTGCAAAATCCCGGAGGAAGATGCTGTATTTCTTTGTAGTTCCAGAGTTGAAGCTGCCATGGAGATTGAATTCAACAGTAACAAAATATGATAATTGTATGTACGTATGTTTATATGTGTGGGCTACATATAATAATATTCCCCTTTAGAAATGATGGAATTAACCTAATTAGCAAAAGAAAAGTCACCTCTCTCACCATCTTTGATAGAGTGATCATTGAATTCCTTGTGAGGTTGCTTTCCAAGCCTGAATTTCTAATGGGAGAGATAAAGAGATCAAACCAACCGACACAAACAATATCAAAGACAAGCAAATAAGAAAAGTGAAACTTAGAAAGGAATGGAAATTAATTAAAGACAGCATGCAATCAATTAATACGATGTATCCAGAGTCGTGGTAGTAGATCGATCAAAATTACCTGAAGATGGCTCTTGAGATGGTAGAGAGTGAGCCCTTTGACACCCATAACTCTCATGATGGTCTTTGGGGTAGCCTCTGCAAACACGTATGTTAAAACAATAAGAATATAAATTATAATTAAAGAAACAACAAAAACATATGCATGTACAAGAAGGAAGATATACCAAACTAGGGGAACCAAAGGATGGATGAGATTTTTTTTTTTTAAATAAATAAAATCGGAAAGAAAGAAGGAAGGGAATTAAGTACTATCTGGTCCACCAAGCTGAGTGACAGCGTCTACAAAGCGCTCATGAAGCTCAACCGTCCATCGGAGGCGGGGCTTTGGGTCAGTTGTGAGCACAAGACCAGAGTCTCCTTGGACAGTACATGACATGGGTGTTGATGATGAATTCATAGTAGCTAGCGGCTTCTTGGAATGGAACATTCTCTCTCTCTCTCTCTCTCTCTCTCTCTCTCTCTCTCTCTCTCTCAGCAGCTATCTGGAGTACCCAAGAGATTCAAGAACAAATGCCGTTTCTCAAATAGGGACTAAGAATAGGGTGCGTTTTACAGCAAGAGAAGAAGCCCTTTGCCTTCTCAAATAGAAGAAAAGCACCCTGCAGGGGATATTTAAATAAATAAATAAATAAAAGAAAAGAAATTTCAAATATACCAAAAAGAATAAAAGTACACTCCGAGCTATTCTAATGTTCGGCCCTTCCTTTGCCGAAAGACTCTCTCTCTCTCTCCCTCTCTAGATCTCTCTATTAGATTCTCTCTCGGTTAAGTGTGTGTTCACAATGCATGTGTAGACGTATGTATGTACGAGGGGTTTGGGTTAAGTATTATCTAAAAAGCGTATGTATATCTCTCTGTATGAAGGGGGTACTATGTAAATCTAATTTTGTTATCACTAAAAAGGAGAGTATATCTTTGTACGTATAGTGTTGTTCTAGTTGTACCCTGGTGAATAAGTTTCTTCGAGTTTGTATTAAGACAGAGAGTAGGGCCACGTTTGTTTTCGAGATTAAAATTTGGGATTGGAATGCCGTCTGTGAAACTCATTCTAATCCCATGTTTGGCTAGAAAAAGTTAGAGGGGATAATTAGTACTATGGAACTATTTATATCCCAAAAATGGGGTATAAACAAACTATGGGAGTTTGATATTACTTATACTCCACCTCCAAATTTGTTTTCCGCTAAAATTTAAAGGTTCAAAATTATTTTCTATCACATTACATGTCAAATCACATTTTTTTTTTCATTTTATATTCCACCAACCGAACACTAAAAAAATAATCCCACATAATAAAAATCATCCTATATTATATCTAATCTCATATGTTATCCCATGATATTATTTGTACTTTATCATCTAATCCCTCAACCAAGCATACCCTAAGAGTACCAGACTGCGCTCATGCAGTCACGGTGGGTATGCATGCATTTTATATATCGATCTTCTGTAGTTCAACCATACGGTTACATATAGATAGTAGTACCATTTGCATGCATGCATATTTATAAACATTAAATTCTCATAATCAAATTCCCTTTTCTCTCCGTTTTATAGTACAACCCTTTTTTTATCTTATGTAACCTACATACGTATGTATATGTACATGATAGGTTACAGAACAAAGCCCCATGTATATGTAATACTCATAAAAGATCTCATAATGCTGACGGCAAATTTTGACATCAAGGTAATGGCATGGTCCTGATAACGGTATCTCAAGTAGGATTTATTTGCATTTGCATGTGCAAGCGTTTTCTTTTGAAAAAATTTTGAAGTAGGAAATTCAAAATGGTACTTCCAGATTATAATCTATCTTTATTATCATTAATGTTATTCTAATTCATTTATTTGTTATGCTAGAATTGATTACCTTGACCTACTTTCAATCTTTATATATCTTCTATTTTTAGTATAAAAATTATTTCACGTGACGATTATCGATCATAATTCAAATGTGTAAATAATGTTATATTTATGTAAGTATACATTTACTCATTTTTTAACAAATATATTCTTAAAATATAAATAAAAATATTTTTTAAAAAATATTTTATACCAACGGGGCCTAATGTTAAAATCATAAAAGTAGTCACATAGTGTGATATTCATTTATGGGAGTTCTCTGTCTCTGCAAAAAAAAATATATATATATATATATATATAATAATATACTCTATTATATAACAAAGTGAAGACTACCCTTCTCTTCTCATTTAGGAGATATATTAAAATTTTTGTATTCATTCCTATCCCTGTAAATAATATAAATCTTCGTGAATAATGCGGGCTGAGTACTCATTGGGACAAATAATTTAATTTATCGTTCTTATTATTAATTCAAAATAATGAATTTACAAATCACTTCTATTTCAAATCACTCAATAATATTGTTTTGTATTCTAGTACATTTAGACAACAATGTATTCAAAGTGATCGTGTGCTAACAATATATATGATCATTAAACATTTATCCTACGTACGTATACCTTGGGTCACATGGCGTATTTTTTTTAATTTATTCTTGTTAAATTTTATTAATTAGCCAATGACATTTTCCAAGGCTGTATTGTTTTTTTAGAAACTTGACAGGCCAATAAATGTAACGAGGCTTTGAAATTATGAGAATGTGTATATTACAGACATGAGAGAGAGAAAGAGAGAGAGTATGCACTAGGAAAGAACATAAAATGGGACCAACTTTAATTAGGATCTATGGCTGGTACTATAGGAGGATATAAACATCAATGCATAAAAGGTTTCATCTTGTGGAGCTTTTCATGGCAGGTGGAGGGGGACCTCACTCGTTCCAAAGCTAGCTGCTGCATGCCGCTGATGCTGGGGCTCAACCATCTCCAGCACTTTTGTGGTATAGAAGATTGTCCTGAATCCCCATGCATGCATATGCATGTAATTATGGATCTCCACTCTCGTCCAAATGATCAAAATAAAAAATGAAAAGGGTCAAACCCATAGCATCCACATGGGCCCCATCCCTAGTAAAAAGAAGTAAATTAATGAGGATGAGTGAGAACAATATAAAGCTATGCATCTCTCTCTCTCTCTCTCTCTTTCTCTAACATACAAACAGAGAGAGAAAGACCCTGCGGGGATATCATTTAAATAAAATCTGATGGGCGCGCGCCTTAAAAATGGATCCAAAGAAGGAAAACTCTAAGCCATTCCCAGCCCAAATCCGAGAGGGAATAAATGCTTCCTTCTTTGACAATCAAAGGAAGATTCTCGATCAAAATATTTTAAGACTTGTACATATGGCTAGTAATCACATTTTTATGGTAATAATATTATAGAGGATATTGATTTTTTTTTCAAATTGGAAAGAGTTGGTTTGCAACCATCACCAGCATTTACAAGATTTTTGGTCCCACCTTTCCATGGGGAGGAGAGGGGTAGTTTCATCAACATAGCAACCAATGAAGGCCAACAAAGATGGTATTAATTAATTGTTACAAGCTTTAGTTATTATAATAATTATGTACACCTTTAATTAATTGGCACCTCTCCGTCTATTGTGAAAAAACATAAAAGCATTTCATTTATTAGAACAATTCAGACTCTGACCATCAAGTGTTAGATTTATATTAAAATTGTCCTCGAATATGTACGTATCATATAATTTAAAAAAAAAAAAACAAATATTAATATGCAAAAAGGTAAGATTTAACATGTTATTTACTACATATATAAGGTTTCTAATTAAGCCACACAAGCGGGAGGGAGGCCCATATGAGAAAAGTGAGAGTGTCTGAGTTGGCTTAGATTTAAGGCCATGTAAGTTTGCTTAAATCTCAAGCATCTTTATATCCTTCAGAGAATTTATTCTCAGCACTGAATATATTCGATCCTCCTTTTGACGGTGTAGCTGTGGCCGTGGTGTGGGACCCATTCCCAATCTTCATCTACAATTAACCAACTAATTAATTCGAATATTATTTTACCACCCCAGCCTCACCCGGTTTCTTACCTTTTTATTCAGTCTGATAATAATTAATTTCTCCAAGAAATTTTGATAAGACTGGTGTACAGTCTACTTATATATATATATATATATATATACACACACACACACACATACATATACGGAAATAAAATATTATAACTGATGAAGTGATTAGGATCCTTGAATACATAATAAATACTTATATTTGATAGCAAGACACCAACCTATGGATCTTTGAATAAAAAATTGATGGCCGTCTATATCAGAGTATTAGTGATGATGAGGATCACGCTCATGACAAAAATGGGTTTTTTTTTTTTTTAAGGCAAATGATATATTCAAAGGGTATTTTTTGTTTTCGTTAGAACAAAATACACTGACAATTAATTATACATTTTTATGAATAAATCATAAAATGCTCGGACAATATCGATGGCCCGTTTTAAATTCCATTCCCACAATTATCTAGAAAGCAAATTTGGACCAAGTAACTGAGTTAACTCAGGACTCAGCCAGATGAACCAATTGGCAGCAAGAATCTGATTCCCGCCTGGGTACAGGTCTTTATATTCCTCTTTTTTTTTTTTTTTTGCTTTGCTCTTCTTTTCTTTTCTTTCCCTGTTTTTTTCTCCCTTTTTCTTGTGCTCACTTGGGTTATATATATATATATATATATATATATATATATATATATATTCCGAATTCAAAAATTTCAAACTGCAGTATCAATACAGAAAAGTTAAAAATAATAAATAAATAAAATTATAACCATGTAAGGAAAAAAGCAAAGAAAGTGAGACTAATTATCACGTTCAATTAATATAATGTGAAAGATCCACAGCCTTAACAATCTATGGAAACAAACCCACTTAGGAGTGGGCCAGCAATGAGTCTACCCGAGCCACCACACCATAACTCAGCAATTCTGCGAATTAAGTCCGGCTGGATCCTAGAATTGTTAGTTTATTTGGGCCAAACCCTTTTTTTTTTTTTTTTTTATCACACCTGACCCACCAAATTATCCCATAACTCACTCAACGTGCTGGAAAGGATAACAAATTTGTGGGAATGGGAAAATAGAGGAATTTAACAAGCTTGTCAATTCTCTCTCAGTCAGCAGAAGAGAAATTTAGAAAAAAAAAAAAATACTATCACGTAAGAAAATAAATGAAGCTTCTATTCCAACAGCAGGAAGGAAACGAGATGATATCATCAAAAAGAAAGAGGTTTACAACAGAAAGTCATGTGCCAAAGCTCTTAGCTAAACGTGCAGTGCAATTTGACACTTTATTCAGGATATCTACTAGAGACTCATCATACGCGGTGGTTTGAGACAGCACTGATCCACAAACATGCATGCAGCACAAGAAGTTGACATTTTATCAGATACCTACTACAGAAACTCTACCTTTTATTATATATATATATATATATATATATGCGTGTGTGGCTTGCTTGAGGTGAGATACTGCTGTTCCTTCCCCACAAGCTACGTGGTCAAAAGCCTGCACTGCATGGTAATTTTAACACATTTTTTAACTGAAAAGCTTGCTCCCATAGCCCTGTCTTGTAGAAGCTTGCTGACCCATAATCAGCCTCAGTCGGTCAACTAATTAATGTTCATATTTCCCAAACACACATATTTAATCTGCAAAAAGGACAAGAGCAGTGCCTCAGCTACTGACTACAAATTCCAAGCAGCCTACTGAAAATTTTAGTCAATCATCATGTAGTACCAAGGCCCACAATAACTTATAGTAAACAAATAGAGCAATTCAAAATTGTGAATCAACTTCTGTGGCAAGATCCCCCTCCAAAAAAAAAAAAAAGAAGAACACACACACACACACACATAACAACAGGGTAAAAATATGTTCCAAATATACTTACTTCCAAATATTCATCCATTCCATACTTGGAACCCTCCCGTCCAAGACCAGACTGTTTAACACCTCCAAATGGAGCTACCTGCATGGAAAGCAAACAAGCACTAAGCCAACCCACAATCTTTACGACTGTCCATGCCAGATGAACAAAAAGATCTACCTCCGTTGAAACTAGTCCTTCATTGACTCCAACAATTCCATATTCAAGAGCCTCAGAGACACGCCAAGAACGTTGCATATTTGTCGTGAACACATAAGCAGCTAATCCTGAAAATGTAGATGACAAAATGTTCAAGTAAAACACCTACTCTGTCATCTTTCAGATAAAACCAATGGATCAATTTACCAAGAGATTTAGGGAAACAATCAAAGGTATTTCAAATCCAATGTCTATGAGGGGAACTAACATAAATATAATTCCTTTTTTTTTTTTTTAACTAAAAAATTTTTGTCTCTATATATATTTGAATAATCAAAAATGCAACCAAACACAACTTTATATGGTTCTGATCTTGGAGCAAAATAAAGCACAAACCTGCATTTGTGTCATTAGCAATGTGAATAGCTTCCTCTTCAGTTTTAAACCGCAGAAGTGGTGCAACGGGTCCAAATACTTCCTCCCTGAAGAGAAACAGATTTAAATAACATGTCCAATTGCACAAAAGAAGATAAACGGAGCCCTTATATTTCAAACACACAGATATGAAATTGTTAAGCAATCATAATTGGATAAATTTTGCAGACACAAATATCTAGGGAAAATATTATGACCTACAAGCTAAAAGCGACAATGGCTAAGATCAAACACTATCAGAACTCACTGGAGCAATAGCTACAGTATCTACAAGTGGAAAGAATGATAGAAAAACTGGAGGAGATAAACTGCCTTGGCTATGACCATGAAGTTAAAAATTGGAGAAAGGAGAGATGGCCCAAACCATTTTATGAGAATAACAAATGTGCATCAAAATGTCTAGGCCAATCTTCTTCATTTCAATTATTGTGGTATGAACCGTAATACAAATTACAGACAATAAAGTTCATAAGTCCAAGTCACTATATTCCTCCTGAATATTCATTTGTAACAGCCAGAGAGTATCATAGTGGTTCTCAAATGCAAATGTCAACTGCAAGTGGCAATGATTTTTCAAAAAATAAAAAATAAAAAGATGGCATCTTGAAATAGTATTTTAAGGAATTCAAAGAAGAATATATCTGCGACAAACTCTCACTAGCCATTGCTTGATGCAATGGTAGAAGCTTGGACAATACCAAGCATGACAAAATGATTTTATTATGAATGCAGCCACTTCATGCAAACTATGATTAGACCTTGCCTGTACCTAGTCCACCCCTAGCGGTACCCCAAGTTGTCGACAACCGGCCCTGCATAAAAGAACTCCTATCCATGGGAACCAATCACCAGCTTGCCCAGTCAATTTCACTTGACTGTGCAAACATAATTAAAAGCAGTTCAGCAAATGAAAATGCTACATAAGACCGTGAACCAGCTGTAACACCAACCAGTATCTACCCACAACTTTCTAAACTTCATTGTTCAAAATTATATTACAACTACAGAGTGGAAAATAACGCAAGAAGTTCCCTATTTGCCATTACGACTACACAGTGCAAAATAACACAAGAAGTACCCTTTTTCCGCAAATACATGAGACATTGCAACACTCGCAAAATAATAACGCAAGTGTTTCTAAATATTTTCTAAATACTTCATAATATAATAGCCAACATTTTAAAACAATTATTATTTGACTCTAGAATTTACCTTGATATGAGCATCTCACTTTTGACATTGGTTAGCACCGTAGGCTCATAAAAAGTCATTCCAAGGCTATGTCTCTTCCCCCCAGTGAGGACGTCTGCTCCCTTCATATCAGAAAATTTATGATTTATGAGAGATATAATATGAAACATTGTAGCAAAAAAATTCTACCAAACTGAATAATAGTTCATAGTTAAGCACTCAAACCAAACCAAACCTTTTCCCACTAGGTGGGGTCGGCTATATGGATTTGACGACGCCAATCAAATCTATTTAGAACAATGTCCGTTAAATCTAAGTAGGCAATGTCATGTTTAATAGTTTCTTTCCAACTTCTCTTGGATCTTCCTCTTCCTCTCTTACTCCTGGCAATCTCCATACTTTCACACCTTCTAACAGGTACCTCTGTTGGACGCCTTCTAACATGGCTGAACCATCTTAATCGATTTTCTCTCATTTTATCTTCAATCGGTGATATTCCTACTTTGTCCCTAATTTCTTCGTTCCTAATCCTATCTCTCCTTGTAATCTCGCACATCCATCTTAGCATTTTCATCTCCGCAACTGCCATCTTCTTAACATGATTATATTTTACTACCCAACACTTTGATCCATATAGCAACGCTGATCTTAACGCCACCTTATGATACTTTCCTTTCACCTTGAGGGGGACTTTTCGATCGCACAAAACCCCCAAAGCACTCCTCCATTTGGTCCACCCGACCTAAATCCTGCGACTTACAACAGTATCAATCCCTCCATCTTGTTGCACCAAAGATCCAAGGTACCTAAAATTTTTTCTCTATAATCTTTTGTGTACCTAAACTTATTTCTATGCTACCAGTTACTCTACTTTGACTAAACTTGCATTCCATTTATTCCGTTTTGCATCGACTTAGCCTAAACCCTTTTGTCTCTAACGTTTCCCGCCACAATTCTAGCTCAGCATTCACTCCTTCTCTCGTCTCATCTACTAAAACAATATCATCTGCAAATAGCATACACCACGACACCTCATCCTAAATAAGTCCTGTAATCTCATCCATAACTAGAACAAATAAGTACGGACTTAACGCTGAGCCTTGGTGTAGACTAATCGTGATAAGAAACTCTTTAATCTCTCTACCAGTCGTCCGTATAGATGTCATGACTCTATCATACATATCTTTTATCGCCTCAATATATGCGACACACGCTCTTTTCTTTTCCAATACTCTCCATAGAATGCCCCTAGGAACCCAGTCATAGGTCTTCTCTAAATCAATGAACACCATATGTAAATCTTTTTAACCATCTCTACACTGTTCCATTAACCTCCTTAGGAGGAAGATAGCCTCCATGGTTGATCTCCCAGGCATGAAACCAAATTGATTCTCTAAAACGTTTGTTGTCCTTCTTAGTCTTCTCTCAATAACTCTCTCACATAATTTCATCGTATGGCTCATCAATTTAATCCCGCGATAATTTGCACAGCACTTAGACAAAATAAAAAATCATCAACCCCAGAAATGGAAGAAAAAATTAAAATAAATTCTTCATGTTGACTCCAAAAAGAATGGGAGAACATACCAAGAAGTAGATGGCATACAACAATGGCAAACATCATTGTTACAAGGAAATTTTCATGGAATTTCTTACAAAATATTAAAGCATTGATTTGAACATAATGTTTATGTTGCCTTTCTGCTGAAGTGCCAACTGATGGGAACTACAAAAATGGTGTACTCCATATCCACACATGCACACATAGAAGGCCCAATTTTGGACTCCCCTCCGGCCGTCGCAATGTGAGTTATGAATTGCATCAACTTCTCTAGTCCATTTCCATTATACACAAACATAAAAGCATGGACCAGCCAGGATATTTACAAAATTTATGAAAAAAGAAACCTCCGTTGGAGTGTCTTCTCAACTTCTCATTCGTCAGTCACCAGAATACAGGTCTACAGTCTACAGAAACATTTCAGCAGTAGCAATTAACCTAAAAAGTTTATCACCTCCCTCCAAGACATTATTTCTTTTGCAATCATATTTCTCAATTAATTCCCTATTACAACCTAGCTGCTAGTCACAGATTGAAAAGTTAGGGCATATAGAAAGCAATAGTAGCAGCTCATGGAAAAAATAAATAAATAAATATATATATATATATATAGGTCACAATCCACTAACAATACAAACGAATTTCAACGGAATGTTGATATACAAACCTTTGACTTAGCATCTTGCAAAAATGATTCGACCTGCAAGACAAATCCAAGAAGGGACACGTCAAAATGAGAGCAAGGAATGGCAACGTCACGAAAACATGACTTGACTGAAAATGTAAAATCAAAACAAACCTTTTGCACTGCACTTTCATTAATTAGTGGGCCCTGCAAGAAACAAACAAATTTAACTTCAAATGATGTTTCTTAAGTCACTTGCTCTCTAATTTTAGGAATGGAAAATTGTCCAAATTTGTAGTTCGATGAAAAAAGACATTTCCTTGTAAAGGGGCCACATGAGCCAACCAAAAGGACATGGAAGGAACTAAAGAGATTCGAGAATTTCTCATCTACTACTACTATATTAATTTCCAACATTGTTTTGCATAGTGCTGTAAATAAACCAAACCGTTAACGAACATGCTCAGGCTCAGCTCATTAAGGGCTCGGCTCCACTCGTTCATTTAATAACTAGCCAAAGCCTAAACATAAAAACTAGGCTCATTTCATAAATGAGCCAAATCTAAACATTGTCTAACTGAGCTCATCTAATATCTATACATAATTAAACAATATACATACAAGATATATGACTACATTATTTATTTTTTATTTATACACTGATATATAGTGTTTTTTAGGGATAATTACCTTTTTACTCCTAAACTTTAAAAACCTACTTCCGTTAACGAACATGCTCAGGCTCAGCTTATTAAGGGCTTGGCTCCACCCGTTCATTTAATAACTAGTCAAAGCCTAAACATAAAAACTAGGCTCATTTCATAAAAGAGCCAAATCTAAACACTATCTCACTCGACTCATCTAATATCTATATATAATTAAACAACATACATATAAAATATATGAATACATTATTAATTTTTTATTTATACAGTGATATATAGTGTTTTTTAGGGATAATTGCCTTTTTACTCCTAAACTCTAAAAACCTACTTTTGCACCACTTGTACTTTGGACTAAAGTGGAGCCATAAACGGTGTTAAATTTCAAGTAAAAAGACAAAAACACCAATTAAAAATCAAATAGAATCAAGAGGTGCAAGTGCAAATAATATGAATTACAAGGTATAAATGCAATTTTTAAAATTACTAAGGGCAAAACCATTATCTTTGACGAATTTTTTAAAGTTTTCACTTTAGTCCAAAGTACAAGGATGTAAAGATAGGTTTTTAAATTTTAAGGGATGTAAGTGATTTTCACCTCAAGTACAGGGGAGTAAAAAAGCAATTATTCCTATTTTTTATTCTAAATATTGCATAACGATTTTAACCTTGACCTTTTATATTTTTTTCTTTTTTTATAATATATTTTACTTCTTAAACCAAACCAAACCAAGCCTTTTCCCACTAGGTGGGGTCGGCTATATGGATTTGTCGACGCCAATTAGATCTGTTTAGGGGCATATCCTCCGATAAATCTAGGTAGGTCAGGTCATGTTTAATAGTTTCTTTCCAGCTTCTCTTGACTCTTCCTCTACCTCTCCTACTCCTGGCAATCTCCATACTTTCACACCTTCCAACAGGTGCCTCTGCTGGACGCCTTCTAACATGACCAAACCATCTTAATCGATTTTCTCTCATTTTATCTTCAATCGGTACTATTCCTACTTTACCCCTAATCTCCTCGTTCCTAATCCTATCTTTCCTTGTAATCCCGCACATCCACCTTAGCATCCTCATCTCCGCAACTGCCATCTTTTGACCATGATTATGCTTTACTGCCCAACACTCTGATCCATATAGCAGCGTTGGTCTAACCGCTACCTTATAATACTTTCCTTTCACCCTGAGGGGGATTTTTTGGTCGCACAAAACGCCCGAAGCACTCCTCCATTTGGTCCACCCAGCTTGAATCCTGTGACTTACATCAGTATCAATCCCTCTATCTTGTTGCACCATAGATCCAAGGTACCTAAATTTATCTTTCTCTACAATCTTTTGTATGCCTAAACTTACTTCTATACTACCCGTTATTCTATTTTGACTAAACTTACATTCCATATATTCCGTCTTGCATCGGCTTAGCCTAAACTCTTTTGTCTCTAACGTATCCCGCCACAATTCTAGCTTAGCATTCACTCCTTCTCTCGTCTCATCTACTAAAACAATATCATCTGTAAATAGCATACACCACGGTACCTCATCCTGAATATGTCTTGTAATCTCATCCATAACTAAAGCAAACAAGTACGGGCTTATTTTACTTCTTAGCCAAACAAAAAAAATACAAAAAGTTAAACGAGTCAACTCTAAAATAAGGTGAGCTTTGCCCTTATACGAAGTTAGCTTGACTCAAAAAATTAAATAAATAAATATATATATAAATGAGCCGAGCTCAAGTTAAGCTTCAATTTCTCAAAATATTTAACAAGCTGAACCAAGTCCACTACATGAGTAAATGAGCTGAGGTCAGCTCCACTCAGTTGAATTGCATCCCTCGTTTTGCAAAATAATAATCAACATCGCTCTATTGTCTACAATTAGCCCATCATCCAATTTTAAGTCCTTCAAATCCAAACTGATTTCTTGATTTGCAACTATAGCTATTCTTTCAAACCAAATTAACCTAACATTCAAACTTAACCATAAACCCACTCATGAGGTAGCAATCATTGCGCTCCATTTCACATCACATTGCCCATCATAAAATTGAAAATATTGTTCTAGCACAATTTGAACAATCAAAATATTATTACCTATTGATTACCTGAGATATACCTTCATGAAAACCATCCCCAACTTGCATATTCCGGACAGCATTAGAGAAGGCATTTGCAAATTTATCATAAATACCTGTACAGATTTATTTGAAAACATGCATAGTTAGCACACTACTCCTTGACAGAAATCAAGCATAGTTAGCCATGTGATCATACTTCAGGTCAGTTTTTAATATTTTTCTAGAGGTTTTGTAGGCCACGTGATCATACCTCAGGTCACGCAATTGGTTTATAACTGTGGGTTTTATTTATGTGAATGGATATTAGAAGAACATGCTGCATTTGATTGACGTGGTGT
This sequence comes from Vitellaria paradoxa, assembly GCA_019916065.1. Classification (NCBI taxonomy): domain Eukaryota; kingdom Viridiplantae; phylum Streptophyta; class Magnoliopsida; order Ericales; family Sapotaceae; genus Vitellaria; species Vitellaria paradoxa. Next base: position 48,605,936 of record CM034239.1, read on the forward strand.
CATGAACTTCAAAAAAAGGATCATTATTTTTGTTGTTACTAGAACAACATTAGAGCTTGTTAATAAGATATACTTACAATTAGGTAAGCTTTGAAGTGATTAGACCAATCACTATATCATGTTGATGAGTCAACTTCAAAATTAAGCAAGATTTTACACTAAGGCTTGGTTTGGGAAGGAAAGTAGCTGACTTATTTTTAGCTAGCTACTTTTGTGTTTGGGAAGGGAAAAAAAAGGTGGCTTTTTTTTAGGTGAATTTTTAGTTTTAACCAGCTACTTTTGTGTTTGGGAAGGGAAAAAAAGGTGGCTTTTATTTTTAGGTGGATTTTTAGTTTTGGTTAATTTGACATTTTTGCCCTTGAAGGTTTAAAAAAAGATTAAAACATAAGAGGATAAATTTGGTCATTTTACAAATTGGCAAATAAGCCAACTAGCTATAAGCCAATTAGCTCCTTGGATCCCAAACAATGCCTAAATCCTGATGTATAGAATCAAATAGGCCTGTGTAAAAATGCATCTAGAAAATGCATCTTAAATCTTAAAATATTCTATTTAAACTCCAAGAAATTTTATGGAAGAATAGTACGCGTTGAATAAAATTAACAGCAATATTCCAGTATGACAAAAAATTGTTGATTGATTTGAACATTTGACAATGCAGCTACTTTCTATTTTCTTAAAATTAGATCCACCAACTGCCATCTATCATCAAATGCACTGATATATGGACTCTCTTACTTCCTCCTCCTGTGTAACCGTGTTCACCAAATATAACAAGGTACGGGCATGAGATATGTATCCAACTCCTATACCGAAATGAGATACTTTGATACTTTAGTTTTTAATAAAAATTGAGGAAATATCAGCTTATATTTGATGGAAAAAAAATTTTCTAGTCTTTCTAACGGGGGACATATATGGGAAATCTATACCTTAGAATTCAATTGATAGATTATTTTAGGATCTGTTAGGATTTGATATTATTAAGATTTTATTTGGTTTTATTTGTAGTTATGTAATTTAGGAATGTTGATTAGGGTTTCTCTATATAAAGGCTACACTTGTATGAGATTTATTAGCTTTTGATGAAATTGAAATTGATTGTTGAATTTTCTCCCACCCTTCTAGGGCTTAATTCTCTTTTTATCTCTTTCCCTCTCTTCACCCCTTTTCTTCTCTTTATATCTCTTTCTCGCTGTCTTGTCCATGATCAATGGGTATCAAAGCCTAATTCCTGTTCAGAAACCATAAACCTTCTAGTCACTCACTGTCCAAAGCTTAACCAAAAAAAAACCTTAGTACTGTTTGAGCCTTCTACAATCACCACTGCCCAAATAAGTCCACAATAACGGCTGAACCACCATTATTCCAACATGGAAAAATCCAACCAAACGCACCAGCCACTTTGTGGAGCACAGGCAGCCATCAGTGACACCCTTGACATTAGAACAGTACCAACCGTCGCCAGATGGCATCAGAACCCTAGCCATCAACTTCTGTCAGTCACAGAACCTTTTGCTCCTAATCATCATATCGAATCCCAGATTTGTTTCTTTAATTCTAGAGATCATTTTAGTTGAGTTAATGATTTTTGAATAAAGAGATTAGGATAGTCCATTATCCAATATCTCTACGATGTTATTTTCCTATTCTTTCCAGCCGTTACTTGCTAGAAACAAGGAGATTTAAATGGTTGATTTGTGGTCATATTTCTCCTATAAATCTGGATGTTCTTTGATGTGTTTAATTGAGAAAAACATATCAAGTCAAGAATTTTTATTCCTTTTACACATCATCACAAACCAAACACCTCATCGGAAGCTTCATACGTCGCCGGCATTGCACATCGTCAAGTCCGACAGCCACTAACCCAATCACATGCCACCACGCACCCCCTTTGCCTGGAAGTGTGAAATCTAGATGTGACAGGAGCTTCCAGCGCGTGAAAACTCACCTTTGCTCGTCACCAGCCACTCACTCTGGCAGTTGCCTCCCTTCAGCAAACCAATCCAATTAACTCTGTGTTTGCCTATTCGTCTATAAAATAGCAGTGCATGGTACTTCCACCTAACATGCTTTACAAAAATCAAGGGAACAACATCTGTCAAGCAAGAAATAGACAAGATGACTAAAGAGTCAAACATTTCTGCCAACTGATGTATGAGACTTTGGGCATTCCATCATGTCATAGGCTGAGTTCAAATGGGTTTCCAGCTAATTACTGGCAATATATTTTATTTCTTTGCTCAGGAGTATTATTTTGTACTATAGGCAGTGTCTTTTGGCACTGAATTTTTTGTTTCCTTGGGAATTAGGATACTACAATAGTTTACTGTTGTTTTTTTTTTTTTTTTTAAGTATTGCTTTAAGTTCCCTAGAAGTATGCCTCGTCCTAGTAATGCATAATCTCCTCTCCTAGTCAGTGCCGGCCAGCAAGCCCCTGGGCTTGGGCATCACCTTGAGCCAATTATTTTGAAGGGCAACATTGGGTCAAGGGCCTGTCTTTGGAGGGCAAGCTTGGGACAAGTGTAACTTGGGCAACCTCAGCCAAGGGCCAGCACTGCTCCTAGTGATAAAAGCTTGCATATTATGTAAAACCCACAGCTATTCAAAATATGATCAAATACATACCTGTATTTACCAAAAACAAATAAAAATACAAAGAAGAACAAACACAGTTCAGTGAACTTTCATGCATACCTTCTTGCACTAGTATTCTATTTGCACAGACACATGTTTGTCCACTATTACGGAACTTTGTTGCCAACTGCAATAAAAAATTGGATGTTATAGTTCACTTAAACATAATCGGAAGTAAAAATATTGTCAAACGGAATAATAATCTCCATCAAAACAAATGAGGGCAGAAATATTGCTTAAAACCCACAAAGCACTTGAACAAACATTGAGTGCTAAGAGATAAATATAACAGGGTGAAAGGATATGTTTTGATAACAAAGAGGTCTGAAGCCACTTCACCTTTTGAATGGAGTTAACACTATCACAGGAACTCCATAGGAAAAGGATAAAAAAATAAAAAAATAATTGCACACAAGTTAGACAATGGTAGCTCAAGGAAACATTGTCCAAAAACATATTGCATCCTTAGAAAGAGCCATTCAGGTAATAATATCCCACCCCAGTGAACAAAAGATGAATAATTTCCACTAGAACGCCCATAGGGGAGTAGTTAGCTGTAAGATATCAACCCCCTGAAGTACATGTCACCAGTTCAAACCCCCCTCAGCATTACCTGGCTCCTAGTTCGGGTGGGATGGTCAGGAGCTCTAATATGATGTTAAATTACATATATATACTGATTTGCATTTATATATATTTTGTTATTTTCTCATTTCAAAACCAATTCTCAACTATAACAATAAATGCATTTTTTAATAACAAATCAATTTTTGGTACACTTTCCGAAAGCAAATTTTTGAGACCAATTTTCTAAAACCTTCGTCATACAATTATCAATTACAGTTTAAAAAATCCCTAAATTTGAGCCTTCTTATTCAATCAAATTAGGTAGATACCATCAAATATCTTTAATCTCCTCAAACAATAATTTGGCAGTCAAAAAGGGCCCTACAAATCAAGCATCTAATTCTGATATAGTGCAAGTATCATGTCAATGTATCCACCATTCAAGCCAAGCAATTTTTCACCAAACTAATCGAGAAAAGAGCTAGTTCGAATTATTAATGGGATATTTCATTTTGATATTTCACTTATCATTTTCATTTAATTTGATCCTATTAAATTATTCCCCAAAAAAAAAAAAATCCGAGCAATATTATCTTCGCACAATTTATTAAAAGTGTTAAAAGATAAACTCACGTGATGAGATAATAGTTAGCAAAACTTCTATATTATGTTTCTCCGTAATTTTAAATGGTTAGGGGAAGTCCATATAATTACTATTAAATTATGTCCAAAAAAAAAACACAAGTAATGTTGTCATTTCATGTGTTTTATTAATGTCATTAGAATGGGATAATATTTAACAACATTTATACAGTAAGGGAGCTTTTTGTAAGTTTTAAATGACTAGGAAGGTTCTCTGTAATTACGCTAATGCTATGGGAGATCGATGTTATTTACCCAAAGATAAATATGTAATTATTTGAAACTTTTTATTCATTTGCCACGGTCTATCAGAGGTGAGTGAAATTCACCCAACCATAAATATACATGTTTGTATATATATATATATATATATATATATGTATAATTTCTTCTTATTATTTCATTCCAAATTTTCTTCAAACTTATAATCTGTTCTGTGCGCGTTACAATGCGTCTAAGTAACAGGCATGTGTGTACCCTAAATGTCCAAAGTCCATCCAATTTTAAAAAGATTTAAACATAATAGAAAACCTCTCGACGAGCGTCCAACACATGTTAGGAATCTATAATGCACGAACCCAGACACAAGTATGGCGATAGAAGTCTATTTGCGCCTGAGACCATGGCTATAACAGATTCCTCAATAATAAAATAGCAAAAAGAAAAAGAGTAGCCATCCAACTACCAACGTCCTCATCTAGAAGGAAAGATCTAATTTTTGTTTCAGTAGGGCTTCAATTAGCATAAAAATGGAAATATTTTGTAAGCATTTCGAAAGCGGGAAAAAAATATTAGAATATCAAGAAATATAAATTAAAATTTATCCAAGTGTATGAAAATTTAATAACAAACGAAAAAATATCTAGAAATATTCAAAGTCATTATTGTTACACTAGTGCTTCGTCTCTTATGATACTTTATTTTTTTTTTTATCATTTCCTGAGGGGGAAAAAAATGATATTTTATCTCTTGCCCAAAAGGATTGCTTTATTATGTCAACAAGGCTCAAATTTATATTCCCAAATACACACCAAAGAGCTTTCTTGCAAATTTCCAGCGCAGGTCTCAACACACGCCCCACCTCCCCACCTCAAGGCAAGCTCAAACTCTTTCAATCCCTAGCATCCTCATCAAACACCACAACAGCTACATAATGACCTCGTGCTACAATGCCTCCAAGTCCACAAAATCATGTGCACATGTTGACCCTAATGCCATAGCTAACCACCAAAGCCCTTCCTCTAAAAACTTAGGTATGTCGTATAGCCCAGGTCTTCCTTTCACACTTCCATTGTGGGATTAAACACAGGCATTTGGGTCAGAGTCATGACCAAAAAGATTAGGAGGTTGATGGACAATAGTTTGCCTTTCTTGGAGAGAGATAAAAGGTACCCAATTGATGGAAATACCTTCCAAACAATATATCGAACTGCAATAGCATGATCATTTCAACATTATCAAGACTTCACCTCAGTTGCTATACACTCCATTCAATCACACATGGACGTCAGCGATTATTGAATGAAAACAACACCATTACCAGTTACAATTAGTAAATTTAGACAGATCCTGACTTACGGCTCCTTTTATTGCCACATCCAGGTCTGCATCATCAAAGATTATGCAAGGTGCATTGCCACCAAGTTCCAAAGATACCTAGAATAGTCCAGGTTGAACATAGTTAGTGTGGATAACATATGAATTTTTACCTTCCCATCCATACTGCAGTCCTTAATTTCCTGCATATACCTTCTTAACAGTCTCAGCAGCACCTGCCATCAATTTCTTTCCAACAGCTGTCGAACCAGTGAATGTGATCTTCCTTACCTAAATAAGTCATAAATATAGAATAAGTAAAGTTTTCCAGTTTGTATATCAAAAATAATGTATAATAGTGTCACACAAAGGGCACCAATACATAAAAAATAGAAAACCTGTGGACTTGCAAGCAAAGCCTTCCCAATTTCAGGAGCATTTCCCATGACTATATTCAGAACACCCTAAAAACATTCAAAATATATATATATATATATATATATCAACAGACAAAGGAAACAACAAAAATAATTGAGTTGATTAAACAAAACCAAAGAGAGAATAACTGCAACATTGATTAAACAAAACCAAAGAGAGAATAACTGCAACATCAGCACTCTTCCAAACACATATAATAACATCAAGAGGTAGGTGCACCACCCCTTCATAATCTTCGAACTCTTCCTGTATGTAGCCTTCTGTATCGTCCTTCCTCCTAATTGTTTATCACTAGTTATAGTGATGCTAATTGGGCCGGGAGCTAGACTGATTTTCATTCAACTTCGGGTTACTGTACATTTATTGGTGATAATTTAGTTACTTGGTGCAGTAAGAAACAACAGGTTGTATCCCATTCAAGTGCCAAGGCTGAGTATCGTGTTATGGCCCATACTGTCTCTGAAATGCTATGGGTTCGATCTCTCCTACATGACTCTAGTATTGACATTCCTGCTCCTATGGCTATACATTACTCATTTTGTTCAATCGTCTTCGTAGTTAGCCAATCTTCTTACCAAGCCATTGCCTCATTCTTCATTTCAAAGTTTCTCTTCCAAGCTAAGCATTTTTTACTAACATGCTCCATCTTGAGGGGGCATGTTAGAATAGATGAGAGATTATAGTTTAGTTACTTAAAATTGACAGCTCTATTGAGTTGTCCTACTATAGCTGTATTTTCTATTTTCCTTATCTGATTGTAAATTTTTATTATCAATATAATTGAAAGGAGAAGGGAGAACCATTCAATTCTCTCATTCTCTTTTCTTCAATTAATGCGAAATAGAATAAATAAGATTTTATTTTATTTTTTATTATTAGGATTTCTATATCATTCCAAATCATTAGGATTAGATTTTATTTTATGCTTAGAATTTAATTTTTATTTTATTTCTTATGTTAGAGATTTTATAGTGATTGATTAAGAGATGCTTATTTTTTAATTGATTTCTTTAGAAATTTAATTTTTCTTATCTTAAGTAATATTAGAATTTTGTTAGCCTATATAACGGCTGATGATTGCAATGATTGTCAGACTTGAATATTGAATATTGAATATTGAGCACTGATGAATGGCTTGGTTGCCTTTGTTCTTCCCTTTTGAACTCTTCTTGCTTCTTTCTCTTTTGCTTGATTTCTTCTCTATTTTTGGCTTTAATTTCTTTTTGTTTCGCATCACATACATAGCCATCATGCTTGTATAGAAAATTACCGGTGGTATTCCAGCTTGAAGGGAGAGCTCAGCTGCCGCTAAAGCAGTCAGGGGTGTAAGTTCAGAGGGTTTTATAACCACAGTACAGCCACAAGCAAGAGCAGGACCGACCTGTCACAAAATTGGCAGGAAAAATCACTCTAAACATAATACCATGCATCAAACAGATTATTAACCATCAAGACACTAGGCAAATCCTGCACAATTGGATGGTCATTGAACTTCAAGAAATCAGAACCAACCCACCTTCCGAGTAATCATTGCCAAGGGAAAATTCCAGGGTGTAATTGCACCAACAACGCCAACAGGCTGCAAAAATATACAATCTTTTCAATGGGATGTAAAAAGTTGCAATGACATTGTCTTGTCCAAACACAATATCAGAATAAATTGGTTGGTCCATCAATAGCTAAAACAATTAAGAACCAAGAGTTGGACCATTTTTGCCAAAAGGTTATTCTATTGTTCAGATAAATGAAACAAAAACAACAGTAATAGTCTTTCTAGGATCATTGAGAGAGATTTGGCATAGGGTAGTTGACATTTCCCATCAGATGCGTCAATAATCCTGAATGACATATAACAATTCATGTAAAATATATAACAATTCATCTGAAAATTCTTCCTTAATCATTATATTTATAATGTTGTGCATGTGTCTGTACTGAAAATAAACTTTTTTTTCCTTTTTCATGTCAAAAACCTCAATTCATATCAGCCATCAACCAGGAGACCTCGATGTTATTAGATAGTTTGTCTCAGGCTACAAATATACTACACACAGTTATTGATCAAAAAATATATACATTACACATGGTGCTCATAGTCATGGATCAATTTTGTGTTTTGGTAGGGCATTTTGGTTAAAATGAAAATATAAACATCTTATAAACATTTCAAACAAGTTTTGGAAGCATTTCAAAAGCAGTACAAAATATGAAAACATTTAGAAATATTTAAAAATATAAATTGATATCTATACTATTATAAAAAGTCTCAATGTTTGAAAAATATTTTTTGACTAGTTTACCCCTATTTTTTTCAATTTAACTCAACTCTGTCCCTTCATTATTCTAATTCTAATCCAACATCGTAACCCAACTCTACTAAAATTCTTCATGATGGTGCATTATCTTTTTTTTTTTTTTTCAATTTAATTGAATTCTAATCCAACTCTACTAGAATTCTTCATGATGAATTAGTTTGGGTTTATATTGGCTACATCATCAAGAAGAAAGGAAAAAAAAATCCAACTTCCTATTCCATCTCTGCTATTTCTGATTTTCCATCTAATAGATTGCTATCTAAGATTGAATCATTCTAAGTGATGCAATTAATTTCCAGGTACATTTAGCTCGTGATCCAAAGTTTAGTCCATACTTGATTGGTTCATTTATTCATACATATAAATATTTTGAGAGTGTTCCAATCAAAAATACATATAGGTATTTTTTTCTTATTTTCACTTAATTGTGAATTATTTTTTGCTTCTGGCATCAGAACCGGTGATTATTTTCCATCTCTTTCTCTTTGAAATTTTTTCTGTCAATTTTTTTTTTTTTTAGATTTTTCCTTCTAGGTTTTGGATTTTCATTAAAGGTTTGTCTTCGATTTTTGTTTTGATCAGGTATTGGTAGTCATGCTTATCTTCTGAAGTCTCTCTGGCGATTGGGCATGCAAGTGAGACTTTTCTTTTTATTTTGTTTTAATTCTTCTGATACAATTAATGATATTAATCTATTTATTTATTTATTATTTATTTTAATGATTCATCCATTCATCCATCCATCCACGAAGACTTAAGTTTCAATATATTACTAACATTTGGCTTTTCATTTTATCACAGGGACTGATTTAATATATTGTTAATATTGAAATATGTTTTATTAAAATATATATTTTATTAAAATAATTTATTAAATTAAATTAATTTTATTCAATGATAATTTATTCCTAACTCACATACTTCATTATGTATCTTATTAAAATTAATTGTTATTAATAATAAATAAATTATAAAATAATTTAAAAAATATATTTGATAAATTAAATATTTCTTTAGATAAATTTAATCACAATAAACAAAATTGTACTTTTAAATGCGCTTTCTATTTTTATGTCGAGAAAAAATACAATAAAAAAAACCAAAACTAAAACAAATAAACAAAAAATATAAATAAAATATTTTTTGATATTAAAATATTTTATCAAAAAAAAGCTAAACCTTATATATTTTAAGCTTCAATATATTAATTTTTAATGAGCCATGGATTCAAATTATCAAATATTTGAAATGTATTGGATTAGATAATATATTCCTATTTAAAATATAATATAAATTCACATGAAATTTTAATACACATAACAAAATAGCATTCTCATTCAGAAAAAATTTGTTAGAATTTTATTATAATGATTTTTATTTATAATTAACATAGTTAAGAGAGAGAGAGTGTGTAGAATATAACATTGTTTGTTAACTTTTTGGGTCATTAAGAATGCGAATAAATTTGCTATATTTATTTTTATTTGATGATATTCCTTTATATAAAATTTTTTTATGCATTTATTTTTAATTTATTTTTTAATTCGTTCATCATAATATATTAGGTCTAACTTTTTAGATTTTATTCTATTTTTAATGTGATTGTTAATATTAAGTTTTTAAATTCTATTATATTTTTTATTACTAATAAAATTTTAATTCTTTTGTGTATCAGATTTCAGAAAAAGTTTATTCTTTACTATATTTTTCAATTTGTTCAATCAAAAATATAAGATTTTTTTTTTTTTTTAGTTTTATTGTAATTCTTTAATATGATTGTTTATATAATTTTTTAGATTTTATTATATTTTTCATTATTGTTAAAATGTAAATATTTGTATATTAAATTCCAAGGGAAGCCTCTTTTTGGGGTTATTTTCAATTTGTTTATTTAAATATATCAGGTCTAATTTTTTAATATTTTATTTTATTTTTTGTTTAATGTGAAAATATTATTGTACAATAATAATAACGAATTGTCAAAGCATTATAAAATTTCACATTTCAATTTTGTTAACTTTTTCATTAATAACAAATTATATTTATTTTTATTAGATGATATTCTTTTATATTGAAATTATTTTTTATTTATATATTTATTTTTAACTTATTTTTCTTAGATGATTATTATTATAAATTTTTATTAAAAATTAAAATAAATATATCATATGACATATAATATATTTAAATGCTTGTGATGTGCATATGAATTTATACATCTATTAAAATTATCTTTCGCATATTTTGAATATGATTCTTTAGAATTTTAATAGATTTTTTTTGGTCCATTATTTTTTCAATTTCATCCTTACTTTTTGTTCATATCTACTAAAAATCATCTTTAGCATATCAACCACTTAATTTTTTAGAATAATCTTACTCCAACTCCCAACTTAAATTCTTCTATATTTTATAATCAATTTTCAACACTTTCATTAATTTTTAATTTTACATAATTATAAATATATACACACCAATATATATATGTGTATGTTTGTGTGTGTATGTGTGTTGGGGGGGTGTATGTGTGTGTGTACACCTACATCAAATAGCAAATTATGAGAATAGACCTCAATAGATTTTATAAACCAAACAATTAAACTATATAATTTTTTGGCAATGGGCTCTTCATCAAAACACTCAATATAGAAAAAAAATATAAAGATTTTAATGTAAGTTTTATTTTTTTAAAATAATATTTTTATTTTTTATTGTTAGCTTATTTTTTAAATTTAGATATACAAAAGAACAAACATACACGTGCAATGCACGCGCATTTTTCTAGTCTATCTAAATGTATGAACATTTTGGTATGCTTTGTTGTGCCCCAATGGAAACTCTAAAATTATTATTACACTTGTTTTTCGTTTCATTCTCTTTAGAAAATGGATATTTGTGTATTGCCTCATGGAGGTTAAAAAAACGATATCTCGTTTCTTACTCATAATTTGACAACTAGGGATACAATGAACTTACAAATAGATAGTGGAACATCAAGGAAGGGCAAAAGCTTACTTGCTTCAAAACAAACAATCGACGATCAGCCAGCGTCGCTGGAATTATATCACCATAAATACGTTTAGCCTCCTCCGCAAAAAACTCAACAAAATTGGCACCGTAGCTAACCTGTAAATTGCACAAATAGTATCAGATGTTGAAAATGCTTCATAGAGAACACACTAACACTAATGCTTTGATTCGATACCTCAGCAATAGCTTCTTTTAAAGGTTTTCCTTGCTCCAATGTTATAAGTTGCCCAAGCTCTTCTTTGTGAGCAACCATTAGGTCATACCTTGCAATACATGTGCCAAGAAACATGATAAGATCTCTGCAAATGCAAAGATTTGAAGAAAGAAGCAGAAAGGAGACCAAATACACCCCAAAAGACAATTACAAGAATACAAGCACAAGTTTCAAATCATTCCTTTTTCAATTTTGTAATGGTGAAATAGATATTTCAACTAAAATCGTGTACATCACAATCATTTCTTTTTCAACTATTTTCTAATATTGAAATAGATATTTCAACCAAAAACAAGGGTACTATTAGAAAATAGATATTTCAATCAAAATTTAAGTGTAAAAATTACCCAAATCATTATGTTGTATACATCAGTGATTGTATAATATTCCTGTAGTAGCATAAACTATATGACTTTGACAACATCAAATAGTGCTTTCACAGGATAACCTCCAACTCCAACATAGGCAAGCATCAACAATTTATAAACATCAATTATAGCATTCTACAATTATCTTTCAATACAAGGAAAACAACTCAAGTTTTTGAAAAGCTTTTGGAAAGTACCTTAACATATAATCTTCAGCTATAATCTTCAGCACTCGATCGTGTATTGACAATCAAATATATTTAGTAATAAACAGAAAGCATATTTAAGGCAACAAATTTAATAGTTAAATTATTGTCACAATCTCACTATTAGAGTACATGTATTAGCACGTTGGGGTAATGTTTGTATTAGCCAGTATTAGCCACTAGAGTTATTTTAATTATTTTGTGCTAGGTTGTTGCCTTGATATATAAAGGGCTCTTTCTTTTTTTTTTTATTTATGTTTTTCTCTACTTAGTTTTTACGCTTCTTCCTTGTTTCATAGTTTTCTCATCTTTAATAAAAGTTCACTCTCACCTAAAAGCTTAACTTGTTAGAGGAGGGACAATTTTATTACATTATTATATTATTTTTTTACACTTAAGGCGCCCCCTCACATGTGGTCAAAACTTTTTTTGACACAACCAAACACAAGCGATTATTGACTTTTTATGAGTGGCGGAGAAGTTAAACTCAAAACCTTTGCCTTACCAAGTTAAACTATAGCAACCATGTGATAACCCGGATTAATTTATTTTTGTTAATTACACGATTATTTGGTTGTTTGGATTACTGGATGAGAATTTGAGTTGGTGTGTGCCATAGGTTGGAAGGCCAATTCTCTTACATTTAAATTTTTACCCATTTTAATTAATCTGACCCAAACCCATTTGGTAGACCCATTTATAGAGTTTGAACCATTTGTTCACTAAGCCCACTTTCATTTTAGGGCCTGTTTGGCCACACCAAAACTGACCAAAAGTCACCAACTTTAACTAATTTTTGTACTTTCCTCCAATCAAAATTTTCCACATATCACCTTTATGTCACATATTTCTACTTTTATTGTACTTTTTCCTTCATTTTTTGTCTACCAAACAGGCCCTTAGTTCTCTTGATTTTGGAGTTCTGCCAAAGAGTGGAGTGTAGAGCGAGAGATCAACATGGTGTAGGATGAAGAAGAGGAGGAAAGGAGGAGCTCGGCTTTCTAGCTCAGTGTCTTCAATTCTTCTCCATCACCATTAACTTATTATGGGTTTTCTTTGTTCTTCACTCAAGTGAGGATGAAGAACCTCCCACACCTTAGATTGTTGGTTTTGCATAGATTCGTGCAATCATTGTATAGAATTTGTAATTTTGAACACCTCAAGTATTTGGATGTTATTTTGATCCAATGCATGTGGTGAAATCTGATTCAGGTACGAGTTAAAGCTCTTATAAATTCACAAAAGTATTTCAAAGAGATTGTTATTGATTTATTTACATGGAAATGTTAGGTTAACGTTATTAGATATATGCTAGCTGTTAGAAGGTATTTCTGGACTGATTGGACTAATTTGGTTTAGTTGAGTTGTTGGAAATCTGGGTGGCAAAACCTAGAGTTAGTTTCTTCCCAGTAGCACCCAAACGATAGCATGAGCATCCAAATAGTACGTCTTTTTGTACTTGAGTTCGAACAGTACTTCCTTTCCTTTCAAACCATAGTGACCATGTAATTTCGGCTTTAGACAGTACTTCTTTTCCTTTCGAACCACAACGACCATGTAATTTTGGGTCTGAAATGTACTTCATTTCCTTCAGAACCACAGTGGCCTTGTAATTTTGTGTTTGGACAAATAGACATCCATCACTCGAATGGTGACCCAAATTGTGACTTAAGGTTTGGATGGTGGCTTCATCTGGAGGGTGACCCTTTTATCTTTCATTTGGACGGTTCTTCCTTTCCTTTTAGACGATAGTGGTTGCGACACCTTCGGTCCAGACAGTGATCTCTTTCATCCAAACGGTGGCCCTACTTTGTGTCTAATTGGATTATTTGTTGCTACTTTGATTCTATGTCCCTTCCTATCCCGCATGTGCTATTACATGATGATTAATTGAATTGTCAAACACCATTTATGATTACTACCTTTATGTTCATCATATTATTTTGTAGAATTGGATATTATTTTGACATCTTCACCATGCATTAGTTTCCATGCTATGATATTGTTGGCATGCCTACCTCGTTATCATATATTGTTATGATGTCATTGCCCAAGGTCAACTAATTACAATTTAAATGTCCAAGTTGCATTGGGCATGGGAATTTGGAGACATTGGTATTGATATTCATGCCACGGCATGCATGGTAATAAGAACTTGACAATAAGAGTGAATTTTCTTAGGAGAAAGGCCCCATTACTAACTTTGCCAGTCATATAGCCAAAAGCACCACTATGGGTGTAGCGGACCCTTTGGGAGAACCAACAAGCCATTGTAGCAAAGCTTATGCATAGATTGGAGGATCTGAGAAAATGTATTGTTTATAGTGTCGCATTGCATTGGTTCATATTGATTATGTGCGCAGAACTTATGTGCTTGACTTACAGTTGTACTCTATATTTTAGAGTTACTTTGTATATTTTGACATTTCTCACTTACCCTAAAGTTATATACACATGGCATTTAGGCACTTACAACTCAATCTACTGGGTTATTGAAAGCTCGCTCTAACTAGTTTACAGGTTCTGCCTTAGGAGCAGGTAGCAAAGTGGTTGCCCAGACCTAGTTTGTCCATACTATTCATACTTCCAGTTTTATTTGGTTTGTGCATAGTTTTTGGGTACCTGATTTGGATTTAAACTTGTTATGTAATATTGTGATTATTCAAATGATTATGACTTGATGTTTTGAATTTATTATGTTAGTTATGTATGTCCTTATTGGGATTGCAGAATTTATTCAGTTGCTCTAATTTTCTTTTTTTTATGAATAAGAAAGAATTTGTAAAAAAAGTCATCAAGGGGCACCGCCAAAGTACAAAAACCACACGTCTAACCACAAAATGGACATGTCAAGTAATATCTATATGCTCAATGAAATACAAAAAAGAAGCCAAATCCAATTCTTTACCCTTCTAACGAACTAAGCAATAACCCCAAAGAAGTACTCTTTATAGAGAATGCTTCTCATCGCGAAACATCTTATGTCCCCCAAATGGGCCAAAACCACAAGAACCAACTAACTGCATGTGGGGATCATCGAGGGTTTAGTGGATTAGTGGCTAGAATAAAGGAATTGTTGGGGATTTGCCCAACCAATCTAGAGAGAGATTCCTGACAGAGAATTCTTACCCTATTGTGGCACACCGAGTCAAGACCTAATATCCTCCTAACGGGTTCAAGGCCTTAACTCCTCTGGAGGGTTAATTATCAATCACTCACCATTCCTACTCCATTATTGCCCGCAGCATACTCTCTCTATTGTTCCAGATTACCTTAGTTCTCACTCCTTCGCCGAACTCCGATAAGTCCGCTATAGTTAATAGCTAGCATAATAACCGGAAGGTTAGACCCCTCCAAGTTTATCCAACCCCCCACAAGTAATTAACACTCTTAACAAAGGTAATGGAACGAAAGTATGAGAATGGTTATTTCTTCCCTTATACCAAACTAAGCCCCATAGTTTAGACTCATGTTCACAACCACAAACAAGCAGAAAATGGCTTATTCAAACTTGGTTTGTTACGAAATGACTTTTATTTCAAAGCTTTGAAGCTTTCATTTAACTCATTTACTAAATCAACAAGACAATAAAAGCTAACCTTTTTTTTGGGGGGGGGGGGGTAAGAATTTTTCGTTGGAGCCCGCATCGAGGAAGACAATTCATGAAGTTAACTCCAACTAATTTAGGCTTTGTTGAATTAAGTTTTAAAATGTGAGTATTTTAACAAAGAAATACATGTACAATGGACGAGGGGTTATGCAGCTGCCCTAGCTGCTCATGACCAGCTCATTTTATTTGTAGCCAAAACCAAAAGAATCAACTAATATTCAATATTTTTTTCTATTGATGAATGGAAGGACAATCAACTATAAGCTATAACATGTTCTAATCAAGGCAAAAAAAAAGTATAAAATGATATAAAATTTGTATGCATGTAACATCGGTAAAAAATATCATAGTGTCTTAGTTATCTTGTACCATTTCCGTAGGCATTTGCTCCTTTCAGCAGCAGGAAGTTTGCTCCAAGCTAGACAAATTAAAGGTCAACATTTATTCGTATTAATGATGTGATCTTTCAAATTTGAACATATATGAAGTCGAAGAGTAATTAAAATTAGTTTTACATAAGCCAGATGTTTCGTATGCAATCACAGTGTAAAAATAACCATAAAAACAAGACAAAAATTTACATGCTGGAGGAAAGATATTAATGGCACACTGCTAAAGATTTCTGTCGTTGCATAGTGTGTAGTTCAAGAGAAGATTCTTACCATCGATAATCTCCCAGCTAGAGGAAAGATATTAGTGAAATAGTGTTGTTTATGCTAGAAAGAAAATGAATCTAACTGATCATTTGCTTGCTCATTGTTTAAGGGCTAATGAGTTTTGGAATCTAGCCTTATCTTGTTTTTCTATGAGTTGGGGGTCTTTCCTTCTAATACAAAGAAGGCTTTGAAATTGGTGAGGGGCTAGAATCTCAAAAGGAGGAGAAAGCCTAGAGGTTAATCCCATTTTGCATTGTATGGATGTTATGGGGAAGGAATCGAAGATCTTTTCAAGATACTGAATTTTTTTTTTTTTTTTGGGGTATAGATTGAAGAGTATATTTTGTCTATTTTGTATAGTAGCTATGAGGGCAATCGAGATGGGTTTGGATGGAGATTTGTCTTTAGTTGAACTTATGGAGGTTTAGTTTTGGTTCTTCGGGTATTTTTTGTGTTTGGGTGGCTTCCTATTGATGCATTTTAATAATATAAAAAGTTAAACACTAAAAACAAATCTCATGCAACAAACTATTCCCCAACCATGCAATACCACATAAAAGTAACTTAATCCTCTAAATACTTTGCTTATTAAGATATTTTAAAGAAACCACTAGTCAAAAATTCCAGCAATCTAACACTCAAAAAGTTAAACTCTAAACAAAGTGGCTTTCTTTAACCTACCCATCTCACAAAAAACAATTGTAGGCTGCCCTTTTCTAAGTTTCTAGTGTTGTCCCACATCACTGGCCTACAAACAAATGCATTTATGCTCCTTTCAAATAAACGTGAATTTCATATGGTTGAATTTGAAAATAATTTTATAAAAATGTATGAGAGATTGCTCAGTTATGTAAGAATACATAAGGATTTTTAGTAATACAATTATAAAGCAATGGAGCCAAGTATTATAAACAATTTCAAAAAATTACATTTATGTGATAATTTCAAATCCACCATTTTAAACAACTCAAAATCATGATGACGTACATATCTAAACTAACAAAGTTATATGTGTGCAAATAATCTTTAAATAAATAGCACCAAATACTTTGATTTCAAATCAATAAACACTGTTGAAAACAAAATAAGTCAATATAAATAATAAAATTACTACTCAGGTCAAGCTTTAGTAAGATGGTGACTAACAATATAACAAATATAAAACGTAACCTTACATGATTTTTTTTTTTTTTTTATGTTGAAATTCTTACTGAACTTATATTTAAGTAGTTCATATTTCAAATAACTCCTTTTCAGTGGTGATTTCAAATCCATCATTTAAAAACACTAAAAATTCATGAAGAAATACATGTCATTCAATTTCACGTTGCTTTTGCATCTGTGTGACATTCGTAGATAGTGATTGGAGAGCATTTAATTCTACAAAAACTTGCTTCAAGGAAGCAAAATAATCAGTGATTGGCCTACCAAACTATTGTAATTGAAAGAAATTGGTCAAAAACGATGAATGAACATATTCCCGAAATATGAAGAAATAGATTTGCCTAGCTACTTTATTCTATGGATAAAGGATCTAATTGATAGAGGAACACTGTAAAGATCAATTAGTGAGGTTTTAGGCCAATACAATGAGAACTGCTTACTTATGGTCATAAGTTCATCTGTATACAATATTAGGTTCTATATTAACTCCATAGCAAACTGATTATGTGGGCATCTTCCTGAAAACATTTATCATATTTTGTATCAATTGAGGGAGGAACAGATTCAGTGAGGTGCTTGTATTTACCACTTGTGCTTACCATACCAGTTAGAGCAATCTTAACAGCTCTAGACCACTGCGAATAGTTGCTTCCAATCAACTTCTAGATAGTTAAACCGCGTAAGTGTACCAATAGTCCCTAGGGATTTGATCTCCACAGACTTTCTCCATCAAATATAGTCTCCATCAAATACATGGGAAATTTAAAATACTAGAACTTGGGTAATTTAAAAAACGAGACTTGGTTGAAGAGAGAAGTCAAATGGAGACAGAGAAAGGTCGTCGATGACTAACAAGGTCGGAGAAGAGTAAGGGGCGTTTTGGTAGCGCAAATTTTAGCATTTTTTAGCAATTTTTAGTCAAAAGTTGCTAGTTGTAATTTTTGGTGTATTTGGTGGAACAAAGTGTAATTTTTAACAATTTTTTGCAACTTTTAGGCGTTTGGTAAACTTTTTACTGCAGTAGAGCAGAAAAGTGGTAACTTTTTGTGTGTTTGGTAAGCTTTTTACTGTAGCAGAGTAGAAAAGTGGCAATTTTTGTGTGTTTGGTAAATTTTTTGTGGAATAAACTACTGTAGCAAAGCAGAAAAGTGGGAAAAATTGTGGTTCCACCAAAGACACCAAAAGTTACAAAATGCAACTTTTGGTACTTTTTTGCCTTTTCTTGAGCCTCCAAATGGGCTCCAAGCGAAGTCATCGAGAGTGGCGTTGATGACTAGGCCCAAACAAAGAACTCTGGGCAAGGTCGCAATGGTCGGTGGTGAACAAGACAATAAGGGCTTCATTGACTTGTAGCAACAATTGACGAACTTCATGGCAACAAGGGTGATTGGAGATGACGATGATGGGTCTCAACCAATGACTAGAGACAACGATGCTGGGTCTCAAGCTTCGCAACAATGAGATGACTGGAGATTGGGTTTGACAAAGAAAAGATGACAACTAGGGTTTTCTACGATTGCTACTCTAATACCATGTCAGAGAACAAGGTATAGATAACAAGGTATTACGTGAATGTTTGACACACAACAGGGTTAGTCTACTTCTGTATTTATCTTGGTAGAGTCAGTATACAATAGGAAATAAGAAATATAAAATCCTATAAGAAACTCTCCATCAACAATGTGTCAAATCCCTTCATTTCAAATCCATAACACCAACGCAACTTAGTTCCCAAATGCCTAATATCAAACTTAAATATTTCATGTCGCTTTTACTTATGAAAAGGACAACACGTCATATTACTAGATGCGTGAGAGAGTTTCTTGCACAAGAGCATTACAAGAACAAGTTAGAAGGATTTTATTGAATAAATCCATTCTCCTCTTATAAACCACAAAGACAAATTTTACATTAATATTAAAATGCATACACTTGAATGCATCATAGGCAGAAGCAATTGCATCATTTGTCTCCCGCCCACTCATGCATGGAACATCCGCTATAACTTCACCAGTAGCAGGATTGTAGACCTATCATAACAATAAGAGGTAGGTTAGAACAAGCACAACACAAACAACATAAGACAATGAAAGAAATGAAAAGTTGGGGGGGGGGGGGGGAAGAGGTCACACACAATGAACATATGGTTTGTGAATGCTAAATGCACTCCACTTTTGGCTTCCCAGACCACATCCCATTTCACAATGAATAGTGATTTTTAGAGTGTAAGCAACCAAAAGTGGAGGGCATTTAGCATTACCCCAATGGTTATGGCATAATATGACTAATCAAACCAAATGGAATATAACCAACATAGTTGAAAAGGAAGATTGCAACGAGCAAGTGCCTCTAATGAAGAATGATACCTTTGAATCATAAGCAATTTAAAGAATTCCATTTTTCTATTTCGTTTTCTTGAATAAGCAAATTATTCTCAAATACAAAAGCAAAAAATAACTACTTGTAGGCCCATTTGCAAGAACAATTTTACTATGATCCTATATTTTCACTTCGTAAGCAATTTATCTCGCATGAACAAACAAAATTTAGCTAACGAAACAAGGAATTGTCAAATTCCACTTCCCCAACCTCCACACAAACACATAAGAATGCCCCTCAAATATTATGCAAAATTTGACCTTGATTGAAATGAACATTAAAAAAAAAGTAGCCAAATTCAAGAATTTGGGGAGAAGAAGCTTTGATGGATCGAGTATTCATTCCATAACAACAAAATTTTCCATTTATATCCACATGAAAGAAATGTTCCTTCCAACCACATTTCTGACCATTTAAAAATCAATTTAAGATACAAATACAAAACTAAAGTTTCAATCAAGCCTGCTACTACATATCATGTAAAGTAATAATTATCCACGTATAATAAGCAATTTTTTTTTTTTTTTTTTGTGGGGGTTGGGGGGTGTGGGACTTTCTTTCAAACCTTTATAGTTTGCCCATCATATGCCTCAATCCATTTCCCCCCAATAAGGCCTTGAGTTCGTAAGAACCCAGAACTATTCAGCTGAGCAGCAACACTCTGCGCCTCCATTCTAATCTGAAAGTGCAAACCCATTTGTCAGATGCATTTGCACATTTTGAAAGTCAGGACAGATGATAATCTATAAAAGCTCATCTTAACATAAAGAATGGGATAGAAACATAAACAAATACAGATATAACTTTTATAGAACAAAAGCAACCACATTGCCTGTGTTATAATATAGAGTTGTTTACAAATTACAAAGTGGTTAAGCTACTTCGTAGCATAAGCTGGGGAGAGTGCTAGATTTAATCCCACCACAAATTTCCAAGCATCTTCAATATTACTAAGTTCCTACACAGTTGCAATACATGAAACTAGTTTTGCAGTGTTTATCACTGTTTGATTGTTAGCCACTATCTCACTTAAAAACTTTAGTCATTGGGGAATAAGGCAACTTTATCGTTTATATTATTTTTATACTCTCAACACACACCCTCGTGTGTGGCCAGAATGAATTTTTTTGAGAAGGCCAAATACATGCAACAATTAACTACTGGTGGCGGTGAGGTATGAACTCAAGACCTTTACCTACTCTAATACCATATTAAACTGTTAATCACCATCACACCTAAAAACTTAAAAAGGTTAAGGAGGGGCTAACTTTGTCATTTATATTATTTTTATACTCTCGATAATAACTCTCTCCGTTTTCTAGCTGATTCATTTGCAGTTTTGCCTGTGAGGTGGGAGCAAGCCCATGATCTGCACTCATACTATAAAAAACAAATCATCAACGAAATGGAAATCAGCCCAATCATATCAATGACATTTAAGGTACGATTAACAATCACTGTTTCGTAGAAAAACCTGAATTAAAGCATCACCAACTTAACCAATATATTCAAAAATTATAAACAAATAAAAAATCAGAGAAACTTATGGCACCAAATTCCAAATTGTATATCCATAGTTTCAAATAATCACCTATCTTTCAATTGCTAACATTCAAAATTCTTGCCCAAAATTTCTCACCCAGTGATTCGGTTGATGCCCCTTAAAACAGTGGCAGACATCATCTCGTGAAAACAAAATGATGTATACATATGTAGGAAATTAAGGACCAGCAAGCAACGAGGGGAATATAATTCCATTCGAGCTTCACTTCTTTTTTATCGTGCAAAAAATAAAACATAGAAAAAAATAAAGGCATGAAAAAATTTTAGCCAATACTGTAATTTAAAGGGCGTAAATTTCCAACATGGGATTTTCAGATAACAAAAGCCAATATTGCTATCTAAAAATCAATAACCAATGGGCATGTCCACTTTAGGCGGGGGAGAAAAATAGTACCAATTGTTTCTGTAAAACAAAAGAGTAAATTCAAAGAGACACGAACAAATAAAAGACGGGATGTTATCAAGTTTCGATACTCCTTGTCTCGTTTTCCTCGGTAAAAATGTAGAATTTCAAATGGGGAAAAGTTAAAAAAAAATCATTCCAATATGACATGGGGGAAAATACCTAATTATTTGTTGAACTGTAGAGAGTAAGTCGGTCAAAAAGCAAACTGGGCCGACGATCGGATTCAAATATTGCGATGTAATCAAATATAAATGATGGATGGGGATCGAATGGGGTAAAAGCATTCACGGTTAACGAGGAAGGCTGAATCGTTGGCTAGAGACTGTCGCATAGTGCTGTCCTGAATTAGATAGTTTCATATGTGTATACATATAGAGAGACAGAGAGAGAGATTTGGGGAGTGAGAACACCTGTCGAAAGAAGAAGAGACCAGTACTAGCAGCACAGTGGTGCCTCGAAACAGCGAAATGCGAGGGGCGACCATGAAAGTGAAAAGTGCGAGTGCCGCTGCCAACCACCATTCGAAATGCAAGTGCCGCCCTAATCGTCATTTTTTGGCGAACAAAACTTCGCGACCCACGAGAGAGAAACGCACTCTCTCTCTCTCTCTCTGTCTCTCGGCAAAGCAAAATAATTGCAGGTGCGGTATTGATAGACGACGGACTTAAGGCGCTGTTTGGAGGCTCAAAAATTAACAAAAAAAATATTAAAAGTTATATTTTTTTATAATTTTTTGTGTATTTGATAAATTTATAATTTTTTTCATTTTTTTGCTTTAGTAAAGTAAAAAATAAAATTAAAAGTTTTACCAAACACAAAAAAAATTATTATTTTTTTCTCTATTACAGTAAAAAAACTTATCAAATACATAAAAGTTACCACTTTTTTATTTTATTATGGTAAAAAATTTATCAAACATTTAAAAATTGTAAAAAAAACTAAAACTTACACTTTATTCTACCAGACATATAAAAAAAAATTGTAACTAAAAAACACAAAAAAAAATTACTACAAATTGAGATTTTTTCTTTTTTTTTTTAACATCCAAACGGCCTCTTAAATTACCTCAAATGTCTAATTTCTTCCCCTCCCCTCCTGAGGCGGCTGCTGATTCAGATTACTTGTTATTTGACGTCCGCGTGCTGTTGAAATATTGATCCTTATCCCTATCTCGGACACTGACACGGACACCTATCTCCGAAAGGTCCAATTAATATTAGAAAAATCAGGAAAAAAAAATATGCCATTAAAAATAACCACAATCAAACACAAAGAAATGTGATTGAAGTTGTATAAAATTATAAAAATTAACGTCTCATAATTTGCGTGATGAGTAGATAATTTAAATTTTATTATCTCGTAATTAATATTTGTAAAGATTTATAAAATTTTATATTATTTTATTTTAACTCCAAACAAACCAAATATATGATAAATCCTATAACAATTTTTAGACTCGAGTGCATAAGACGACTGATCTCAAAATCAATCTATTATAAATGAAAAAGTTACAAAAGATTCACAAAATATAAAGTATAATTACATTCCGTTCTAACTTAATTTTTTTTTTACTCGTTATATCCTATGATTAATCAAGTCCGTAAATTGACTTTATTCTTGAACCCGAACAACATCTCCTAAAACCAGAAGAGTTGTTCTTTTTTCAAAAAGACAAGAAATTAAATCAATGTTCTTTTTAAACCCAAATTATAGATCTCTTCAATTTTGATGTTATGGTTATATATTAAAAGAAATGCCTACAGCTGCTATAAAATGTCTTCTTATACTTTGATGAAATTAGGACAACAAAAATTTTAGTCAATTTGGTCGAACACTTTTCGAGTGGAGTGCTTGAACTTTTTTCGAACTCTTTTTTCATAATCTTTAGTGTTTTAACTGTCTTTAAACTCTTCATTTATTATAAAACTTGTTTAATCTTAAAGAACGACTCGATTAGTATTCTCGATTCAATATATTTCAAAAATTTTACAGACTCAACATTTGACTCACAATTATTATTAATCAAAATAATAAACCTAATAATATTAATAATTGTTTTCAATATCACACTTAAACCCCATCAACCAAACCTATTAAATTTTACCTCACTAAAAAACTCATTAAGAGATTGAATACGATTTATAACTCGAGTTCAATTTAAGTTTGTCTCAGTAATTTAGTGTGTTTAAAATAATCAATATACTTACACAAATTTAATCCAATTGGAAATTAACTCAAAAACCTATTATGTCAAGTTCAAACACAATTTAAACTTTTTTAAACTAAATTTAAACAATTTACTATTCACTCAAAGTTAACACATTTTCAAGTTTAATAAGATTTTTCAAACCAAGTTTAAATAAATATTTAATTATTTTAAATTTATCATTTACTTAACTTCAGCACCCATCTCCTCTCAAATAATTTTGGTAACTTATTATAGAAATAATACCTCGTAACCTAACTCATCCAATAAGAAGGACTCAAAATTGAAAATATATAAATTCACTCAATTATTTTAATCTTACCATTCCTTTAACTTCAATGTTCATTTTAATCTCAAAATATTTTAGTAACTTCATCTAATTTATAGAAATAATTACTTATAACCTATTCAATAAGAAGGGCCCAAATTTAAAAAATGTGTATAGATATATTAATTATTTTAATTTTATCATTTTCTCAAATTTAATACTCATCTTAATCTTAGATATTTTTACAACCTATCTTAATTTATAAAAATAATACACTCAAATTTTTAGGCCTAATTTTTTTTTTGTCGTAGGCCCTAAATAATTTGTTAAGGTTTTGATTAAGTGTCTTTAATGTTGTGATTATTGTACCTATAACTTGCATTGATCTCATTCAGTAATATATATTTAAAAATTATGTCTCTAATTTTGAAGATAAGCCACAACCTCTAGTTAGTAAAATGCTCGAAAATAAAATATTTAAGCTCAACACGGCCTAATACAAATCCAATTGATATAATTGTGTATAAAATATATACTAGCCTTGCTAAGGAGGACATGAAAAATAATATAAACAATATACATTATGATCTCATATCAAAGACACAAAAAATAAACAAATAAATAATTAAGTATACTATAGCCAGAGATTCCTCAAGTTAATTAACTATAAACATTCATTTAGAAAACATAAAATAACTCAATAACTTACAAAATTTAAATTGTAAAATTTTAAACTTGCCCGGTTTAATCGTCAAATTCATATTTGTTATTTTCGAATTTAACTCTGGAGAAGAAAATGTTGAATCACTGGAAGTGCAATGGTGTTGTCGCAAATTTTCATTATAAAGACGTAAACGGAGAATTGTATTTTTAAATGGCATATTCTTAGTGTGTGTACTGGATGTTGTATTTTGAAAATAAGTTTTTAATAAAATTTGGAAATTAAAAGGACATTCTGATAATGCATGTTCGTAACAATTACTCATACGGCAAATAAGTTAAAACTGATAATATTTGCTCCGTTTGGTATATTAAATTTTTTAAAATTTTAATAAATTTACGTCAAAAGTTATAAAAAATGATTTTTTTATGTATCTTGTCAAAAATTATAGATTTTTGGTAACTTTTGATAAATTATTATAATTTTAATGTACATGACAATTTATTATGGGTTAAAAAATATTTAAATAAAATATAAAGTTATAACTAAAAGCCAAAAAAAAAATTCAAAATGTCACTAAGGTGACGTTTAGAGTGACAAAAGTGATAAAATTTGTGAGGTTATAAATCATACAATGAGACAGAAAATGAAAAATTTTTTAATAATTTTTAACATTTTTTAGCACATCAAAGAGAGCTTAAAAATTAATGTTGCAGTGTGTCTCATTTATATATATCCTTGAGGGGAAAAAGGGTAAATTACACATAAACTCCTAAATATTTACGTAATTACACATGGACCCCTCAACATTTAAAAATTACAAAGACTCGTTTATTTTGAACAGTTGGTAACATCTAACCCCTTTTGATAATTTAGAGCTTAACTCTGTTAAAATTTTATTATAAAGACAATTGTGCCCCTACTATTCTTTCTTCTTTTCAGAGAAGACCCACCTCTAAACTAGATGTTTCGATCTAGTGAGTCTTCTTCTAGTCGTCGGCGCAGTTAGTGTTTAGCCTTGTGAGTTCGCCACCCTATTATCACTCATCCGTTGGATGCCTACCCAACATATATATATTAGTAAACTATTTAATTGAGTTGACTCGTTAAGATTTGTCAGCAGTGAGTTGCCAAGTCAGGGTGGCAATGAACTTCTAACCCACCTGCCGTAAAAGTTAGGCGTTATCCAGCTGAGGTGGCCCAATTCCAATGCATTGAAAAGTCAGCGAAAACTGTAAAGGGAAAATTGTGATAGTACAATACTGGAAAATTTATCAAATCCCCAACCCGTTATATCAAGAAATGATCAGACCCTTATTTGATATTGTCAGAATAGATTACCACAATTGCTATTTCATAGTTGTAACCATGAATTTGGTTCATTGAATTTGCCGAAATTTTGTATCTATATTTTTTGTCTTGCCTTCCCCGGTCAGTACTTATCTCTCACCCTCAATTCAATTCCTTACTTTGTAAGAACAACCACTATAAACTCAATTCCTAACTAACCAAATTCACTAGACACCACTACAAAGCTAGTTTTAGTTCACAAAACTAGGTGTATAAGGTTACATGCCAGAAAATCCAATCAAATAAGTTTGATGCGTGCAACCAACTAACGCTCTTAAGTTATTACACAGGTAAGATTTGAACACTCTTTTGGTTGTTGCTTCTCATCGATAATGATTCCAATTCTGTAAATTCGCAAATGCTTCGAGAATTACTTGATTTGCAATGAAGTGAACAAATTTGAGGTAGGGACAAGTCTCGTAGAAATGTATATGGAGGACGTCAGAGTAGGAAGTCTAATCAAGTCTTAACGGACCTGGCGGCATGATGTGAATGACCCGTACAGCGGCTATTGGTGCCGTTATAGGCCCCGTAATTGGCGGTGCTCTACCACAGTCCATCGGAGTTTTTTTGCATTACGGATGGAGTAATGAATACGTTGTTATTTGAGAAAGCTAAAAGAAAATTTGGCCCTGAGAAAGAATTTAATGGCTTGGTCTAATGCTGTTCATGGCTGTGTCGTTCCCTTGGATAGGGGCATGGACGGGTGTGATCATATTGTAAACCACACGAGTGACGCTGAAAACTTCACGAACTGAAATGGTTTAGATTTGGCCTTGGTTTTCAAACTTGTCCTTGGGTCGGTTCGAGCAGTGAACTCAGTTTCCAACGATGGTCGGGGAGAAAGCGTCGCTGGCGATGGTGGCTAGATTTTCCATCCGCTTATATATATATATATATATATAGTGTAAAAGCATAAAATTTAATTGTTAAGAAGGGTAAACTTGGTATATTGAAAAAAAATTTTAGTTGATATCATTATTTTAATAGAAATTCTAACGGCATACTAACAGAGGGGTTTAAGTATTATTAATTTTTCACAACAAGGGAGGTATTTATAATTTTTAAATGTTTAGAGGTCTATGTGTAATTATGCAATTATTTAGGGGTTTAGGTGTGATTTATTTAAAAAAAAAAGGCACATTGTTTTTTCCGTTCTTTGCTCTGGTCCCACTTCGGGGAGATATAAAGAGGGCGTGGACGGAAGCCGGCAGTCCGAGAGGTCTTCGTTTGTTTACTTGCTGGTCTCTTGCACCTTCTTACGGAGTCAAACCAGAGCCTGAGAAGCAACCCCCCCCCCCCCACCTTTTTTGAAATTTGTCAAATTTGAATAAAATTCTTTAATTTTGATTTAGTATCCATCTCTCTCACTCTCTCCGTCGGGATTTGATCAATCCTCCACCATTCTCTTTTTAATTTTTTTTTTTTTTGATTTTCTATTTTATCACTGCTTCGGGTATAGAGTAAAGAAAAATACTCTTGATGAATTCGAACGCTCCATCGTCGAGCTCTGGAGGCGCTGGATCGACCGATTCGTCAACTCCCAGAAGAAATTCCAAGCGACCCAAATGTTTGTTTTTCTTCCATATCTGCTTTTATTTATTTATTTTTCTCTGCTGTAGTTATATAAACTTTGGTCGTAGGGCACAGCAAGATCAAAACTATAGAGTTGCTTCTGTTGTTCCCCTACCCCCCTCCCAATTTGGCGGAGTTCCCAATTCTCAATTATCATCAACAACTGAACTGTTGGAAGGGGTTTTCTATTCCCTTCTGCAATTTTCACGTTTTTCTGTTCTGATAAACGGGCAGATTAATCAGCTCGAGTTGTCCAATACTTTCAGGCATTTTTGGGAATAACACCAACTCATATAGTTAGAACCTAGAAGTTTAGAATTGGAGTTAGCTGGGGTTAACGTGGGGAATAGATCGAGAAGTTGAAATTCACGATCTCCTAGAAGTGGGTTCTGGTCCACTCGGCTAGCACTAGGGTTGCTTTGTCCAATATTTGTAAATATATAACATGATTCCAGACATTTCCTACAATTTTTTTTTTTTTTTTACTACATGCATCACAAATTTGATAGGTGGAGCTTTGCAGGTTCTACCCCACTTCTCTTGATGAGTTTTGATCCTTGATTTATAATTGATTACTATGATTTTAGGTTATATTAGGGAACTCAAAAGGAAAAAAAAAAGTTGTAGTACTAGTTGTACATACCATTATTTGTAAACTGGGTTTGTTAATAGTACAACCAAAGCAAAAGTTTCAATACTGAATGCTGGTTATATGTGATATACTATATAGAATATAGGCAATTTTACAGATGACTCTCCCCATAGCTCATACTTGTGGGAGTCTTATGCATTGGGTTGTCTTTGTTTCATACATGAAGGCAGAGCACCATTGGGTTGTTCTCTGTTCCCTGAAGTCATATCAACTGATTATCTTTCTCCTCACGGAAACCATGTAGCTTGTTAAAAATTCTATCATAGTTGTCTATTTAGAAAGAGGTATAGATGAGAAAATGGATGTTAGAACAGTCTATGTAAGGGTTTGTGGTTTGGATTGGTTCTAGTTTCCAAAATATGAAAGACAGACAAATTAATTGATGGACACATGTTTGTGATTTGTTCCAAGCAAACACATATGGGCTTGAAAGTTTTAAAAAGAAGTTTGATTTGTTTTTTTGAGTAGTCATGGATGCACTATGAGCATCAGTCGCAAGTATGCCACAATTTGGACGCACCGATACAATGATTTTAAAAAGTTGAGGACATGACATGACTGAGTGGTTATTTACTCAAGAAAGCTCGGGGAATGGGTTGGGAACTTTTCACAACACTTGATCTAGTTCAGGGGCTTTCTTTGTTAATCATGTTACATGAAGCAGTCACATATTGCATATGTGGTTTTATCTTCTTATTTTTTATTTTTCACATGATGAGATCTTATTGATTAAAGAAAAAATTTCACTCAAAATTTTCCATTAGATTCAAGGTTTACTCAGCAGGAACTTCCAGCTTGCAAGCCAATTCTCACACCGCGATGGGTGAGTGCTTTTTTCATTTATTATACAAACTGATGTCTACTTGGTTATGTTATCAGCGTTATGACTCTGTTGGGGAGAAGGGTTGGGAAGGGTTGGAGTGTAAAATACCTATAACACTATTTTCCTTAAGATTTCCTGGTAGTTTTATTTAAAGAATAATGGCATTATGGTTATTTCATCCCCCAACCCATCCCATCCAAATCCACTTCAACCCCTCTGCCAAACGTAGCCTATAAGTAGCATCTATGTTCCTTTTTTTTTATTATTATTATGAATAAGAAGCTTCTAAGTTTGAGACATTTTCTGTTGTTCTTTTCAGGTGATTTCAGCATTCGTACTTGTTAGCGTTGTCTTTGTTCCTATTGGAGTTGTATCTTTGTTTGCTTCTCGGGATGTATGCTCAAGACTGACCAAACTCCTTAGCATTTTTTGTTTGTCGTCTTTCTTATGTCTGCTGACTCTGAATTCTCTTATCTTGCATTAGGTGGTTGAAATTGTTGATCGGTATGAAACTGCCTGCATACCACCCGCCTCAAGAAGTGATAAGGTTAAATACATTCAAAGTTCGGGGGATAAAACCTGCAACCGAACACTGAGAGTACGCTTCCACCTCATCAGTCATCATCATCATCATCATCATCATTATTGTTGTTGTTATTCTAATATAATAATAACCACATGAACATAATTATTGGGGTTTTTGAAGGGATGAATATATCTTAATTTTTTGAATAAGCCAGGTGCCAAAGCGTATGAAGCCACCTATTTTTGTGTATTATCAGCTTGACAATTTCTACCAGAATCATCGCAGGTATTTGTAACCTTTGTCATTTTTAACTAATTTATTTATTATAACACGAGCTATTTATTGCATCATTTGCACTATACCTGTTATTTATTATTTAATGTTTATCCTTCTAAAACAGTAGGGTCACTTGTATAAAGAGCATAAGGTGGATGTTGGAGTACGGTGGTTATGTGATCAGATTTTATGGTGCTGAAAATATACGTTCATAACTTCTCCACCACTGTCTGAGAACATTATTGGACCTCTGTGATCTATGGAGGCCCATCTTTTTTTCTAACATTACTTACTTTATGGGGAATTATATTGCCATATGAGTAGAAGTGACTCATCTTACTGATAATGAGCTTTATAGTTTTATTTTTGTGTTTTTTCTTTTGATGGGAACTGATAAGGGGCAGAGCAATAGGTTGTATCATTCTGTACACATTTCCATGCGTGAAGAGACTATGGTGGTGGTGGTTTTATTTTCCTAGTAGTTTTGCTGTAATTGGGACTGCTGGGGAGTAAACCTGGGAGCAGGCTTGGAAAAACTCTCATTTCACTTGTTTGTGCCCCCCCAAACCAAACCAAACCAAACCAAGCCTTTTCCCACTAGGTGGGGTCGGCTATATGGATTTGTCGACGCCAATTAGATCTGTTTAGGGCCATATTCTCGGATAGATCTAGGTAGGCAAGATCATGTCTAATAGTCTCTTCCCAACTTCTCTTGGGTCTTCCTCTACCTCTCCTACTCCTAACAATCTCCATACTTTCACATCTTCTAACAGGTGCCTCCGCTGGACGCCTTCTAATATGACCAAACCATCTTAATCGGTTTTCTCTCATTTTATCTTCAATCGGTGCTATTCTTACTTTGTCTCTAATCTCCTCGTTCCTAATCCTATCTTTCCTTGTAATCCCGCACATCCACCTTAGCATCTTCATCTCCGTTACTGCTATCTTTTGACCAAGATTATGCTTTACTGACCAACACTCTGATCCATATAGTAGCGCTGGTCTAACCATCATCTTATAATATTTTCCTTTCACCTTGAGGGGGACTTTTCGGTCACACAAGACCCTCGAAGCACTCCTCCATTTGGTCCACCCAAAAAAAAAAAAAAAACAGAGCAATGGGTTGAATTACTCTGTACACATTACCATACGTGAAGAGACTATGATGATGGTTGTTTTATTTGCCTAGCGGGTTTTGCTGTAATTGATACTGCTGGACAGTAAATCTGGGAACAGGTTTAGGAAAACTCTCATCTTAATTGTTTGTGCCCGCCACCACCCCCTCCCTTTTTTTATAAGCAGCATTAACTGATTTTATTAAATAAATGAACTTAAAGATAATGCATAGAAAGAGGATGAGTGAGCCTCAATAAAAACCAGCATTAGAACATCATCTGAAATAGCAAACCAATCCCCCCTATTGGCAGACAATGGAATAAAGTTAAATTCTGGTAAAATGGAAACCCAAAATGAAGTTATGAATTGAATCCTTTCCCATATCTCCTCCTCCATGGCATATCTCTCTTCAAACACCCTTGAATTCGATTTTTTCCAATTGTTCCAAATAGTAGCAGCCACTGTCACTTCCCACATGACCTTCCCTCTCTTGTTGCGGCCAAAGCCACCACAATCAATTGCCATCATTTCCACACATGATTTAGGTGGAACCCAGGATAATTTTGCACAAGAAAAAAGTCTATGCCATAGTGCTAAAGCAGCCAGGCACAAGAAAAAAGTCTCTTGTTTTTGCTCCCTTCTCCTTTTTCAAAAAGCCCCCCCTCCCTTTTTCTTTCCCTTTTTTTTTTCCAATGCAAAATGTTTGAAGGAAATTAAAACTTTGGCATTTGGTTTTGTGTATGGTGGTTTTGTGATCGGATTGTTGTGGTGCTGAAAATATACATTTGTAACTACACCACCGTCCGAAAACATTTTTGAACCTCTATGATCTACTGAGGCTTATTTGTTTTTTAAACATTACTTTATGGGGAATTCTATCGCCATATATATATAAAAGTTGACCTAGCATACCTATATCAAGGCTATAGTTTTATTTTTGTGATTTTTCTTTTCATGGGAACTGCCGAAGGATGCAGAGCAATAGGTCAAATTACCCTGTACAAAGTACCATACATGAAAAGACTAGCATGGTGGTTGTTTTATTTGCACAGTAATTGGTACTGCTGGAAAGTCAATATGGGAACAGGTTTCAAAAAACTCTCATTCTGGTTGTTTTTGCCCTTTTCTCCTTTTCAAATAGTTTTTGCCCCTTTTTTTCCCCATACAGAATGTTTGAAGGAAATAAAAACTTCAGAAATTGGTTTGATATTTTCCCATTAAACTTGCCTTGGACAAGAATCTAACAAATATGTCAAACCCCACCACCAAAAAAAAGGTCCAGTGGAGCACTTGAGATCAAAGGCTTTATACTTTTGGGCAGTGGCATACCATTAAGCTTCTGTAGTTGTTGTCCTCTTCGGCCATCATTTCTAATTAGCTTTCACTAGGGTTGCAGCCGGCAAGTAGAGTTTTCCCCTTTAGACGGCTTGAGGCTGTTCTAGATGGCCATCTCCACTTTTGGCAGTTTTCACAATGCCAGTAGGGAGCCATTTTTTCTTCCTTCAGATGTCTCTCCCATTACCATAGCCCTTTCTAACTTGCACCTGAAATATGGGCTCAATCTATACCATGTTGGTATCTGGCCAATCTTAAACATATTAGAAGTGGGTGCATGTGTAATGCGATTATCATCCTGTTGGTCAAGAAATTAAAGGGGAAAATCACTTAATCAAGTGGAATGTTTTTGAAGGACCCTTTTCACCACTTCTGAAGTCGTGGGTTGTTGGTGACTACTAAAAAAAGGGCAAAAAGGTTTTACCAAATTTAGGCTTCATCAAATACCATGAATGTTTCCCTAAAGTAAATAATATAGATTATATGTCTTTGTGCAAAAATTCATTTTCTAGATTGGTTCTTTCAGTTTCGAAAAAGTTGGTTATATGCATGTACTGCATTCTGATGTTCTCTTTAGCATTTGTGGCTCATCTAAGGGCATCAACTTTTCTTTCTTGATTTATTAATTGCCGGAAGCAGACAAAGCCTTCTTTGTTTTGTTTTTTTAAGTGATTGAAAAATTGGGATGTGTTTATGTTTATAAGGATCTTGAGGTGAACTTTTTTATTTGGCATTTCTTTTGAGCTTCATGTGGTTATCTCCCTTCCCAGGTATGTAAAGAGCCGGAGCGACCAGCAGTTGAAATATGCCAATAATAATAATGGGTTAAGCAATTGTAAGCCTGAAGATACTAACAATGGCATGCCGATTGTGCCATGCGGTCTTATAGCTTGGAGTTTGTTCAATGATACTTACAATTTTTCCCGCAACAACCAGCGACTGGCAGTAAACAAGAAGAATATCTCGTGGAAGAGTGATAGGGAGCACAAGTTTGGAAAACATGTCTTCCCAAAAAATTTTCAGAATGGAACTCTTATTGGGGGTGCACATCTTGTTTCGTCTATACCAGTAAGGATTTAACCACAAACCATCATACATAAAGGATAGGATGAAAATTTGAAGTCAGTCTTGTCATTACCATACAAAATAGTTAGGCATTAATCATAATTACTGCTATGACCTTGTTTGTTTTCACTTTTTTGTTAAGTTATTGTTTTGATAAATAAAAAGGATTTATTCTAATAGCACGAGGGGACGCTACCCATGACAAAAAGGCCCAAGGAATGCCTAGAGATGCAATTCCATGCTGTCAACAAAAGTCAAAAAGTTCTCAAATCCGTGACTATTCCACTAGATAACCACCTCTACAAAATAGAGGGGGGAAGACACTCTTCATCATATGCACAGGAAATTTTATTGTCCAAAAAGATCTTCTATTTCTCTCATCCCAAATTAGGCAGGCTACCAAAAAAAAAAAAAAAAATGAATTGTTCTACGTACTTTCTTTGCAAAAAAAATGAATTGCTCTACATACTTTCTTTCTCCTTTTATTTAGAAAAAGAAGATACTTTGTATGGTTATAGGCATAAGTATTTAGAAATCACTGTGGTGGCGATAATAGGTTTCTCAACTTAAGTTGTTTCCATTGTTAAGGCAGATGTCCATCTGACTAACTATTATTAATTGGTAAACAGTTGAGTGACCAGGAGGACCTTATTGTTTGGATGAGGACTGCAGCTCTTCCAACCTTCAGGAAGTTGTATGGGAAGATAGAGGTGGAACTGGAGGAAAATGATACTATTCATGTGACATTGGAGAACAATTACAACACTTATAGTTTCAATGGCAAGAAAAAACTAGTTCTCTCTACCACTACCTGGCTTGGCGGAAAGAATGACTTTCTTGGGATTGCTTACCTCACCGTTGGCGGCTTGTGCTTCTTTCTAGCCATGGCTTTCACTATTGTGTATCTAATTAAGCCAAGGTGAATTCTTTTTACCCATCTTTCCCTTGCATTTTGTTGTGATTCTGACTTTTGTATGGTTAGGCTATGAATTGAGTGCTCCGATGCTAAACTCGCACTTCCCATTGTCCCTGAAATTATTAGCGTTGGTAGGCATTGAAATGAATTTTCCACTAATGTAATGTTAAGCCAGAAGCAGCTTACAATTGTGTGACCTCTTCTAATTGTGTGACCTCTTCTAATTTTGTGACCTTCTCTTTCAATTTTCCTCCTTCTTTTTCCTTTTTAGCGACTTAAGTTCTTTCCGCACTTAGAGAATTTGCTGGTGATTGATTGGCTGGTTATATTGAATCTGCTTAGTTTAATGACCCAGGCTTCAAATCACATGGAATGGGTGTGAGCTAATTTATGGGGTATGATGGGTGGTTAACTTTGGGCCCTCTCTTGTTCGGATAATACATAAATTTAAGTTATGTTTGAGCCCTCTCTTGTTACAATAATATATAAATTTACATTATAATATTATATACGTATTTCATGGTCTCAGAGTGCAGTGACAAGCATTGGATTTTGGCTTTTATCCTTTTTGTGGGTGAAAGCAACGAGTTTGAAACTAATTTGCTCTCTCTGGCTCTAACACAGGCGGCTTGGAGATCCATCTTACTTGTCATGGAACCAGAACCCAGGGGGTCACTGAGCAGCCCGTGAAGCATATTAAAGGGGATGTAGTTTTGTCTAAATGGAACGGCAAAATGTTAACTATATAATAGCATTTGTTGGAAGCATTGCAATAGTTGCGGAGTTGTGAATGTCGTGGGATTTGCCGAGACCCCGGAAAAAAAAAAAAGAGTTATGTATAACTTCAAGAATAGGATGTGGATCCTGTTTGTTTCTGTTGAAATGTTAACTACGTACTATAATTATGTATTGTTTTATATTTTCTGGTTCTTATTTGTTTATTTTTTGGTTTTACTTGTCCTTTTTCTGGGAGGAAAGCCCGGGCAGGCAATGGGCGGACCTATGGTGCCTCCGAAGCCCAATGGCAAGGATCGGGAACCTTGCCGTCTACATCTACATGGCAGAGTGTAAATTAGCTATAATTGAAGGTGGACTTTAAGCGGCCTAGTCTAATCGAACCAGAAGGACTCTTGACATTCCAGTACATTAGTCCTGGCTATAATTCCAAATACACCCCCACTACTTCTGGGTCGTTCCTCTTCTTAGTTGCTTTTTGTATGCTGCCATAGCCGTCGTATGTATTAAAAAAAAAAAAAAATGTTCTTTGTCACCTTCTCTTCGCCAAGTTATTCTGTTTGCTTGGATCGTTGTGCTGTGCCCCGGTACGATTCCTGCTGCTGCTGATGATAAAGATGGTTGGTCATCAACTTCTTTGAAATCTCTCTATCAGCTTTGAAATCTCTCTATAAACTTTGAAATCTCTCTATCAGCTTCTTCCCTTTTTTATTTTATTATTTTATTTCGTTGTCATATTTCACAACATCACTCTACCCACCTCCCAAAAAGTTATTCATAAAAAGTTCATTCTATGTCCGGCCCTTCCCTTCTCAAAGAAACCATCGACGCATGTTCACCAAAAAGCAACAATTTTATTACCTTCAAGTCCTCAAATCTTCGAAGGTTGAAGCTCAAGGATCCAAACGAATGATCCCTCCAAACGGGGCATAGGTTTTTTGGTGGTTATTGATACTACCTTATTCCAGAACTATGTCCAATCAATCATTCAAACCCCTCCGCCGTCAAAGAAAATTAAGGCCTAATTAACGAAAATTGGGTAGCCGCGTTTTGTGTCTTTTTTTTTTTTTTTGGTTCTTTTACATGTGTACGCACACATCCATCCAATTGGGACAATTTTTTGGGGCTTTTCAGTCATTCAAGGAGCCTAACAACAAATTTTAGCCTGTCATGAACACATCATTTATGATACAAAAAGGGATGAGACATGACGTGCATTGCGTGACATTTTATATTCATACAAAAAAGGGTATGCAGTGCGGTACCTCTTGCCCATGGTACATCTCATGTTGACTTTATTACTGTGGAAATTCATCTCAGGAAAATTTAGTACACTTGTTTAACTCAATACCAAAACCCAAAAAAAAGGCAAATGGGTTGGGATGGGAGCAACCCAACAAATTAAAAGTCCAAATATTTTTAATTACAAAATTTGCACTAATTGAATAAGAAAACAGAGGACATGAGTTCGTTAAGAAGCCGTAGCCTGCGCTGTCCATGCAGGTCATCAGCTACGTGGTATTGTTTGTTTATTATTTTCATTAGGAGGAGAGGAGAACATTGTTGGGGTCGATAGGCTCGCAGCTGAGTGTGGTGCTTGGCTCAGGTGGTTGAGCTTTCATGTTATCCACTCAAGACCTGGGTTCAAACCCGGGCTCCCCCTTCCCTTAACTATCCAAAAAAAAAAAAAAGGCTCGCAGCTGGTTAGTCTCTTAATTATATATCTTGGCATATATAAAATCTCCCGTCATCCGTAGTAGAGAAAGTGACACCCATCGTAGCCTGCATGTTCAGGAATTACCAAAAAAAAATAGAGATTAGCAACTTTTAATTTTAGCAAGAGCCTTTATTGCTCACAATTATTTTTTGGTTTGATGTACTGAGTGGCCCAGCGGGCAGGCAATACTTGCTAATAATAATAAAATTGATTATTACCATAATGGAAATTAATATGTAAATGTATATATATATATATATAGAGCATGGAAAGAGAAGGGATAAAGACTGACTTGGATCGACAGTGACAAGCATGGCGGTGCCTCCAAACTCACAGGTGCCGCCGGCCACCTTGGTTCGCTGCCAGTAACTGTTGAATGCGTAGGAAGCGTGGGCGAACAATGTGTTGGGCTGAAAGCATGACCCATTGGGCTGAATGGAATCGCAATCTGCTCCTGACCCACATGCATAATTCATTGCCTCTTGAATTATGGGATCCGGTACCGTCGGCTTAACAACGCACCACAGCGCCGTGTTTGGGGGTTTCCTCGGAGGAGGCGGCACCGAAGGCGGCGGATACACCACTGGAGGATGAAACACTGGCGGCGACGGCACAAACGTGGGAGGTGATAATGGCACGTTACCAAAAGGCGGGGCCGGAACCACATTTCCCGGTGGGCTTGGCTCAAAATAAGGAGGGCTCAACACGGGTTCGGTTGGGCTAGGTACAGGAGTTGGAGGACTGGGATTTGGGAATGGGCTTGGAACCCCAACCTGAGGGGAATTTGGAGATGGAAAGGATTCCGGTGGGCTTGGGACGGAGCCCGGAGGAGTTGGGAGTGAGGATGTGGAAGGCGGCGGAAATGATGACGAGGGTGGGAGTACTGGGACATTTCCATTTCCTCCTCCACTTGGGGGTGGGATGATTGAGGAAGGACTAGGAGGAGGAGGCTGAAGAGGGGTGAAAGGTGGGTAGACACAAAAGGGAGGGGCATTTTCTGGTAAGGGAACTGGGGCAAGAGAATCGTAAGGTGGCATGGAGAATGGTGAACTCACATCGTAGGGTTGGGTGTTTGGTGATGAGCTGCTGGTGGTAGTGGAGGCATCCAATTGAGCAGCAACCAGGTCCAAGTACTTTGATACCCGAATTCTCTTTGTGGGTTTTCTTATTATGATTGAGGCTGATGATCTTCTCTGATGGTGATGTCTCCCACTACTTCTTAGTAGGTGCATTGATCTTCTTGCATCTACACATTCAGTACCAGATCAGAAATTCACATGCACATATATAATAAAAGGACAATTCAATATATAGCTTTATAATGATCAGTAAATCCATAACGTGGCATTCCCCCTTGTACAATTTTCAGGTCCACGTGGCACTAATTAATTAGCTCAAAGCCTGATCCACTCTCCATCTAACCCCCAGGATGGCCCGCATGCAGCTGCTTTTGGGTGGAAATATATATATATATATATATGTAGTTTTACCTTTGCCAAATTTTACTTTGAATTCATTCGATGATATTTTACTTTAGAATTTTTAATCTTTTTTAAATAAATCGCGTCTCAAAAAATTTATTCTTTCACGAAATTTTTAAACACTACATCAGATTTAAAAACTTATAATTTTACAAATATAAAAATTAATTTCTTAATTAAGTATTTCAATTAAATATATGAAAATTCTTTAAGTAACCGAAATTCCAATCCCCATTCTTGAATCCATCAATTGTCCAACCAAACACAAGTGACATAAATATTAATTAGTAGCATGGCATACTAATTAATAGTGTCTGCAGCCAAATAATTACACATCGCATAGGTTAAAAGCAAAGATGCATTGCCAGTTTAATTAAGCTAGCGGTTCCTGAACATATATATATGCGCCCCAACGCATGCAGAGGAACAGAAACACTGACCATAAAATTTAAAAGTACGTATCTATAATAACAGTATATAATAAATAATGAATAAGAGGATTATTTTACTCGGGAACGAAGGGAATTGCCTACACGTACAGGAGACAAACTTACCACAATGAGTGAAGGAAAGAGCAGCGAAACACAAGTGGAGACCTACAATGAGTATTTTCAGTTGAACCCCGACTGCTTTCATGCCTATATATATATGTAAGTTGGAGTACTAGCTAGAACTGCTTATGCAGTAACAACAGTGCTGCTCCCCCCCCCCCCACTCAAAAGAACAAGAAGGCAGCGGGCAGCATGAGGGGCTAATTAATATAAGATATGTATAAATATGGAGGCAATTAAGGACAGGGCCAGATTTCATAGAATGAGCAAAGGAGGTTATAAGTAGGTAGAGGAGAAGAGCAACTTGAACAAGGATGATTTGGGCATAAAGATGATTCTTTCACTACCCAACTTAATTTGCAGTACGACTGCATGCGACAGCTCATGCTTGAACTTGGAGATGTGCAACTCAAGAAATCTTAAAAAGATATATGCATATGGGTCTATTTTATTTTTATTTTTATATTTTTATGGCAAGAAGAGCACCGCCAATCCATTCTCTTTCTCTCTTGCTAATTCCTATTGATGACAGGCATATATGCTTGCTTCGCATTGGAAAAAAACGAAAAAGTGCCCGGTTTTTCTTTTTGTTATTTTTATTTTTATTTTTATTTTTTGGCTCTTTTGTTTTGCTTGCTTTCCACTCAAGGGCCTCTCATCAACCACAAATTAAAGCGGCATTTGAAAAATATACAGCAGGAGGAGTGCTCTTGAATCCAGGCTGATGAATAGCTAGGACAAATTATATACATATATATATATATATATATATATATATATGTTTGTTCGTGCAAATTTAATCTATTTAGGTCATATACAAACATATCTATAGATTTAAATTAAGTGAAGTGACAGCCAGTAAAAGGTACGTGGACATGATAATTAATACAGTAATATAAAAGTAATTATTTAAAATTTTTAGCATTAATTAATAGTTCAAAGTTGCAACGAAATAGTTATCATTTTTTACACAATATACTCACATTTTTCATTTTTTTTTTTGGGGGGTAAAATTTAGCCTCAAATTAGAGTCGATCATGGTTCAATGGATCCTATAGGCCCGGCCCTGTTGACTTGCATTTTGAAAGTGTTTGAACTCTCGTTTATTAGACTTGAGGGGTGGCTTAAGAAAAAATTTGTCCGATATAAATTTTAGGATGAACTTAAGATGGGAACCATAAGTTTAGACTTGACAAGCCCTACTTTTTTTTTTTTTTTATAAAAAACTAAAATTAGGATGCATGTTTTGTGATGAATCACACTCAAATAAGATTCTAAACCCGAGTGATCGGGCCAGACGGGATTGGGCCTAACTAGAGTGCATTACACCCATAAAAAAACCCAGTCCAAATTCTAGTTTGTTAAGCTCTGTCTCAAATCTATTTATTTAAAATTCATAATTACAATTAGTTATTAATCAAACTGTTGTTGTGGTACAACAGAGTTGCCAGAGGAATACCGTTGATTAGCAAAGAATGTCGATATATAATGCAATCAATTTAGAATTGGTTCTTTATTCGTCTGTCATCGTCAAAATGGGGAAAGTAAATGGACTGGGGTTGGAACCGCCGTGCATGCCCTCCGCAATCAGGAGTGGAAATTTGCGTCATATATCCATACTTATATTGACCGGACAAGAGAATTAGTGGAAACTTCATTCTAATATACTGTAAAGCTTAATTTATATTTATTTGATAAATTTATACTTATTTTATATAAGATAATATGGAAAATAATTATTTGAATTTAACTTTATTAAAACTCATTTAAATTTTTTACTTAAAAAAGAATCAAGCTAAATTTTATATGAGAGCTTTAAATCACAAATTAAGAATAATCGCACAATGGCTCATTGATCGTTTAATTATAATAAAAACTTAGAGATGGGGAGATTGGAGCGTAGATAGTTCCAATTGAATATAATGTAATTTAGTTTAATTGTATACAAATTTATTCATAATTTAGAATAATATCGTAATTTGAATAACAAACCCAAATATTTTTTCTAAACAAAAATTCTAAGGATGAGATATTATAGTTTTTTTTTTAATGACACTTAAATTTATAATTTTTTCTTTCTTTTTTTTTTAATAGAAATTTCATGTGGAAGAATTTTTATTTTTAAGTGGAAGAAATTTTATGACGTTTTGATTGTTTTTTTCTTTTTTTTGACATTTGTAGTGAAAGCTCCTAGTGTCTATCATGCATCAATAACCTGTTTTGACAACAGCTGTATTGGTTATAACTCCCTACGCAAAAGTTCAATCTTTAAGCACCGTTTGGCATACATCAAGTTTGATTATTTTAAATATTATGAAAAATTAGTGTGCCAAACCGTTACTTAGATAAAGTTTGATGATTTTTATATGTAAAGAAATTAAAATTCTTTTAGTCATTGGAATATATGTGATTTTTATTTTTTTAATTAACGGTTAATTTATATATACTTTATTTATTATGTTATTTCTGCCAATAAAAATAAAATAACAATTCGTTGATGACCCTTCCCAAGGTGGGGGGGGGGCGGTTGAGAGAAATTTCTTGGTGTCCCGACAACATGTACGCCAAACGGATACGAATGACACCCGAGAATTTCAAAACTCGAGGCCTGGCCCCAGAAGTATTTTGGGCTCCCACGAATGGAGCCCACTAAGGGGTGAGTAGCAGAGATCGCATTTATGGATAGAGGAATCAGATCTCTGTCAGAGTTTGGTTTTTACTAAACAAACTCTCAAATTCTCTTCGTTACTGCTACTCTCTTCTTTCTTTTCATACCGACATTCTCCCGGATTAAATCTCGGATCAGATAGATAGATAGATCTTTGTTCAAATCCACAAAGGTACCTTAATTTCTTCTTGGATTCATGTGTCTCTATGTATTAATATTATATGATATGTTTACTGCAATTGGATTGTTGATCCCTTTCATTCTATTCGCTTCGTTTATGCTCTTATGGATTTTTGTTTTTGGATTCTTACTTTACTTCTGCTACTTTTCTTTACATTTTCTAACCTAAATTCGAGTCTACCTACTAGAAAAAGATGGATTCCTCAACAATGCTGTTCAACCAGCTCAAGGTTTGTTAATTCTTTGCTCCATTGCATTTTTATGCATATATATACACACACACACATTTCTCTCTCTCTCTTCTTAATTTATTGATGGTCATGGTGTTAATCAATCTTAAACAGACAGCAGAACCATTTTTCTTATTGGCGGGTCCCAACGTGATTGAATCGGAGGAACACATCATGCGGATGGCCAACCATATTAAGGCTATCACTTCCAAGTGCTATCAATCCCCTCTTTCTTAATCGCCATTTATGGGCCCTAGTTGCTTCCTTTTCTGCGTTGTAATTTTATAATTTTCGTTCCATCCACTTGTATAATCTATCTTTTTGTACAATTAATATTGGAGAATTTCGTTTGTGCTCGTCTAGACTGGGGTTGCAGCTGGTTTTCAAGTCAAGCTTCGACAAAGCCAATCGAACATCTTCCAAATCATTTCGTGGTCCTGGCCTTGCTGAAGGCTTGAAGGTAATACTCGATAGCTTCTTCTCCTCGTGCATTTTCTTTATAAGCCTGATGCAATAATATTCTTAAATGTGCTTCTGATTATTATAGGCTTGTAGATCTGCTCTTTGAATCTCCATTTTCACATGCAATTTTATACATTTTCCACTTCTAATAGAGATAAATTCTTCTTGGTTCTGCTTCTAAGTTGGAGATCAGATTTGGGTCCAGGGGTGATAATTTTTGACCACTAGAACCCCATCCCCTTAAACCTTTTGCCCAAAAGTTGTTATTGTTAGTATTTTTATTAGAGAGATTCAACTGTACGTGTGAGTGTGTGGTATTCATATTTAATCCCCTCTATATTTATATATTAGTTGGAAAAAATATTTACAACCTCATTGCCTTTCAAACTCGACTTATGCAACACAATTTGAATGGTCCTTTGGGAGTTTGCATGGCGTTCCGCATTTAAAAAACTATGACAGTAGATAGAACCATTAGGTAAATAGTAGCCTATTTCACAGATGAAGTTAGAAGATATGAATATTTCCATTTCAAATATGCCATTGTAACGTGGTGGAGTCCTCTATCATCCACAGTTGCCCCAGTTTTGGCACTAGGGGTTCACTTCAATGCCATGGAATTGCAATGGATCAACTAAGCCTTGAATGTGAAGTTTCAAGTATAGTTAAGCCAGTGGGA
The DNA here is from genome assembly GCA_019916065.1 of Vitellaria paradoxa. Taxonomy (NCBI): domain Eukaryota; kingdom Viridiplantae; phylum Streptophyta; class Magnoliopsida; order Ericales; family Sapotaceae; genus Vitellaria; species Vitellaria paradoxa. The sequence goes on from CM034239.1 coordinate 48,649,142, forward strand.
TTCCTTTAGTTCTTTACTCATTCATGTTACTCTTTTCTGGTTGCAGATCCTAGAGAAGGTAAAGGTAGCATATGACATTCCTATAGTAACTGATGTACATGAATCCATCCAGGTAATTTTTCGCTTTTGAAATGCCACTTCTATTGGTTTATGTTCATTTATATTCAATTTTGTGTGGCCATAACAAATTATACAACACTGCAGCACCCTTATTTTTTCTGCTGCTTTTTTTTTTTTTTTAAATTCACTCCTCCCCTATGTTTTCTAGTTTTCTGAAACAGTGCATTTGATTTGGCTACCACACAGCATGGCATTTCATAATTTTCCTTTTTAAAAATCAATATTCCTTTCCATGTGGACAAAGCTGCACTAATTAGTATTTTCCAAACACTAGGTGCCATTAACCCCCCCCCCCAAAAAAAAAGATAATAAAATAAATAAATAGAAATAAAAGAGAAAAAAATAAGAGAAGAAGAAGACAATGGTAGTTGTGAAGTTCCATATTTATTCAAAGTGTTTGTTAATATGGATGATATGTTGTTCTAACTTATAAACAATTTTTTTTTTTTTTTTTTATTGTATACAAGTTTATTTCAAATTTTGTTTATTCTTTATACACCATACCCCACAATGTGGGAATCTCGTGCATTGCGTTTCCCTTTATATGTATATTTTACTTGATAATAAATGGACCAATTATCTGACAGCCTCTTTCAATGATGTATATGTCCATGAGTTGTGCCAATATTTATGTACAAAATATTGTTATTGGTTCTTCTGTTGCTGTGCTCTTATTAATGTAGGTCATGGACTCATATTGTTGTCAGTCATCCTTTTGTTCTTCTGGAGGGAAGTTGAAGAAATTTAAGTAGCTGGTGTTATGTTGTACTATATTGTTGACCAAATATCTTGTGCTGGATTCAGTTTTGTAAAGTTTTTATGTACTTTTTTATATATATATTTTTTTCAAACATTTTTTGAGGAACTCGCTTGGGTACAACATATTTATGGAAATCTTTGTTTACATGTTTGCTTCTTCCATGCATTTTCTTATTTTTGTTTTACCATCCTTATTCCTTGTTCCATGCCAATGCTAACTTCAGTAACTAAAAGCCAATGTTCAACGTGGCGTGAACTGTTTCTGACATTTAAATTTTCTCAGTGTGAAGCAGTTGGCAGAGTTGCAGATATCATTCAGATCCCAGCCTTCTTATGTCGACAGGTTGAATTAATAAGTTTTAGTTGCCATTATAAGAAGTGTCATGAAGTAGATCTGAAGTTGTCTAATATCCCTATTAGTTTATGTTGTTCACAACCTCTTGAAATGACAGACAGATCTCCTAGTTGCAGCTGGCAAGACTGGAAAAATTATCAATATTAAGAAAGGCCAATTCTGTGCTCCTTCTGTGAGTCAAAGATTTTCACCCTCACCCACTACCAGTTATAATCTTCATAAATAAATTTGAAGGCACTTGATATATACAAATGCCTCTTTCTTGTCCCATTGTACAATTAACTATGCATATTTGCAGGTTATGGTAAACTCTGCTGAAAAGATTAGACTGACTGGAAATGAAAATGTTATGGTTTGTGAGAGAGGGACCATGTTTGGCTATAGTAAGTCGTCTCAGATTTCTTATCTATGCTATGTGCCTCTGGCTTCTGAAAAGCCGTCTTTGTTGTTTACTGTGATATATTGCTATTAAAAATGATAGATATGGACTTGCTAAGTATTTCCTGATTTGTACATAACTTGAGTGCCTAAGGCCTTCATGGGTCACTACAAAATGTAACATCATAATACCCTGGAGATGTGGCAGACTTGTGGTCCTCTTTTCTTCTGTCGCACCACTTTCATGGATTTATGGCCTGGGCTTTCTTGAATTTAAATGTGATATTTTTGCATAATCTACCGCAGTATCTACCATTTCCGTAACGTTTTTAATGTATTAGCTGAAGTTGATACTAGGGCGGCAGAGGCACACGTGCTACATTTGTGTAATTTTCCCTTTTCTTGAATATTCTTCTTTCCTCTCTCCCCTTTCTTTCTTTTCCATCTCTTCAATCAGATTGACAGTCTTCTACCGTCCCTCTAATCTCTTTCTACCCTATCTCTGTAATTGGATTGACAATTACATGGGACCATTGGGGTGTCAAGGGGTATTTTTGTGAAGCCTATTTGTGACACGATTTTGGAAAAAGGAATACACCAAGAGGCATTTTCCACATCTCCCTTTACGTATAATGATTGAAGTAAAAGCAATATTCCTGCTATTACTTATTATGTTTAAAGTCACTGAGGTATTATTGACATCATTTCTTTTTTATTTTGTTCTGCTAATATTTTGCAGATGATTTGATTGTTGATCCACGAAACTTGGAGTGGATGAAGGAAGCTAATTGTCCTATTGTGAGTATATTATTTATGCATTTTATATGACGATATATTACTGTTGGAATAATTCTTGGTACTGTTGCAAGCTGCATATATTTCAGTTGCGTACTATTTCTGAAGGATACAATTATTTGATTCTCACTGCAGGTGGCTGATGTCACCCATTCGTTGCAACAGCCTGCTGGAAGAAAGGTATGGATCCTTTTTGAGATTGTGTTTGAAATTCAGAACATTCGATGTTGCTAAAATTTTCTAAGAAGTATCTGAGGTTTATCTGAATAGCTAATTTTGGTGACAGTTTTTGTCCTCATCACATCAGATATTGGGAAAGACCTTATTGGAAATATATATATATATATATATATATTGAGAAACACATTTTTAACGCTGCCTCATTTGATTATTTCTATCATTATTGTTTTAATATTTCCCTGCCCAGTTCAGCGGTAAGATCTTTATCCACTAAAGTAGAAGTCACCAGTTTGATATCTCTCGACATTACCTAGCCCTTGGTTTCGAAGGGCTAGTCAGGCTTTCTTGCCAAAGGTGGAGATACCTGTATAAATATATATATTTACACGAAATGATTTCTCCATGTTTCTAAGTATTAGAAACACATATTGATTGGTTTGCATTGGGGACCGTTCTCAACTATGTGGAGTCGTGGATGATTGCATGCATGGGATAACATGGGTGCTACTATATTGTGAGGTAAAAAGGTGCTGCTTTATTTTTTTTATTTTTTTCGTGTGAAACATGAACATTTTTAAATTATGGATAAAAGTCATATTTTGGATTTTGCATTTTCTGCATTCTTGTAAGATCAATTAGAGATCAATCACGCCTTCTACTGTTTTCCTCACAGTCATCTCTTTGGTTTCACTAATATCTAATAGTTAGGGGGCCATTATTTGTACACTGGAACCTAAGCTTTTACTGAGTGAAGATCATGGGTGTTCCAATATTATATCCCAAAAAATTGTCTTGGCTGGTGATTTTGTATTCTTGAGTTATAGGTTGGTTGAAAGATTGGATCACGTGGATGATTTTGTAGGCATCCACATGCTGCTCTCTGTTTGTTTCTTTTCCCTTAGTTTTTACATACACAAACTTGATGGTTCATGCAGACACAACAAAGGATTCCCCCGTCCCTTTCCTAAAGCAGGAACAATGAGGTGTTGAAACACCTAGAAATAGAAACAAAGCAGGATCTTTTCAGGGCAAATAAAAGTCCTCCAAACTTCTAGATAATCATATTTGGATATGACATTGTTTTTGATTGGTATTGCGTGTGCAAGCAAGCCATTGACTTGGTTGATCACCTACATATTCATTGTGAGATGACTAGAGAGCTTTGAGTATGTGATAAAATTAGCTTTGTTTGGGGTTCAATGGGTGCTGTCTGTGCGCTATGGTTGACCTTTTTACAGTTGGAAAGGCGAAAGGCGAAAGGCTTAGGAAGAGGAGCAAAAAAAAAAAAAAAAAAAAAGGCATGACTTATTACTTAAGTTGGGGGTAGCGTAGCCAGAAATCTTTTGAACTAATCGAGGAACTTTCTATAGACTGAAGATTAGATTTTGGAGTCTTTTGCTAGTTTTCTACTCACTTTTAGGCCTTGTCTGGCACACCAAAGCCAACCAAAACGTACCAACTTTAACTAAATTTTTGTATTTTCTTCCAATAAAATTTCGCCACATATCACCTTTATATCAAATCTTTGTACTTTTATTGTACTTTTTGACCAATTTTTTTTCAACCAAACACACCCTTAATAATTTGGCTTTTCTTGGTTTAGATTCTGATCCTTATGTTGCAGTAACTAACTCTTTCTGGGTTTTATCACCTCCGATTAGTTTCAGATTGCTAATCAAAAATTTCTTTTGTATATTTCCTTTTGATTTCTACTTTTGTAATTGAGCTCAGTTCCTCTTTCTCAAATAGCTAGAAGGTGGTGGTGTTGCGAGTGGAGGGCTTCGTGAACTGATACCCTGCATTGCAAGGACAGCTGTCGCTGTTGGCATTGATGGAATTTTCATGGAGGTACACAATTGGACTCTCCTCTAACTAAAATTTTTAGTATCTCTGCAATCTGCATGTTCATTTCACTGTTACCTGTAATATTAGGTACTTAGGAGTATAAATGATAATTAGCAGGACGTGATAGTTCTCTCAACATATAGTACAACTTCTTGTCCTGAGTTATTGTTGCATTAATAAAAGCAACACGGGGGCCCGCCGAGAGAGAGAGCCTGTGATTAAAATACCGCAACGTTTGATCTCCTGCAAACCATCGAAGGGAAAGGTTGAGGGGTCTTAAGACTTGTTGACTCTTCTAGCATAGACATGGGCAAAATTTGGGGGGAAAGGAATAAGAGAACATTTAAAGAGACAATTAGGCCTTTGTACAGGCTGAAGAGTTGTTTTTTGTCTTTGTTATATGGCTGGCTTGAAGGGGGTAAGGAGATAGAGTTCTTCACTTTTTTAGATTCTGTGGATAGTTTGGAATTATAAAATGGCCTTCGGTTCATTTTCAGTCATATCCTCCTTTCCCGCTTACTATATTCACAGGTAGGTTTCTGAGTGTTTTTCTTCTTTTGTTTATTAGGTGCATGATGATCCTCTAAATGCTCCAGTGGATGGTCCAACCCAATGGGTAAGCTTCAGTGTATTTTTGCAGGTGCATGCACGCATATACCGATCCAGACCTCTAAACACCAAAGTTTTGATTTCTCTTTTTTGTATCCATATAAATCTCTATGTAGCCCCCCCCCCCTTCTTTTTCACTTCAATATAATAATTAAAAGATGAGAGAGAGAGAGAGAGAGAGAGAGTATTTTCATTGGTCTGCTTGGTATATATGCATGAGTTTACTTTCTTTTGGAAATCTCTTTATGCACAGAGTGGCCTTGATTATTGGGGTAAGCTTACTAACAGCTTACTAATAATGTTGCTTGCAAATGCATGAGAACAGCCTCTGCGAAATTTGGAGGAATTGCTAGAAGAGCTTATGGCAATTGCTGTAAGTCATTCTTTCTTTTCTGTCTTTAATTAATATGAATTATGACTGTTTGACGGAGAACGTGTCTTGACTGCAAACATTACTCTGAACCTCTAGTTCCTCTAGACGATTGTTTCTTATATGCTTGTTGCCTTTTGTTTTCCCAATTCCAATGCTAACTTATTTTGTGCGTGTGTTTTTTTCCTTCTTTTCTTTTTGAACCTTAAGAGGGTTAGCAAGGGAAAGCAACGGTTCAAAATTGATCTCACTCCATTCCGTGATTAGGAAGACAAGGATTTTCTCTATGGAAATTGCAGATAAAAAGGACGGGTGTTGTGGAAGTTACATCACTTGCCCCTAGAGGTTCCTGCTATCGAACTTGCCCCAAGAATGCAGATTGTATGAACAGACTTGGTGTGCCTTCTTTCACATTCACATCTCATATCCGAGAAACAGTTCTTTAATTAAAATGTAGTGAAAATTACAAGGTCAGGCAGAATGTAGTCGTGTGGTACCCGTAGATATTTCAGGTTTAAGGCATTCTCTTACGAAGTTGTCAGCAATGTAGCTGTTGTTTGAACTTTATGCAGAAGCTTTATCTTTCTTTTTGGGGGGGGGGGGGGGGGGTTGTTACGTGGGTGTTTTTTGGATTTGATCAATCCAGGAGAGAGTGTTCTTGATCCATCTCCTCTCGGAAAGAGTGGAGCTGAAGTCGATCCCTAACTTCAGCTGCAGCTGTCGGATTAAACGGGGTCGTTTTGTGGGAGAAAGGGCTGTCTGATGGCTGTCTTTCTTTTTCTTTTTCCTTCCCCCCCCCCTCAAAACACAAGCTGATTCTTTTGCTGGCTGTGTCCTGGGTGAGAAATAAAAAAAATTAAAATAATTAATTTTTTATTTGATTAAGTTAGAAAACAAAACAAAACAAAATAAAATAAATATTTTTAATATGATTAAGTAATTTTTAGGTGTGTAGTGATAAAATAAATAAAATAATTAATTTTTAATATACTTGTTAAAAAATATAAATATAAATAAAATTTATTCTAATTTTTAACATATTCTTTTGTACCAAACTAAACTTAAGCATTTTTTGCAAAATTTGTAAAAGTTTATTTATGAAAAATAATTATGTTTATTTAAATTATATATAAAACAAGAATTTGTAGTTTTACTCAAGTCCTGTTTGGAGAATAAAAAAATATAAAAATAAAAAAACATAAGATTATTGATAACTTTTACTATTTTATTAGGTGTATTTTTTTATTTTTTTTATCCTCTAAATAGGGTTTGAGTGGAACTACAAATTCCTATTTTTATATATAATTTGAATAAATATAATTATTTTTCATAAATAAATTTTTACAAATTTTAAACAAAACACTTAAGTTTAGTTTGGTACAAGATAATATGTTAAAAATTAAAATAAAATTTATTTATATTTATATTTTTAGTGAGGATATTAAAAATTAATTATTTTTATTTATTTATTGCATACCTAAAGTGTTGCTAAAAATTACTTAATCATATTAAAAATATTTTATTTTATTTTCTAACTTAATCAAATGAAAAATTAATTATTTTAAACTTTTTTTTTTTTTTAAATCTCACCCACGACGCAACCAGCAAAAGCATCAGCTTTGCCTTGAGGGAAAAAAATGAAAAAAAAAACAGCCATTAGACGACCTTTTTCCCACAAAATGTGCAACTGATGCGGCTGAAGTTAAGGGTCGACTTCAGCCCCCTTTCCCCTCCTCTCGAGTTTAAATGCGCTTTTTATTTTATTTTTGTGAATGTTCAAAAAACTTTTTGGGAAATTTACATTGTACAAAAATCGACGGTGACAAAACTATATCCAAAAATTGACTCGGTGTCGTTAGTGGAACTGACGACATGGCTGTCGGTAGTAGCGTCGACGACACCGTTTCTCTGACACCACAGACTGATGGAATTTTTTACCATCTTATCACTAACGACTGCTGAGCACAGCACACCGAGACAATTCTTCTCTGCACATTCAATTCTGCCGAGCATATTGATTGAATATAAACTAATTTATCTTATTGAATTAGAATTAAATAAAATATATATTTTATTTTATTAATATATTTTTAATAAATAATACCATTAGTTTAATTAATTAATTTAAATTAATAGAAATAATTAATTCATATAATTTAATCTAATAATTAATTTAATTAACATTAAATAAATTTTATTTAATTATTTTTAATAAATACATAATTAATTTACATAAAATATATTTTATTTAATCTTTTTTAATTTTTTTGAATATATTTTATATAATCATTTATATGAGGATTTTGGATTACGGAAAAATTATATTTTATACAATTATTTTTAATAAATAATATAATAAAATTATAATTTATTGTATTTTATATTTATTGAATTACATAATTTTTAATAAATAATTTAATTTAATTGTTTATGAAATATATTTTATTAAATTTAATTAAAATTTTAAAACTAATTAAATTAATATTTTATTAAAAGAAAACTTAATAATAGTAAATAAAATTGTATTTTTCAAATGTAGATTTTGTTTTCATTTAGAAAACACGGCAATAGAAAATAAAAAAATAGAAAACCTAAATAGGAAAATGACAGTGTTATTAAATGAGTTTTTAATATTAAAATTTTAATTTTAATTTTAATTTTTTATTTTTCTTAGGTATGATTTTATTTTTTATTTCAGTGCTTTTTTTTTGGAAAAACGATAAATATAGATATATTTTAAAACTAATTAAATTTAATAAAATATAGTTCATAAACAATTAAATTAAATTATTTATTAAAAATAATTGAATAAAATATAATTTTTTCATAACCCGAAACCCTCATATAAATGATTAAATAAAATATAGGGTAAAGTACAAAAAATACCCTTACAGTTTACCCTCAATATCACTTTGGTCCCACATGTTTCAATTGCAACAGTCGAATCCTTACACTTTTGGTCAAGCATCAATTTAGTCATTCTGTTAGTTAACCGTTAAAAACAACCGTTAGATTGAAAATGATGCTGAGGATAAACTATAAATGAAATTACCATTTTATCCTCAGTCTAACGGTTATTTTTAACGATCAACTAACAGAATGACCGAATTGATACTTGACCGAAAGTGTAGAGATTTGACTGTTGCAATTGAAACGTGTGGGATCAAAGTGATACCAAAGGTAAACTGTAGAGGTATTTTTTGTACTTTACCCTAAAATATATTTTGTAATTATTAAAAATGATTAAATAAAATATATTTCATATAATTTAATTATGATATTTTTTAAAAATCATTTAATAAAATTTATTTAATACTAATTAAATTAATTATTAGATTATACATATCTATATTTATCTTTTTTTTTTAAAGGCATTGAAATAAAGAATAAAATCATACCTAAGAAAAAAAAAAGTTAAAATTTTAATATTAAAAACCCATTCAATAACACTATCATTTTCCTATTTATGTTTTTTGTTTTTTTTTTTATTTTCTATTGCCATGTTTTCTAAAATGAAAACAAAAATTACATTTGAAAATACAATTTTATTTACTATTATTAAGTTTTCTTTTAATAAAATATTAATTTAATTAGTTTTAAAATTTTAATTAAATTTAATAAAATATATTTCATAAACAATTAAATTAAATTATTTATTAAAAATTATGTAATTCAATAAATATAAAATCTAATAAATTATAATTTTATTATATTATTTATTAAAAATAATTGAATAAAATATAATTTTTCGTAACTTGAAACGCTCATATAAATGATTATATAAAATATATTTTGCAATTATTAAAAATGATTAAATAAAATATATTGCACATAATTTAATTATGATATTTTTTAAAAATAATTTAATAAAATTTATTTAATGCTAATTAAATTAATTATTAGATTATATATATCTATATTTATTATTTTTTCAAAAAAAGCACTGAAATAACGAATAAAATCATACCTAAGAAAAATAAAAATTAAAATTAAAAATTTAATATTATAAATCTATTCAATAACGCTGTCATTTTCCTATTTAGGTTTTCTGTTTTTTTATTTTCTATTGCCATGTTTTCTAAAATGAAAACAAAAACTACATTTGAAAATACAATTTTATTTACTATTATTAAGTTTTATTTTAATAAAATATTAATTTAATTAGTTTTAAAATTTTAATTAAATTTAATAAAATATATTTCATAAACAATTAAATTAAATTATTTATTAAAAATTATGTAATTCAATAAATATAAAATATAATAAATTATAATTTATTATATTATTTATTAAAAATAATTGTATAAAATATAATTTTTCCGTAATCCAAAATCCTCATATAAATGATTATATAAAATATATTCAAAAAAAATTAAAAATGATTAAATAAAATATATTTTATATAAATTAATTATGTATTTATTAAAAATAATTAAATAAAATTTATTTAACACTAATTAAATTAATTATTAGATTAAATTATATGAATTAATTATTTGTATTAATTTAAATTAATTAATTAAACTAATTGTATTATTTATTAAAAATATATTAATAAAATAAAATTTATATTTTATTTAATTCTAATTCAATAATATAAATTAGTTTATATTCAATCAATATGCTCGGCATAATTGAATGTGCAGAGAAGAATTGCCTCGGTGCGCTGTGCTTGACAGTTGTGAGATGGTAATGTCATCACTAGTAGTGACGACATAGGAGAAAAAATTCTACTGCTTGTGATATTAGAGAAACGGTGTCGTCGACGCTACTACCGACACCCGTCTCGTCAGTTCTACTACTGACACTGAGTCGATTTTTTGATATAGTTCTAATGCCGTCGATTTTTGTACAATATTAATTTTTTAATTATATTGATGTAAATTTCCCAACCTTTTTCCTTGAATGTCATCTTGCTAGAATTGTAAATAAATAAAATGCGCTTTTTATTTTATTTTTGTGAATGTTCAAAAACCTTTTTCCTTAAATGTCATCTTGCTAGGATTGTAAATAAATCAAGTTATTTATGAAAAAAGGGTTCATGACTTGTTCATTTAATAAATAAATCGAGTTAAAAAAATTTAAACTCATAAAAATTAAATTCGTTTAGTAAATGTGATGAGCTTGAACGTTGTTCTATTAGTATCGTTAAGAGCTTAAGCTCATTTAGGATTTACATATTCAATTAAATAGTATTTATTTAAACTATAATTATATATTAATTATTTTGTATTTAAGTTATTATGTATTTTTCATTCTAAAAATTATACAACAATTTATTTAATATGTAGTTTAATAATTTCTATATTAGTAATTATTCTTTGAACTATGATTTGCTACAGTACAATATTTATATCTGAACTATTACTAATCAATTCAATGAATTTAAAAAATTTATTAATAACTCTGCATTGATTTATTAAACTATTAGAAAAATGCTCTACTAAATCTTATTATTTTTCTCGTGTCATATTGTAGACATGAAAAATATCTTCTTCAAATAGTATTATAAATAAATTTTGTTATTCACAAATAAATTTGGACTGAACTCACTAAAAATTTGAGTTCAACTAAGCTTGTTCAATTAAGTAAACGGATATATGCTTTCAATTCCGCGTTTTCGTATCTTCTCTCGAGAAGGAATGACCTAAGTTAAGTAAGTGATCATCATTTTTATCATCCCAGAGAGATAGTTAGACTCGCAGACATAGCTCTCTGTTGTAAAGGTGGGAAAGCTTTCCTACCTCGCATGAGCAAAGAGCAAGTAGCTTACTTACCTCAGAAAAAAGGGCAAGTAGGCCAAACTTCAACACAAAATTTAGATTTAACTATTAATAGTCCATTAGTAATATTTATATTTTTCTATTTATGTTTAAATATTTTTGTTTTTAATTTTTTACTTTCAGTTTTCATTTTTTATTTGAAATAAAAATAGAAAACATTCATGGTAATGTAATTTTATTTTAATAAATATTTAATTTTACTAATTTTTATAAAATTAATTGAATTTATTAAATATATATTTTATATTAATTAAATAATTAATTATTTTAATATTATGAAAAATAATTATTATCTTATTACTAAAATTAATTTGTTTTAGTAAAGTAAATTATTTTAAGATATAATTATTACTTATTAAAAATTTAATTGAATAAAATAAATCATTGTAATGGTAAATTATTTTAATAGTAATTTTAAATTTTTATTTGATTTTAATTTTTACTAAAGTAATTTTTTATTATATAATTATTATTTATTAAGAATAATTTTAATCTAATAAAATAAATAATTTTAATAATAAATTATTAATTTAATTTTAATTAAACAAATATTTCAATATGTAATTATATCTACTAAAAATAATTTTAATTTAATAAAATAATTTATTTATTCATAGATTATTATTTTAATTTTAATAAAAAATCATTATAATATATTATTTATTAAAAATAATTTAATTTAGTGAAATATTCAAATAAAATAATAAATATTACTATAATGCAGAACAAAAAACAAAGCGTTAATAATAATTAATATTACTATAATGCAAAACAAAAAACAAGGTGTTAATTGATACAATATTTATAAAAATAAAATAAGAGTGGAAATATGAATTTTTTTATTTATATTTTTCTTTTTCTAATAACGCGATTTTAATAAAATCTCCCCACCAATGTAGAAAAGACAGAAAAGACAACATCAACGGCCTGCGAGGACATATACGTAAAATCATCTTCCATTCAAATCTTGAAGTTAAGAAAAGGCGGTCTCAGAGCTCATTTCTCCATCTCTCACTTTTCTCGTTCTGGTGCCGACGATCGCTAGGAAAACTTGAAATTGTTACGGTTAAGGTACTCTGCAAATGTTTTTGTTCTTGTTTTGCGTTTTGAGGATTGATTCGATCTTTTTTTTTTTTAATATCATTTCCCTTATTTTTTTTCTCAAACCCTAGTCATTCTTTGATTTATATTTTAAACCTAGCTTTCTTGTAGACCAATTACAGACACCTAATTGGATGGGAAAAAATACGAGCAATCTTTTGTGCTACTTCTACTCGGGGAAAATTGGTTGATCATTTTGCAGAAATCCAATAAGAATTTCCATAAAATAGAAAACGAAAAAGAAAAGAAGGATGGTTGCCATCAAGGTATGCTGAAACCCTAATTATTGTTATTCAATGAAATTGTTTTCTCTGCCAGTGCATTAGTATTGAAACTAGTTTCTTTCTTTGTAAATCTAGGGAAAATCAAACACATTTGTGAATCGAGTGGAGGATCATGCCACCAGCAAGAGTGGTATCTCATTCATCGCTTTAAATTCTTTCATTTCATTTATTTGTCTACTCATTTGTTATGGTAAAACAGTTGGAGTCAGAAATTTCAAGGTTTCTCTGGAAAATGACAAGGTTAAAGTTCGCAACCGTGACTCCATAACTACTGCACGAAAGTAAGTTCAATTGAACGTGTCTTTGCATTACCCTTTTAGCTGATGGATACTGAATAATTAATATTATTTTTATTTTTTTGTTTTTCTGTAGTGGAACATCAAGGGAATCCCCTCTGCTGCCAAGGTCCGTCATATAACCATTCTTACTTCTGAATTTTGTATTTTTTAAATTGTTCACAGGCCTTAGATAATAATGCTTAAGTTAACAAGAGTTAGGATATGGCATGTTGATGCAATGCCAAGTAGCTGCGTGAGCCTTAGTTAGGTGTAGGCTTCCTTCTCTCAATTCCCAGATGATGGAATATCCAAGGATTCAATTTTACGTTTCTTATTTCCCACATATTTCATTGTTGTAGAAAAAATAAAGTCCCTTGCAGCCGAGCCATATGCAACTATTGGGCTTAGCTAATGCGAGCTTTGCTATTTTCTCATGTACCTTAACTGCATGTAACATAAATTCAGTTTCATTTCCTTTTGATTTTTGCCAGGCTTTTTGGTGACTAAATTGAATATGATGATCGTGTTGCTTTTAGTAGTTTTTTTGTCTCTTTAACAACATTATCTTTTATGTAGAAGGAAATCTGTCTCATTCAATAAAAGGATTACTCAGTCCAATGCAAGCAATTCAAAGGTTATTGTGATTTCACTTCTTTCCTTGTCACGGGCAAGATGATGTTTCTTGGGAGTAGTCTAGAGAATTTTTTGGAACGTATATTTCTTCATTAAGCATACATTTATTTTATTCTTCATTTTTTTTTTTTTGGATGTAAAGGGGGGTCTCAAGACTTCGGAGAACAGCAAAGCCAAGTGTGATGGTTCCTGTAAGGCCAATCTAGATCATGTCTTTGAGTTACATTGTTCTTGTTATGATAAATCTCTTAACATTTTCTTATCTATCTTTTAGTCAAAATTAATGTCAGAAGAAAAGTCTTGGCTGATGTCAGCAATCTTCGTGGCAACTTTTCGAGGAATGTAGTGTCTGATGGCTCTAAATCACTGTAAGTTCTTTTAGTTTCTTTGCGGCCTGAAGCATGTTTTCATCTAAGCTAGGTATTCTAGAAGATTTGAAATCCTGTGTGCTTTAAATTATGTAATATTGCTGATCATCACTCCCCCTCTGCAGAAAAGACAAAGAAAAGCAAAAAATGTGTGATGTCATTTTAAAAGTTTTTCTTTTTTATTTTTTGATAGAAGTTTTTTCGTTTTTCTTGTCCTTTTTTTTTTTTCTTTTCCTCATGTTGTAGGTCTAATTATGTAGGAATTCCTATGTTATAATGCAGGATGGACAAAGAGTTACATCTTTTTGTTTCTTGTTGGTATCCAGTGTTATAACATCACATGAATCACATGACAAGCATGGATTACGATGATTCAATACGAGAATGAGTGATATTGAAACGGATATAGTCAGATGATTTGTGTGTGTGGGGGGGGGGGGTTCTCAACTAAAAGGAAATTATTGTTCTAGTGGATGGGCATATAACTAGTGACTTGCACTCGTGCAAATAAACAAATGGAAAGTCGCAAGCGAATGAATGAATTGACTTCACTGCATTGTTGCTTTGTTTTTTAAATTCATTGATTTTGTATTGCTACTGTTATTACCAGCTAGTTGTCAAAGATCTAGTTATTCTTGATGTCAAGTGTTTAATTTTAATCATTATTCTTATTGATCATTTAATTTGATGTTTGTTCGGCGATGTTTGCACTTGGTTTTATTATGTATGTTGTCTAGGGTCTTAACGGATTCAGGCACAAGGAATGCAAGTTCTTCATCAAATCACCATGTGATGGTATGTTACACAAACCGAGATTAGATTTGTACTGTCTGTTTGCTTAATTTTTTGTTAATTGATTTTTTTGTTCAACTAGTTATGCCTTTTGTTTGTCACTGTTTTTAAATTTAATTCATGCAGCCAATTATGAGCTTATACATTCAGGTACTTTGTGTTATTATAAGCTTATTTTTACCATTACCAGATATTAGATGATTGGTTTAATTACCAAACAACTGAAGAATAGTATAATAGAACATTCAGGTACTTTGTGTTATTATAAGCTTATTTTACCATTACTAGATATTAGATGATTGGTTTAATTACCAAACAAATGAAGAATAGTATAATAGGAGTTTCCCTTCAGTCTAGCATTTGAATAATGGATGAGCAAAATAGCCATTCAGTATTCAACCCAGAATGGAAGTAAGCTCATAAGAGAGTTTTCTTGCTAATTTCCTTCTTTGGAAGAAAAATCCCAAACTGTCAAGCAGGTTTTGATAATTATGCCTACTTTTTAAGGATCTTATGGAGTATTCCCAAGGAATACAAGACCATGTTTGCAACTGTAATCTCCCCATTGTTCTATCTCTGCTTCATAACTAGAGCATGCAGCCGATAATGGAGATAGATAAATAGAAAGCGTGCAATGATAAACAACTTAATAGCCTTAGAATGTATAAACAGCCATATTAAAGCAATCAAATATTAGTGCCAGCCTGCTAACTTTGGCCTGCAAAAATAAAGTTCTAAACTTTGTGTTGGTAGGGAAAAGCAAGGGCAAACGTAAGTAAAGTTGTTTCTGGTAATCGCACTTTGAAGAGAGGTAACCATCTATTGTGTATGAAAATTTTATTTTATTTTCTGCTCAAGAAGTCGATTATGTGCTTTTCTTGTTATGGACAGCAGTTGAAACTAAAGATTTAAAGGTCTATGTTGATGACCTGAAGGGCAAGGGTCAGGACCGTGCATCTGTTAATACCAATGGCCGGTATATTAAACTTGGTTCAATTTCCTCCCATTAGTATCTTATTGTCTATTTTTGGTGGGGTTAATTATCTTTTATTGTTTTTTGCCAGGATAACTCTAAGGAACCCTCTGCCGCCGACAAGGTTTCTGGGTTTGCAACATATTTATTTCGTATATATGTTAGGAAAAAAGATTTATTATCTTACTGATGCAAGCTGTGCTGTTTATTTCTATTTGAAGGAAGTCTTTACCGTGGCAAAGCGGTTGGCCTGGCTGATATGAGTCATAAAAAGGTTTTTGTGGTTATATTATGTTTTATCTACCTTTTAAATGGATTGTTCTTCACTTGTTAGTTTTTCTACAAATGCCTTTTTATTTTTAAATTTATAAATATCCTTTGCTCATAGGAAACTGCTGAAAAATTGGAAAGGAGAATCGATATTATAGGTTTGCTGGTGAGAAATTGCTTTAAGCTTGTACTTCTTTTGATTAGTGTGTTACTGAGAACTACATTGATCAATATTATGCTTGCCACTGTTTGTTGTCTTCAGCGAAGGTGAAAGTCGGTGCAAAATATGCCAATGCTAGCAATGCTAGTAGTCATCTTTGGAGGAATCGAGTTAGTGATGGCTTCATAAATATGTAAGCAAAACTAGCTCTAACAACATATTTTGACAGCGTAATGTAATTGCACTGGACACTCAATACACTCAACATCTTTTAAACTCATTAGTTTCACTTTGGATGGAATCGGTGTTCATTTTGATGCTTTTTGCTCTGTGGATTAGTACATTATGACCTTGCCCTTTGTATAAGCTATTATAACTCTGCATTACATGGAGTATTAAGTTACTAGATTGCATATAGTTGAGTTATTTGTCCAATGCTATGCTTTCCCTCTGGTTAGTATTATTTTAGCTACAGGCCTTTTCTTTTATTGCCTATTGGAACATAGCAAATTCATTTAAGAGCCTGTCACGATGTAACACTAGTTTTTCATAACATATGAGTCTTACAAGGTTCTAAGTTCTAATGAAGGAGCATTGCATAGCTGTCAGGTGATCTAGAATGGACTAAAAGGTTTGAATCAACTAAGTGGGGAAGGTCACAGAAAATGGTAGTGTGAGCACTTTTGAAGCATTAATTGATCGAATTTAGGCACGGAAAGTGGTAGTGTGAGCACTTTTGAAGCATTAATTGATCTAATTGAGGCTTCTAATTGCACTGGAAAGGAAATGTAAGAACTCTCGTGAGCTTAGTTCTTCATGTTTAAACTGCTAAAATAACTTCACAGCTTTGTAATATCAGACACATTTATGGACTGTTTTAGCCATGCTTCATTTTTTTGTTGTTGATTTTGTGGATAATGTGAGCTAAAAAAAGGTTAACTACTTAGGTGAATAATTCGATAAGATTGGGACTATCTTGACTTAATGTTGAAATAATGGCATTTGGTAATGAAACAATGAAGTTGCACCTGCATTTATAGGAGTATACTGTACATTTTACTTTCTTTGTAGACATCCATACCCTTTCACTCAAGTACACAAATTGTTGCATGTTTATTTCACATGAGAGATAAGCACTATATGTGAGGTGTAGACTTTAAAATTGTTTTTATTTATCCATTCTATTCTTCACACAAAAAAAAAAAAACTTCACAAATGGGTTTTTGGTGAATTCTCAAATTGAATCCCATATGAGGTGGTTTATATGGAGAGCAGGTCCATTGAAACCCCCCCCCCCCCAAAAAAAAAAAGAACAAGTATAGTATCAATTAAAAGACCTGCTGCTGTTTCCTTCGGCAGTTTTCTAATTTTATTTCGTACTTCTTGTGATCTAATTTTACTTTTTAAGCTGTACATATAATTTTTTTTAATTATTAAATTTATTATGACAAATTGTTGACTAAAGCTAATAGTTCCGTTTGTTTATATGTCTGTTTCTAGGGCTCCGAAAATTCAATCTGAGGTGGAAGCCCAATCTTCTTCGAGAAAACATGTCAAGGTATCTAATATCTATATGCAGCCTGTGTGCTCTATCACTCATCTTTTTCTCAACTTCAACTTTCTGTTCTACATTTTGGTGTGACGTTATTGTCCATATTTTAATATTTCATTTGATCTAATTTTAAATAGAAAAATATTCTTATTTGTGCACTAATTTTCCTTCTAGACTACCTTGCAAAAGAGAAAAAATGGTACATGCAACATGTGGTTAATCATGTGATATAGAGATAAATAATCGAAATCTTCACTATTACATGAACAATCCACTATCTCATGGTATTTGCCAACCAAGTGGATTACATACTTCGGCCATTTCCTTCAATATGATTCATCCACTCAGATTTTTAACTTTTCCTGCAGTGAATCAAGTACATAACTTTTCATGGTGTTCATGTTTTTTTTTGTGCTAAAATACACTATATTCTTCTATTTTGCCTTTAATCTCACTTATGGGCGGCAATTTTGCCCCGCCCATCCTTAATCATATTTCAAGGTACTTTCAATTTTGCCACTTTGCCCTTATATATTTGATCAAGTTCTAATGACGGAATTTATAACGGAATTGAAGAGGTGATGTTGGAACTGGATTAAATGTCTAGGCGGGAAGTGCATAGTTGGAAGGACAAGTCTAAAAATGGGATTTGTGGTAAAGTATAAGGGTGTTAGCTATATTTTACCCTCTATTTATTTATCTATTATTATTTTTTAATTTTTGGGGAGGGGGTGAGGATTTAGCTTTAATTTTGGTATTTCCTTTTGGAATGATTTATGTCTTGGATGGCCCTTATCTATTAGGGTAGATAATTTTCATCCATGTCGTGCTGGCTCTTTTGTTGTATTGCCTGGGGTATGCCCTTGGATGGATGTATTATTTATTTCTTTCTTCACACAACTTCTTGCTTAAAAAAAAAAAAGGCGCATGCTTTTGCTTCTCTATAGTTTGTGCATTAGATTTTCACAATCTAGATCCCATAAATTGTGATTGGGTTCGGATTGTGGGTTTTTTTTTTTAATCACTTCATACAGTTTCAAAATTGGAAAATTCCATCCCTTAAATCCACGAAATTTTTAAGATTTGGTTGTCCTGCCCTAATTAAATGTCCTTACTTTTACAATACAATTTTTTCTAAGCTGGAAGTGTTAGTTACTTCAGCTCATGGACTGTATTGTTTGATAAAGTAGCCTCAAAGTTGCTCTCCACTTTCAAAGGTAATACTATATATCACTATAGTATAGGACACTTCTTTCAAATCCCAAAACTTTACCATAATCCTTTCAGAAAGCAATTACTTTTGCCAATGAAGAAGCGATGTTCTAAACATTTTTGGGTTAGCCATGCCTCTACTTTGTCTTTTCCTGGAGTACAATAATAATCTGGTCACAATTATGATTGTCCAAAACTATGTCTTCTTGTTTTGTTTGAGGACTCCTTATAATTTTGAAAATAAAACTTTGTAATTCTCACTAGGGCCAGTAGAAATTTTACCTGTTTATTAACTTGAAGGTCTCAAGAATTAGTTGAGGTACGCACAAATTGCCAGACACCCTGAGTTATAAAAATAAAGAATAAAACCTCGTCATTTTCAAAAGGAAGTACTCTTTTTTGCAAAAAGAACTATCCTCTTTGTTGAGTATGATTAAATTCTTCTCCCTTTTCTCTAAAATGAATTGGATTTCTTTCGCTTCAAGGAGCTGGAAACATGTAACAAGGTTACTACTCTCTTCTACATTTGTGTCTTCCTTAAACATGTGGTGGATCGTTCTATAAGTGAATTTTCCTAAAACTTGTGGCTGCTGCCTTTAGTGTTTTTAAAGTATAAGGACTGCTGTTGTATGCATTTGTAGTGTTTCAGGCTTCTGGTATAGTTGATATTTTGCAGTCTTGTTTGGGTTGCTTTTAATTTTTTGTATTATGCCTCTTATCTGTGATTGATACAATATTGGACATTATCTTCAATGGCTTTTGTTGGTTCATTCATGTACAGCATTTCAACAATCCATAACATTTTACCGTCTGGATAAATTCTAAGTATAGTATGAAAGTATTTTGGTCTTGTTTCTGCCAGGACATTAAGTTCAATTCACATGTCAAATTATATGCTTTGTCTTTCCACTGACTGTGTTAAATTTATAACCCATGTCATTTGATGATCCAGCCAATTGTGAAAACAACTCACAGAGTTTCCAGTACTAAAATGACTCTAAAATCCAATTGCACATCTAGTGTGAACAAATCAACTTCAGTTGCTGCTATCTCATGCAAAAGAAAGGACAAAACACTGACTTCTTTATCCAAAAAGAGTGCATCAAACACTACACAAGAACACCCTACTCAGGAGTTTCCATCTGATTGCAATAGCAACTCAACTACAAAGGTTTCAGTTAACTTCACCACAAGAAAACCTCATCGCAGGAAATCTTTTACTTCTCTACTTATGGAAAAATCAAAGGTTGATGCAGTTTCTATTTCTTTTTTATTTATTTGTTCTCTTTTTTTCCTCTTGTTATGCCAATATTGTCTGTGGTTTTATAAACAATTGGCTTGTTTTTTATAGCAGCTACTGGAACATGGTGGAGTTATGAAGCAGGAAAACTTACCAAATATATATGATGATTGCAATCACTTGGAAGTTACCGAATATGTAGATGAGATCTATCAGTATTACTGGGTTATGGAGGTGATGTCATATTTCACTTTGTGTATGATATTTGCTGGGGTCTCGAGCACTGGGTTGCCCTTTATACTCAACTCAACTTAGCATTTTCCTACTAAGAGGCTTATCCAATGGACCAGTTCACAACCATAAATTTATATTTCAGAATATACAAATGCTTGAGCATATTATTTTGTAAAATTTCTGGAATGTCATTATGTCAATATGCGCACATGTAATCCTCCCAAAACCCCATTGTGGCTTGATAACTGGGTTTAGCTTTATGTTTCTTGTGTCTAATAATAACACAAACAGTAGTTTAATTAAGCTGATGAAATGCTTTGCAGAATTAAAATTTATGTTATGGATATAAAGTACCTCAAAAATTCTAGGAAATTATCATTTAAAGGATGAGTATCATTGATATAATAATTGGCGAGTGTTTTTCTGAAGAGAATGCTTTAGACATTGTTAATAGCCACATGTATTACAAATTTA
Organism: Vitellaria paradoxa; assembly: GCA_019916065.1. Lineage (NCBI taxonomy): Eukaryota > Viridiplantae > Streptophyta > Magnoliopsida > Ericales > Sapotaceae > Vitellaria > Vitellaria paradoxa. The sequence continues at coordinate 48,669,907 of CM034239.1, forward strand.
CAAGAATTATTACGGAGTGGGTGCTTTTGTAGTAGAAATTTCCTGAGGTCCATGGTTTCTAATAGCTTTAGTGTTAAATTGGGGTTTCCCGGGTACGAAGGCACCAGGCAGACTGATCATGATGTCTATCTTTTTCTCAATTCTCTGCCCGTTTCTTGCCTACCATGATAACGTCCATCATTCTATTTGCCAATTTTGGGCCTTTTGAGTCTGTGTTTCTGTTTAGTTTTAAAAATTATAATTTGGAAATGGTCTTCGTACTTTCAGTAGCTTGACTTTTACCCTTGTATATACCTACTACAGGCACAGAGTCATTCTCTGCTAAATTACATGGCAATGCAGACAGAAATTACACCTCAATTGCGGGGCATATTGGTCAACTGGCTAATTGAGGTGCACAACTCTGTTTTAATTCATTTCTTAGCATCTCCCTGGCTCTCTCTTCACTGCTTTCAATGGAAAACACTCCTGCTAGTTTTCTTTTTTCTAAGTTGCACTGTTACCCTTGTTACAGGTTCACTTAAAATTTGATTTGATGCAAGAAACACTTTACCTTACCGTCACGTTACTGGACCAATTTCTATCCTTGGTTACAATCAAGAGAAATGAAATGCAGTTGGTTGGTCTTACTGCACTCTTGTTGGCGTCAAAATATGAGGACTTCTGGCATCCAAGGGTAAAATTTTGCATGTTCAAATCATTTTGTTTTTTATGAATCATTATTTGCTTAGATGTCTTCTCCATTGGCTGCAGGTTTTGGAGTTGCTTAGCCTTTCACCAGAGACATACACAAAAGACCAAATGCTTGGAATGGTATGCACATGCAATCTTTTGTATCTCTTTGCCAATGGTTGGATTTCTTTTTCCATGCGACAAGATTCCTGTAATTGAGTTTATAAAAATACCTGTTTCCACTAATGTGTGAGTTATGTTGCCTTTATATATATATATTGAGAATGGGAAGTGCAAAACCGGGGTAATGTTTTACAAATGCATGTCCAAAATGTACTTTCCTTTAACACTGGTTTGCCTTCTGACAAATATAAAGTTATTGACATCTGTTTAAAAACTTTTCAAACTAAAACAAATCACGGTGCCTATATTTCCATTTCTGGATTTTATGTCCCTTGTCCTATATGTGTTCTTATTTTCTATTTTTGGCAGTCTTACTTTTATGTGTCAAAGTTTGAAGAGTCAAGGAAATTAATAATCAGTTTTTAATATGCCCTCCATGTCCCAAGAAGTTCTTGTATTGACATGGTCCAATTTTTTGGCCTTTTTTCACTTTTCCTCGACTATGTGCATGATTAACCATGTCACATAATTTGTCTGAGTAATATTATATTGTACTCTTTTAATTTCATCTTTTTGTGAATTAAACTAGACAATTACATCTGTTCCCAGGAGAGAGCTATCCTAAAGAAGTTAAAATTCCGCCTAAATGCCCTACTCCTTACATGTTCATGCTGAGGTTTCTTAAAGCTGCTGAGTCTGACACAAAGGTATGTGGGCAAACCTTGTAATCAAATATTCTCACAAAACAAACCTTTCTGCTCAGTTAGATGAGGTTTTTCTAAGGGATAATGTTTCATTATATAAATATATTATATTATATTATATTTTAATGTATCACGAAGTCTTGGTAGTAGAATTCATATACTTGATGTCACGAAGTCTTGGCAGTAGAATACATATACTTGATGATCAATTTGACGTAAATTTGAAAGTTGGACGCCAGATATTTGAAGTCATATGAACTTCTCATGTTCTAGTATCCAGTATGAATTCTCTGTTGCGTCGATCGCTAATGCTGCTTTATAATCTGGGATTTCGTGCCAGCTTGAACATCTTGCATTCTACCTCATTGAGCTGTGTTTGGTTGAATATGAAGCTTTGAAGTTCAAGCCTTCATTGCTATGTGCATCGGCTGTATATGTTGCCCGGTGCACGCTGAAAGTGACTCCAGCATGGACTCCCCTGCTAGGAAATTATACGCGCTACCAAGAATGCCAAATCAGGTATGTCATTTTAGATTAAATTTCTGTAAGTCTCTTTGTGGATTAAATTGATTGTTTATTGTTTGATTGCTCCAGGGAGTGTGCAGGGATGATCTTAAAATTCCACAAAGCTGCTAAAACAGCAATATTGAAAGTCACTTATGAGAAATATACTAGTTCAGATCGTAGTGGAGTTGCTACCATAAAGCCATTGGACGGACTCCCCCTCCCCTTATGATTTGAATGATCAACAATCTGTTTATCTTACAACATGCATCTACGTAACAAACATGTGAATGAAGTAAGTTGTCCTCATGTAGTTTTATTTTTGGCCTGAATGTTTGCTGAAAACTAGCATAATCATTCTGTTGATCTTTATCTGAGAAATCCATTTTTTTTTAATTGTTTCTCGAAATGCGGCAGGAAATTATGATACTTGGCAATTACCATGTTGAGTCTCTGGTGCACTAACTTAACATCCGGGATGCCTCCTTTGTTGCAAACCTAGCAATCCAATTTGCCCTATATATGAATCACTCTGATGGAAGTTCTCTTACCAATTGCTGAACCTGTTTGTAGAATTTGGAGAGTGGCGATGGATCTGTAAATCATGCAGAAACTACCCAACTGTTTACAAACATTTCGAATATCAAGATGTCTGTACATTGTATCAAATATCAAGACCATGATATCCAACCATGCATACTGCAAGCCGCTAGCTTGGATGTGTCAATTCCTGTTCCTGTTGCTGAGTGTTATCTATTACTAGTTTGTTGATTGATTGAAACATACATCAAGGATCTTCTACTTGATCTTTTCTGGTTCTGTTCATAGTGAATCAGCAAAATTTTGATGAACTTACCAAACATATTCGAGATATCTTTTGTTATATATTGTTTGCAAATGATATTGTATTTAATAGATGAAACCAAGTTTGGATTTAATTATAAGTAAGAAATTTAGAAACACACTTTGGAGTTAAAAAGATTTTAGAGTAAGTGACATTAAAACTATGAAAGCATAATGAAAATTGAGAATAAAGAAGCATCAAAAAATGATCTCAATTATCCATGCAAGCAGAGGGATTGAAGATAATATTATCAATCAGTGTTTTAACGAAATCATATAATATTTATGAAGCTAAAAGAAAAATTTATAAGACAACTCTAAAGTCAACTATATTTTATGGTACGAAATGTTGGGACATTAAGGAACAACAATCTTATAAGCTGAGTCTGGCAGAGATGGAAATGTTAAAATATATAAGAAAATATATGATACCAAATGAATATATTTGAAAAAAAAAAATTGAGGTAGCATTAATAGAAGATAAGATATGACAAAATAATTTAAGAAGTCCAGTCCAACATGGACATAAAAATGCACTAATAAGAGAGTGCTTGGACCCAAATAGAAAGTGTAAAAAGGGGAAAAGACAGCAAAAAATAAATTAACTGATATTATGAAGCGTGACTTGATTTCCAATAACAAAAGAAAATATAACACTTCAAAAATAAGGATTCATGTGCGTTGTAAACTAACTAGACCAGTTTGGGACTAAATTTTAGTTGAGTTGAACAATGCAATTTATTTTTTGAACTATTTGTAGTTAAAAAAGAAGAAGAAGAAGAAGAAGAAGAAGCAGAAGCAGCTGCTTTAGACCAAAAGATGGTGACGGCTATTTTTTTTAACCATGCATGGTAAAGGATATTAGTTTTACCATGAACTGTTAAAGTGAATTAATCTTGTAACTGATAAACATCATTACCCTCGGTTCCGGTTATGTTTTCTGTACTCCACAGTCAATCAGAAAGCCCCAGCTAAAATAGCGGGGGAGGCTGTGATACAAATGTCGAGAAAAATCTGCAGATGCTTTTATGCATTTGCTAAAGGGTTGAGGAACAAAATAACTAGTTCTCACTTGTAAGGATAATGCGGCCAATTAATTCATCAGTGACAACTAGGCGAATTATGATATATCAATCATATGGCAAGCCACAAACAATTGAGGTTAACAGTCAAGACTTTGTCACATACGGCTTTGCACTTGTGGTCCTTTCAGATCAGCAAAGGAGGCTTTTCATGGTAAAATTAGACACAGCAAGCCTGGAGAAGATGTTTAAAGGAATAACAGAAAGGTAATTTTGACTACTTCAGTTCAGCAGCTCAGTTAAGTCTAGACAATAAATCTGGCAGGTACCCCATCTTAGCAGAAAGCAGAAAAATTGGATAGCTTGACCAGTGAATGTGTTCAAATTAAAGTACAATATTGTAGCCAGGCATAGGCTGCACTGGCATGCTTCTTATAATAATAATAATAATGGTGATAATTGAAACGGAGGTTAACTTGGCAAAAAATCTCAGATAAGGATACTGCACATATATATTTGCTAAAATAGTTAAGGACAAAAGGAAACAAAAAAAAAAAAAAAAAAAGGAAAGAAAGAAACGGAAGAAGTGACAGTTAAAATCTTCATTCATGCTATGGGTTAACATTGCCAAACATGTAAATAAGCAGTCATTTTAATACTCCAATGCAATGCAATGCAACGCAAGCAATCAGAGCAATGCCAGCCAAGGTAAGACCAAATTAATGGAAAGGAGATAAGAAAAATGAAACAGATAATAACATGAAATGAACCATAGTAGAATGCACACGGAGATGATTTTGCATGTCCAAATCTAATGAGCTCAGCAAGTATGCCAAAGCTTCACTGCCTTCCAACCAAAAAACATCAATTTTCCATCGATGAACCATCACGTTGTACATTGTATAATACAGTGATCTGTAGAAAAAAAAAGGTAGTAGGTTGTATGGTAATGGTATACATTGGGAGAGGGGGGGGGGTGTATTAATTTTTATTTATGAAGTAAACAAGGTCTCTACTAAAGACTAACTATGAACAAGCAACAATTATCACGTACAGTTAAGTGATGTTGGCGATCCAAAGTCTCTCTTACCGCCCTGTAGAACTCCACCCACGAAGATGAATAAGGGTTGACATCCACAGGAGGAGGAGGAGGAGGAGGACCCCACAAGAAGGTGGGATTTGGACTGGCGGGGCAGGCAGCAACCAAGTCCAGCACGGAGGCTGCTGGTTTGAGAGGTTGGGGGAAATTGAATGCCAAATTATCGACCTTGTGCTCGTAAATCTTGCCATTTCGATCCAATTTGTAGCGGGAGGTTCCCTGAAACTGGCCCTTCGCCTCCCAAGGAACTCTTGGAACACCCCTCAAGTTCCACCTTATCAAAATCACATTCTCAGAAGGCTGCCAAATCCTGAGAACCTCCAGCCCAATTTCCCGGAACAGAATCCGTCCGTGAAACCGCAGAGCCCAGAAAATCAATTTGTAGTTTTCGATGCCAGTGAAGGTGTTCAATGGGTCCGCGAAGGTTATGTCGTCCCTGCCACCCATTACCAAGCAATGATTATCAAAACTAAAACCCTATAATTTCTCAGAAAAAATAAAATTGAAAAAGATTGAAACTTTATTACTTCCAAACTCCGGGGAATTCAATTTCAAATCCGAGGAGAGGAGATAGAATCTTAGGATAGGGGAAGGATACCTGTAAATGTGGTAGTTGAGGTCTTTGGTGAAGAGCAAGGGCACGTCTTCTCGAAGCGTCCGTACAGCGAGGCCGAGGTTGACGTAGAAGTCGTTCTGCCGTTGATTGTGGTGGTGGGTGGTGGAAGAAGATAGGGATTGATCAGTCTGAGCAACGCGGAGTGGAGGAGGGATTGGTTCGAGCTGCTTTGGGAGAGGAGAGGAGGCGGTGGGTCTGGTAAGAAGAAGAGGAGAAAAGGAAGAGTGGTGAATGTTGTTGGGTCTATAATCTTTGTATTGAAGGATCATCAGAGTTGGACAAGATATATTCTGCACAACGAAAGCCATCATCCCTCCTCCCTTTGCGCTGTCCGCCTCTATTTCTATTCTTTTCTCTTTCAATTAGAGTATCATGCGAGCGAGAGAGAGAGAGATCTTCGTGTGTCTCCAAATCTTATTTGGTTGGGAATGGGATATTTTGAGTGGCTCTGAGAGTGGCCATGACTACAGGAGTGTGCTCGTGATGCTCCCCTTGAGCGGTTTATTTATTTATGGACCAAAATTGGCCTACCCTTTTTTTTCCCCTCCTTATTATTCTTTCTTCACGTGTTCTATCTAGTTGGAGCCCCAACTATTCTACTTTTCCCTAGATAAGACAATTTAACCTTGGGGAAAAAATTAATTTTACTATATTTTTAGCCTTCTATATTTCATTTTTTTAATGGAAAAAATAAAGTGTATTTAACATTTTTTTCTTAATTCGATAGTAATAAGAACCATATTACTATTCCCAAGTAAGGAAAGGAGGAAAGGAGAGGAGAGCGAGTGCGTGCGTGCGTTTTTTTTCTAGAGATCCAGCTGGGACTTGCAGTGGACTTCCCTCAGCTATTGGATTAGTGCCCTGTGCATGCATGACCAAGAATCATTGTAGGGTGCAGTCACTGCAGGCTTCCTCACGCGGAGGAAAACTATTGAAATGTACAACCCTATCAATTTGAAAGAGAACAATTATAAACACCAGCAATTAGATAAAGGCCGTTTGGAAGTTTAATTTTTATTAACTTTTGACATTTTCTGTCAAAAGTTAATAGTTAAAATTTTTGATATGTTTGATAAAATAAGTAATAATTTTTAATAATTTTTGGTAATTTTTAAGTGTTTGATAAATTTCTTGGCAATTTTTTGTGTATTTAGTAAAAATTTTGGTAACTTTTAAGTTAAGAAAGTTACTGTAACTGAGCAGAAAAGTGATAAAAATTAGTATTTTACCAAACACCAAAGGAGGAAAAATTGATTGATTTTTGCTGAAAATTGGTTCACCAAACAGCACCAAACTTGAGTTGACCTAAAAATACATCCTCCAATGAATTAATAAAGGTGATCAAATTGAGGTTTGAAAAATTATATATATAATATATATATACATGATCATGTAGCTTAGTTAATTTGTCAAAAAGCATTAACTAGGATATATATATATATTATGGTGAAATTAAACCGAGATTAAAGTCTTTAAACTGCCATTTCTCTCACAGCAAAATGGCATAATAAAATTTTACTGCAAGGAGATAATGAATCAAAAAAAGAAAAATCAACCCAAGATTGATGGGCATGTGACAGGTGGGATTGAGAGTCATGCAAAGGATAAGGCAATTGAATCTGCACAAAAGTCTGTCTGAGGAAAAAGCAAAAAAGAATCCATATGAAGTCTAAGTCCTTCTAAAGAGGATATTCTGTAAAAAACTCCTCTTTGAAGAATATCAGAGGAAACGAGCTCATTCTTTCCTAGATACCCGACCTGGCTTTTTATTAGTGTCTTATACATATAGCAACTCCACATTTTATCTATTATTCTCTCTAAGGATTTTGATTAAATTAGGACTCGATTTACAAATGATGTTAATATTTACTATGGAGTTAAAATTTAAGCTTATAGATATAATTGTCTTAACTTTTTATTCCGACAATTTTTTTTATTTTATATTTTTTTACCTTAATCTATCAAAAGAAATTATGTATTTAGTCAAGGGAGAAAATTATTATCCTACTTAAAACACAATTAAAATGATAAAATTTTATAAATACTTTAACTCGACATCGAATGTACTTGAAGATACTTTGTTTGAAACATTATATTTTTTCAAAAAATTTCAAAAAAATTCTAAAAATTTTAATTTTTTTATCAAATTTTGTTACGTATTATATTTACTTCACTTCAATACCAATTTTAATTTTTATTAACTTTTTTAAAACTTCAAACACATACAGCTCATCTAAATTTCTCTTACATTAAAATGTATAAACTCCCTCTATAGTTAATATCAACCAAGTGGGCTACTTTGTTTCATTAGGGCACTCAGGAAACTAGAAAGGTACAGCTCAGGTGTGATAATAAATTTACAAATCTGTTCTCAAAACATTATTAGTAAGACAAAATTCAACTCAATCAAAGTGCTCAGACTGTACCACCTGACTTTTAGATTTCTACAACCCCCCCTCCCTCTCTCTCTCTCTCTCTCTCTCTCTCTCTCTACATCTTCACAGAGAAAGCTAAACATATGAAATAGAAGCATCCTCTGCCATGCCAACTTGAGCATATGAAGGAACGGGAACACAAAAAGAAACTATCCCAATGGAACTGCCAACCACTGCAATATTCCTTCGTTATCTGCAGTGACCATTTGGTCTTAATGTAGAAACTGAACTAACAAAATCCTCCTCAAATATACCCTCTGCTGCAGAGAGAGAAGAATAAGAGAGGCCTCCCTCGTAGGGTCTTCAATTAATAAGGGAAAAGAATATATTTGTTGTGTAAACTTTAAATAGACCACTCTCAACCTAGGTACAAAAACATATCTTTCAAATATTTTGTGCATGGTTTTTTGAAGTATTCAAAAACTTGGGCTTGTCTTTCATCAAGTATGAATAAAGACTCTTCGTCATGTGTTGATGAAGGCGTTCATTGTGATTGGTGTAAGAGTAAAGGTAAGAAAAATAGAATATATGTTTTTCATTGTAATCGTTTGTATATAGTGAAGATTTTTTTGTATTTGGGACTAGAGTTTTTCATTCTCATTCATAAAAGATTTTACTTGTTTAACTCTTGGTATTCAATCTCTTTATTTTCCGCATACTTTGAGAACAGTTGTTGCTTGGTTAATTGTTTGATGATCCATATTTGGTAAGGACGTAATTTCAAATAGAAATACTTGATGATCTCTGCCTCAACCACACAGAAGGAATGCACTCCTGACCTAAACCACTAGTATCAAAAATAGTAAATTTTATTGACCCATCACCCAAATAAATTAGATTGGTAGAGTAGCCAAGAGAAGAACACACAGGTCGTGAACACAATCTCTACTTGTAATACAATTGAAAGGAAGGGCCCTTCAGCCTTCTACTTTTATCCCACGGCGATCATCTTTACGATCATCATACGTTGCTCTTGTGTTCTGGTCTATGAGTGTACTGAAAGTCTATATGTACAAAAGCTCTCTCAACTTGAGGGAGTTGTTCAAGCTTTTCTTGCAGTGTCTCTCCAATGTTATGTGCTCGGCTCAAAAGCATGTCCTCTGGCAATACTATGTCAACCTCCACGAAATAATGAGAACCAAAAGTGTATGCTCTAACAGTAGCTATATGCTTGATCTCTTCGTGGTGGTTCCATATAAGATATGTTAACTTTGCGAGGAAATCTGGTGGGGCTGTTCTTCCAATCAGCGACCGCACATTTTCAAGAACCGTCCTTGCCCACATCCCAATTGTATATAGTGCTATCTGCATTGCAAGTTGTCAACTATCATTACTGGAAGAAAGAAAGAAAGAAAGAAAGAAAAGGTTTGAATTAGATAATTGAGAACAACTCATCAGTTTGTGAGTTGTGAAGTAATTACTTACATCACAGCCCCAATAGGATCAATCCACCAGTAGAATCGGACCGCTAGGACAGCCGCTGCTAATCCGACTGAGTTGGTGATGACATCAAATAAATGATCTTGAGCATAGGCCCTAACAATTTCATTTTTGAACCTTCGGCAGTAAAGCATCAGCACAAACTTCACCAATGTGACAGAAACCATAATCCCAATCATCCATTTTTCCTCCTCATTGTTCACCTTAGGGCCAATCTGTAACAAAGAACCAAAAAACAAAGAAGCAGAAGAGTTGACATAAGTGAGCTACGTTTACAAGCATTTGCTACAAAGACACAAGGCAGCAATTATTTTGCTGCCTTGTAAACTTACTGACAAAAGGTTGAGCAAGGACTTTTAAAGTTCAACTAGTACTTCATCGAAACTAACGAATTATTATTTTTGTAAAATTAATGGACTCGTATATGTTAGTGTATGTATAGGTTTGTTAATTGGCAATTTTCGAGCAAACACTTTATATGTAATTGTTCTTTTAAAAAAATGTCATAATATTATTGAAATGATTCACTAACGCAAGTTAAAGAGTGTTGGTGAATTTTTAAGTATGATTGGGAGAAGAATAGTAGAAGAAAAGTTGTGTTTGTACTCAGTTGAAGCTCTTGTCCATAAGCATCCTCTCTATTTTGGTTTGGAAAAGGATGTTCTGCAAGACAATGAATCTACAGTATACTTCGCGAGTATGAGAGGGGAAGCTCGCACCCGCGAGCTTCCCTCGACACATGGATTCCTTATCCAGTGTACCTCACGAGCATGAGAAGGGAAGCTTTTGCCCAAGAATTACTCTTACTGTCGCGCAGAAATTTTTAAAAACTACCAAATGACTTTTTTACCATTTTCTTTTGATATAAAATATCAAATATTTTTCCCAAACCTAAGACTCTTGACCTAACGCCGCCAGCCCACTACCTCTTTGGGCCTAAAAACAAAGGGATGATGATTTGAGTTTAAATCTTCTACTTTTGACATCATCCTTCCATCTTTGGTAAAAATTTAACTTTGATGTGCTCAAATTTGCGGGTTTAAACAGATCAGGGAGTTTCTTCTATTGGGGTAAAAGGATTTTTATCTTCACAAGGAGAGGTTTGTTGCAGGTGTCAAGTAAGTAAGGTTGGAGAATTCTTCTACAAGTAGATCAATGGGTATTTGATTGGAGACTTGAATTCTTTTCTTTAAGACCTTGTATCCTCATTTTTGATATAGTGAAGATTTTCGTCTAATTTGCATAAAGGGTCCGGGATTATTTTCTCCTTTGAGTTCAAAGGAGTTTTTGCCCTTGCCAACAAATTTTTGTGTCTCTTGTATGGTTGTATTGATTTGTTAAGAAATCTTTCATTTCTAGTATTGTGCTTAATGTTTTGAAAATGGAGGTTACATAATTTGGGGTTGAGTTTGGTTTTTGGATACTAGTAGCTGTTTTGAGACTTTCAGTACATATATATATTTATATCACCAATTCTGAAGGTAAGTAGGAATTCATATGACACGAGATAGTTTTCACATAATGAGGTCTCTACTCAACAACGGTAGGTAAGCCAGCTTGTGAACATAGTAATTAACTGGACAGCAAATCATGAGATCAAATTCACGTACCTTCATAATGATTTCCCGGGCAGATTCAAGCAATATTTGTAATCCAAGAGTTGCCATTACTGAAGCAAAAACAATAATACCCTGCAATTGGAGATTAATTATTCTACATTCTCTCGAGGGACAAAAGGGATAATATTACATATCACAATTTTTAGAATCTGCCCTTCCTAAAATGTGTGGTTGCTCCTAAATTAAATGTGAAGAATAATTTGTAATTGGCTGGTGCATTACCCAGTCTGACATTGATTCCTAATCTCTCCCATATATAATGTTTTTGTGGCTGATCCTCCCAAAGTAGGCACAAACCCATGAAATATAAAAGCGCACGCATCACTTATTCTCAGTTAATAGAAAGGGACATGATAATAGTATCTCATATATAATATAATATAATATTTGGTTGTCAGGACGATGGAAGAAATTATGGAACCTAAAATCTTGGAGCACTATTTAGCATTGGAGTGGGGGCACTTAATTACCACAGGTTGCATCCTCTTCTTTCCAATTGGATAGCGATACTGGTTTGGGTTTTTCATGGCATGAGCAGTGAACCACAGAATAAAGCCAGACAAGAGATCCAAGAGTGAATCCAGGGTCGATGCAATGACTGCCAATGATCTGCTCTCACAGGATGCATATACTTTTGCAATGAAAAGCACAAAATTAGCTATGTTTGATGCCAATATAGCTCTCTCACTCCGGGCAAGCTGCTTTATTTGATCCTGAAAATAAATGGTTAAAAAATGAATACATAACATCATTTGATCCTACCTATTTCACAAGAGTCCATGGAAAATCTATAATGAAAAATAAAGAGAGACCAGAAAGAGCTAATTCAGCTCGCAGAGAGAATAAATCCCCAAATTTGTTGGGAGGCGATCAGAAAACTGCAACTCAGGGGGTTGTATATCATCACATCCAAAGTTAAGCTTGTCTTAAGTATTCACATATCAATAATTTGAAGCTAAAAAAAAAAAAAAAAATCCTAGCTACCTCTGTTAGATTTCCAGACGAGCAACCGGATTCTGTCATGGTTTCCATCTCACTGAAACCTTCCAGGAGCCTTTCTTGCCCTTTGTAATATGCTGAAATCCTGCGTTGTTTCCCTAAAAAAGAAATAAAGAAAAAGGCAATTTGAGTGAAGTTAACAAATTCCAAAAACGGGAGAGCTAATATGCAGAAATAATGAAGAAAAGCAAGCAGAGAAAATTGTTGAAGCACCCTTGAATTGAATTGCTGTATTAAGAATTTTTTTCACTTCCCCCTGTTAAATTTTTATTTTCAATATTGCCAAGATCATGACAGTGCCTAAATAATATATAGAGCTCATATGTTCTATATTAGGATTGCCAAATGATCAGTCGTTTAACATCTGGCAAAACATTTATGTTCTGCATCATGAATAAAATCCGTTGAGGAAGTTAATTTACTGGAAGTGAAAAGGAAGCGCCTGAAATCGAAAGGAAAATGATGATCAGAGGAGTGAGGACGTTGTGGAAGGCCGTTGAACTCTTTGGGCTTGAGTCTCCACGAGGGCTGGAGGTCTCCTCCATCACCATCAAGGCAGTCGTAGAAATCGGACGCTACCACTGGAGACAGGAGCTCCCTCCTGCTGCTCTCATCAATTTGATTCACATTTCCATTTGCAATATTACTACTCTCCATATCTATAATCAATATTCTTTTATCCAGCAATCAATCAGCTCACTGGGGGGTGGGGGTGGGGGTCTTTTATAGACAGACAGAGAGGCCTAGTGCAAATATTTAAAAACAGTGCATTTAATATGTATTGCATCACCCACTCCATTCAAAGAAATAGCAGCATGGAGAATGTTGGTCATGAGTCAGATAGAGGTAGTTTAACTAAAATCAAATTACGGATTCCTTTTTTTTTTTTTTTGGGTTTGTAAATTGGAGAAAGTGACAAAGATGCTCTGATGCTCTATTATATTCTATCAATTATGTATATTAGACCATTATCATATATATCCTTTTAAAAGCTGACTTTCGGTTGTTGAAATATATATCACATGCATAGGAGGTCATGTCTGGTGTGAATGCAAGCCTTAACAGGAATATTTCCCGCAGACACCTCCTATAGAAGATTCCTTCTCTCCATATAGACATTAGTCAGTCGGTCCCGGTAATTAAGTTGCCACGCCATGCATGATCATGTACTAATGTTGGCTAAGCAGTGACGACCCGCCAGAGTATACGTAACATGTGTGGGTGTGTGGGTGTGTGTGTGTGTGTGTGTGTGAAACAGATGCTAGCTCCTACAATTGGAACTTAGCTTGCATCAGTTAGAAGTTGGAACTTAGATTCCAAGTTTCTGAATTAATTTCCAACTCAGTACGTACTCATGAATTGCAGACTCATTCAACAGAATTTTTCAAATCACACACACACATTTATGCATATAAATATATATTAGCTAAAGCAGCAAGCACAATGCAATTAATTTGGTTTGGCCAGCCTTCACCTTAGGAATTACCATTTGCATTTGACCGTCGGAATGTCGAACATGCTAGACATTGGTGTGGCCGAGCTAGCTAGAATTGTGAATGTTAATATCATGCCGTCGCCTCCTCCGTCTCCTGCTACAGTCCTGCACACATTTATTTAATCACCTTCCCCGTGTAGTTAAATCTTTTTAATTCTATATACATATATAAATGCTAATTATTTGCTCTCCAGCAATTAATAAACTTCAAACGGACGCCAATTAAAAAAGGTGGGTGTGTTTCCACTGAACGGGGATAAACTACAGACTGATGTTTCTGGCAGTAAATATCAATATATATCAAGAGGAGTATCCATGGATTCCTTCCGGACAATTCTTGCATGTGCAAATTGGACCCAGCTCAGTTAGCCGGTACGTTTCCATTTGTTTAGCTAGCTTCAGTTACTTTTGTTTACATATATATATATATATATTATATATATATGCCTCCTTATCCTTTTCTTAATTCGTAATGCTGTTGAATGGCGAAAACGTAATCAGGATATTGCGGACAAGCATATCACTTGTTTGGGACCTGAAAATCTGCGCATCGATCCTCACCATCCAGCTGGTCCATTCCCAGGAGGATGGGTCGAGATTCTCCAGTTAAAACTAAGGCCTGAACCTGATTTTGGTTACTAAAAGAGATTTAATGCAACCCATTTTGGAGAAAAATCTGAGCTGTCTAGCGTCAAACCCTGATCCACAAAGACTAAGCGGAAAAGTTACCGACGCATCCTCTTGTTCCATTCTGGGGGGATTCGAGATATCGTAGTTTTTAACTTTACTCTCGTGCCCAGTTTTACAATATTTAGAAACTAAATGGGATTAAGTGGGTAGGTTTGAAATTTAAACTTTATGCCGAACTTTTTTTTAAGTCCAATTCAGTATGATGAATAATAAAATATTATTAAGTCCGATTCGTCCTAATTGATTTTTATACATACTGACACCCATTCTTTTAAATTAAGAATAGTTAAAGATATTAATCCAAAAAATTAAAAAGTTTTTTTAAATTTATAATTTCACTAATTATTCTATGAATAAGTAACATAATAAAATAAAAATGATCTTTGACTATTACATGAGATTGAGATTTAATTTTTAAGACTATTACTTACAAAATTACTTACTTCACACTTTAAGGCTGTGTTTGTTTGAGAAATTGAATAATAGGAGATAAGTAATACTGTGGGATCCACAGATGAGTTGGATAAAAGATGGATTAATTTTTTATGTAGGATTATTTTTTTAGTGTTTGGTTGGTGGGATATAAAGTGGGATAAAAAGTATGATTTGATATGTGATGTGATAAGAAATAATTTTTGACCTTTAGATTTTGGCGAGAAACAATCCAGCAATGGGGGATTATTAACCCCACATAAAAGGTGGGATAACTCATTCGACAAAAGGTGGCATGTAGTGATAAAAAAGTGGTCCCACGGATTTCATATCCATTGAAAAAAATTAAACAAACGCTTCATTGAATAAGATTGCCGGATAAATCATCCAATCCCACATTTTTATTCGGCAAACAAACGTACCTTAAGGCTGTGTTGTTTGAGGGATTAAATAATAGGGGATAAGTAATACCGTGGGACCTACTAATGAGATTGAAATTTAATTTTTAAGACTATTCCTTACAATATTACTTCACATTTTAATAGATTAATAATCTCTCTACGATAATTTGGCCTCCGCGCCCGATGTTGGGTTCTCTTGTCTCTAAAATCTTAAAAATACATAAATAAAATTAATCGAGAAAGAGCTAGCTTTTAAATTCTAGCCCGTGTCCAATCAAGTGGCTGAACCCAGCCGTGAAATTTGGGTCGGGTCATGGTTACACACATGAAACCCCCACGCCGCGGTGTCAGGTGAAACAAGAGAGGGCATTTTGGTAAAATATCGATGCTTGGGGCATCAATCAGAGGTAGGCAGCTGCGAAATTCCTACAAAATAAACAAATAAAAAAAATCGACTCTTTTTTTCTCTCCGAAAAAGGGCAACCATAATAAGAGCTTAAAATAAAGAGAAAAAATTTATTCATACATTTCAGCGGGCTAGAGAGCGAGAGATTATGGAGAGGGAGAAATCATTATACCAACAAAACCCTAGTTTCTCTCTGTCTCTCTCAAATCCTCCTCTCGCATAGAAGAAACGAGTTGTTAGGGTTTCGCCATCAAATTCAAAATGGTCGGTTAGTTAATTATCTACTCGTTTCAGCTTGCAATCCTTCTACTTTAGATCTTCAGTTTCTTGTATTTCAACTTCGCTTAATCTGTGAAGCTTAAATTCTTAACCTGCATCATGCTAGTTGTTCTCGAGGCATCCTGTTTAGCCAGTTCGTTTTCATAATTCTGCATGCGATTAAAGTTCCTATATATATTAATGAGTTGTTCAATTATCTCCATCTCAATTCTCAATTAATCTGTTCTTCTCTTATCACGTGAATGCATCAATTTTTTTTTTCTCTGGTATTAATCGTCGATTTATATGCGCATGCAATTCAATAGATGTCTTTTCGATATTTGGTCACAGTAAGTAATTAATAACAACGGACAACTTTTGATCTTGAATTGTATTGGTATTTTTGCTTCGAATGACAGAACAAGCTAGGTAGGGGTCACCGGGATAAAGTCCAGCAGTTCATGACCATAACTGGATCCAGGTAAGCTTAATGTGGTATGGGGTTTTGTTGCTGTATTGGTCCCTGATTCTCATAAGATCGGTGGCATTTCATGATTTTGGACTTGCAAAGTCAAGAGGTCTATGTATTTGATTGTTCTCATGGCTCTAGAGCTTATACTGACATCCTGATTTTGTGTGTGAAATTTATCCAATTAAATTAAGATGGAAACAACCAGTGGACATTCATGCCAGAGTCTATTTTCCTTCTCCAGAGCCATTGAGGCGCTTTATTTATCAGTGCCAACTGAACCTCCATAGCATATGAGAATTTGTGATGCAGAGTCGGTTCTGAAAATTTTCTCGAGAGGAACCTCAAACAAGAATCTGAGATGTACTTATTCTGATTGCTGGTTCTGTTTGTCAATTCATTGCAAGTGTGTTGCCTTGAGTATAGATTTAGCTTTGCTTGACGAGCTGCTTCATTTTTTTTTTTTCTAGGTTTAGCTGCTTAGATGATTGACTGTTGGCTATGGACATATGACAGCAACCAATTCTAGAAATAATTGTTGGTTGGCAACTATTTGGTTTAAGGACTAGTTATTGAAAGTTAGTGGGGATGTTTTGTCTGTTTTGGGGTTATGGATTTTGGCAACTTGCCCATGTAAAAGATAACATGTTAGAAGGGTATTTTAGCATATGTGAAGAGTCATTGACTGATGAAAAAATTGAGGTTCCATAGAATTCTAGTACGCCAAAGTCTTTTGTCCCTATGCTGCAGTTATGACATTTAAAGCATGCACTCGTTTGTGCACATGAGCTGTGGGGAACATGACATCTAACATAAGCCAAAGAAGTATGTAAGGAACTGCTTCAATAATTTCAGCAAGGGTTTCTAGAATTTTAATTTGCCTTAACTTTGCTAATAAAAATCTTTATAGGTCTTTGCACTTCTATGCAATAGCATGATCCAGGATTTCCTTAAGATATAGGTTTCTTCTTGGAAATTCTCTTGTGCTTGCTTCCTATTTACAATGTTCTATTTGGCCTTTCTTTTTCTTGAGATCCAAAATTTTATACTTCCATCCACGTCTTATATATTAAGTGAGAGTGATATTCTTTTGTTACTTGTCCAAATGTGGGCCTTATTTCATTAAACATCGTTGTGCTATGAGGATCATGAGAGTTTAGATTTTATTATGGTTTTCCATTCAATTTAAGCGGAGTGCTCCGTTTTTATTAGATTATAGTTGATAGCTCTTTACTTTTTGATATGCAGTGAAAAAGCTGCCGTTTCAGGCCTTGAAAGCTAGTGATTGGCATCTTGAAGGAGCATTTGATGTATTCTACAGCCAACCCCATGTTAAATCATATGCTGATGCTAGACATGTGGAGGAACTTTACAACAGATACAAAGGCAAGCATTACAATTCAACTTCATTCTTCCGTATGTTTCCCTAGTAAAGAACATATATATTTCCTTTTAATTTGCTGGAATTATCCTTTTTTTACCCGATTTCCTTGAATCTTTTGTACTATCTGATTTTGATACTATCTTGTAAAAATGGCTGACCATCTTAAAATATATTGAGATATTGAAACATAAACATGTAAGTGCATTTGCTTTTTCCTTGTTCAACAAATTGGCTTTCACAGGATGTGCCCCCCCCCCCCACCAAAAAAAAAAAAGGCGTTTGTAGTGTAGAGGCTGGAGTTGATATATGTGTTGAGGCAATCTTGGCTTCCTTTGGTTTGAGTAGAAATCATTGGAGGATGGTAGTTTATGATGATGTGGAGGCCTGTTTCAGTGGCGGCTTACTGTCAAACCTTATTTGCATGATTTCTGCTATTATATTGTCTTGTTACATTTTTGTTTGGGTTTCTTTGAAGATCATGTTGTGCTGAGTGTTTTAGTATGTTTTTTCTTGTTATAATGCTGCATTTGTTTTTTAGAGGATATAGAAGTATGTTTTCCAGGGTAATAGAGCCAGCAGAAGAAGCTTGATTGGAGGGGATGGGCATGAATATAGTTTTTGTCAGATACAACTGAGCTATGTTTTTCTTTTATTTATTTTTATTGGGGGGGGGGGGGTGGGAGAATGTAGAAGAATTCATCTCTCGAAATCTGTTAATTGTTGCTTGTCTGATGAAATTTGGTGGGTGTCGATAGGCCTGTATACATGGTTTGCACACTAGTTGTCTTTGTGTTCTTTCACTGGGATATGAGAAGCAGTCATGTTTGGCTTGACCATTGTAACATTTGTAAGAGTTGAAGTTGGAAACTATTATCAAAATTTATGTGGGTAGATTGTTTCAATGATCATGGAAATATTTTGAGTGTTTTGGAAATTTTGATAGTGGCACAAAAATATGAAAATAGATAGAAGAAGAATAAATTGAATCTATCTAAATATATAAAAATCTAATGATAAATTAATTAACAATTTATTGATTTTGTATATTCTATTTTATTTTGGTATGGTTTACCTTGTTTGGTGGAAATATTGAAATTATTATTCCACTAGTATTTTGTTTTGGTATATAGGAAACAGAAACATTTCATCTGTTTTGAGAAAAAGAAATGATATTTGTTCCGTGATTGGAAGCCGATGATGGCTTAAGGTGATTTCAGCCACAAAATGGGAACTTTAGTCGGTGTTGATCTTAGCACTGTTTGCTTATATATATATATACATACACACACACACACACAATATATATATATATATATATATATATTTCACAATGCACATAAGGAGATTGAATGTCTTAAACCAATAGTTGGGCTCTGAGTTGTTGGACACCATTTTGGCCCATGGACCATTGTTTCATATTTCTTACAGATTAGTTGTCGGTCCTCCCTAACTAAACATAATCTTGAAATTTTATTTTTCTAATAGCTAAAGCACCATAACTGGTTGTGAGAAAAATGTGGCGTACTGTTGCTTCTTAACAAGTAAACTATGTCTGGTTCTGTTGCTTCTTAACTAGTAAACTAAGTCAAGTCTGATTTGAAGAGAACTGCAATGTTTTGCAGATCCATATGTTGATATGATTTTGGCAGATGGCATCACGCTCCTTTGCAGTGACCTTCAGGTAGTTCTGCTTGTTGCTTATTAACTACCTTCAAAATTATTAGTTGATGAGATTACTGTAAGTTTTAGTTTAAACAAGCATACGAGGAACATCATCTAGTATTATGTCCACAATTCCTGTAGCATGTTATGGGTCATTTTAAATTCATTATTAATGGTCAGGAATTTTCTATTATTGTTTAGAAGCTAGTATTACTTCCTTAATGTTGTTTAATGACATAAATATTTGTTTACCTTGCAGGTGGATCCTCAAGATATTGTTATGGTATGTGGATATGTTTAGAGACATTGAACTTTCTACAAAACAAGGAATGCAATGCGAATATCTTAATTTATTGTTATTGAGAACACATAACAACATCATATAAAAGGAGGAGGGTAATGGGGTTGCGTGGGTTTGAACCAAAGACCTTGAGCATGGGTGATATGGCTCGATGCGGTTTGGTGGGGGATATAGCTCGTCACCTAGCAGAACAAAGAAAAAAGATCCATGTAGCTAACTCCATTTAGTTGGAAAAAGCTAAGTCGAGTTGGGGCAGATATTTTACATGTACCTAAAAAGATTTTGACGGCAATAGGTGCTTAAACTGTCCAAGATGCCTCTATTTTCACAGTGAAATAAGTTTGAGTTATTCAATTGTCTGTTTCTTGTTTCCTCAAATTAACTTTTGAACAATATGAGACAAGCGGATCCTTATATTTGCTAGTTTTCTCAGTCACAGGGACTCAAACGTTGGAGAGTTGATTTTTTATTTTTTAGAACAATAGATTAGCGAAGGTATCCATTAGGTATAATTGAGATGAATGGGAAGGGCATTTGCTGCACCTTGGCTCTAAATGAAAGGAACAAATGATGTTGTTTGAAGAATTGTCTTTCATAGTTGAATAAGAGGTAGCTGTGCGATGTTGGAATTTAACCTTGCTATTGTTGATTCTGGCCGGTGGCTAGTATTTGTAGTTGCCTCTCCACTCCTCACTTGCCAAAGAAGATTGAATGACAAATGTCTGTTAGCTCCAGAATTATCTACAATATCAGGAGGGCATACCGTGATTTACTGCTATTTCCTATTTTTTTTATTGTCCTACAATGCCTATATTGTATTCTCCTCCTTTTTCATTTTAGTAGGTCTTAAACTTTTGTTGCAGTGTCACATTCTCTTCTGATGAGTGTACCTGAGCAGATTGTGTCTTCATTGGGTTATGCTGGTAAATAAATGACTAAATATATTTAGAAAGCTCTGAAGGATAGTCTCAAAAAAAGAGGGAAAAAGTCTTTTTAAGAAATTGGAACTGTGTTTGCCTTGCATACCAGGAATCTTTTGGTTTATCATGATTGAGTTATTAGTAGTAGAGAAAATATGCTAATTACACAATTTGTTTAGCTAAGATAAGTTCTTTTGCCTTGCTGTAGCTAGTTCTTTCTTGGCACATGAAGGCTGCAACAATGTGTGAATTTTCCAAGCAGGAGTTTGTTGGTGGTTTACAAGCTCTTGGGTAACTTTTGGTTTAGTTATCTGTTTGCTTCTTATTTTTTATTCATAAAATAGTAGACTGGAACCTTTATGATATCAGCTTCACAAAGTTATATATTTTAATATCAGGATAGCTTCGCTGGAGAAGTTCCATGAGAGGATCCAATATATGCGTTCTGAGCTGAAAGATGAGCGTATGTATATATCACATTAATTTCCTTCATTAGTTGCTAGTAGTAATGAATTATAAGCCATGTTGCTTCTATTTTTCTGTTCAAATATATTAATTTGGATGAGAAACTTGAACACTTTAAAAGGAGATTGATTTGGTCAACTTCAGCGTAGTATGTATAATTTCACTATTTTGTTACTGAACAAAGTCTCCTGTGGTTGTGCAGAAAAGTTCCGTGAGATCTATAACTTCGCTTTTGGCTGGGCAAAAGAGAAGGTATGTATACTAAGCATAAAGACTTTGATTTGCATTTGTTGGCATTATTAGTTCTCTCAATTTTAATGTTTTCTTCGTTGGACTTGAATCTTTTCTGAAGTTCTCTGAAAATTTTCATCCTTTTGAGTTCTGATAATTGTTGAGGTGGTTATATGCCATATTTAAACTAACTATTCAATAATTCCATCACCTGTTTGGTTCATCATGCTTCCTTTAGTAATGGCTTTGTTGATGAATGAATGTAAATTTATTTGACTTGAAGGTAAATGCTTGTAAATGTTCTACTGCAATTGCCAGACGTTAGATCTCAGACTTGGCACTATGATTCCTTGAGCAAGGGCGTATGTCTAGAATTAATGTAATTGATAGCATAATTAGGACAATATACATACCTATAAAAATTGCATTGTTAAAAAAATGCATGCTGGTTGGAAAAGATCTATAACACAGGATTGAGAATTAAAATTATTATATAGCTTAGTGGTCCTACTTGGTTGCGTAAGAGTTGATCTAGGTTTGAATTCCTGATGGGAGAAACATTTTGACTTTTTAGAGAGGAAACAGAAGCCTCCCATTGCACCGTGTCAATCTCTGCAGTCAGTGTGGGAGAAACATGGAAGGTCCCATGAGATGATTAAATCCATTTGTCAACTGTCAAATTCACAATTTTGGTTTAACCAAATTGCATTTTTGACAGGTTTGCACTGTAAAGTAGATTTGATGGATTATTGGGCTTTGCAATGGTAACAGTTGTATAATATCCTTACCATGTATAGATCCTACAACTTAGGTAATTAGCTTAATTTTAGGAGATTTCCGGTAATTTATCTCCTGTAATTTCTCCTTTCCGTGTAGACTTTCTGTTTTCTGCCTATTTAATGAGAATTGCCACAAAGGACAAATCAGTTTTTCCCAAAAAGAAAGCTCTCTTTGTTAATTTGACAATTGTTTCTGTATGTTAATGAAAGCCGCAAGTTTTTTTAATACCTTTAAAATCTCATTATCTCTGAACGAAGAATGGAAATGGCTAGTTTATAATGCAAGGAAAAATAGACACTTTATATTTTGTAACTTTGGGATATTGCAGCACTTTCAGACTTCGACTGCGAATGCTTATGTGGCAGTATAATATAGTGTAATCTTAGTTTGGATACTTCAGGTATCCATTTGAACTTCAGGTATCCATTTGAGCTGCAGTTGACATTCCTTTTCAACTGCAGGGTCAGAAGTCTTTGGCACTGGATACTGCAATTGGGATGTGGCAGTTGCTTTTTGCTGAAAAGCAGTGGCCATTGGTTGATCACTGGTGTCAGTTCCTGCAGGTAAGCTTATTGGAACATACCTTGATCAATTTTTGAAAGTTCCTGCGTGAGTGGGTGAATTGTTGTAACTTGGCAGTGTCTATTCAATAATCATTAATTCTTATATTCCCAACTATTTCCTCTTTTAGTTATTCATGTTGATTGATATTGGCCACCCATTAGCTTGAAGAAGGGTTGGGGCAGTTGGTGTGGGGAAAGAAATTCACCCCCCCCCCCCCCCCCCGTTTCTTGTCTCTCTTATGAAATTTCCTTTCCTATTGAATGCGGCTATGGTAAGTTCCCCTTGAGTGGCTACAATTACAAAAGCAAGATATGTGCGGTATAATCATCTAACCAAAGGCTTTCAAATTTATCTAAAATATCTACATTCAGTTGGCAAAGTTTCAACTCCTGGTTTAACTAAAACTGTGTGATGCACAAGGTTAATAATGTCTATAACTATGCTTATTTATAGTAGCTCCCTTTTGCATAGAAACACACAAGATATGAAAATATTGGAATTATTCTTTTAAGAAAAGAAGTTCATGGCTACGCTTATTGGTTACTGTGATGTTTTATGGAGTGTTGTTGACAAAGAATTTTTAGTATCGGTATTATTTGGTTTATTATGTTTAAATGTTTTCATCATGAAGTGCTGAATTTTGCTTGAATTAGTAAATGAATTCCCTACAGTTTGCCTTTATTTATCTTTTCGCCAACTTAACATGTGTATTGATTTTTCTGTTTTTGTTGGAACTCAAGTCAGGCTCGGCACAATAAAGCAATCTCTAGGGACACGTGGTCTCAACTACTGGAATTTGCAAGGGTGAGATTTGTAGCAATAGATTACATGCCTGAAGCTGATGTTCAGTTGCATATATGGATTGCTTCTCTAGTTCTTTTGTATTTTTACCTCCGAGATTGATGAAATAATTCACTCCCCTGGGCCAATGGCATCCTTCATGTGGATATGTATGTGCCATTGCATGTAGAGTCTCTCATTTGTTCACTCAATGGTTTGAACCACGTGACTGTATTAGTCAACTGCAGTTTTTTCCAAAACAGCCATTTATATAACTAGGATCGGTCATTGTAATTTGGATTCCCTGACAATAAATGGTTTTGGACAGATATGCATATTACTGCTCCCTACAACCCCCTCTCTCCCCCCCCCCCCCCAAAAAAAAAAATAAATGGAAGAAAAAGATCTTTGCACAATGTAAGACCCAAGTAGATTATGATGATTTGATATCACAGTGATGTGTCTTTAACATTTGTCGTGTTGACTGTTATTACAGACAGTAGATCTAACACTATCAAACTATGATGCTGAAGGTGCCTGGCCGTATCTTATTGATGAGTTTGTTGAATACTTGAATGAGAATGGCATTTATTCAAAAGGGCCGGTTGAATGATTGGAAGATGGATTGCTGGAGTGGTGGTGGTATATTCTATGGAGCGTGCGCTAGTGAGATTGATTTGTTCGGTTCTACCCTATGATTGAATCTTCTCTTATCCAAAGGTAAATATGAGGTAGAAAGAGAAACCTTGGGAATTTTAATCTTCTTTTCTCCTTTCCTATTGGGGCTGCCAGTATTGGGATGTGGAATAGTTGATATGGTATATGGAACTTTTCCTGATGGAATAAATTTCAGGAGCATGTTTGAGGTTTTATTGCTTTGACATTTTAACTGGGAATGTACATTGGTTGAACATATTTCATGTTGTCAATTTGTTTCATGATTGCTTATTCAAAACTACAGTTTTACCATATACTTTTAATTATGCTTAAATTTTATTCACAGAAAATTTTAATAACGTGGCTTAGTACAGTGCTTTGTTCTATTTAAAAGTGTCGCCAAGCCCTTTCAAGTTTGTTCATAGCTTATACACATTTCAATTAAATTCCAATCGCAACCCTTCTCCACTCTCATTATTATTTGTGGCTCAATATATACCCATTGTCGCAACTGGAGACAAAGAAGAAACATGCAAATTCCTTTCTTGTTTTCTTCTGGTATAGAACAGTAAATATTATTATTTAGTGGGAGAATCCACACCATTTTCAGCGAAGGTTTTCCCCCCAATCTTTGGCCGTTCACAAGATTGAGTAACATTCAGTTCAAACAGTGTATAATGTATTGCTAAAATGAGCTCATAAACAATGAAGTCAGTTATTTATAGTCCCATCAAGGAAATGATTAGCTCCCATGACAACAACTAAGATCATTAAAAAACCAGGGGAAAAAATTTGACTCAAATTTATAGTTATTCCTTTAACCAAACTCATTGCATGTTCTAAAAAAACTGATACAGAAACAACAGCCTTTCCCTGGATACTTAGTTGTTAGCAGCTACCAAAGCCATGTGCTCTATCAGGTCCAACACTCGGTTGCTGTGAAAAAAGAAAAAAAAAATAAGGGGAAAACAAACGAAAAAGGGACTGAAAGAGTTTATAAAAAGACCAACTTCAAAGCACTTTTTTTTTTTTTGGGGGGGGGGGGGGGGAGGAGGAGGAGGGAGAGGACCATACCTGTACCCCCATTCATTGTCGTACCATGAAACAAGCTTCATGAAAGAGGCACTCAGACCTATCCCAGCCTTTGCGTCGAAAATACTTGACCTGAGATGTAACAGACCCAGAAAAGATAAATTGAATGGATAAGATATATGTCATCCAAAAAGTAAATAAGATCAAAAGATCAAGTCACCAGCTACATCAACAGGGTTACCTTTCCCCTTTATTTCAAAACAAACCCACAAATGTTTCTTTCAGCTAGTGTAACGTCATTCATAAGCTAGAAACATATTCAGAATGACATAGCTGCTAACCACAAGATTTGTCCATTGAAGAATTCGAAAGCACATTTATATTTTGGAAGGTTTTGTAGGATGTAGAAATGCTCAACTATAGTTTTGGACCGTATAAAATGGTAGAGAGAGAGAGAGAGAGAGAGAGATGCATATATATCTTTGATAAGTAAGATAAAATGGTAGAGAGAGAGAGAGAGAGAGAGAGAGTTTTAAGTATGCATATATATGTTTGATAAGTAAGAAGAGAATAAATTTGACCTCGAGTCGCCGACAAAATCATTGGAGACAACATCCTCATCTGTGTATCCGAGAATGCCATTTAACGGACCCTCTGAAGCGTACCTAAAATTGAGATGTCAAGGGTTAGTTTAGGATACCTAAATTGAGATGTCAAGGGTAAGTTTAGCATACCTAGAATTGAGATGTCAGGGGTAAGTTTATTCTTTCTTAGGAGGTGGAAGGTTAGTTGCCACTAAAATTAACTTAATTCATGACTAAAAACCCCCATCCATTGTGTCACAGGGAGACGATTAAGAAAGCGGGAAAAAAAAAATTATATACTTTATGGCTGCTTTGACATCTTCATAAGAAGCATTCTTCTCAAGTCGACAAGTTAAGTCCACAACAGAAACATTAGGAGTTGGGACACGGAAGGCCATTCCTGTGAGTTTTCCATTAAGCTCGGGAAGAACTTTTCCAACAGCCTACAATGCCAAAAAGAAAAATCATTAATCATGCAAGGTCTTTCTTCCACTAGAGCATACTGAGTCCTTGTACCTTTGCAGCACCAGTTGAACTAGGGATAATATTCTGTCCAGCTCCACGGCCACCTCGCCAATCCTTCATTGAAGGGCCATCCACAGTCTTTTGCGTAGCTGCACATGGAAAATCCCCCCCCCCCAAAAAAAAAAAAAAAAAAAGCTCACAAACTAATACAGCAAGATTTTCAGAATGCCTCTCTGAGTGTCTATGAAAAGGAAGACCTGTGGTTGCATGTACTGTAGTCATCAGACCCTCTACAATTCCAAACTCTTCATGAACTACCTATAAATATATTCAATAAAAAATACTTAAATAAGAAAAGGGACAGTCGCTTAAGAACTAACTTCAAATTACTTAAATAAGGGGAAGGGACAGTCGCTTAAGAAACTAACTTCAAATTAAGGGAATATAGCAAACCAGCGTTCTTAAAGAATTGCTTAGTACTCGTTTGATAAAGCTGTCATTTTTCAGTTTTTGCGTTCAATTTTCAATTTGTGTTCACTTTTTGTTTTTCAATTTCCATTTTCATATTAAAACAAAAAATATGAACTTGAAAATGTATTTGGTAATAATAGTTGTTAGTTTGTAATTATAGTGTTGGGTGGGTAGCGGTGGTGGTTGGCATTTAGTGGTGATCGGATGTGGGTGATGGTTAAGTGACGGTGGCAGTGGCGATAGGAGTGACGACCGAAGGTGGGCGATAGTCAACAGTAGAAGTAGTCAATCAACAATGGTGGCGGCGGTTAGAGGTGGCCAGTCAGCAGCAACGGTTAGAGGTGGTGGCAACCAATAGCGGTTGGCAGTAAGTGATGATTGTGACTGCTGGTGGTGGTGGTGGTCGAGGAAATTGAAAACTAAAAATAAAAATTCAAGAAAACACTTTTTTTACATTTTCATAATTTTTTAAAATTTTGAAAATAGTTTTCTTTTTTTTTGGAAACTGAAAATTAAAAATAAATTTACCAAACGAGTTTTCATATTCAGTTTTCAAAAAAATAAAAACGAAAATTCAAAACTAAAAGTTTTATCAAACGGAGCCTTAATAGTTTAATTAGGATCATCAAAAGTATGCTCGGGAATCACCAATTAGCCGGTATTAGCCAATACAATAACAAAACCAAAAGATTCAATAATCCTTGATTTCAGTTGCAACCAAACCTTGGCAAGAGGAGCAAGACAATTGGTAGTGCAGCTTGCATTAGAAACAACATCCATGCTTGGCTTGTATGCAGTCTCGTTTACTCCAACCACAAACATAGGTGCATCAGCTGATGGCGCAGATATTACAACCTTCTTGGCACCACCCTTCATATTAAAGAAAGACTTCAAAAGGCATGTACATGAGTGTACACACGTATACATGCGTGTACACGTATATATATAGGGGAAGCAAAAGGGAAGATTAGAGTATCTTATTATGGCAAAATCAACAAGTTGCAAAGATCAACCTTCTTGTGTGCCGAAGCTTTCTCAGTTGTTGTAAAAACACCAGAAGATTCAACCACAAACTCAGCCCCATAATCACCCCAAGGAATCTCAGCAGGGTCTCTGGACAGAGAGAGCCCCAGATGTTAGTGTTGCTCATAAAACAGACCATTGTATTTAGGATGCCATTTTACGAAGAACACAAAAGAATACTAATAACAATCGTCTCATATTCATACAAATGTACGAGAAGACCTTTTTCTTGAAATTTTAATCTGCTTTCCATTGATCTCCAAAGTGGACTCGTCCAAGACTTTGATGGTTCCCTTGAAGACTCCGTGGGTAGAATCATATTTCAACATGTAAGCCTAAAAGAAGAAATACCATATGCTATTGGAGCAAAAATAATTTATCATAATGTTTCCTATACAAAGTACAGGATTGACCAGTCCCAAAAAAGCTTTAGGGGAAAAAGAACACACAACAAAATTATCAAACACCTCATTGCAAAGACCCCCCCCCTAAAAAAAAAAAAGGAAAAAAAAAACTTGGGGGAGGGGGCTATAATACTAACAGTAAACACGTAAAGATCGAAATTGTTGAAAATAGAAAACCAGTATGAGCTGCATATTTGTCCTGCCAATTGCTAAAGTAGATTTAACTTAAATCTACTTCACACCATCCCCAAGAAAAGCAGGGGAGTCCTTAGTTATCTCTGCTTGTGGAAAGTTCAAAATATGTGAAGTGTGTTTTCTTTCAATCTCTTGTGAACTTTTTCTAAATTGAAAAGTGCAAAAGCATCCCAACTCCCTCACAGAACTCAATGCAACATCTTGCAGATGGGATCAATGAAGATTAGAAACTTAACATTTAACTCGCTCAATAGCAACAAATTGTACATCACAATATGGCAACTGAGGTCAATAACTTTTTGGGCCAGTCAAAGATTATGTTGTTCAAGATGAATCAGCCAACAAAAGGTTGACTGAAGCTTAACACCATATTTCACCTGATTTTTTTCCCTAAAAAGGTCTATTTGGGTTAAAATACTTAATTTCTTTGATAGAAACTTCCGAGGGAATTAGCAATTTAGGTAATTGAAAACAGCAATATCAAGTTACGGAAGACGCCACACAGATACCAGGTATGACATTCATTCTATAAGAACTCAATAGAGCATCAAAGGTACGACTTTGTTTTCAGAGCAAAACAACTGCGAGCACAAAATATCTGAGCAGGGGTAAGACTATATTGTTGAGTTTGATCAATCACACCGAGGATGACTCAAGCATAGAGATACTTTCAAGTTGGTCAGGAGCTCGAAACTCCAACCTTGATTTCTTTGACAAAAACATGTAAGCAGTTGAGCAGCATAAAAACATGATCCAGTGGGTTAGAGAACGCATTGCCAATTTTTTGTACATGTTATTCCTTCTAAGATAGTTAAGAGCAAGTTAAAAGGCAGAGTCTGTTTTTTAAGAAAACTTAAGCAACCTCAGGTGCTTGGACTTTTAAAAAGGATTTTACCTGGAAACTCCTGTAAATCACTTTACACAAGGCCCCAACAACATTTATTCACTGTTACTCGAGTGTTTTTCAATATTGCAGTATTCAATATTTCTCTTTAAAGATACAAAACTCATGTTTGGAATAGATACCTGCTGAGTTGATCTTGAAACGGTAAGATGACATATTGCATCAAAAAATAATAAATGCTCTAAAATTTCAGAAGAGTCAAACCTTATCAAAATTTCAGATGTGAAATGCCACTTAAGTGCATAACTGGCACATTTTAAATATAGGAATTGATCTATGCTTGACCTTAAGTTCTAATATACTCAAATTTGAGGCTTAGGCTCAACCTTAGATCACCACTTATTGACTGAGCTTCATTTTGTGGGGAATAAAAATCGATGATTCACTGAAAGAAAATTTTACTAAATAATTTGTTTACGGTATAGATGCTTATGACCTCACCCTTTATACCATGAGGTAATGATTCATTTGCATTTGAGAGAGCACTGCTTCTAGCAACTCTCTCTCTCTAACAAACGCTAAGAGGTCCCCCTAACCCCTCCTCCTACCTTTCTCATATCCTTGCTTTGTTTAGAAATCTAGCAAGAAGAGAGGAATCTATCTGGATCTGACTTATCAATTCCAACAAATAATGGGCTTAAAAAAAATGAATTGAAAAATAAAACTGTAACACTTCCTCAAATGTAGCAAGGACAGGGATGAAATGGCATGTATAATTCATGTTCAAACTTGCTAATCAAGTGATTCACAGCCTCTTACCAACCAAAGCTCGCTTTGATCAAGAAATGCTCGGTTCAGATTACAACCCAAATTGGAAGGATGTTACGCAACTTCCTTAACATAGGGCACTTATAAACCAGTACAAGATGTCAAGAGAGAAGCCCAAACAAATGAGAAGCCAATACACATACTTACCATGTACTTATCATCGATGAAAGGATGTTACGTAACTTCCTTAACATAGGGTACTTATAAACCAGTACAAGATGTCAAGAGAGAAGCCCAAACAAATGAGGAGCCAATACACATACTTACCATGTACTTAGCATCAATGAAAGGATGTTACGCAACTTCCTTAACATAGGGCACTTATAAACCAGTACAAGATGTCAAGAGAGAAGCCCAAACAAATGAGAAGCCAATACACATACTTACCATGTACTTAGCATCAATGAAAGGATCATTGACAGCTACAACATCAATGTCATTCCTAGAGGTTGAAATCCGTAGAACCAACCTTCCAATCCGACCAAAACCTGCAAGGTTTGAGTATGTGAGATCACCAATATTCTCTAAGACAATTAAAATAATTTTTACATGCTCCACTAAACCCACCATTTATCCCAATCTTGGTCTTCCCGCTGCTTCCCAATCCTAAAAAAAGCAAAAATAATAATATGTCAGCAAATATAGCACCTAACTAATTCAAATTAACAGATTATTATAATGTAAATGTGGAAATTTGGTTTTTACTCTGAACTGTTGGAGGAATTTCAGTGGCGGTAGCTTTGATTGGCTGCACACTCCTGGCACTACATTTTCTGCATGGTTTTGATAAAATCACTCTGCATCAATAACCATAAACAAATACTAGACTCCCTCGAAGAGAGCGAGAGAGTAAAAGAGTAAAACAAACAAAACTATGGATCACTCAACTCTACAGAATATGACTTGACAAGAACAGCAGTCCCAAAAATGCTTGACTGAAACTTCGCAGAATTCAGATTGCCATTGAAACCAACAGAAAACACCTGAATGAAAATAAAACAACCATCAAAACAATGAAGGCCATTCCAAGTCGGTGCATCACAATTTCATGGGTGGTAAAAAAACAAGCAAACAAAATAGGAACACCAAAACCAAAATCATAAACGCGTACTACAACCGTCAAGAGGAAAAGGGCATTCTACAGGAGCAATTAGTTCAAAATTTTCAAACATTCCCACAAAGAAACTTGAACGTGGTCAGCTTAATTGCAGAGACAAGGGAGAAAACAGAACACACTGCTTTGCATTCTGTTTTGTTTTAATTTCCAGAAAGTCAAACGACTCAGCTCGAGACTACACCATGTCTGCGCAGTCAGTAATTCAAGGACTTTACATTTTTATTTGTTTGATCGGTAACCAAAGAAAATAAGAGTGAGGACGGAGGAAGATAAAACAATCGAAGCATGTTTGAAATGGGTTTTTTTTTTTTTGGTTATGATGGATCGATCAGTCGTCACGGAAAAGTCACCTTGGATTGATCGGCGGTACGGAGCATTGAAGGTGAGACATCGGCTCGTGAGGCTTGGAGAGCTGGAGTCGTAGATCTGATGAGAGAAGAGAAAGCCATTCCCGACCCGAGGCACCGGCTCTTCTCCTTCTCTTCAGATATTGAGAACTATCTATCGGCCGATCAAATGAAATGATATATATATATATATGTACATGTATAACTATGTAATAAATATATGGTAAAACCCTAGAGATAACCGAGAAGGTTTTGGCTTTCCAGAAAGAGTACCAGCCAATTTCTCTTAATTTTTAAATGCCAAAAAAAAAAAATATGAAAGAGGTGATTCTGAGGAACCTCTCTCTCTCTCTGATCTCGCTCTACTACATTTAGGAATTCCATCAACTTCTCATTTTTTTTAACAATTAAAATTATTTTTATTTTTTTGATTTTTTTATTATAAAAATAAAAAAATATTAAATGAAAAACAATTAATTAAAAATTAAGCATTAAAATTAATTTTTGTTAGACGTAAAAGTATAAAACTATCAAACCAACCAAAAAATGGTCTTTTTGTATGTTCACGCGATCACAACTACCCCCGTGTTTCTTCCGCTGGTGAGACTTGTCCTGTTGTGGAGATCTGAGCTGACATTTCCCTCGAAAGCCACGTCAGACAGCCAGATCATGACACCCCTTTTACGCCTGCCTACGCTTTTTGGTCCGTTGCATCCATCCATCCATGTCTGCATCATTGGAAATTCTATTCCCCCATGGGGATGCCTTCAGGGTGAGGATTTGGTAAAAGATAAACAATAATAATAATAATTAAGAAAAATGGATTGGGAGAGAGAGAGAGAGAAGAGCTATACAATTTAAAATGTATAATTTTAATCACTAGTGTAATTGATCATCTGAAACGATAACTTTATAAATATTAATACCCTGGAATTCGACAAATATTACAATCCAGTCTTATACTTTTTTTAAATTCTTTTACCATATTTAAATTTAAAAAAAATAAAAAATAAAAGAAATATTGAATATGTCTAAATTTTTTTTGTATTTATTTATTTTTTTACTTTTCTTTTTTTCTTTTTTTTTTTTTTTGTTTTTTCTTTTTTTTTTAGGGGCGGTCTCCCGGGATTCGACCCGGGACGGAAGAGAAAGAAGTTGAAAACGGAAAGAGACAGTACCTTGGTAGATTGGGCCCTCAACCTCAAGCCGTCAAGCGTAAGGGCAACGCGATACTGCTGGTTCTCACCTTTGATTTGACATGATTTGATTTATTAATTGAAGCAAACGAGTGGGGTGCCTGGGGTGGGGTGGGGCGGGGCGGGGCCGGGCCATAGTTTTGAAAGAGTAGGGGCTCCAAGGAGGCTGGTGTGGGTTAGGTGAGGCGACACTTGGAACCAACCCCCAACACGTGATCCTCAAAACTCACTCCCTTCCTCCCATTTGTCTATTCTGATCGTGACAGCCACCCTTCCCTCGTATTCATATTTATACATTTCTCCTTGAAGAAAAAATAAATGAATAAAAATAAAAAAGCTGACATATTTTAATGTTGGATTCCTGATATTAAACCGTTAATTTAAAATCTAAATTTTAGCTATGTTTTGGATCAATTTTTTTCCTTTAAATCCCTACAAATTTATTTAAAATTTAATTTTTTTTACTCGTTGTATAAATTATAAAATTACAACTTTTATAAATTTAAATATATTTAAACAACTCAAAAACAACACTTTTAATTTAATATTTCAAATTGTATTATCATAAAACTAACATTAAAATTAATGTCAACTCCGCATTTCTTTCTCCTATTTATACAATTTCTCTTATCATTCATTTTTTTTCTTTTTTTTTTCCTCTCTCCCTTTCTTTTCTACAGTCACGTGTGTTTCTTTCTCATGTACAAATTTATTTAAATAACCTACCAGTGTTGATTTAGTTTGAAGAAGGATTTGGTAAAAAAAAAGTTGAAAGGAGTTAAAAGGCAATGTTCATTTTTTTTTTTTTTGTTTGATTTTATGCAAAAAAGTAAAAGAAATAAAAATGAGAGAAAAATGAAAGAAAAAAATACACGAGATCCGTGTGTTTGTGTTCCTCCAAAAATGGGAAGAAAATGTGAAAAAAAAAAGATAATAAGAAATAAAATTTAAAATATAAAACTCATCTATTTTTAAAAGTAAATTTTTACACAAATTTAAATAATAATAATAATAACAAAACCCATATAAAAGATATTTTCATTAATTCATTTCTCTATAATCAGATAACACTGTTTGAAAGAAATAATTATATTCACTTTTTTCATCCTCACGGTAAATAGGGCCCAGCAACTAGCTTGCCATGATTGTCATCTATTTGTTTGATTGAAATATAAATAAAGTGGTGACGGAATGAATTAAAAACACTAATATAATTAATGCGTGTTAATTTTCTCGACATATGAGAAATAACTCTGGTTGATTGTCGTGCGTCAAAGCATGCATATGTGTGTAGAATGTACTAGTTATACAGTCGTTTAATGCACAGCCAATCTATGAATTAAAAAAATAAAAAATAGTTTAACTAAATACGCAGTTCAATATGAATATTAAATTTACAAAGTTTAAATGACAATGCCATTGTTTCCACACTGTAAACTTTTTTTTTTTTTTGGGGAAACAAATAATTGAATTTCTGTTATTGATGAGTTCAACTCAAAAAATAAAAAACAAAATAAATTAAAAAATAGATCCACAATTTTATACCAAATTAACCAATATCTCATTTGTAAAAAAATATGCCGGTTAGCACCAATTGTGGACCAACATTTAAGAAGAGCCAATTCAGAAGAGGAAGTGGTGCCGGCGAGAGAGAGAGTCAGAGTCATTTAAGTCCCCGGTTGAAGAGACAAAAAAAATTTTGCAAAATAGGGAAGTATACTAAAAAAAATTTAAAAGTTGCTTATTTTTTATCTCACTGTATAAATTACGAATTTATAATTTTTCTCATTTTATCTCATTTTTTTCAATCCAAACGCACCCTAACTGATATCAAATATATATATGGTCTTGGTTTATTACGTGATTTTTTTAGATTTTATTTTATTTTCCTTAATCCCTGATAATTGCTGAATTATGATCTTGTCACGCCCTCGAAATCCTAAGGTCCCCAAGGGATGAGTTTAGAATGAAAACTTATTACACCTAACTTATTATAATCCTGCCATTTATAATTTCAGAATTCATGCCCATTTATTCCATTTATAAGGTCAATAAAACTGATTTCTTTTATAACAAATCGTATACCAATTAGAATTAAAACTGGATAACATAATCCATACTCATTTATAAAGTAGTATTTTTACATACATTAAACTTTAGAGGCCATTACGTGAAAAAAGAAATTTTATTTAATACATCTATAAGATTTAGAAGCTATGCCGGTTCTTCTAAGTCTCGGGATCTGTACCTGCAACACAATCTGTAAGGACGTGAGCACCAAGCCACGTGTGCTCCCGACGTATAGATTTATACTTTTTATAATGCCTTTTAAGAATTATGTAAAATAATGAATGTAGCAATAAATTATTAAATACGTCAATATGTAGCAAAATAAAACACATCATTCGTAACTTTTAGTTCTCTTATCAATATTTTTTCATTTATTATTTTATTTTCCCAAGGTTGGGAAGGACACTCTGCAAGACTGTCTTACAATCATAGTGGTAGTCCAAAATCATCGTCAGTTCATATAATTATATGGGTCGCGATGCACCCCTGCGTCGTTGTTTAAGGATCCGAGTCCAAAGGCCACGATGAGCCTTTACCACATTCGTCGTCGTTTTGAATTACTAGTCCATGGGCACGATTTACTCGATCCTGCGCAGGTTTAGGATTTTTTAACCCAATGGTATCTCTTGACCCTCCCTATTTTTATATAGTACCCTCATTTTCCCCACAAAATCAACATTTTCTTAGGTTTTTCCTTTTACGTTATTAAAGATTAGCAACAATATCCATGAGTGTATATCAACTTCTACAATTTTATATTTCCATTTTATCATCCGTTTCACAATAAACACATATTCAGCATGTTCCAACATATTATAGCATGTCTCGGCATTGCATGGAAAATTTCATCAATCTCATCACAATTTCAATGCCACTGAAATCCAATTATCAACTTAATATTAATTTAATAATAATGTAAACTTAACCTCACAATTATTCCCTATCAAAATGAAACATCACAAAAAGTATAAATAATACATTAATTTCCCTACCTCGTTCATTCGTTGGAGAAGTGAGAATTTGCCGTACGTGCACGCCGAACCACCTTTTCAAAATTGGACAGCGTAGGCGCGTAAGGAATGAATTTAATTAAAAGGCTTAGAAGTTAATTTGGGTTAGGAAACTAACCGTTTTCCTTCCTTTCTCTTCTTCCTTCTCTTTTTCTTTTTCTCTTCTTTTTTTTTCTCTCGGTTTTCTTTCTTTTTTCCCGGGCTTGGTGTCCCACAGCACTCCCTTTTCTCATATATATATATATATATACAAAGCCCCACAGGTGAGGCTCTTTGAGTGGCCCACTTGCCCCTCCTAGAATGAAGTTCCATCATAGGTGCTATTTGTAGATATAGGTGGCAGGCAAAAAATTTTTGGCTCCACTGTTGATAAGTCCAAATGGCAGCCTTGGTCACCAAGGTAAAGAAGACTTTACAAGTATTTGCTGCCAAGGATTGCTGTCATGATCACATTTCTCTTTTTTTTTTTTTTTTTTTGAGCCGTCACAGATCTGTAGCAAAATTTATGTTGTGTTATATTTAAATAAAAAAGGAGATAAAATTAATGTTGGATTTAGTTATACTAAAAAAAAATTAAACCTATAATTAATTAATTTTTAGTCCAATTTATTTTACATTAGTTGTAATTATATAATTAAATAAATATCACTTAAAAAATTATTCATATTTTTAATTTAATTATTACTTAATATATATATATATATATA
The DNA here is from genome assembly GCA_019916065.1 of Vitellaria paradoxa. Lineage (NCBI taxonomy): Eukaryota > Viridiplantae > Streptophyta > Magnoliopsida > Ericales > Sapotaceae > Vitellaria > Vitellaria paradoxa. The sequence continues at coordinate 48,706,171 of CM034239.1, forward strand.
GAGTTTATACTTAATTATCTTATCTTTTTTTTTACTATTTTATTTCATATTTATCCAATTTGTTTTTTTTCTCTCACTAGCATTTTTTTATATCTCTCTCTCAATAAAAAAGAAAAAAAAAAGAGAAAGAAAGTAGAGAAATGGGTAGGGATTTAGGATCTCTTCTCTCGTTGGGTTATGATAAAAAATAAAAGAGAAAATGAATATAGTGTTGAAAATCAAAATAAACTAAATTTAAAAATAATATATTGATAAATGTATTTTATTTTATTACACTTTTTAATCCATTCAACTAAAAATCAAATGTTTTCATTGATTATTTTTCTTTACATTCCTTTTATTATTTTATTCAACATTTGTTAAATTTTATTCTCTCACTATCTAGTATTTTGCTTTTACTTTAGATGTTAATCTTAATATTTTAAAAATTAAGTTGTCATTTAGTTTATTTTTTATCTTATGTTTTTTATTTTTATTTTTTATTTTCTATTTTGATTTCATTTTTTATTTTGTACTTTTGAAAATAAGAAAAACAACTCAAAACTCATTTGGTTACTTGTTTTTTTTAATTTTGTTTTAAAAAATATAAAACGAATTTACATATGAAAAAAAAGATAAAAAATTATTTTAAAAGTTTTTAACCCAAAATAAAAAAACAGAACATTTTTTTCTTCCTCATTTTAAGATATTTAGCACATAAAATAAAAATAGAAAAGTAAACTAACATAAACTATGTTTGAATAAAAGATTTGTCATGAATAAAGAAGAAGAAGAGGAGGAGGAGGAGGAGAGAACGATTAAAAATTTATTCTCTTATTTAGATTGTCATATAAAATAAAAAGAAAAAATAATTTTAAAAATTTTAAATTAATTAAATAAAAAATAAATATATTGATAAATAATTTTATTTTATTATATTTTAAATCAATTCAGATAAGAGTGTGTATTTAAATTTTATATCTATATTATAATATTAAAACAATATATTTATCTTTTCTCATCTCCTTTCGCCCTTATCCTTTGTGGCATAACTCTTTACTTTCTATTTCCATTATTATTTTTATTTTTAAGAGAATTTTGATTTTATTTTATGACAACTTCCCTTCTTTCTCTTTACATAAAATGAATAATAATAAAAATTCATTAAAAGAAAGTCACACTCTCTATACATTTTTCTATCTATTAGTAAAAGTTTGCATTAAAAAGAGAAAAAAATAAAGAATAAATAAAAAATTCTCGCACAGTAAAAGTTTGCATTAAAAAAAATAAAAAAAACTAAAAAGTATATTTTTTCTCTTTTTCTCCATCTGGAATGTATAATAATAAAAGTTCATTAAAAAAATTATATTAAAAAAGAGTAAAACAAAAGTAAAAAATAAAACAAAAATGAAAATGTCACTCTCTCTTTCTCCACTTGAAATGTATAATAATAAAAATTCATTAAAAAGATAACCACACTCTATCTCTCTGCACAATACTTTGCTTATCAGTAAAAGTTTGTAGAGTAAAAAAAAAAAAACAAAAAACAAATAAAAAGAAAACTGAAAAGTTGCTTTTTTTTTTCAAAGTTTCTTTCTCTATTATATAATCAAATAATTCCGCCCATTAAAATCTTATTTCCCTAATTCTTTCAAGATTTTGTTATTGGATAGTAAAAAGGTGAGGAGGCAATAAAGTACTAACAACGACGGAAATGCGAGCGAATTATCGAACTTGATAAAACTCGTCATTTTGGGTATGCATAACATATGGTCTGATATATATAAATCTATATGTATAACATATGTCTAGGAATTGGAAATTGCGGTGAGATAAAATTAATTTTTAATCTAAAAAAAAGTTAAGATTTTTAATAATTTTAAACTTGAAACTCAATCCAAAATCATCTTTCTCTAATTTTTCAAGAGTTTATTATTTGATCAATGACAAAAAAAAATGAAATTATGTAATTTTATTGAAATAGTTTGTTATGTACATAAAAATTATATTATGCTAATAAAAAATATTATTCAATTTTGTGTACCGCACGGCTCTTTTTTGTTTTTTTTTATGTTTTTTTCTATTTTGTCGTATCTGTTCTTTTCAAATTTTTGGCTACCCACTAATATCTTGTCCAAATATACTTTTAATAAATTTATACATAATTTTCCTTTCAGTAAAAAATACATGTATGGTTTGTTTGTTGTAGGATTTGAAGTGGGAGGATGGGCGGGCAGAGGCAAACTGTTTGCGATGGGGAGAGAAAGGTGGCAAATCCTTATTTTCGGAGGGAGATCGATGGACAACCATCTATCTTCATATCTATATCTATTTATAATTTATATGCCAATAATAATTCTAACAAACCCCCAATTTTCAATTTTGGCCAAACAAATTCGCAAGCTTTCCGGGGTAAACAGCCCGCATTCATTTCCCTTAAATTCTTCTTCCTCTCACCATTTTCATTCTCTCAGCCTTAATTTTCAGGTGCAACAGATTTCTCACCTCTCTCTCCTCCTCAGTTGCAACTTGTCCGGTAATTATTTATCTGTAAACTCTCTGGCTTTCTCCATCTCTCTCCCTCTCTCATGCACACGCGTATATGTATAGGCTTCCACAATGTTGTTTGATATATGCTATTTTACTCTACAAATTTAATAAAAATCCTCGAAATGCAATGGAATTGAACTCTTATTGGTCTTGATGTTTGTTATCTGGCCATATTGAAGAATTTAAATTTATACATGATTTCTATGTTCGATCCTTTTCTTCCCCCCCCCCCCCCCCCAAAAAAAAAAAAAAACAGCATCAAATTGCTATTGTATCAGCCGATTTGGCGTATAGAATTGGCATGCTTTGCTCTCAGCTGATACTTGGCCTTCCAGTAACAAGTTTCCAGTGTATGGATTAGGCCACTCACGTGGCTCACAGGCACAGTTGTTTTCTGTTTAGGTTTTTGCACCATTTCGAACTATCACGAGACACATAAATTGGCGTTGTTCTAGTCAAAATGTAAAAAACTACGCTAATTACTGCTTATCAGCATTATCATTCAATTTCACGTCAACATGTCCACAAGAATTCAGCATTCTTTTCTCATGTTCGATGCCTTCAGATTAGTTCTGATTATTATTATAATTGTTATTATTTTTTAAATATTTTGGTGAATGATATGTTTGATTTTTAGATTGTCTAATACTTGTTGCATATTTAATCTGCAATTTTTGTCCATTTTATAATTGCTCACCTATTGGAATGTTTGCATTTCTAATGATGACAATAAGATGTAGGCACACCCCTACTTTTTGATAATTTAATCTTGATTATTTAATTTGGTAGCTTTGTGAGATTCATTGTATGTGCTGCTTGCTTGCCAAACGAAAATTGCTTTCCTTAACTAGACATGTCCGTGGCATATATATATATATATATATATATATATTTGTAATAATTTATTTTTCCTCTTAAAATCAGCCTCTGTTCTGTTGTTAGATTGCATCGAATCTTCCAGAAAAGTTTAAGATGGTTCCCAGCTTCAAATATTGGGATGCTTGTGTTGATCCCCCGGACATGGAAGCATTGTGGATGGATCCCAAGGTGAGAACTGAATGGATTAATGCCGGAGAGACTAAAGGGCAGAAAGTTCACCTCTCACGGGGCCATGATGGTCAGCCTTACCTTACACAAACTGAGATGAAGGTAAATCAAATTGTTCTCACATTCCGTTGATAGTATAATTACTTGGAAAATGAAAATGTTTAACATTTCCGTGGACATTGTCTAAGACTACTTAAATGGTTAGAAGGTTTTGAATTTGACATGTAAAACTTACCTTTACAATTCGGACAAATTTCAAGATTAAAGGCAGTATATTGTTTTTCCATGACCTAATAAATAAAGAAATCATGTCTCTGACTATGTGATCTCAATCCTTAAAGTTAATGAAGTTCAAAAACATATTTTCAATCATTTGAGTTTTTTTCCCCTTATGATGTGATAATCTTTTGATAGTTCCATAAATATTTATATTTTACCTGCTTAAATTGAATGATGCATCCTTTGCAAGCCATCTGCTCCTGACTTTTTTTTTTTTGGGTTCACCTTTCATGCAATGCTGTGTGTTCAGGCCGTGGCTGGGATAATTGTTGGCAGGCATTTTGTTTCACAAATAGATCCGGTATGTCTTTCCATATCTGGAATATGTAGTAGTGCACAGATGTTAAAAGAAGATTACCACGGGTCATCTTCTAATGTTGTAAGGCTGTAAGCTATTCATAAATATTGTGAGATTCCCAAATCAGGTGGCCCATGAATTCGCAAAAACTCCATTGCATTTTAGGATTGGCATCCTGTTTAAATACACTACTGAAACTAGATCACTCTTCTGGCATATTTCTATGCAAGTGGGGGTTAACTGCACCATTATAATGTCTTATTGGCCATTATTAAAGGTCAATTTAGTGAAAGTTATCTTCTGATAGAGCATCTACATTAGCTCCAAGCACATTAATTATTATCACATGAAACTATAGCTTTGTTGTTGATATTTTCTTTTTTCCAATTTGAGATCTTGTTACTTTTGGGCATTGAGGCCACATAAAATTTGGAGCTTTACTTCTGTTTTTACCTGAGGAATATGGGAGGAAAGAAATGTTGAAGTTCTTTGGTGAAGAGTTAGATGTTCTACTTGTTTATAATAATGCTATTTTCACATCTTCAACTGTTTAATGTTTTTGGCAATCTCACGTAAACACTTAATTTACTATGGATTTGATATTTTGCAATTTTCAGTTATTTCTCTTTGTTGAGGGTGTAGGCTAAAAAAACATTTACTTTTCTTCTTCCTTTCTTAATAAATATTGGTCTTGTTTCTATTTCGAATCTCTCTTGGACGTGTCTTGTTCCCACTCTTCCGCCTTTTTCCCTTTTTGCACTGTGTCCAGCTTACACAAAATTTGGATTTTCTCGAGTAGCTGGTGTATCTCATTTAAAGTGATCAATAACCTGAAAAATTACATGTGAAGATACAACGATGATCTTGCCGTGAGTTTTGAAAATTTGGCATCCTTTCTATTCTGCAGGACATGATTTGTGCCATTGCAGAGCTTGAAAGTGACAGACAACCTACTGCTACACGGTATAACAAAAAAACTAAACAAATTTCTGTGGGAATCATGCAAATTCTACCTGAGAAAGCAGATTGGTTGGTCAGGTATTCAACATTTTGATTCTAAATTTGAGGGTGCAACTCCTATTTAAGGATGAGATTTCTTTTTGCTTTTTGCCTTTCCGGCGAAATGATTAATAACCAGAATTTGCTTTCAGAGATTTGGGTTACCGGGCATATGATGTGCAAGGGAATTCAGAACTTTTGTACAGGCCCTTCGTAAATGTATATTTTGGTGCTGCCTACATTAAGTGGTTATCAAATTATGACCAAAAGTAAGCAGACAGTTCTTTGTTCCATTTGTCCCCATTCCTGGTGGAATTGTTTCTGTTTTGTATTGGAATACTGGGAAAAAAAAATTGCCATTTTGAGTTCTATCTTTTGTTGAAGTTTTATATTAGATTCATGCATGCAGAGAAAGAAGTGAAGAGTTCATAGTGAGGGCTTATAAAGGCGGTACGAAGAAAGCAACTCATAAGTCAACGTTGCAATTTTGGAATCAATATCTTTCAGTCAAGGGAAGACTCCTGTCCAGGTGGTAGGCTCATCCCATGATGTTAGCATCAAATTTACATCAAGGCTAACATTTTTCACTTACTCCAAAAATAACTATGTGGCCATGTATGAATGTTACACATAAGAAACTATACTGTATGCCTGACAATTCAAGACTTAATTCTCTGATGAACAAATTATGAAGTTGGATGATGGATCTGTTTGCACTCATATATTTATTTTATTTCTCTTATAGTACTCTTTTTTTTTAAGTGAAAGTGTAACTTTACTTGGATCAGTTGAAAAAAGAAATAATTTATGTTTTTCTCATAAGTCACAACTGGAAGCACAAAAACACCAAAAGTTTCCCATGCAGCTTTCCTGAATGCACCATGCAGTCTATTGGTGTTGCCTTGGCTTTTACTGCTAGTACAGAGGGGCAGACTTATATTTGATGAGCTTCCATGGGTACAATCAAACATTCAATGGAGGAAAGGCATTAGAAAAATGTAAAAGCTAAATCTATGCTTTCAAGAGGACCTCTGGATTACACTTGAGCAATAGTCAAGCAGAGTTGGCATTGTTTGGAAAAACCTTTGAAGATGATAGTGATGAATTTGCTTGCTCATATAGTTCAATGCTATATGGCCCACACAGGGGCAGTTCAACGGTAGGACTTCTACCAATTGAAATAGAAGTCACTAGTTTGAACCCCTTGACATTACCTGGCCCTTGATTCTAGTAGGATGGGTCAGAAGCTCTAGGGAATTAATCCCATCAAATGTGGAGATACACGCAGTAGATTTTAGAATATTCAATGCTATATGATCTTTGTGCCACTCTATCGGCCTAATTTTTGCCTATCTTGAAGGTGCCAGATAGCTTAGATGTATGACATAGTGTTTGCTAAATCTTTTTGAGGCTCCAAAAAGAGCTTAACTTTGACTTCATCCCCAATGCTTGTGTATCAAAACACATAATAATAATTTGAAAATTACACAAAAGCCTTGTCCTAATGTGTTGATTGCATTTGCTATTATCCACGGTATTACTATAGTATCCTATGTAGATGTTTCTATTGTTATGTACTATTTATTTGTTAACTTGCAGTGAAGGCAGTTAATTGTACGAGGCACTGATAGAGATAACCATTGATAAGATTCTATTGGCATAATCTATCAAAACTTGAATGCAATCATTATCCATTGCTTGTTAGATAAAAAGTTTTAAGAGGAATAACTTCTAATATTTATGCAAGCGCGCACAATTTTGTGTAGTGAAGTTTCTGAAGTTGGTCCCATTGTGAATGGTCCATCTGCTTCTGCTACTTCAGTTCAACACACAACAGGTATACTCTCTGAAACAAGTAGTGATAGCTTGAATAAAACTTATTTAACTTTTATAATTCAATTATATTTCATTCTAAGAAACTTTTTTGAGTGTTTGCCGACTTAATTGATGAATAACAATTTTGCTCGCTTTGTTGAGGTATAGGTCAAATGACATCATAGGCTTAAGCTTAGTGGACATTCAAATTTCTCACTCAATTGTATTATTCAGACACTTACAATATCAGATGACTTTTATTCGATAACTTATTTTAGTAAACATAGACCATGAAAACTATAACAGCTTATGGAATGGTTTCTCAATTTGCAGCTGTTTGTAATGTCTTAGAATATATTCTGGGATAGCAATCACATTGATTTGATTTCATTTTCCTTTTTATTGCAAGTATAATGTTAATCAGCACGATTTGTACTGTAATTGAGGACAAAAGATAAAGATGGCTTATGGATGTTTCTCCGACTGTTTGTCAATGCTTTTACAGATTTATGCTTCTTGGCGTTATATCTCTTACCTCTTTAATGTATTAAAAAGTCCAATTAAATTCTCTTACAGCAACAAGTTATTGGATTTTCCACCTATGCTAGTTGATTAGTAAGTTTATTTACTATAGGAAAATATATGCTTTTCTTTTTATTGTTCATCATCTTATTGAATGTTATATCCGATGAAAATTATGTTGCGGTATTATCGTTATTATTTTCATTAACATTGTTTGGCTCCTAAAAACCATTAGAAAGATTTTTTTTTTTTGGGGGAAAAATTGTGATCTCTTCCATTTTCAAAATTTTCTAACTTAAATATTGATCTAGATGGGAAGAACCAATACATATACATTTTTTTTTTTTTTACAAATAAATGTAACAGCTTTAGTGATATATATGAGGAAAATCCTATTCAAGGGAATCGCAGATATATGGCTCAAGCAAGGGATATGGGTGCAAAACCTGCAAAACCAACGGCGACTGTAGAATTGCCTGCATCTGCATCGAGAAATGTGGATTTAGAACATAATGCATACGTCCTTTCTGAAACGAGGGATGGCAATCTTGACTCATCTTCCAATCTTGCCGCGAGAATAATAGACCCAGTTGTTCATCTTTCAGCAGTTGGAGATGCTGCCTTGACAGAAGTCCTCGTTCCTTCTCGAAAAACTACCTTGGTTCCAGAGGAAATCATGGTGTCTCCTCCGCAGGGCAAGAGTCTACTCTAGCTTCAATTCAGATTGCCCCTTATATGGGGGTGGGGACTACAAGTGAAGGGCATTCTAATATTCCCAAGAAGGGATTTTTGCTACGCCTATTGCTCCGATCTTTCCTAAGAGTGTAAGGCGTAGACTTGTGCACGCCCAAGAAGAAAGGGATGAGGGTGAAAGCAATGCTAAGGAGCTACCTTTGAAGGATGGTTTAACCTTTGCCAAAGGAAACCCAAATCTTGGACCCATTCAGTTGATTCCCTTGACAAGGCTCTTGGTGCCATCAACCTTCAAAAAGGCCTTGAAACTGAAGTGGTAATTTTATCTGACTCCCCTTCTGACACTGCTGCACTCCTGTGCTTCCTGTTTTAACTGTGCAAGAAAGCCCTTCATCCTCTACTTGCCACGGCAACACTTACCCCGGATGCTTTTGCTATGGGAACATCTGTTCTGTTATCTTCTAAGATTCCTTTGAGTCATTGCCTGGCGGATCCTCCTGCAGGGTTATGAGTAAGGATGTTTATTTGCGGGAATTGCCCAAGATTTTCTACCCTTCTTGCATAACTTATATGATTGCCGCGGCCAAATGTTTATTGGTATTATCTCTAAACCAGATTTTGTTAGGGCAATGAATCTTCAAATTCTCGGGGTCATTATGCAAAGTCTGGACAACAAGCCCTGAAAGATCTATCTTTAGAAGAAATTGAACAGATATGTAAAAGTTTAGACGCGATTAGGTTTTCACATCTTGACATCCGTTGGCTTGAGGCGGGTTTACAGAAAGCTCGAGATTTCTTGAAAGCTTCTAACATCAGGGAAGAGTTAGCCCAAGTTCAAGATGATTTGAAGAGAGCTCAGGATGTAGTGCAAAAATTGAAGAACGATGAGGCCAAGTTGTTGGAGCATGCCAAGGCATTGGAGAATCATGGTGACTTTTCGTGGTCTTCTGATCACAGCCTTTGTCAAAATTTGTTAAAGTCTGACTGAGGGAAGAATGCCCTCTTTTCGTACTCGTATAGAAATACGTGGAATGAGAATGAGAAATTTTGTCCAATCCTCCTTGTGTAAAATTCTTTTGTTTTGTTTTTTACTTTTGAAAAATGTGGGGCGATGTTATTGTGTTTTCTTTAAAAAGTATTCCTAACGCGAGGGCTCCTAGTAAGATTGCCTTTTCTTTTTGGTAAGTAAGATAATTTGGATTAAAGGGAGAATAAGTTACATAATTCAGAGGGCATACTCTTGATGTACAAAAGAATAGTTACTATTTAGTATCTATACAAAAGATAGGGATCCCAAGTTTTACAAGTCTCAATATTAGCATCTAAAGGTTTAATCTTAGCAAATTGCATGGCCTTAATCTTACTTCTTGCACAATCATATGAGTAGAAGTCGATAATCCTCTGAATGCCCGAGCATTCTTTCAATCCATATGTTGTACACCATGGATGACCAAGCCAGTTTGTGGATAGTATTAGTGAAGGATTTCTGACTAAATTTTCCAACAGCTCATGCTACTTCATTTGCTCACTTTTGTTTGGTCTTTGAGATTTTGCTTAACTAGAGGATGTATCTCCAGATTTCATGTGAGAAGGAGTATTCAAAGAACAAATGATCAAGAGTCTTCGATTTTGCCTGCACAAATCACATGTAGCATCTGCAATTGTCCACCATCGAGCAAGCTTATCTGTAGTGTAAGTCTTTGTTTAATGGATAGCCATAAGATGAAGCTGTGCCTTGGTATGTTTTTGGGAAAGCAGACCAGCTTATGCCAGATCGTTGTAGCATGTTGTTGTTTATGGCTTTCCTAGTGGAGGTTGAAGAGTCATGTATTTTAGAAACTAGCCATGTGAATTTAGCCCTTGTGCAATTAGGTGGCATATTCATCATGTCGGAGTTTACAATTTCCCATAATTCCCAAGTATTTGGGAATGGCCACGCCATTTGTTGTTTGCAATGATAGAGGAAACATTAGAGTCCAATGAGATACCAGCATCATAGGCGAGTCTTTGTCCATACTTTGGAATGAGAGGGCCTTTGGATGCCAATTGCTGTACTAGAGAGAAGTTGTTTCTCCATTCCCAATAATATACTTGGATATTTTGATTGCTAAGGGCCTAAGTCTAGTAGTTTAGCCATGTCCAAGAACAATCGGCTGGTATTTTAACTTGCTAAAAATCCTTACTCTTTAACAATGCTTTTTGCACCAATCAGCGATAGAGATGATTTACTGAGCATAGTATCTATACATGCCTAAGCATAGAGATATGAGAGCAGCCTGAGACCAAGACCACCTTCCTTCATTGGGCAGAATATTTCTTCCCAAGCTACCTTGCTACCGTACTTTTTCAAATTTGCACCTGTCCATAAAAATCTTCTCAGTATTTGCTCAATTGAATTGCAAACTCCTTTAGGAAAGATAAAGTTAAGGCTCTGGTACACTTGTATACTAAATAAAAGATTTAGTGAGCACCAGCCTTCCAGCGTATGAAAGAGAACGATTGGCCCAACTCTTTACTCTTGCAAGCATCTTCTCAATTAGTGGAGAGCAATGTCTATACTTAAGTTTTGTGGAGATAAGAGGAACTTCCAGATATCTGATAGGCAGCATTCCTAATTGAAATCCCATTAAGGAGCATAGGTGGTGCTTTGCTGCTTCACTAATCTTATAATGTAGATTTTTCTCTTGGAGTTATTAGGAGACAAGCTAGAGAATTTATGAAACTACATTAAAGTTTTCTCTATAATTAGGATGAGTCTTCATCAGGTTTGGAAAGAATAAATAGGTCATCTGCAAAACATAAGTGGCTCGCTTTGGCTCTTTGCATTGAGGATGGAATGAAAATTTGACTTCATTGATATGCTTTTTAAAAAGTCTAGGGAAGAACTCCATTACAATAATAAACAGATAAGGCGGAAGAGGATCACCTTGCCTATGACCTTTCGCACCATAGAAGTATCCCACTAGAGAGCCATTCAATGATATTGAGAACTTAGGGGTTGTAATGCGGGCTTTAATCCATTTGAAATTGTTGAGGGAGCTCCAAGGCTTCTAAGATTTTTAGAACAAGTTCCCAAGAAACTGAGTCGAAAGCCTTCTTCAAATCAATTTGGAGTGCACATCTAGGAGAGATCCTGGCTTGGTGATAGTTCCTAGCCAACTTCTACACGAGTAGGTTTTGGTCAGAGATAGATCTCCTAACCATAAAAGTAGTTTGAGATGGCCCAGTCACATTGTAAGATTGCCTTGGTAGCTTGCAGAATTGGGATTCTTGCGTGTGGAGGTTTCCTAAGGAGAGTGTCAGAACCAAGCACAAGAGACCTTTGGAAGGTTACTTTAGGGGTTCTCGTGGGGGAGAGATTCCTTTTGGAGAATGCTGGAACCAAGTGCAAGGGACCTTGAAAAGGTTACCTTGGGGGTTCATAGAAGTGATATTCCTGTGGGGAAGATTACTTGGAGAAATCGAACTAAGCACAAGGGGCCTTAAGAGGGCTACCTTGGGGTTCATGGAGCTAGAATTTTGCAGGGGAGATTTTGCTTGTAGAAATCTAGAATTAAGTCCAAGGGGCTTGAGAAGGCTACCTTGGGGGTTCATGGAGCTAGAATTCCCACGAGGGATATTTCACTTGGAGAAATTCGAAATCGAGGACAAAGGGCCTTGAGAAGGCTACCTTGGGAGTTCTTGAAATAGGAATTCCCGCGGGGGAGATTCCTTGGAGAAAACTGGATCAGAGCATAAGGGGTCTTGAGAAGATTACCTTGGGAGTTCCTGGAACTAGAATTCTCACGAGAGAGATTCCGCTTGGAGAAATCCGGAACCGAGCACAAGGGGCCTTGAGAAGGCTACCTTGGGAATTCTGAAATCGGAATTCTTGGCTAAGGAGATTCCTTGGAGAAATCCAAAACTAAGCACAAGGGGCCTTGAGAAGGTTACCTTGGGAGTTCCTAAAACTGGAATTCCCGCGGGAGATTTCGCTTGGAGAAATCTGAGACCAAGCACAAAGAGCCTTGAGAAGGCTACCTTGGGAGTTCATGAAGCTGGAATTCCCGCGAGGGGAGTTCCTTAGAGAAATCCAAAACCAAGCGCAAGGGGCCTCGAGAAGGCTACGTTACAGTTCTTGTTTTGAAGGAGCAATGTTCACATGTTTAAGTGACCATGGGGAAAATAAATCCTCATGAGAGAAAATAAATCCTTGTATTAATGGAGACACATAATAGTACATTAGGATAATAAGCCTTTAGCAACTTAAACATTAATAGAAGCACTGAGTTTATGTCTTAGGATCCATGATCTTGTACCATCCATTGTTACTGTGTGCTTTTTTGATAACGTAAGGGCCTTCCTACTTTGGTGCAACTTTGGTGCTGACAACCCCCTAATTACATGATTTGCCGTCTTTAAAACCAATTGTCCCTCTTGGAATTGTCTAGGTTTCACCATGGTATCGTATGCTTTGTTGATGCGAGTTTGATACGTCTTTAGGTTCTTTCTAACCTTATCGCTTCTTTCATCTAAGGATTCCAAGTCTGCATGTCTGGAGTCCAGGATTACTCCACTTCGAAGGGCTATTTTGGCAGAAGGCACTGCTATCTCAACTGGAAGGACAACCTTGGTGCCATAAACTAGAGAAAATAGAGTCATCCTTGGATCCGCCATTATTACCTTGGTTGGAAGCCATAAGTACCCATTAGCACTCTTCCCCAGCAGAGTATGTTTTGTTTTGTTTTTTCTTTTTTTGGGGGGGGGGGGAGGGGAGTGTAGACCTCATGGGGCCTAGCTTTCCAAGAGTTATGCTGATCGTTAACTATGGCAGGGTTATTGGAGTTCGGCGAAGAGATGAAAACCAAGGTAGTCTGGAATAAGAAAGAGGGAGTGTGCTACTGGCGGTAGTAATGGAGTATAAATGATAAGTGATGGATCCTCTAGAGGAGAAGGGTTTATATAGGGTGAGAGGAGTCCTTTTGGGCAGGAGTCAGGGTTTTATATACGTTAGGTGGATATTCAGCCTCAAATTGGTGCGCCTTTGTATAATAAGGATTTCCTCCAAAAATCTCTCTAGACTAGTCAAGGGGACCTCAACGGTCTCTTAATTCTAGCCATCAATCCGTTAAACTCCTGATGATTCCAACATGAAGTTTTGTCCGTTTGTGGAATCTCTGAACCTTGTTCCTAGTACGAGAGGATAGATGTTCCGCGGGAAGATTCTGCCATAGAGATGATACTGCATGGCTTATGCCACGGGGGGAATAAAATGGGGGAAGACCTGGGTCATATAGCTGCGGCATTGGTAACTGCAGGAGGCATCAAGAGAATGCTACTCATTACAACCACCACATGCATATATATTACTATGTACCCACAGTTGCAGATGACTGCACTTCTTTTTTTACGAGTGAGCAGGTATGGCTGATATGACTTGGGACTCTAAAGCTTCTCCAGAAGACTTAGAAGAGATGTGGAATCATCCTAATGTTGCTAAAGAGTGGAGCAAATCTGGGGAGAAGCGGGGAAAAGTGCGATTTCTCATGATGCTGAGAAGAGACCCTATCTTTCCCAGGTAGAGTTGAGGGTAAGTTTGAATAGTGTTGACTGGAAAACTATTTTATTTTTTCATATGTTTTTATAAATGTTTGATTTGAATTCTTCACCAGGTGATCTATTTATTCAATTTTTCTTATTCTTCTGTCTTCTCTGGTATCATTCCCCATTTTTCTGCTTCATTGGGTTCTCTACAAGAATGGAGTGTTTTCTATTAACAATTGACAGACTTCAGCAATGTTCGAGCTACTGAATAGGGTAGGCAGTTTAAACTTAATTTTAAAACGAAAAGGTGGTACATAGATAAGCTTAGCAAGCAATGAAATTATGGTGAAGCCCTTTTGGTGGCAGTACGGAAACAGTGAGACAGAAACTCCATATTCTGTCAATTGACTTTTTACTCAAAGTAGGGACTAACAACTTCAAGTTATTCAATGATGGATTACTAAGGTGACAATGAATTTCAAGTGGTCTAGCAACAACAGAACAGGAGATAGAAGATGGACTGGTATCATGGAAGCATAATTTGCTAGCTTCTTGCCTTCCTCCAATATCCTAAATCAAAACAGAATGAGGAAAGAAATTTATGACACCATAATGTTGGTTGGTAAGTTGACTAACAAACGTGAGTTTGAACGCTAGAGAGGATTGTTGAAAATAGCTTAATATACATTGTTGGGGTCTATTTTCTAACAGCTTAAACTTTTGAGACAAGTAACTAAACATGGTATCAGAATTCTGGTTCCAGGAGGTCCTGGATTCGAAATTTTTTATTTCCCATTTATTGTTGTGCACTTGTTTGCCTTGTATTGGTGAACTATGTTTGATTTAGTTCGCTTGCCTCTGTTCCACGTGCAAATTGAGGTTGTACGTGAGAGGGAGTGTTGAAATAACTTAGTATACATTATTGTAATTATTTCCTAATAGTTTAATCTTTTGGGACAATTGGTGACTTAACACGAATATATATAGAACATAAAACAAAGATATAGACGAGGTAGGATATTCTCACCAGTCAATTTATTGATGCAAGACAACTAAATTAAAGCAAATAAATGTAAGAAATTAGGTAGAAGAAAAAAGCCAAGAAGAGAAGAAGTAGAAGAAAAGGGGGCAGGAGAACAAGTCACCCAGGCTTCATTCAAATCATATATATATATATATATATTTCTCCTTCAGAAGTCCCCTAATACTTACAATTCAAGCCTTTATAATGGTATTCCAAATCAACTAAGGAAATCAATCTAAGATAACAATCAAATAAAAATCAAATCCTAAGATAAGATAAAATTTAATCCTAATAATATAGAAATAAAATCCTATTAAATTAAAATCTTAAATCTTTAATTTGCATCATTTTCTACTGCTTAGAAAAACTCGACGTCCGTTAAATTGAACTCTTAAATCTTTAATTTGCATCAACTGTTCTATGTGGGGTCAATACAAATCACTTCACCATTACAATCACAACTTAATCATGCAAGACTTGATTTCCATCAAATATTTATCAATTTATGGCACAAACTGAGGGATTATTTCATTTTATTTCTAAAACCAGTAAAAACAGGAGCATCATGTAAGATCCCATGTACTACTCTGTTAACATTAACCCATGTACATGTTCAGAAGTTCAGAAAAACCTCATTATCAAAGACATATAAGGATCCCCACCCTCTTGATGCTATAACCACGAGAAGTGCAAGTTGGGTCAAGCTGGACTTCTCCTCCTTCCTTCCTCTTGGCAGCAACCCAGTTTTCCTATGGTTTAGCAGCACCTCGTTCCCTCTTTCTTCTCTCTTAGCCTTCCAACCCTTATCCAATCTCCCTTATACTAATTCCACTCCTCTCTCAAACTCAGCAGGTCTCCCTCTCACAATACAATAGCACACAACACTTTAGATGTAAAGATGGTGGAGGAAGGTGAGCCAATGTAGAAGGGATCAATACATGTGGAAAGATAAGCCTCAGTCCATGCGGGAGCAATGCATGCATTATGTTGTGTATGTATGTATATGTATGCACGAAATCTAGTAGTGGTTTAGGGTTTAATCGAAATTGCATTCAAGGGCTAAAATTTTAATAATTTACCATGCAACTAGTTTAAAATGAACCCCCCTGATTTTCCAAGTTAATGGTTAAGCTAAGGCATACGAAATAAAATGATAACAAAAAATGGAAAAATAATTAAATTAAAATAAGATAAACATCATTTTTATTACCCCACCTAGTGGGAAAAGGCAGTTTGGTTTGGTTTTAAACATTCATTTTATTTCTGTTGTTACAACTTTGTTTTATTCAAAAATTGGGAAGTGTGGATTCATCATCAAAGATGTAGTTTGCGAGTCAGACTTACAAGAGACTCGGAGGCGCAACAGGCATGCCTTAAACATGTTTAGGCTCGCCTTTGATGTTTCTTGTTTTATGTTCTGGCACAACCTTGAAACACATTACAGACTCATTTTGGACAAATGTTGGGCTCACATTAAAAATATATATATGTTTATAATTTTTGGGGTAATTACAGTTTACTCCCTTTAAGCTAAAGGTCACTTGCACTTTACCTCCTGCATTTTTAGATGCAACACTTAGCCCCTTATGGTCCTGACTAAAGTGTAACTATTGTTAGAATCTTTAGACTATTCTATTATGAACTGTGAGGATTTAATTGAGGGATTTGATATAGGTTTATAATTATTGTGTTTCCTAAATTAGTTGTACTTTATTATTATAAATACAATACGAGGGAGTGAGTGTGATTATCTCACTCTCTCGATTCACTTTATTTCTTTCAACTACTGTTAATGGTTTTATAAAAGATTTTAAAAAAGATAAATAAGGATTCACTAGCACCACCACAAAATATTTTGCACTTGTATGGCTAAAAAATACCCTCAAATAACAGTAGGAAGAGAGATAATATAAGAAATAAATGAAAATAAATCTTATGAGGGTGAAACATGTCATTTTTTAATTGATTAAAAATCTACTTTTAAACATAAAAATATACTTATCTACTGTATATGAAATCATATACTATTAATTTAGATGGAAAAATTTAACAATTACAATGTAGTCATAACCATAAAGGGGTGAAGTGGTTACATTTTAAAGTACAGGAGGTAAGTGAAAGTAAACATAAGCTCAAGGAAGGAAACTGTAATATACTCCTAATTTTTTTTGTTAACTTTTAACTTATGGAATATAGTTTATTGTCCTTTTTTTTTTTTGGGCAGAATGTAGTCACTCTTTGACTTCTTGTTGACTTCTAGGATATGAAGTGTATGGTTTTGAAATTTAAGATACTGTATATTGCATTATTCCATATATTTGAATAAAATATTGATATCTAATACAAATATAAAATATATATTTTTGTTGGTTCCGACCAATGTGGGTGTTGCATTTTTTGCAAAATTGCGAAGTCGGCACATCCATTCATGTCAATATCTCAAGTCCGTGCCCTTGCTTTCTAGATCAAAAAGAAAAAGGGGGCCACTTTCTCCATTTTATTTGGTATACAAACTACAAAGAAATGGGAATTACCAAGTTGTCATGAAAACTTTTGAAATCTAATACCATGTTTTCAACATAAAATAAGTCAGAGGGAAAAAAATTCTTGTGAATAGAGTCCATACTTTGAATAATTATTTTAAATACTAACTACTAAGAAAATGGGAACTATCAAGTTGTCATGAAAACTTTTTTTTTAAATTTAATACCATGTCTTCAACATGAAATAAGACAAAAGGAAAGTTCATTGTACATGCTTTGTGAATACAGTCCATACTTCTGAATAAGTTCCAAAATTACTTCCAAAGATGGGTAGCAAAAGTCTCTTTCTATGTTAGCAATAGCATTACCCTGCAGAATCGTCCTTACTACTCTACCTTGGGACCTAATGAATGTAAAATTTGTGTACCCTTTGAACCCACTCAATTCTAAGAACAATAAGGTGCTTCCCAACATTGAGCAAGTCTTGGTCCCTACCATCAAGTTTAGCTGCATGGATGTGGCTTCTTTAAGTAACTTTTAGTGAAGCTATATCCTCAGTTGGATCTCAAGTAATCACTATCACCTCTTATGTTCTTTCTAGCCTTCCTAAATTCCTTTGGGGTTTTCTTAACATACCTTTTTCTTACAGGCAGTTGCGGAAATTATTTTTTCAAAATACTTCAGTACAAAAGCAGTAAAACCAGTAAGTATGCAGTTTTTCTACGGTTACATGGTTTATAAACAATATGTCATTATGTGGCTATTTTTTCCCTCCTAAGAAATTAAAATTTTAGAGGTTTATATTCTTGGTTATAGTTCCATTGTTAGCAGTGACTGCATTCAATGGAAGAGTTGCTAGCCAATCATGCTCTTTCTAGTATTTGTGAATCTGTGATTGCCTTTTTTTCTAAAAGCACATGCTACATTAATTGCTATTTAAAGCTCCATTGGAATTTGTTTAACTTATGATGATTATCAATATAAAAGTTCATCCACTTTTCAACACATTTAACTGTTAGGATTGCACTTAAACCTAATTTTTTCCCCCTCCTACTCCTTAACCAATAATCTTATCTAGTTCATTGTCTTTCACTACCTTATCCTATGTGGCTATTAAAGTCATTTTGTATGAATTGTTTTATTTGTTTATTTTATTTAAGATGTTTGGTTCTAATAAACTATGCTTTATGGTACAAAGTGTTAAGTCATTAAAAAAAACGACATTCTCATAACATCAGTGTAGTGAAATTGAGAGTACTAATATAGATATGTGGTAATAGAAGTAAATATAGGATAAAAAATGAATATATTCAAAAGAAAGTTGATTTACTATTGATAGAAGATAAGTTAGAAGGTAATTTAAGATAGTTTGGTTTGCTTGACGTATACCTGGGGATGCACTGGTAAGTAAGAGTGAGTTAATCCAAATAGAAGGATAAATAAGATAAAAGGTAGACCTAAGAATACATGGATTGAAATCATAAGGAAAGACCTAATATGATACAACTTCACAAAAAACATAACCCATGGTAGATATGAATGAAGAACATGATTCATGTAGTTGACGGCAACTAGTTTTGGGACTTGGACTTTGTTGAGTCTTGTTTCATTTTGTATCCGTTATACTATTCAATGCAAATCCGTTGAAAATGGTCCATGCTTCTTTACTAAATTAAATTTTTGTATAATACATCCATCTAGTTTGTACACTAAATGTATTCATTGACTCCTTCAGTTTCTCCTTTAATATTGGCTAGATTTTTTTTTTTTTCAAATTCAAAGTTACAATTATTATTACGGAGTCATATTTTTTCCCTTTTAGCCAAATTTTATTTTCTATGTTTCTTTTATTTTTTTCGGTTAATTATTATATTTTTTTTCTTACCCTTTTATCTTGTTGGGCTAGTGTGTGGTGCAATGGTGAAAGATTATGCTGCTAGATATAAAGCATGTAGGTCTGTCTGAGTCTAAAGAAGAACATTTTTGTGAAAATAAGGCTAGACTATGCTTATGTCAAGTCTGATGTTTTCTATAGATCTTGATTAAGGGTGACTAATAAATGAGGAACGTCTCTTCTTTTACCAATAGAGTTAATTTTAAGCAAGCTATGTTAATTCTGCTATGACCATTATATATACTGATTTTGTTGCTATTTCTAAGAGTTCATATTTTCCAACTGGCTTAGTGAATCTTACCGCTTTGACGCGTAATTTAACTCACTCATTCATTGTAGTGCGAAAACCATTACTTCTTATCTCATCCAGATGCCCATGTGATGCTCAGTTATGGGGCAAACAATCTACTACTGCACTTGGGACTTGGAAATTCTAATGAGAATTTTTGTGGACGCTCAGTTTTATGCAGTGGCGAATTCAGGATTTTGTTACATTGGGGTTAAGTCGACAAGCAAGAGCAATGTGCCTAACATAAAAATAAAGGCAAAACTTGTAAATTGTTTGAGATACTGGGGCAATATATTTTGGGAAATATATTTTATGGGGGCAAAGTTACAAAAATACCCCAAAAATTATACTATTCTTTTCAAAAATTTGCCTTCCAGTGGGTTAATTGACCCCCCTTGCCCCCACTTGGATCCACCTCGGGTTTTATGTAGCCTTTCTACTCCACATTTTTCTTTGCACTTCTCAATTTATTCTAATTGAATGTGTTGCATGGAAGGGGAAAAAAAGAAGGATTGTAACAAAATAAAATAAACTAAAATAACCATGATAAGTGGAAACTGAACGTTGAACAATCTGGTGGAGGCCTTCTTGTAAATTGATTTTTTTTTTTTTAACTTGCACTTAGGTATCCTTTCCCTTTTTCTTGTGATTGTTGTTAGTTTTCTTAGCTTCCATTTTGATTTTCTTTTCCTAGTTCATAAAATTTATAGCGATGTAAGAAAATATGTGGCTACAGAAATAAAATGTAAATATAAGACATAGTGCAAATGTTTTTGTTCTTCTTTTGAGATGAAGAATTTAGGGATATGATGTTTTTCATTAAATATAATGGTCCGCTACACTATATGATATCGCATAATAATTATGTCTTGAAAAAATAAAATTCTAATAGTTGAAGAAGAGAATGAGAGAAAATTGAATACCTTCTCCCTTCTCAATCATATTATTTATATACTAAAGTCTTACAATTTAAATAAGGAAATTACAATCAAATAGGAAAAAGGAATTAAGACTGAATACAAGGAAATAGGAAATAGAATAAATGACAATAAACTAAGGAGATTTCCCGAATATTCTAACACGCCCCCTCAAGCTGGAGCATATAAATCGAAAATGCCCAGTTTGGATAAAAGACTTTGAAACAAAGTACGTGGTAGCGGTTTCGTAAGAAAATCGGCCAATTGCGAAGAGGATCAAACAAATAGAGTAGTCAACTCTTTGCAAAGCAACAAATCACGAATAAAGTGGCAGTCAACTTCAATATGCTTCGTGCGTTCATGAAACACAGGATTATTGGCAATGAAGATGGCTGCTTGATTGTCACAATGCATAGCCATCGGGGCAGGAATATCAAGACCAAAATCATGTAGAAGAGAGCGGACCCAGAGCATCTCCGAAGCTGTATGGGCCATGGCACGATACTCAGCTTCAGCACTTGAACGAGCTACAACCTGCTGTTTTTTACTACGCCAAGTAACCAAATTACCACCAATAAAGGTACAATATCCTGATGTTGAGCGCCGATCAATTCGATTGCCAGCCCAATCCGCATTACTATAACCAGTGATAGACAGGGAAGAAGAAGGGCGATATAGAAGGCCACGAGCAGGAGCTTGTTTCAGATATCTGAGAATTCGGCAAACAGCTTCGTAATGTGGGCGACGAGGATTATGCATAAATTGGCTAACCACCCCCACAGCATAGGTGATATCAGGACGAGTAACAGTGAGATAAATAAGTTTCCCCACAAGGCGACGATAACGACTTACATCAGAGAAGGGTTCTCCCGAATTAGCATCCAATTGAGTAGAGGAGTCCATAGGGGTGTCAGCAGGACGAACACCCAGAAGTCCAGTGTCAGAGAGCAAATCCAGAACATACTAGCGCTGACAAAGAGAAATACCGTGGGAAGAGCGAGCAATCTCAATACCGAGAAAGTAGCGAAGAAGACCAAGATCCTTAGTATGAAATTGAGTAAATAGATATTGTTTCAAGCCCACAATACCTGAGGGATCATCTCCAGAAATAATAATGTCATCCACATACACAATCAATACTATAGTGCCGGAAGATGTGCGACGTATGAATACTGAATGATCAGCAGTAGAACGGGTATATCTCACAGCAAGAAGAGCAGAGCTGAAACGATCAAACCAAGCTCGAGGAGATTGCTTCAGTCCATATAAGGCACTTTGTAAGCAACACACAAGATGTGCACTGCCAGGAATGCTATAACCAGGGGGTTGGTCCATTTAGACTTCCTCCTGAAGTTCTCCATGGAGAAAAGCATTCTTAATATCAAGCTGGTATAAGGGCCAAGAACGACAGACTGCAACAGCAAGAAGAATCCGAATAAAATTAAGTCGAGCAACGGGAGAGAAGGTTTCAGAGTAGTCAACACCATATGTCTGAGTACAACCTTTGGCAACCAAACGAGCCTTAAGACGCTTAACAGAGCTGTCGGGAAGATACTTAACATTATAAACCCAGTGACAGCCAACAGTTTGTTTTCCGGTGGGAAGAGACGTGAGTTCCCACGTTTGATTCTGATGGAGAGCATGCATTTCTTCATCCATTGCATGTTTCCACCCAGGAATAGATAAGGCCTGTTTATAGGAAGTGGGAACAGAAATAGAAGAAAGAGCAAAAACAAAGGAGGAAATAGAAGGAGAAAGCCGATGATAAGAAGTAAAATTAGCAATGGGATGGCGAGTGCAAGTGCGCGTACTTTTTCCGTAAAGCAATAGGTAACTCAGTAGGTGAAGAAGAAGTAGGTACCTCAGACGAAGTGGTAGAATCAGCCGGTAAGGAAAGGATAACCTTCCTATCTCGATCGCGTCGGTAAACTTGCTGCGGAGGAGCAGGAGACTCAGATATAGAGGCAGGAGCAGGGAGTGTAGACGGAACAGCTGGTGGGGATATGGAGGAAGAATCTAAGATAGAGTCGATAGAGGAAGAGAGAGGCAAAGGAACATATGTGGAGGATAGGGGAGCAGGAAGGGTAGGAGAAGTCGCCCCCTCACTAGAAACAATAAGATCCGAGGACAAGGAGTCTCCACAAGGTGAAAAGAAGGCAGTGGACTCAAAAAAGGTAACATCAGCACTAACAAAGTAACGGCGAGAAGTGGGGTGGTAACAACGATAGCCTTTTTGAGTGCGGGAATATCCTAAGAAAACACACTTACGAGAGCGAGGTGAAAGCTTGTCTTGATTAGGATCAAGAATATGAACAAATGCAACACATCCAAAACACGAGGAGCCAAGGAAAAAGGGGCTTGAGTTGGGTACAGAATAGAAAATGGGGATTGATTGGACAAAACTGGTGTGGGTACCGTATTAATAAGGTAGCAAGCAGTGAGGACAGCATCAGCTCAAAAGGTTTTAGGAACATGCATGTGAAACATCAAAGTGCGAGCAACATCTAACAAGTGACGATGTTTGCGTTCAGCAACACCGTTTTGTTGAGAAGTGTGAGGACAGGTGGTTTGATGAATAATGCCCTTATCAATGCAAAAGGTCTTAACAATAGTCTGAACATATTCCAAAGCATTATCTGAACGAAAAATTTTAATTCTTCGGTCAAATTGAGTATAAATTTCATTATAAAAGCGAGAAATAATAGAAGGTAAATCAGATCTCTGCTTCATTAAAAAAATCCATGTCATACGAGAAAAGTCATCAACAAATATCACAAAATAAGAAAAACCATTAACACTTTAAAACGGGAAGGACCCCAAACATCTGTATGAACGACAGCAAAAAGTTCTGACTCTCGACTAATACCACGACTACAAAAAGAACTACGGTAATGCTTGCCAAGTTGACAAGCTTCACATTCTAGACTTGACACTGGACTCAAATTTGGAACAATTAACTTTAACCTAGTAAGACAAGGATGACCCAGGTGAAGATGCCATTGAAGAGGGGAGGCAGAAGTGTGAAAGGCTGTAGAAGTCATGTGCTCCGGGGGACGATCACGATTAAGATAATAAAGGCCATCCTTCTTATGCCTCGAACCAATCATCTTCTTCGTCTTGAGGTCCTGTACAACACAAGAAGTAGGAAAGAAAGTTATGGAACAATTTAAGAATTTTGTTAGCTGACTAACAGAGAGTAAATTAAAAGGAAATTGGGGTACATAAAGACTAGAAGGGAGATTGAGGAAAGAGGAGGGCCGAAGGGTCTCTCTACCAGACACAGGACGAGAAGATCCATCAGCGAACACAATATTATGATGAATGGTACTAAGATCCAAGAACAAAGAAAAATTACCAGACATATGTGAGCTGGCGCCCGAATCGATGATCCAAGCAGGAGAAGATGAGGTTACAAGAGCTGGATTACCTGAGTTAGCCAAGGTAGCAGTAGAAGCAAGAGAGTGTGAAACACGCAAGAATTGAATAAGCTCCTGAAGCTGTGATGAGCTTAGAGTAAATGTCTCTTGAGGATCAGATGTGATAACTCGACTAGTAGGCACCTGTAGTGATGAAGCCGAGCCATCTGATACGACACCATCAGAGACGTGATGTGCCTGTTCAGGTTTCCCATACTTCTTCCAACAATAAGGCTCAGTATGATTTGTGCCACCACAAAAGTTACATTTGCGGTCACCTCTATTACTAGAGGACCGTCCACCTCGAGAACCACCACGATTATTACGTCCACCACGGGAGCCACGAGAATTACCTTGAGAGGTACCTCCACGACCATGACTAACAAGTGCAGAGGAATCAATAGATGGTGAGGATTGATCATTATTCATAGTTGAGTGATTGCCTAAAGATGATCGCTGTATGCGAGCATAAGCACCAGCAGTAGTAGGCAAGGTTTCACTTGCTAAAATTTGATCCTTGAATCCTCTAAGAGTAGGATTAAGGCCAGATAAGAAATTGGCAATCATAAATTCCTCCCAATACTTTCTTTGCTATGTCAAATCCTCAGTAAATGGTTGGTATTGTAGCAACTGTTCCCATAAGCCTTTTAGATGACTGTAATAATCAGACAAGGATCTTTCCCCTTGTTTTGCAGAGAACATCTGTTCATGCAACTCATAGACCCGAGAAATATTGCTCTTCTGTGAGTAAGACTCAGCAAGACAATCCCATATCTTTTTAGAAGAATCACAGAACTCAACAGTGGTGGCAGCTGAATCCTCCAGGCTATGCCAAAGTAAACCCATAACAATTGCATCCTCACTCACCTAGATACGATATTGAGAATCAGTAGAAGAGGGTGGCTCATCGGTGATATACCGTAATTTATCTTTCCCTCGAAGAAAGGTTTTCACAGTGTGTGCCCAACTCAAGTAGTTCGTGCCATTCAATTTCTTAGGTGTAATAGAACGGAGAACATCATCAGTTTTGAGAAATATAGATTGAGGCATGATAGTAACAGATTCTGTATTTTCGGATTTTGACATAATAACCGGTAGAAACAAACCACAAAATCAGCACAGTTGTCAAGAAGCTAAACCAAACGAGAAAAAAAAAGGACCAAACCTCTACTATTAAAAAAATGCCAGCGAGAAGAACAACCAACAAATCAGGCAATGAACAGTAACAGATCAACAGATCAAACAACGAACAGTAACAGATCAACAGATCAGGCAACGAACAGTAGAGAGCTGTGCTGGATTCAAACATCAAGGCATCAAGCAGAGAGACTCACCTACAACAGGCGAGCAACACCCAAAGGCGCCAGAGGATTGTCGGAGAGACGCATGCCGGCACACGCCAAAAAAAGCTTCGGCGCGTGAGACTTACAGCAGCGGCAGTGGTCGGCGCATGTAGTCGCGTCCGGCGCTTTCCGGCGACGGTCTCAAGTCAGGGTGATCGCCGGTGGCAGGCAATGCTCCTGGTATACTTGGCGACCAACTCCAAAGATCGGAAGATTGGTTTCTGGTGAAGCGCAGTGACGGCGGCAGTAGATGTCGCTGAACTAGGGTTTTTTTTTTTTTTTTGGAATCAAAGACGGCTCCGATACCAAGTTGAAGAAGAGAATGAGAGAAAAATTGAATACCTTAATGAGAGAAAAATTGAATACCTTCTCCCTTCTCAATCATATTATTTATATACTAAAGTCTTACAATTTAAATAAGGAAATTACAATCAAATAGGAAAAAAGAATTAAGACTGAATACAAGGAAATAGTAAATAGAATAAATGACAATAAATTAAGGAGATTTCCCGAATATTCTAACACTAATAAACTAAATGAAATTACTGAATCAATTTATTGTGAAAAGCTAAAAAAGCATACTATGTTATGATAATTTTTAATGTGTTTGAATTAAATACTAGAGGTCTTTGAAATGATGGCATCAAGGAAGATGGCACACTACTTTCATGCCCATACTATTCATGTTATTACCGACTAGCCGATAGGTCATTTGTTGAAGAAAGCAGACATTACTGGCAGAATAGCAAAGTGGTTGGTAGTGTTGGGGATTTTTGCAATATTTTTGACTATTTATAAATAAGAAAAATTGTTAAATTAAGCATATGATTACTTGATGGTATTTCATTTGTTGTTTGTTTTAGTACATTTAAGATCATAATTTATATGGGATGGGGGAGGATGGACTCAAACCATGGACCTAGTCTAGGGTGGGGGAGCACCTTACCATTTGGGCTTGGGCTACCTTCTTGTCCTACTTTATTTGTTCTTATATTATATGTATATAACTTTTTTTTTTTATTATTATAAATTACTATATGTATTTAATTTATAAGTTGTTATATATTGCTTATCACATTTTTTATTTGATCAAAAAACATGGGTTACACAATTCAATACAATACTAGTTGTGCGGTGGAAATAGGTGTTAAGTTGTGCAACAATTAAATCAATTAAACTTTGTTTAAAAGATATATTTGTATAGAAGGCAACAATAAAATTTTGCATACAAATCACATCACTTACATTTAAATCAACTAATTATAAGTGATTTGCATACAAAAATAGTTATTTAATGATATTATATTATGTTATTTAATGTTTCTTAATGTAGATCATCAGGGTTGGACTACAATGTTGAGTGTCGCTAATGGTGGGAGTTGTTAGAGCCTAGCGGGTGAAGATTTAGGGCAATTTGGGGCGAGAGAGAGAGAGAGAGAGAGAGCACAAGATCAGAGGCTATGGCTAATGATGAAAGAATGATGATGTTTTTGTCTTATAGGGTTAATGAAGGAGTGTATATATAAGAAGAGGGGTCTTAGATTAAGGAGGCTAGTAAGGTGACGATTAGGTTACTTGAATGCGTCATCTGCTGGGCGACCAAGTGTTGCAAGAATTATAACCATTAAGGAGGTGAGGACATTATGGGGTTTGCCTTGTAACGTCTCTCTTTAAATCGATTGAGAGAGTCTTGATCTAGCTACTAATCCATTGATCCCCTATGATCCCACATGGAAGGAAGGATCATATAGGCCCTCGGAGGTGCTCATGGGTTGAGGGTGTCCTTAAAGGAGGAGGTCCTTATGCCTTGTTCTGAGCTGAAAGTGGATCTTATAGAGATTGAGATGGAAATACTAATGGAGATTTGGTGTTTATTTGACCAAAGGGAGATTCTTTGGACAGAGTGTGCGGCGAGACTAGGAATCCCTCAATCAAGTACTGAGTATGGTGGGTGATGTACAATTGAAAAATCAAAAATCTGGAGAAAGCCTTAAAAGTAAACGTAGACAAACGAAAGTAAAAGAGGCACACGATTTAACGAGGTAAAACTCTAGAACTACTTCTAGGTAAAAACCTCGAGTCTATAAGGTGACCATCCCTAAAAATCAATCCACTATAAAATTGAAGATTACAAGAGTTTACCGTACATGACTTGACTTGACACCCGTCCTAGTCTAAGTACCTCTTGCTTGCTAGAACCCGCAATTAATCTTCACCTGTGTGATTGACTCCGTTCTTGAACCCGAACCGCACCTCCTAGAACCCAGAGATGTTCTTCACTCTACAAACCTTTTGAAATCACGATCAATTGTTGTTTTTTGAAATTCGACACCCTTGATTGCCTCTATCGCAAAGTGTTTTCTTTTCTTCATCAAAGGTAATTGTTAGGTCTAGCAGAATATATTATATTTATATTTGTCAAAGAAATAGATTTACTGAAGATTTGACTTACCCAAATGGGTAGCCACTGTTTTATATTTATACTAATACAAGTTACATATACAATAAATACTATACAAGGAATCTAGACTAGGTACATACCCCCTAGAATATTAAATACATTAAGTACATGCACATACATTAAATACACTAAGTACATGCACATACATTAACAACCATATTTTCCCACACTCCCCCTTAAGCTGGTGAATAGATATTCTCCATTCCCAGCTTGGATACAATACTTTCAAACACTGGACCACTTAGCCCTTTGGTTAACACATCAGCGAGCTGATCATTTGTAGACACATAGGGTGTGCAGATCAATCCACTCTCCAATTTTTTCTTGATAAAATGTCTGTCAATTTCGATATGCTTTGTCCGATCATGTTGCACTAGATTGTGGGCTATGCTAATTGCAGACTTATTATCGCAATAAAGCCTCATCGGGCCCTCCAACTTGATCCTCATGTCTTCTAGAATGATCTTCAGCCAAAGTAACTCACATACTCCTTGAGCCATTGCTCGAAACTCAGCTTCTGCACTAGACCGTGCTACCACATTTTGCTTTTTACTTCTCCATGTCACAAGGTTCCCACCAAGAAACGTACAATATCCAGTGGTTGATCTTCTATCAATCAATGACCCAGCATAATCAGCATCTGTATAGGCTTCAAGCATTAAGCCCCCACTCCTCCTAAAGAGAATTCCTCTTCCTGGTGTACTCTTAAGATATTGCAACACTCTGTGTGCTGCTCGAAGATGAACC
The DNA here is from genome assembly GCA_019916065.1 of Vitellaria paradoxa. Taxonomy (NCBI): domain Eukaryota; kingdom Viridiplantae; phylum Streptophyta; class Magnoliopsida; order Ericales; family Sapotaceae; genus Vitellaria; species Vitellaria paradoxa. Next base: position 48,734,450 of record CM034239.1, read on the forward strand.
TCTTTTGGAGTGTGCATGAATTGACTAATCACATTCACAGCATAAGCTATATCCGGTCGTGTGTGGGACAGATAAATGAGCTTTCCCACCAAGCGTTGATACATCCCTTTGTCCACCATAGCATCTTCCTCTGCTATTCCAAGCTTTAGATTCGGATCTATTGGAGTACTCACCGGTTTGCATGCTGTTTTACCTGTCTCCTTGAGTAGATCAGTTACATACTTCTGCTGAGAGAGAAAAATACCCTTATCTGAATGTGCCATTTCAATTCCAAGAAAATACTTTAGCTTTCCAAGTGTCTTAATCTCGAATTCTTTTGCCAAGCACTCACTCAAAAAATGTCTCTCCTCATCATCACTTCCTGTAACAATTATATCATTCACATAAACTAAGAGAACTGTGACTCCCCCTGAAGACGAGTGTTTGACGAACAGTGTATGATCTCCTTGATTTTGCTCATATCCTAACATCACCATAACCTTGGCAAACCTGCCGAACCATGCTCGAGGAGATTGTTTAAGCCCATATAATGCCTTCTTTAACCTACACACTGTATGATCAGTAACTCCTTTTCCATAACCAGGTGGAATTTCCATATATATCTCTTCCTCTAGATTTCCATGCAAGAAAGCATTTTTTATATCAAACTGTTGTAAATCCCATCCAAAGTTAGCTGCCAAAGACAATAGGACTCTAACAGTATTCAGCTTTGCAACTGGGGCAAAAAGTCTCTAGATAGTCCACTCCATACATCTGAGTATAACCTTTGGCTACCAACCTTGCCTTGTATCTCTCCACTGAACCATCAGCTCTATACTTCACTGTGTACACCCATTTACATCCCACTGGTTTCTTCCCTGCTGGTAACTCCACAAGCTCCCATGTTTTGTTCTTTTCCAGTGCCTCCATTTCTACATTCATAGCTTGCTTCCATTTTTCATTAGACAAAGCTTCGGATAGATTGGAAGGAATGACAATGGTTTCTAGGTTATTGAGGAAGGCTCTGTGTGACGGGAAAAATTGCTTACAGGACAGGAAGTGTGCAAGGGGATATAAGGGTCTTTTAGTGCACTCTCTCATACCTTTTCTCAATGCAATGGGCAAGTCTGTGTCACTACTACCCTTATGGGTCTCACTCTCTACTTCTGGTTCGGCTTCAATCTGTAATATGGGTTCAGGAATCATTACCTCATCGGACTCTTGGACTTGCGTAGAGTTGGGGGCAACCATCTTCCTCCTTGCATACATCTTGCCTTTGCCATATCTAACATCCCTGGGAATAGACTAAGTTTCGGGTTGAGTAGACACGGAAGCTGTTGTTACAGGATTAGACACAAGTTCAGAGGAAACTATGACAGACTCAGATAGTTCAGATTGAAACGGAGCATGATCACTAGTGGATGAAGAAGTAGGATGGTTTGAAACTGAAAGATCCAACATTAAGTCAAAATCCAAACCCTCGTCTTCTCTCACTAACTTCTCCCCCTGAAGATAAGGGTTTGGAAAGTAAGATTCACGTTCATTGAAGGTAACATCCATAGAAACAAAGAATTTTCGGGAAGGTGGATGATAACACTTGTAACCTTTCTGGGTTGACGAATATCCCACAACTACACACTTTATAGCTCTTGGATCCAGTTTTCCTCGGTTGTGACTGTGAACATGTACAAAGGACGTACACCCAAACACTCTAGGAACAAGATTATTTGTGGTGTGTAGGGTAGGGTAAAATGTTGACAACATGTCCATTGGACTCTTAAATCCTAGGACTCTAGAGGGCAATCTGTTTATGAGATGTGTTGCTGTAAGAACAGCTTCCCCCTAAAAAGTTTTAGGAACATGGTTTTCAAATAACAACGCTCGGGTTTTTTCAAGGAGATCACCATTTTTCCTCTCTGCAACTTCATTTTGCTGCGGGGTATTCACACAAGATGACTCATGTATTATCCCTTCCTTTGAAAAAATGGACTGAGACTTTGATTAAAATAGTCCCTTGCATTATCAGACCTAACTCTTTTGATGGTCACTCCAAACTGATTTTTAATCATGGAACAGAAATTTGGGAAAACAATACTGACATCAGATTTTTGTTTAAGAAGAAAAATCCAGCAGACTCGAGTGCAATCATCAATAAAGGAAACAAACCATCGTGCCCCAGAGATATTAGCAACAGTAGATGGACCCCAAACATCACTATGAATTAAATAAAAAGGAATGGAACTTATTTTATTGTGCCCTGGAAATGGTATACGTTTGTGTTTGGCAAGTTCACATTTTTCACAATGAAAAGACTCAACATCAAAACTTTTAAACAAAGACGAAAACAAAAGTTTAATGACTCTAAATGATGGATGTCCAAGTCGGCGATGATGGAGCCAAATTTTCTCTTTATAGGATGTCAAGGACTTGGAAACAAATGACACTGACTGTTTATCCTTGTTGATAGTTGGTTGACTTGTTTCAAGAAAGTAGAGGCCACCCCGTTCTCTAGCATGTCCAATCGTCTTCCCCGAATCCTTTTCCTGAAATATGCAATCAGTATGATGAAAAACCACATTACATTGTAAGTCATGAGTAAGTTTTTGGATGGATATCAGGTTGGTAGATAGCTTAGGAACATGAAGGACATTCTGCAAGGTTAACAATGGGTTAATTTGGACACTTCCAATTCCCTGCCACAGTGGTCAAAGAACCATCTGCAGTGGCTATTTTTCTACTGCTTGGGCACGGGGAATAGGTGGTAAAGAGATTTGGTGAGTGGGTCATATGATCGGTAGCTCCTGAATCCATGATCCAAGAGGTGGAAAAGGCTGCATCCGAAATATTTAATCCAATGGAAAGCGGAAACTCACCTGAATATGCCAAAGAACAAGTAGCTGAGGGCTTATCAAGACTGTTGATGAGAGCTCTCACCCTTTCCAGCTCACCTTGGTTGAGACCAGCTGCTTCTGATTTGGGTGGCTCATCACTTTGGCCAGCTGCTACATTGGCTTGTCCACTTCTGGATTGTCCCCCTCTTTGTCCCCATTCTCGGCTTGGTAGCTTCCCATGAAGCTTCCAACAATTCTCACGAGTGTGCCGCGGTTTCTTGCAATATGTGCACCATAAATTGTCTCGGTCTTGATTCCTAGAATCTCCTGTCTTCATGTCAAGGGCTAGTTTTCTTTCATTATCAGCAGACTTCTTTGCAGTAGGTATATTCAGCTTGTTTCCATCACTTGCAACCATTGCTGAATTGATTGAAACTTGTGGCTCCAGCATCAGACTTCGCCTACTCTCCTCTCCTCGAACTATGGCTACCACTTCATTGAAGCATGGGACTTCCGATTTCCCAAGAATCTGAACACGCACCTGATCGAATTCCGGATTCAACCCAACAAGAAAGTCATAGACTCTATCCTGTTCAATAAAGTTCTTCAAAACAGCAGCATCATCGGAACACTTCGTCTTTATTATTCTGTATTGGTCTAACTCCTGCCACAAAGCACTCAATTGATTAGCGTACTCTGTGACCGTCTTATTCCCTTGCCTTGCTGCTGTTGTTTTAACCTTTACCTCATACACCTGAGCGGCATCTTTTGCCTTTGAGTATGTTTGTTGGATCGCGTCCCATATATTTTTGGCAGTGTTTAGAAACATGCACGTGTCACTGATTTCTGGGGTCATAGATCCCCATAGCCATGCCATAATCATCGAGTCTTCTTCATCCCACGCTTCAAAGTTCAGATCACTAGGCTTCGGACCCGTACCCATGAGATGGCTGATTTTTCCCTTGCCTTTCAAAATGGTCCGGACTAATTGGGACCACTTCAGATAATTCTTCCCATTTAATCTGTATGCAGCCTGGATATTTTGCAGATCTCCAATACCGTGCGAGATGGTTGCCTCATCTTGTTGACTGGTGGCTGGTTTTGTGACTGGTGAAACATCCGACATCATAGGTGTCGTGAGGAAGTAAAAAATTCAGCAATGAAGGCTGAAGAAAGGTCAGCAATGAAGGCTGAAAACGGGGCGTTGAAGGTTGAAAAAAATACTCCCTTTTGATCTCAGAAAACAGAGTAAAAACAGAGCACAAAAGAAAGCCAAAGGTTCCAGAAAATAACCTGGCTCTGATACCATGTCAAAGAAATAGATTTACTGAAGATTTGACTTACCCAAATGGGTAGCCACTGTTTTATATTTATACTAATACAAGTTACATATACAATAAATACTATACAAGGAATCTAGACTAGGTACATACCCCCTAGAATATTAAATACACTAAGTACATGCACATACATTAAATACACTAAGTACATGCACATACATTAACAGCCATATTTTCCCACAATATTCATTCTATTCGTTTCTAATATGGAAACAGAATAAAAATCGAATATGTCAGAAATCTGCAGACTATTCAAATCTCAATCACACCATATTTGGAATGAATTAACTTTCCAATTCAATCTTCGCATTGAGGAACAACTTGACCAATAAAGACTTAATACGAAAATTACAAATATTAAATACTTATTGGCTTGCAATTGTCACACCTAAAAATTAAACCTTACAACAATCAAATGCAAGATAATTGAAAATTTTGAGTTACACAAATGTGCTGCTTTTTCTCCTCTCATACTCCCTTGTCAAACTCAAGGGCCGCTTAACTTTTTCCTTGAGTGTTGTTCACCTGTAGCATGGTCCAGGTAAGGGGTTCATTTGGGATTGCATGCTTAGGAAAAAAAACATTCAGTTTGAATACAAATTAATTAACATTATTAGATTAAGCGACGCCATCATTTGGTTTTTTTTTTTAATTGCTTTTTTAATTAGATTTGGACATTGTGCTGAGATAAGGAGAAGCGAAGAGCATCACAAGTTTTCTGGACATTTTGCTTTGAGCTAACCATAGTTTCTTGATGTTTCTATTCTCGCCCTTATCTTTTTTAACTCATATATTATTTTCTATCTTCGTTCTGGTGTTTATTTCTTGAACTTTGATGTTGTCCTTAATATTCATTGGTGTGTAGACAACTCTATGCGCTCTTGCTGAGATTATAAGCATGCGTTTTGTGCATGGGGTAGTGCCACGTCCAGGAATAATGGGAATCGATTACTCCACAGCTCGCTGGCTTTACAAGTATGTGAATTTTATGGCTAAAACTGAATTGTTTGCTGTGAGAACATTATAATGCATTTGTGATAGTATAGTGCTTGTGACGATGTGTAGCCCTGGTTATGTAGACTTGAACCCATGCAACGGGGCTTCCATCATTCCCCGTTAACTACCTATGTTCAGAAGTATCTTCAAGTTTGAAGTTGAAACGTCATGCAACGGTGAATTTTTTTTTTGGGGTGGGAGGAGAAGAAGAATAAGAAGAAATACACATGATCTTATGCCCTTTTGACTTTTCAGATGAACTGTTTATTAGCAAATTTGACGTTTAGGCTTCATTGAGGGAATATTGGGACACACTTATTAATTCAGCTGATTCTAATCTGATCTCAGTTTCCTTGGAATTTGAAATGATGTTCTCGCAATAAATGCAGTAGGATCAAATTGATGATGATAAAAATCAGAAATTGGCTGATTTTTGAACCCCAGATTGGTTATATGTTAAACAAATAGTTAAAAAGATATTATACATTTTTAATGCAACTAGAAGTGGAAGATTTGCTCAAATCTTTGCACGCACCTGATGTGTAGGGACTTGGGCTACAAGGCCTACATGGTACAGTCCGTTGATGATCTAACAAGGCCGTTTGTCTCCATGTACTTTGGTGCTGCCTATTTGGCTTGGCTATCACAATATGAAGGGAGGTAATTAGTTTTTTCACTGCTAAATCGTTGAAAGTGTACTTCTAGTGGATTATCATTTGACCGACTGTAAGATTTATCCGGTGACACAATCAGGGAAAGGACTACCAAGTTTGTTGTTCAAGCTTATCTTGCAGGGCCAAAGAATGTCAACCTCCAGGAGACAGGTCCTCTCTGGCTTAAATTTGAGGAAACATTAAGCAGATTCAGAGATTTGAAAAAGTAGTTACGTAAATGTCATACTATTACGCTACTAAAACGTTAGAGGATTCCGTATTCCATCAAGATGGGCGAACCATCTTTTGCAGGGAAGATTTTATAAGCAAAGAGCTACAAATTGGGTATATTGAAAAATGTTTCTGTGCGTCTTTCTCATTCTGCAGGTACTCTTTGTGGTGAATGTGCAAACAGCTCCAGAACTCATTGACTTTGATTTTTAGATTTGTTTTACAATGAAATATTTGTGTATATTTGATGGATCAATTCAGAAACCAAGCCTGTAATGGAATTGGGTTAAATTTTTGGCTTGAGAAAGTGACCGCTTGAGAAATTAAGATGGGCTGGATGAGAAGCTGAAGGGTCCTAGATATTATATTAATTTGTTTTGTATTTTGTTAATGTGGATGCCGGGGTGGTGATGATTAAAGTTGTGGGTACAGAGCTTAGATAAAGAGATTTGGACGGTGAAGGGAACGATGGGTGGGAAGTTAATGGATGCGACGAGATAATGCAAGGCCCACCAAATGAAACAATATCCAATATTGGCCAAGACGTGTATTGCTTACAGGCACGTTTTAATTTTCAAATTAGATGTGACTGGTACGAGTACTTTTGGGTGCCTACACTTTTTTTTTTTTTTTGGGGTGGGGGGGGTTGAGCTTCTTTATGTAGAATTTGTTTTTTTTTTTTTTTCATAAAATTGATAACTTTTAAGCATGTAATTTGCATTTAAAAAAATTTTAAGATTAAGGAAAAAAAATTGACCCAATTGTAACTTTAATATTTTTTAAGTATTTTTTACAATTCTTTTTGAATAACTTACTTAAAAGCCAAGAATAAAACAAAAATAACAACAAAAGCAAGATTTGATAATAAAATAAAAAAATAACAAGAATACTATTTTTTTTTTTGGGTGTGGTTATCAAGTGGAAGATAATTGAAAAGTTCTGTTGAAGACTCAAAATGGAGAAAAGTTTTAGTCCAATCTTTTTCGATAGTTATCAGTTTAATTCAACTCAAAAAATGCTTTAAAATAATTTTGGTTTTAAAATTCTTTGATTTTATAGTTCATATCATTGACTGAGATGCTTTTAAATTAATGCATTGAAAATTTTTATTTGAGTGAATCAAAGTGAGTCATCATTACTTGTCGCGTATGAAGGCACTTAATTGATAATAAACGTAATTAATTGATAATAAATGAAATTAATCGATATTTATATAATGATATATATGACATTCTAGAAGTAGGAATGATTGGATAAGGTTTTAAAGTATTTTTGTAACTTTTTATTTTTCCAAAAAATAATTTTTTTCTTAATACTTTTTTGAGTTGAATTGAACTAATCACCTCGAAATTATTTTCAGCTATCGTGTCATCCCAAATCTGAATTACTATGGCTTTTCAAATTATTATTTGGTTGGTGCATGTTGAATAAATAATATGTAGGCCTCGTTTTACAATCGTTAATTTTTTATCAACTTTTTTTTATTAAAATTTGTTAATTTTTTTTATTATTTTGTTCAACTCTCTCCACTCTCCAACTTTTTTCTATTTTTTTTTTATCAATTTTATGTTTAATTTTTGCCAACTTTTCTGTAATTTTTAATTACCAAAAATTTTTTTTTATAATTTTTATGACTTTTTACTAAACACATAATATATATTTTTTAAAATGACACGTTATAATATCGTGACAAAAATTATAATTTTTTTTTTTTTATATACCAAACGCAGTAATAGTTGTACCTAATTTCTTAATTTGCATGGATGACCAGCAACCCAAAAGGCACTAACTTGACACAGCAATACGCAAGTGTTGTTGTTTGTCTTTTACGTTTTACTATTTTTATCTTTTTAATGTTGTTTTGGTCATAAGCTACGCACCTTTAATCGTCAGAGTCACAAATAATGCAGGAAATTAATAATAAAAAAGCCGACCAACTACACTTTAGGGATAAGCTCAATTACTATTATTACTATGTTTGAAGTCAGAAGAATATTTAAAAAAAACAAAATCTGATTTTTTTTTTTGTTTTTATTATAAATAAAAAGTCAAACACCAAATTGAGACAAATCTTTGATGAATTCCCTAGTCCACGTGTTCGTATGCTTGCATTAATTTCTTTCTTTTACTTGCTTACCTATCAAGGAAGTCAGGCAGGCAGGCAGCTGGGGCTATGCTATTATGCTGTGGAGATGCACTTCATCAGTGGAAAGGAGTTTATTGATTTATACATACGTAAAGTCCTGTGTAATAATATTAATCATATAAGATTCAGCCCCCGTGGATTGGCACAGGTGGAGGAGCTCGGGCGCTGTAGTAGGGGTAACTGTAGTTGCTGCAGTACTTTTTAAAACGACGCTGTTTCAACTATTTTTTTTTTATCAAAAATGATGTTCGATTTAAATTTCATAGGCGTCGTTTTGGGATACAACACTTATCCCCTATTGCAGCCCGCTCTTCTACAAGTGATAATCACATTTGTTGCTAAGTTATATGGTGCGTATGCACTAGTTTATAGTTCATATTTATTTTTTTTTAATTTTTTTCAAAAAAAAATTACCTTCTTCAATTTTATCAATTTTATCAACTTGCTTCAATTTTCTTCAAATTTTTTTTAACTCTTATTTTTTTTTTATCAAGCACTACTTTCTCCAAAAGTAACACATGACAATATCAAAAATAAAAATAACAAACAAATTTTTTTTTTTTACTCTAAATGGCCCTTCAAAATTCAAACTCGTTCTATAAATGCTAATAAAACTAATTTCAATTTGATTCGTTTTATGAGAACTATTTTATGTTTTGAAAATTTAAGACATAATTAATAATTATGATTAAGGACACTTAGTGTATTTTTGGAGTAGTAAAAAAATAAGATAAATTAAGATAAAACGTAATTTTGGATTAATTTTGATATTTGGTGTTTTCTTTCCAAACCGCGTTTTTTAGAGATAAATAGTAGTAAATCGTAGGAATGGATGCCCCAAAATTGTTCCCACGGATTAAAAAAATCAACACTTAATATTTTGCTCCGGAGATGCATAACGCTAAAACCATGGGAACGATTTTTTGAATCCGTTCTCATAGATTCAAAAAATTTATATCAAATAATGATAATGGTATTCGTTTGAAGGTTTTCGATTCAAAGAATATGATTGTAAAAAAAAAAAGTTACGTATTCGGTTAACCTCCTTCAAGATTTTTTGTTTTCTTTAGCGAAATATTAAAATTTTTTAAAATTAGTAAAGGTGGGAATGTGTAAATATGTAATAGAGAATTTAAGTGATTTATAGAGGTTGTTGGAGATTTATTTTGTTTTATTTAGTTTATTAGAGTACCAAACGAAAAATGTAAGAGTGACTATATTCCTAAGTATTGCATTATTAAAGATTTATCTTTCAAAACTAAGCCTAATCAAACTCGTTAGACATTGACATGTGAGCAAATTAATTAATTAATTAGTTAATTAATGTTTATTTATCATGTCAAGAATCAGCTTTGATTGAATATGGTTAATTATGGGGCAACGCATAAATAGTCGTTTCTTTTCTCAAATAAAAATCAAGATGTTTACACCATTTCTTTGTACCTTAGAAAAATTTTACACTTTGAAATTAAGATAATCTCTATTGTTTGAATAAGGATGTAAACAACGTATGATTCGAATTCTCATTCACATCATATCTTATTACTTAGAAAAATTCTGAGACTCAAAACTTGATTCATCACTATTGTTCAAACAAGGATGCGAACAAGGCATAGTTCAAATCCTTGTTCGCACCACTCAATACTTTAGACATTTTTCAAGCTTTTTTGGTGTTCTACTCTTCTCTTGTTTAGATTTTGATTCGCATCAAAGTTTAATACTTCGTTTGTTTGACCTTTTAAGCTCTTTTCCTATAAGTTTAAGAAAATCTTAATGAGAATGGTACAAACTAATAATATTATCGTTTTATTATTAAAATCTAGGTAACAACACTTATTTTGGATAGCTTGATTGTATGTTACAATCACAAGAGAGGGAAAAAAATGTAAATTGATGAATAACAAATCACTTTGTAAACTTATATGATTATATCATGTATAAATAAACAATTTTTAAGGAGACAATAGAATTTAAGCAGTGCACCACCAATTATACTATTATCTTCAATTACAAGCATAAAATGGTTAGACAAATTTGATAATTCTTAGATTAATTGATGTGAAAAGAATTAAATTATTTGAAGTATTTCAACAAACAACAAACAAACCCTTCCCTCACCTAAATTAGAAAGTGATTGGGATTTATATATTCAAAATTACTTGTTGATTAAGAAAGTCTATTATATCGATGGATAAATAATAATTTTAATATATAATTTTTATCACCCGATTATTAGTAATATATATATATATATTATTTAATTATTCCAATAATCGCATAATTATTAAAATTAAGTCAGATCTTGAATCAGATCTATTAATTTAATTATTTATAAAAAGTAAAAAAAATATTTTTATCTATTTATACATAAGTAATTTAGTAAATAAAAAAAAGGTTAACAGTGGTTATTAACTTTAAAATAACTCTATAATTGTTTTAATTCGAGTTTTCTTAAATTTAAATTTACTTCAAATATATATATACCTTAACATAAGATATCTACATATTGAAAAATATATATATATATACACATATACATGTATTTTTGATGGTTACTAAAATGTGTTCATTTTATTTTATTTTTTTTTAAGCTGAATGTGATTGGGAGACTACTCTAATTTGAATTCAAAGATTGGGGAAATATGTCGGCAGGGAGAGCCGTAATTTAATTTAATTTAATTTATTATCGTTACTATTTATTTATTTTTTTGTGTGAAAAATTAGATAAGTGTGGAAATTCCGTTGGAAAAAGGACGAAAAAGAAAGGAGTAGAAAGGAACTAGAGAGAGAGAGAGAGAGACAGAGAGAGAGAAGAGAAGAGTCTCCGAGCTCTGTTTTTTTCGGTTTTTAGTTTCACACTGGTAATTATCCACTCAACGAGAACATTGTGTTGAAGAAGAAGAACTGCTATATCTATAAGGTACGTTGAAACCCATCTCTATTCCATTGCCTTTTGTTTTTGATCCGAACAATTTCATTGAAAAGAATTTAAAATTATATGGTTGTAGATCTGATTTAGCGCTCTTGCTGGTTTTACTAGTTGTTGTAGGTTATTTGTTTGTGCATTCAAATATTATTTATTTACTGAGATGTTTCGCGCTAATAGTTGAATTATTGGTTGACAAACTAAAATCATGATAACACGGGAGGGAGTTCGTGGGTTTTAGATTTGTTTGTTGAGAAATCTAGGTTATTATTCTTACACAATCCCTCTGGTTGTCCTGCAATGATGAAATCAAAAATGGTTTTTGGGTATTGGTGGTGGTGTAAGTAGTCTGCAGTAGCTTAACTAAAATTTGGGTCAATACTCATTTTGTGGTTGTTCTGGCAAAAAAATTGGTGCCCTTGATTTGGTTGAAATATAGCTATTACTTTGGCCATAGTGTGATACTATATATTCAAGTAGAGAAGCACAGGAGTTAATGTTGAAAGAAAATATAGCGTAGAAATTACAGTGGAAGTTAACACCATGACCTGATTATATGATTTTAACTTATTACAATTAAAAAGTTCTAAAAGATCAGTACCACATTAGAAGGGTAAAAAAAAAACATAGTTTTCTTGGAGAAGGAAGGACACAAAATGTGCAAATCTTAATAAAAATAATACTTTGACTTTCTGTTGGGAGGATGAAGTGGAGCCTACTAAGACCAAAGGGAGTAGTAAAGAAATTGAAGGAGTATCACATGCTTAACATTGGAAGAGAGGACTGTAGTTCTCTGGGGTTTGGCATACCTTGAATGAGGTATTATTTGGAAACGTTTAGAAGAAGGAAGAGGGAATGCCAGAAGATTAAAGAAGGAAAAGCAGGTATTGTAGTCACCACTGTCGACTCTCATTAATCTTGCCTTTCAAGCTGCATAGATATTTCCTGTTTAGGAAAGGAATTTCCTTCATTCGATAATGAGAGAAAAGGTTGGCACTAAATACAATTATTTTCTTTCTATTTTTTGTTTGTTTGGAGAGGGGAGGAGGGTGTTACAACTTACATGACAGCTAAGCTATCAATCAAACGAAACACAGAAATACTATTTAACCAGCAAAAATAATTGAAGTCAGTGTTACCTCCTTTCTAAAACCGCAATGTGTTAAAAAAGGTATAGATTACAGGATGTGTTTGTTTGGGGCATGTGGGACTTGGAATTGGATTTGTCATCTGCCGGTCCCAAAAATCCCATGTTTGATAACCAAAAAAAGACCTCAAAATGTGGGATTAGGAATACCATGGGGGAGGGTGGGATGGCATATCTCTCACCCCCAGGTTTGATTCCCACTAAAATTATTTTTTGTCACATCTTCTGTCAAATCATGTCTTATCCCACTTTATATCCCGCCAACAAAATAATGCCTCATAAAATATTAATTTCATGTTATATTCAATCCCATACATTATCCCGTGATATTATTTATCCTCTATCATCCAATCCTCCCAATCAAACATAGCCATAGAGTGTGGTTTGCTCATAAATGACGTGGATGGCATTTGTTTGGTATTCATTTCTCTCTCCTGGTAAGGAACATATTATGTGCATGTATTTGTGCCACCTTGTGTGTTCAGATTGATGTATTCATTTCTTATCAAATTTGTTCTGAATTCTCTGCCTGACGTGCACGTTCATGTGTTAATTTCTCATCAAATTCGTTACTGCAGTTCTCAACATTGCCAATGCTATTAGTGTTCTCACTCATGATATCCAAGTCCAATCATCAGCTAGAGCTAATTTGAAGTTCTGATGGCCATATTCTATTATTCTAACTTATTCAGACATTACTGTCAATAACCTAGTTCGCAATAGGGATCTGTTATTCCTGTTTGGCTTTCATAGAATCCTTATGGAATTCTACCGTTGGCATTTTCCCCATTGAAATGAGTTCAAAAGGAGGGGAAACCCAACAACTTTATGATGGAACAGCAAAAAACTCGTGACCATGAGCACAGCAATTCCATGGAATGCGGAAATGAAGAACTTGAACCTGCATCTCAGGGTTTCATGCTAGACCATACTAGCTGCATAAACTCAAATGCAAGACCTCCTGAGCTCAAATTTTCCGAAACGAAACCCGTACTTAATTACTCAATACAAACTGGTGAGGAGTTTGCTTTTGAATTTATGCGTGACCGGGTCAATCTTAAGAAGCCATGTATTCCAAATACTGGTGGTGATCCCAACTACACAACAGGTTACTTGGAACTGAAAGGCATTTTGGGCATCAGTCATACTGGGTCTGAAAGTGGTTCAGAAAAAGGTCCAAAAGAGTTTGAGCGGAAGAATTCTTCGTGTGAAGACAAAAGCAACCATAGCTCTGTGCAGTCAATATCACAAACTAAATGGGACTGCAACAGTTATCGAGGAACTGTACAAGAGTATGCCTCTTCTGGAGCACCTGAAAGCTCATCAACAAAAATTAAGATTTTATGCAGCTTTGGGGGTAGAATCTTACCTCGGCCCAGTGATGGAAAACTTAGGTATGTAGGAGGTGAAACCCGAATTATCCGTATAAGCAAGGACATCACTTGGCTGGAGTTGTGGCGGAAAATAGTTAGCATTTATGATGAAACTCATACAATTAAATATCAGCTTCCTGGGGAGGATCTTGATGCCTTAGTTTCTGTGTCTTGTGATGAGGATCTGCAGAATATGATGGAGGAAAGTAATGTGCTACAAGATGGAGAGGGATCAAAAAAGCTTAGAATGTTTCTTTTCTCATTGAGTGATTTAGAAGATGGTCATTTTGGTCTAGGAAATCATGATGGTGATTCTGAGATTCAGTTTGTAGTTGCTGTCAATGGCATGAATGTAGGATCAAGGAAAAACTCTACCATGCCTGGTCTAGCAAGCTCTTCAGGAAATAACCTAGATGAACTAGATGGACAGAATGTCAAGAGGGATACAGGTGGATCTGTAACCAACTATGTTGAGGTTAGCACTGCACCATTGAAGAGTTACATGGTTTCATCATCTGCCACTCAATCATCTCAATTGTTTTTGCCAAGTTTCTCTAATACTTATGAAACACATTCCGAGTTCTATAACAGCCAGATGATGCATCATGCAGAAACTAAGCAGTACCCAATGCCCTATTGTCATGACTCTTGTCATCCTAATCACTCACTTTTTGGAGAAAGTTCTGGTCCTCTGCCTCTTAATGGGCTTGCAACTCAGCAAAGAGGTTTGACTGAAGAGCATCATTCCAGTGTCTCAAGCATACAGGACCCACAAATGCAAGTAAATGATTTGAAGGCAAAAGCTGATGGTTTAGTTCAGCAAGAGGGAAGAGATGAAAATATTCAACCTTTGTCAAAGGACTACCATGTTCCTTCCCACCAATTGGATGATAAGGTTAAGGATCATTTTCTGGTTGAAGAGGCATCTTCTGCCATCTCCACACTTGATGGAGAATTAAAGTCTTTAAAGAGTGAGGGAAGGCATCAGGAACCTGCACAGGTGTCTTCACCCCTTTGTGATATTAATCCTGCACAAGTTCCTAAAGCTGATGATGATGTCTTTCACACATCTAATGGAACATTCACTGCTGGAAGTGGCGACTCTGAGTCTGATCCAATCGATTTGAACTATCTTGAGCCTCCTGCGCCTCCCCAAAGGGTCTTCTATTCTGAACGAATTCCACGAGAACAGGCAGAGTTGCTAAACAGGTTATCAAAGTCAGATGATTCGCTTGGTTCTCAGTTTCTCATAAACCATTCGCATTCTAATGCAGCACATCAGGATATTGTCACAGAATCCATCTATCCGCAAACTGAGAAGCAGTCTATTCTAGCTGCAAAGCCATTGTACAAGGATCCTCACACCATTAATGATGGAGCTCCCCAGCTTCAAAACTTGAACCAGCCAGCACCTAACCCTCTAGATGATAAATATGCTATTAATGAGGATAGAATTCTTACAGATGAGAATGAAACAAATGGCAAAGGTAAGGATGAGAATGTACTGGTTTGTGAACCATCAAAAGCTGTAACAGAATTTCCTGCTGCAAGCCAGGTGGCTTCTGTAAAGAATGATGAGAAACCTGCATATGGTCTTCCAGGGCCTCAGTGGAGTAACATGCCCGGCAGCAATTTCAATACTAATTACACTCAGGGGCACGATCAACCTTCTGCTTGGATGGAAAGCTCAGTGGAATCATCTGTTGGTGTTTCCAGATCAGTAGGGGGAGACATCCTCATTGATATTAATGATAGATTTCCTCGTGATTTCCTTTCAGATATATTCTCAAAGGCAGTATTGTCTGAAGGTTCATCTGGAATTAGTCCCCTGCAGAAAGATGGAACTGGTTTGAGCTTGAACATAGAAAATCAGGATCCTAAACACTGGTCCTTTTTTCAGAAATTGGCAGGAGATGAGTTCTCTCAAAAGGATGTTTCTCTTATTGACCAGGGTCATATTGGCTTCTCATCTGGACTTCCAAAAGTTGACGAAGAATCTCCCAAAAGTTATAAATTTACACCATTAACTACTGATGACATTTCTCTAAGCCATGTGGATTCTCAGATGAAATATGGTGGTGATAATCAGAAAGAGATAGCTGGTACAGATACAGTTGGTGCTGACACTACAGATTATAGTCCTCAGATTAAGATAAGTGAAGTTATGCAGTCTGATAATTTTGTGGTGAACCCAAGAGCACTTGATTCGGAATATGAGGTATTAAATCATTGCCTAAAATATGAAATCGTTCTCCTAAGTATGCTGGTGTAATCATATCTCCTAATCATTTTTATGATTTCAGGATGGAATCGGGAATATTGGCCTACTTCCTGTAGATTCCTCCCTTGGAGATTTTGATATTAATAGCTTGCAGGTATGACTTCCCATTCTTGTATTTGCAACACTGACATGTTAGATGATTTGTGCACGAACTTTGTGGATCTTGCACATTTGAGTAGTGCAGGTCCAATATTTTTCATGAGGTACTGCCATATTAGTGTCTGGCAGTCTGGTCATGATTATGAATTGAGGTTTTTTTCCCCCCTGAATTATCCATCCTTGTGAATACAGAAGTTTATACTGACAATTTGTCCTTTTCAAATGGATGCTTCCTTGCGGAGCTAAAATGTACACGTATTGATTTTTCCTGGAAATCATGAATTAATTGGAAAAACTGTGGTCCATGTAGGTTTTCCAAGTTCTGGTTGCACTTTGGATATGTAGTTTGTTTTAGGTGCTTCTGTTTAATTGTTCCTTTTGATGCCCAAATGCATCTGCAACCTAAGATTCAGTTGAAGGTGCCATAACAAAGGCATAAACCTTATGCACCTGCAACTGTGAGAAAAATGTCTTTGATTTTTATCCTTTCTGGTATTTGTGTTTCAAGGATTGTTAAAAACAAGTTTCCTGTGGCCATGCAGCATATGCTATGCATTGAACTAGAACCAATTACTTAAGAATATGTTGTCAGAAGAACTTTAATCTTTTGTTGGTATATCTAGACAGTTGATACTCATGGTCTCTTTCCATTTTAAAGATGCAAGAAACCCCAATATATCTTTTCTGTTCATTTCTTGAATAAATGATCTAAGGACTAAGGACAGTTCTGTGGTTCAGTTAATTTATTTTTTTATTTTGAGAAACAAGCCTTTGGATTTGTCTTCACAGACCTCTGGTTCAGTTAATTAGTTAAGGACTGTATAATGACTTTGGCTGTATTTTTGGTTGATTTATTGAACGTGTTTTGTGATTATTTTGGCTTTTCTTATTCATCGCAACAATATAGATGAGTTCCACTATAAACTTTTGGGTTTTGTTATGCAAAACTTGTAGCGTGACGCGATATTATAATATAGATGTGGCCAATGGTTATTGGGCACGTCTGTATACCTATATCTGAAGTGGTGCAACTCCACTAGTTCATAAAAGTTGTGCCTCGTCTCTCCCCACTAAGTTGTGCTAGCATTTAGACCATTGCTTGCATATTTCGTGTTGCGCAACTCAACAAAGGCTAGTTAATCCCCGCTTCTCTTATTACCAATTACAGATCATATTTACAGTTATGCATTGGTCAAGGAAAAGTTTCATCATGTAATTTATAGTCATTATAGCAGTAACCTGTCACAGTTCACTAATTATTTCAATTCACATTCAACTACTACAACCAAAAAAAAAAAATTGGCCCTTTTCTTTTGTGTTTGGTTCACGCCCCCAGGGGGGTTGGTGGTCAACAGAGGTCAATCAGATTTTGTTATGTATTGAAGCCCTATAGAATGGTGAAAAACAAGCTTCTATTCTAATTCATGGCCTGAAAATAGAGGCAGAACATAATATTGAGATCTCCTGAGCAAACAGTATGTTTTGTAACTTAGGGGGTGTTTGGATTGACAAAAAGTGAGATAATTTGATAAAAGTTGTGGATTCGTAATTTGTGTAGTGAGAGAAAAAGTGAATAACTTTTAGAGGTTTTCAGAAGTTCTCAGAGATTTTTAGAGAATTTCAGTGCGCCAACCACACCCTTAGTAATTGCTTATGCCATGGCATTTCAACTCTGAAGCTCCAGTAGAAGGTTCTGAATTATATTTATGTTGCATAGCATCTCTCTAATCATGTGAAAAATAGGCCATGTTAAATAAATTTTTATAAAATTTATTTCATGTTACTTGTAAGTTCATTTCTAGATATATTTCTCAATACGACTATGTTATTTTTAGGGCATTGTTTGAGACTCTCTGTGTTGCAAAATTTTGAAATTAATGTGAGCATGGAATTCTCCACTCTCTTATCTTATACATGGAATTCTTACACACACTGAAGCATACACATACTTACTGGGGTCTTATATTGCTTGCTTATTGTTTATTATTTTTATTTTTAGTCAGAGTTTGTTCAACCTTTTCTAATGGCATCAGAATTTCTTAATTGGCATTCATCTAACTATTTCTTCCGTGTGATTTCATTAGATAATAAAGAATGAAGATCTTGAAGAACTGAGGGAACTTGGTTCTGGTACATTTGGGACTGTCTATCACGGAAAATGGAGAGGAACGGATGTAGCTATTAAGAGAATAAAGAAGAGCTGCTTCACTGGTCGATCATCAGAGCAAGAGAGATTGGTATCTGTTCCTTCTTATGCTAGTGCATTTTTTCTTCCCCCCCCCCCCCCCGGGGGCGGGCTACAGGATTCAGCTTTGCTTTTGTCGAGGATCAGTAGTCGTTAATCCATTTTTGTTACAAACTTACACGTCTTTCTTCTTTTCAGACATAGGGACCGGGTGCATTGCTTTCTAAGTTGGGGTTTATTTGAACCATTTTAGTCATTTGATTGTCTCCAC
The DNA here is from genome assembly GCA_019916065.1 of Vitellaria paradoxa. Classification (NCBI taxonomy): domain Eukaryota; kingdom Viridiplantae; phylum Streptophyta; class Magnoliopsida; order Ericales; family Sapotaceae; genus Vitellaria; species Vitellaria paradoxa. Next base: position 48,752,908 of record CM034239.1, read on the forward strand.
TTTGCCATAACATTTAATAATTCCATTGTTCAAAATTATATCACTAAAACTGTTTAGTCAAACTAACTTCATATGCAACCCTGCTACTTTAAATCTCCATCACTCTCTGTAAAACCCAAAATATTGATTGAACTAATTCAAATCAACTCTAGAAAATGAACAAACCATGCAAGATTTGAAACTTTATAGGGGGCTCGAATGTAACAAGGGAAAACCCCAACGGGGAAAAAAAAACCTCGAGTCTATAAGAAAAACTAACCCGAAAATCAATCCATTATAATCAAATAGGTTACAGGAGTGTTGCTGAATACGTAATTGGACTAAGCACCATCCTACCGCTACTCTCCTCTTGTTAGCTAGATCCACGATTCAACCCCAAACACCTCCTCTTAGAACCCAGAGATATTCGAAGTCTTTTTTGGATGAATAATCTTTTTGGTTGATTAGATGTTCTTCAATGATCTTGAATCTCAAAATGAACCATGAAGACCTTCAATGATCGAGAGCCTTTATGTCTCCTTTTAGGGTTTTCTTCTAGCCTCCAAAAGTGTGTCCTTTTTTTCAGCATATTCCAGTGTATAGTCCCCCCAATGGAAAAATAAAGTTAGCAATAAAAATAAAAATAAATAAAAATAAAAAAATCTATCCAGAAAAATCAAATGGTGATCGGATGATTCTGCAGACATCAACCAGTAGCTGCATTGTTTGAACCACTTTGAGACAGTGATCGAATAACAATTCTAGATTATGCATGGTTCAAACTGCTTTCAGACAGACTTCAAACTCAATATATGTGGAGATGCTTAAGCGAATTTCACAAACTGAGGAACAATCTGATCAACAAGACTCGATTCTAAGGCCCACTACAAACATTACAAACTTTTGACATGCAATTGTCATACTAAGAAAATATAAACCTAAAACTCCCCCAAAAGTTAGGTGGTTTAGAAGAAAGCGTGTGGGTTCACTTCTTTGACCCAAGTAGTGGTATATGCGTATGATATTTTCAATGTAAAATTAATCGTAAATATAGGTATACTTTTGAGTGAGCTCCATTATGTAATGACCCTAAGATCCCAAAGGATACTGTTCCATGTGGCATGAAAACAGCATAATGCAGAGGCTGTTGACAGTACATAATACAAGGCTCCTCACTGCAGCTAAGCTGTTTGCAATACTTGTGATGTTGTTAGCCATAAAATTGTCCACCAAGCTGGTTTGGTAACATTGCCCTTCTTTGTCGGGCCATTCATTTTCAAGTCAAGTAGTAGTTCTTTGCTTCTCATTGCTTAAGTTTTTGCTTGTGATTTTTATTGGAATATTAGATACTAATATTACTGCCATTCTCAGACCATTGACTTCTGGAGGGAAGCTGAAATTCTGTCAAAACTTCACCATCCAAATGTGGTGGCATTTTATGGCGTAGTGCAAGATGAACCAGGGGGGACACTAGCTACTGTGACAGAGTATATGGTTGATGGTTCTCTAAGGCATGTTTTACTTCGTAAGGATAGGTAATGTCTGCTCTGATTTGCAAGTTCGGGTTCGGAATAACTGTGGTCACATTTTATAATTTTCAAATTTCCTACAGTCTAATCTCCACAATTTCAGCAGTTTGATTGCCAAAAAGAAGAAAAAAAAATTGATTTAATAAATGTACATAGAAGAAATTATTGATTGTTCTCAAATGGTAAACCTTGAATACTCTTTACCAAGTCGTTCCTATTTTATGTTAGTTTATCCTCTAAATATTTCTTCCTCTTGGTACAACTTAATTTGCAGGAATCTCGATCGCCGCAGACGGCTCATTATTGCCATGGATGCAGCCTTTGGAATGGAGTATTTGCATTCAAAGAATATTGTACATTTTGATCTGAAATGCGACAACTTGTTGGTGAACTTGAAAGATCCTTCACGACCCATTTGCAAGGTTATACTGGAGTCACATTTCATTTCTTTTACTTCAATAATGTTGCTAATACCAACACTTTATCAAGTGCAGTATATATTATACGCATATGTATTGGTTAAACGCAGAAAGACCCAAATAGTGATTCCAATTTCTGATTCCATAGTAATACTATTTCTTAGGTAGGTGATTTTGGCTTGTCAAAAATCAAGAGAAACACCTTGGTTTCTGGTGGAGTTAGGGGAACCCTACCTTGGATGGCTCCGGAGCTGCTGAATGGCAGCAGCAATAAGGTTTCTGAAAAGGTACAGTGTCACTGCATGCGTAGTACATAGAACATTTGAGCAGTAGAGACACCAAAGAAATTGTTTATTTTCTCTATTACAACCTCCAGAGATTTAAACCAGCTGTATTGGTAGTACTGATTTTATAATTTCTTTGCCTCTCGCATAGAAAGTTTTTTTTTTTTTAATTTAATCCTGGTGTCTATTAAAAAGCTTTTAAGCAATGTTTCTTAGTTAAACGACTTTCTTATATCTGTTGAATATCAATAATGCTACAGTAGCTGAATTCTCTATTTCCATTTTCAATGAAAGAGGGGGGGGGGGGAGGTTGAACCTTGGTGGAGCAGGAATTCTCCCTGTTCTTAGTTATCCTGTTTCAAAGATTATGACATTCACATCCTTTGCTTGTACAGTCAGTCTACCCACCGTGTTGTTTATCTGCAGGTTGATGTGTTCTCATTTGGTATTGTCCTTTGGGAGATTCTCACCGGCGAGGAGCCTTATGCAAACATGCACTATGGTGCAATTATAGGTGAGATATGCAATAATCTTCTTAGATCTCCCAATTTGTTCAGTTATGCTGCAGTTACATCTCAATCAATTTTTGAATTTGTTCAAAAGAAACCTAATCAGCCATTAAATAATTTTAACACTAGCTTGGTTAGTGTGTGCATTTCCGTGTATAGTCTATAATAGTTGCATAGTTGTGCATGGCACCAAAATGTTTCTTGCTTGCCAAGCTCAATAGTTGTGTTTATAACAAAAAAATGGTTTACTTAGGCACCATTTGGTAATATTTTTGTCTATTGTTTTTCTATTTATAATTATGAATTTTTTTTTAAAATTGTCAACAAAAATGTATTTGGTAAACCTATTTTTATATTTTTGTTGCCAAAACAATGAAAACTTGTTTGTAATTTTATGCTCAAGACATGGATCGGAAAATTCATGTTTTCAACTCTGTTTTTTTTTTTTTTTTTCATAAACAATGTCAATTTTAGGTACTAAACAGAACATTTTGTCAATTTTTTTCGCATTTTATTAAGGCGGTTTATTTAATTCAAATATTTTATTAAACTAAAAGTATTTTTAAAAAATATGTTTCTATAATGATTAAAATTATTTTTTAACAAATAATAATTGTGTATTAAAATAATTTATTCTATTAAATTGAATTAGTTTTTAATCATATATAATTTTAATTCCTCAGGCTTGTGTTTGAAATGTGCAGGAGGCATTGTGAACAACACACTGAGGCCTACAATTCCAAGTTTGTGTGATCCAGAATGGAGAAGGCTAATGGAGCAGTGCTGGACCCCTAATCCTGCGGCGCGGCCATCCTTCACAGAAATTGCCGGTAGCTTACGTGTGATGTCTGTTGCTACCCAAACAAGAGCCCAACCTAATAATAATAATAAGACATCCAACTAACACTTCGATTGCTGCTTTTCCCTGCACAAACATTGATCATTTATACATTCAATTATACAGTGTGTAAAGACGGCTACTGCTTATTATATATTTTGCCACTAGAGGTAAGTTTGGATCCCCCAAAAGTGTGTTCTTGAGATATATATATATATATATATACCGGACCAAGTGCAACAATTTTCAGATCTCTCTCTCTCTCTCTCTCTCTCCTTTTCCCTTTAAGAAACAAGGAATTCTATATTCTAGATTATTCTAATTGTCAATTGTTTGTTACGATGATTCGATCAAAACTAAAAAGTTGCGTTTTCCTGTTTTTTTCGTGATAGCTTTAAAATTTTCAACTTTGCATGAAAGCCTCGTAGATCGGGTTTAAGCCCTGATGTCTGAGAAACCCGCGATGTGAAAATTGAAAAAGTTTTTTTTTTTTTGGTAATTAAAATTTAAAAAAAAAAAAATTTGAAAAAGTTGGTTTATCAATGATCACGAGGGAAGTTCAATAGTCAGATGTGATGCACCGACTGTAACCATGATGTTTTGATTTGCCAATGGTTCTGTTTTCTCAATGATATGCTAAACTTTTCCTATTCAGAACAATAGGTTGAAGCGCCACAAATATTTTGAGCTGAAAGCATTTACAACGCACCAAGGATGATCTTAAATAAGAGCTGAGGTGAATGTCGTCAAGAGTAAAATGAAATTTAAGAAAAATAGAACACAACACATTATTATTACTCCCAGAATTTTCAATCCATTAGCTGCTGTTGTTCTTCCATCCACCAGCTTACTTCTTCAACTGTAATAGATTGATTGTGTATGCCTGCAGTCGGTACCCGAGTGCTTGGCCATCCACCAGAAAAGGAATCACCCTCCAAAACCATCATTAACCTTGGCAAAAAGCCTGGAGAGGCAACCCCTCACAACAAAGCCCATGCCAAGAACAAGTAATCCTCCATGGTAACATGAATGCTTTTAACATCTGTGCAATGGTGCAGGATATATGTCCAGGGGTTGATAGCGCAAACGATCATTATGAGGCAAGGGTCCCTCCTGAAAACAATTCAAGAAAAAAGCTGCTTTTTTACTTTTGACTTGAAATTCAATTACAAAGCTATGCAAAATCTCTTCATGAAAATTGTTCGAAATAAAAGAAGAAAGCTATTGCGGTTGGTAATGTCAAGTGAGACAAAATACCATCAGCAAGATATTAGCTAGCCACTCATTATAGAGAGTGACAATAGATCAGAACACAAAACTCACGCAATCTATGCCAATAACTTACCATGGACAAAGAATAAAATATTGATAGAGCAAGGAAATAAAACTAAGCATCAACTAATTTTTTTTCCCCCCTAAATACTAGGATATGTTTCAGTTTTTTGGAACATACATCTGATCTTCGTTTTGTTCCCCTTTCATGAGTTTGAAGAATTAATCATTGAATCCAAGTTTGCATCACCATTCAGAAAAGGACAGTAATCTCACTCTCATGAGCTGAAGCCCTCAAACTCATAGTAGGAAAGACATGAATGATATTGGACAAAATTCCTCCATCAGCATTAAAAGTCCAAAATGGAACTCATAAAGAGGGCATAGAAATTCTAAGCTTTCATGACTGATAACGATCCATCCAGAGCACCATTCAACTAATTTAAGTATTTTCCAAAGGGTCAGCATAAAGAGCATTCATTTGTAAAATTTGCTAGAGCTCCATGTAAGCGTGAAATGTGTCACACTAGTTCCAGTGATGGTGAATATGCTTGCCCCATACAAATTCTAACATGAAGTAATGAGTGGATAAATAAAGCATACAGGGGTTGTTGGTCATGATTTGGAAATTGTTTCAATATGTTCTTCTGGATATATTTACTATACGAGGAGGCAACTTCCCACCTGTCATTAGTAAATTTCATCAGAACAATTGAGAAGAATAAGCAAAGTACCTCTTCCAAGTTTATCTGGAAAGGTTTAACAAAATCTTCAAACATAATTGGAGAAAATCCCCTTATTCTTTCTTCAACTTCCTGGAAAAAGAAACAGCAACCATGAATAAATAAAATAAAAATTGACTAATGGAATGCAGTGAATATAATTCAAGGTGATGGCAATTAGATATTGTGGAAAACTATGTAGTGACACAGACATTTGAGTGAACTTCAGCTGGTCAAGGTCTAATTGGTTTATCAACCAAATCTAGAGCTACTAATCCAAAGTTACATCACATTAAGAGTAAAATTCAAATCAGATGATTATTCACATACCAATCCTGTTATCCTCGACTTTTCCACTAGTTCCTTTGCAATCATATCCAGTATGTGCCTGTTATCCAGCAAGCCTTTCATTGCAAGTTCTTCTGTTTCTTCAATGTACTGCCACCAAGATCAGATCTCATTACATTTTCTTTTAAAAGCAGTAAAATGGAAAGTTCATGACCAAAGGGACTTCCATGTAAAAACAGCCAGCCATGCACAGACAGATGGTTCTACTTGTAATCACAGTCGGATTACGCATCCATATGCATATCCATGTGTATATGGTTTTGCTTAATTATATATTCCTCATAAATAAAAATTTAGTAAGACAACACCAGTACATACAAGGTGAGGAAAAATTTTTTACTTAAAAAGGGTACAACCTTGCTGTGCTATTGAATGGAAAATCTAAACAATTTTTCCAACCATCCTTTCCTCTATTGTTTTATGAAATGACCAATCACCAATTTATTGTCCTTGTAGACAATGAATACATAAAAATATCCACACACACAAAACAAGAAATATGTGTAAAGCCGATGTTGCTCAAACTCGGGAACGAGTTTCGGACTCGGATACGTATCCAAATGTCAGATTTGCCTATTAGTTGTATTTAGGGATACATAAATGATAATAATTAAAATAAAAACGAACTTAGAAATAAAAATTCATTCATGAAGTAAATTATAAAAGCTAATTTGGTATTTTTATCTTTTTATATTATGAAAGACCAAAAGAGTTTGGAGTTACATGTCATCTAAAAGAATTCTTAAACCCAACCTTCAAACGTGTCTGAAAAAACTTCACCACATCCGATACGGATCCCACACCCACGTCGGTGCCATGTTATGTCGACACGGGCACATGACCCTAAAGTGAAGAGTCCGAGTAACATAGTATAAAGCTAGAAACAATGCAATAACTACATATTGTTGCTCATGACGTAAGACAGCTTGTATGTATCCAGGCACCATACTACTATTGTCCTCACCATTTGTATAAAAGTAAGTAGTTAAGGCAAATTGGAGTTACCCTTGTCAATTCTCGTGTAAATAGCTCAGAAACTTCAAGTGTCATATCAGCAGGAATCACGTGAGGGTCATCCCACTAAGATCATCATCAACAACATGAAGAGAAATTAGCTTATCAATGTTAGGTGAAAAAAAAAAATCTAGCAGTGGAGAAAAGAAGAATATACCTTGTATTTTATCAGTTCACCATCGGGCCTGTCTGGTTGATCTACCAGTCCAACTCTTTTTGTCAATGCAGTAAGCCCTAACCTTGCATTGCTAGGGCTTATCACCATTTCTCTAGCAATCTGAAGATACAAATTGAGCGAGTAACTGGAATATCCAATACCAAAACTGCCAATATTTGATGGAAAGCTTAACATACTTGTGGGATGGGCTAGGAGCCCTAAGGGATTAGTCTAGGGATGCTTCTAGTATAAAAAATAAATAAATAAAAACATGTTTGCGATGACACTACAAAACTCCAACAAATTACGCTACATACATTCAACAAACAATACCTCGGGATCCAATTTTGTTGAGGCTGAATGTTGACCACAATTTGGTGCAAAATGATCCATTGTTTGTACATATGAAATGCATACCAACATTTCTTATGAATAGATAATTGACTGTATTTATTTGCAGGCCATTACCCTGCACTTCTTGGTGGGTGATAAGAAGGGCCAAAGTGATTCCATGGATAAGTGACATGAATTGTGATTAGCACACTTAAAATACACTTCTTTTTTTTCTCACCCCCCCCCCCCCAAAAAAAAAGAAGTGTATTTTAAGTGTGCTGATCAAAGACTTGATAATGAAATGAGATTGAGAATGGACAAGCAACGGATTAAATTATGTGAGAAAAACAGCAAGGTGATAGGGTTAGGAAGACTAGAACAATTCTAGACAGATCATAGGCTTTCAATTGCAATTTATACACAGAGAAAGAAAGAGGTTAAATAGAACTTCGAAGATAGGCACTTATTTAGAAAAAAAACAAAAAAGAAATAAAGAAAAGGACAAATGGTCGTTATGTAGCCATGACCAGACATGCTTATCAGTTGCACACAGAGAGAGAGAGAGAGAGAGAGAGAGAGAGAGAGATTTTGTAAACGTATACACTAAATGTCTAAGGGTAGAATTGTAAAAGCACATGCTCTATTGACGGCCATTAACTGTTACGAGCTGATTGGGAATTCCCAAATGTTTCCTTTTTACTGAGTACAAATCTGAAGCAAAGAAAGCATCACGAACAATAATCCTAGACTCCTAATTTTATGATAAGATGCTCTGTACCTTTGTAATTTTTTCTAGATCATCCCTTCCTCCATCAGTTACATCATTGCCAAAGACAACACGTTCGGCACAATGCCCACCATGAGCCACAACCATTTGCATTTTCATGTAGCCAAAGGTTGTATAACCTTGGTCTACCATATCTTCTCTGGGGTAGAAAACAGATATTGCAGTTTCCTGCACAAATTTGAAGGGAGTTGTGTTAGACAACTCCTAAGACAGAATTCAACAGCATTCTTTTAACATCCAGAACAATCATGGAAACTGTACCTTGCCACCAGGCAGTAGCTGAGAAAATGCATGCCAATCAAATCGAGGAAACAAGTGTGCCAACAATATATGACCTGCTTCATGTACTGCCAACAGTCTCTTCTTTTCAAAAGAGACCTGTTACACAAGCACATCAACTCAATGGTCACAATCGCATTAAATGAAAGCTGGCACTTTGATAAGTGACGCTAATTAAGATACATACACTTTGTTCGCATTTCTGTTGCTCTTCCTCCGTGAGCAATACACCCATACCCTCAAGCAATTGTTTGTCCAACACATCAATGATGTCTTGCTGGTAGATCTTAGAATGTCCCTTCCTAACCTGCATATTCAATGAAATTGTAAATGGCCTCTTCGATGAATGAGAATGTATAACTAATATCATGGATGACCTTCATAACAATTCCACAGAAAACTAGAGAACTGGAATTGCAACTACAGCATCGCATCAACATTGTAACCAACTCCAACTTCATTGATGATTTGAAAAGCTTCAACATTCATTTGAAAGGAAATGCATACTCTAAGTGCATGTCTGGAACTTGGATTTGTGGAAAGAAAAGAAAAATAAAGAGAAAATAAAATTAATAATTTGTGCAATTTTTGTACTTTTAATTAAGTAAAATTTCGTTGATAAATATTTATTCATTTTAATCTTATTTTTCTAACTCTATAAAAAAAATGAGATAAGTTTGACTTTTTCACTTTATTTTGTATTCTTTTCCTTCACTCTTTCTTTTCTTCCAAAAATCCATGTTCCAGACATAGCGTAAAGGAAGTAGTTAAATCTTGGAGTAAGAGTGAGATTTTTATTTTTTTTTTTGGGTGCGCAAATGGTTAATTGGTGTTGCTTATGCAAAAATAATGCAGAGTACAATGATTATCTATGTGTTCATTGCTCGTGGTCTAAGGAATTGTTCGATTTGTTTTGTGTTTTGGAATGCATTGGGTATTCCAAGTGAATCAAACTTTTCAGACTTGGTGAGGGAAGTCGCGCTGCCAAACAGAGAAAGAAGTTTAGAGAATTGCACCCTTTGGTTTAACTTGATTGATTTGAAGCAAAAGGAACAAAAGAACTTTCCAAGGATTCGAACTTCTCTTGTATAATTGAAAGAAATTCTATTGTCTATTTTGTACAAGTGGATTTTGGGGGTATAAATTACAAAGTTTTTTTGTTCTTTGTTGAGGATGTGGAAACTTCAGTTCAATTTTGGTTGTTCTATCTTTTATATCTGGGTGGCATCCCCTCAATAACTTTATCAATATATTAAATTTTATTTATCAAAAACAATGCCAAAGCATCAAAGCTGAAAAAGCCTAAGAAAGGGTAACTTCAGAATATGTAAGCATGAACAAAACAAAAAATGTTTGTGCTCATGCCTGAAAACTGCTGGAGGGCCAACCACAAAGTAAAAATGGAAATGGCAAACTGCTAAAAAAACATTTTCTTATCAGACCCATAAGTAGCTTGGGGACCATGGACAAAGTTTATATTCACAATAGGAAAATGCTTGGCACAGTCACAGGTGATGCAACTACATGTAGCAGCCTGAAACAATTAACACATACATAAAGAACTACATAAAGGTCTTGGAAAACCCTCTTCTTAGTTAAATACAGCTTATGGCTCAAGTTCGTGCAGTTAAAATGCTCTCCAAAACAGTCACTGCTTGTTGAGAAAATTGTTGTAATTCCAAGAAAATGAACAGGCCATTTCTAAATGAGTTCGAATTTTCAACTCCCAATTACTATATAACTGCATCTTGAAACATTTTTAACAAAAGTGATACTGTTTAAAACAATAAACAATCTTGCATATCAAACTACAAATTAAAAATCAGAAGTTCCAATAACAAAGCTGACATATGATGCACAGAAGAAAAACAAAACAAAATGCCAGGATAACCTTATATTTTTCCAATAAATGCTTGCCACAAGAAACAGTACCATGATAGAATCCCAAACAGAACAAGGAGGCAACTCTAGAAGCACCATAACATGCACTTCTTCAACTTCACAATTTGGCTGAGTAGTTTGTAGGATAAGAATAATTTAACTAATAAATTCTATATAAGTAAGAAACATTCGTGTTCATACATTGTATATACATTTGTGTGTGTTCCGTTCTCCATATGCATATACAAGTGTACTCAGTCAGATACCAATTCTACTGTATATTTGAAAGAAAATAAAAGGTATTAGCTTCTGCGGAAAAGAATATAGAGAATTAACTTACAGACATTATCCCCGCTTCATTCACAAGATTTCTAATATCTGCTCCAGAATAACCAACAGTTCGGAAAACAAGCTGCAAGAATATTTTGGGGGGTGAGGGAACAAAAAACAAAGTAGAACATGCAGAAGCGGAAAATGAAATTTTACACACACAATTGAACATCCAAATGATAAGAATGCCAGTACATTTATAAAACACGGAAAAATGATCTCTTAGAATCTTGATATAATAATATACACTACATTTAACTTATCCAAGAAAAAAAAAAAAGCAAATTTGTTATATGAAAAAAAATGAAGAAACAGTGACTTTTCATCTATATACATAAAAAAATATATTGGTTTATTTCTATCCTAGCAGTGCGAGTGAATTTTTTCAAGAATATAGTGTCGGTGCATTCATGTCATGTCATATGTGTCTCTTGTCCATGTTTATTGGCGTACAATACTTCATATTCTCTAAGTAAAAAAAAGGTGAACTGAAAAAAAACAGAACAGAAAACATAATTACACAAATGGTAAAAAACCACTTACCTTTTCAAAGTCAACATCTTCAGCAAGCTGCTTTCCTGCACTGTGCACGCCAAAAATTTGCACCCGCTGCTTTACATCAGGTAGACCGATGTATAAACGACGGTCAATTCGGCCAGGACGTACAAAGTCAAGGTCCAGTTCATCTGGCCTATTAGTAGCACAGATGAATATCACAGCTTGTCTTAGTGAAAACCGATCAACGCCAGTTTTTTCTTTCCTATGAAAAAGACTTGAATAATAACCATTTGCCCAGTTATTAAAGAATAGAAAGCAAAAAAGAAAGAGTAGGTTTAGTTCAGAATGGGAATAAATACAGAATCTTAGCCCAAGAATCAATATACAGCTTTTTATAGTTTGAAAAAATATTCAATGGAACTGAAATGCCATCGAACAACAGCCAAAACTTGAAAAAGATACATGATTAGATATATAAATATGGTGCCATCATAGTTAAAAAGCTTTGTTTTCATGATACGCCTTTCGATACTTATTATAAGAATTAAAAAAAAAAATACATCTTATTCTTTTTTCTCTCAACAAGGTATCTTTGCAATCAAATCAAGTCATAAACGTCACAGTTCCACCACTTAATATGCTGCCGAATCAAAGAATCCTCAATTCCAAATTAACATTGTATTAGATAACTTTGAATTATCATATTCATTGGTCTTCAGGTACTCTATAGATGAAAAAAATAATTTAACACTGTCCATGGGCGTTCAATGTTTATTGCGTTAACACAGTAAGTCCTAAGTCCAGATAAAGGAGGAGGGTTGTATTGTTCGGGTATTTATTGGGTCGGTTGGAACAAGTCGGACAAGTTACCCATCAAACATGTCTCTAATCATGTGAACAGGATGGGACTGTTTTGCAGGTTTGGGATTTCTGTCCAAAACATGAACAGGTTTGGGATGAGAACGGGTAGAGCATACCTAAATGGGTTCAGTAATGAGTAGGAAATTTTAGTTGGTACCTTACCCACTGCCATAAAATTAGGAACAAATTAAAAGGAATATATATATATATATATAATATGTATAAACTTGCTAAATGGAGAAAAGAAATAGAAATTTTAATCATATAAAATGCATTAAAAATAAGGACTCACATAAGTACTAGTGCAAGATGAGGAAATCAAAGGAGGTGAAGAAATTATTTTTTAATTGTTGTATGAAAATCAAATAGGAAATGTAAGTTTGGAACTAAATGATAGCAGTTTGAGGAATACATTATTTCCTAAAATTATAGTATCTCAAGCGTATTACAAGTTTAAGAAGATCAAAATAAGGAAAGTTGTAGGCCAAACAGTATTCCAATCGAGGTAAGGAAGTGTTTAGGTGACGTAGGCATAGTTTGGTTAGGTAGAATATTTAGTAAAATCATACTGATCACATTCTTACACATCAAATTCTTTAACAGAATATTAGGTCAATTTATTTATTCCTATAAATAGTTGGATGATCACACACACTTACACATTAAAACTCAGAGTTCAAGCACACAACTAGCGGTACTCATGCCTTTCAAGATATGATAACCCAAACTCAAGTTATTGCAACATTTGAGGCACAGCATAATGCATTGGTTACTAAAGCACTACAAAAGGACAAATAGAGAAAATGCATGATAAACAATATACTAACTCTCCATCAAGCTGTGCAATCAGAGCCTCAAATGTTGCTCTTCTTCGTGGATCCTTTCTTGCATGTCTTCCAGCAATAGCATCAATTTCATCCACAAATACAAAACAAGGAGCCTGCATGAAGATATGCTTATATTTATGTAAACATAATAGGTGCATATGTTTTCAAAGAAGGGGGAAAAAAGTGAATAAATATCCCATCTAGATGAAAAACCATAATTGTCACCATGAAATCCATGTTATTTGCAGGCTGATATAATCCCTCATTTGTGAGGTATTAGCTCAGCCTGGTGGGCATTAGCGAGATTAAGAAAATAAGGTGATGAAGAGCATTTCTCATATATTAAGTGATGCCTGTCAGCCAGTTTGCCAATCAATTTTCTTCTTTAAGCTTTTGTTCAAATATTTGAGACATGTTTTTTTAATCTAAAATCTAAGTTCTATTGAATCATGATCGTTAAAGTTGTCTTTATACTAATAATAATCAAGTCAATATCATAGGCATTCTTGCAATTAGGGTTTTATAATTGATTCTCTCTCTCTCTCTCTCTCTAAAATTTGGTTCAACCATACTTTTATCGATCGCACACTCCAGCACCTTCTCTTCCCTAGGCATGAATACAATCAAGTGCTAGATAATTAAAGATTGCTTGCTTATTTTTATTTTCCTTTGTTCAATGTTTTATTATTGTTTTTGTGTTACTTTTTTTTTCTTTCTTTTTTTTTTTTCTTTGGGTGGGGGATAATACAACCCAACACACCAAGTCTATGCGTATCCTTTGTGCTACTCACCTGATATTTAAATTATGAAATGTGGATTGGTGTGTAGAGGCCTACCTTGGTCAAGCAAGGTGCCCTAACCTTACCAGCCCCGCCAAAGAAAAAGGATCTCTGCTAATGACAAGACTGGGTCTTTCCATTAAAGTCATTTGACAAGGTGGTCTATGAGAACCTAAGACCAGATAGCAACCCAGTGATTCTGAAACTCAGCATAAACCCAATCACAGTGATTTTATCATAAGATTCCCAACACTACATTATTCTGGAACTCTAATAAACACCTAAAAATTGGAGAAAAGGGCAGTAGCATGAATTATCCACAGACGCCTCATGTATTCAAACATCCAATATTTATGATGTCAGATTTTAAATTTAAGAAAAAATTATCCAGCCAACTAAAAACATTTAAAAGGGATTTCATCATCGTGAAACATCATACTGCCCATAATAGTTTGATATGAAATTACTCATGATATCTGATTATTTTTCAAGTCCAAAATAAGCATAAGAGCTAGCTTTGTTTAACAAGCTCAAAGGAGTAGCAATTTGCATCAAGTACCAAAAGATCTTAGCAAAAGCTCATGCAGAAGTATATATGTGTTATTTAAAAAAAAAAAAAAAAGAACGAAGGGAATTACGTTTCTCCTAGCAATAGAAAACATCTCATTAATTCGTGCAGCACCACTTTTTTCGCTATCTGTAAACTCTGCGCCAGAAGCAAAAACGAAAGGCATCCCACTTTCCTTTGCAAGTGTACGAGCAAAAAGTGTTTTGCCTGTTCCTGGAGGTCCAGATAAAAGAATGCCCTATCGTGCAAAAACACATAATGGTTTAAATAGCAAACTGAACGATAAAATAAGCACAGTTCAGACTGATGCATTATTTCGAAAACTAGAACAGCTTACCCGAACAAACTTTACATCTTTGTCATAGTATTGCATAGGGTTTCCCATATAAATCATTAACTCATCCAGAAGATCCCAAACATCACCTCCCAATACTACTTCTTTGTACATGGATTTTGTTTCACCAACTTCTCCGACTGGCTGAATGAATGGTGAACATAGTGAGATAACCCGGTGAAAGGAAGAGAAAGAATAATTTTGAGGAACTAAAAAATTACCAGGATGAAGTTTTCTGCATAAGCCATATCAAAAAGTTGATTATATTTTTTGTATAGAAAACGCTTGGAAGTAATGTGCAGAAGCATCAGAGATTCCCTTATTAACCACAAAATTAGTATCCCAGGTAGTAATGCGATTGCAACCTTTAGGAAGTAATGGATCTGTCGCCTTTGAAGGAGATCTACTTCAACCCCAGAATTTGAGATTGTCTCAAACAAATAAGGATCAAGTGGAATATCAACCTACAATAAAATTCACATCAAGCAAAACAAGGCCAAGGAGACAT
Organism: Vitellaria paradoxa; assembly: GCA_019916065.1. Classification (NCBI taxonomy): domain Eukaryota; kingdom Viridiplantae; phylum Streptophyta; class Magnoliopsida; order Ericales; family Sapotaceae; genus Vitellaria; species Vitellaria paradoxa. The sequence continues at coordinate 48,767,964 of CM034239.1, forward strand.
AAACTTCAATTTTAGCACAACTACAAATAATATCAAGATATCAAAGGCCAAAAAAATTATCAAGGCATCAGACTTACAACATATTCCAGTGGGAAGCCTTCTTTCATTGTCACGTACAATCGTTTCAAGTCCTCTGTAAAAACTACAGCAGCAACCTGCCCATAAATCGGTGTAACTAGAAACTGTCTCCAAATTCCTTCTAAATGGTAATGAATATAAATAACGAAGGATTGTTGGAACACCATATGAAAATGAAGTCATATCAGTTTGTTTAATTCAACATTAGACAAGGTCTCCCACCCCCCCCCCGGGGGGGGGGGCAGGGGTTCAAAGCAAAGTTATCAAGGATGTGATTCATTATGGTAAATGATACAAGTATAGGCAAGCAATATGGTATTTTCCCCGGTACATGGTACGGGGGGATAGGCTCAGTCTAGGAATCATGGACTTACCATCAAGGGTGCCGTGTCCAAGTAAGACTCAACTGGGTCCTACTTGGACACCGACACATAGTGGACTCATGTTGGACACGTGTCCAACTAAACTTTTGTCATGTCAAATTTGTTTATTATTTCTTTTGTTTGGACACGTCATGGATTCATTCTAGAAACATGAAAGTTTTAAGTGAGGCTGACTTGTGAATAAAATAAATGATAAATAAAAGTAAAAAGTCCTCTATTTTATTATTTTATATTTGGACAATTTGATGAAATGTAATGACATTTTAGTTTATAGATTCATGAAACAATGTTTTGTTAAAATGATGTTTTAGTTATCATTTCAGATGAAAGAAATTATTATGTGATTTCTTTGTTGACCTTTAAGCTATAAAATATAGATATTTTCATTTTGGATATAATGTAATCATTATGTGACTTCTTTGTTAACTTTCAAACTATGAAATATATGATTTTTTATTTTAGCAAGTGTTATATTGCATTATCTATATTATATCTGAATAAAATATTAATATCTAAGACATAGAAATATAAATATATCTTTGTCGATTCCTCGCTGTGTCGTGTCCTGAATTTTTCAAATCGCCAAGTCAACGCAACCTTGTTGTGTCATATCGTTCTCCCAAGCCAGTGTCCATACTTCCTAGGGCTTAATTAAAGATCTATTTCCTATCAAAATTTGTTTCAGGGTGCATCATCCATATGTATATATATTGAGACAAATTTAGTAGTAATTAGAAGAAGCAAGAAGTAAAATAAAACATAATTCTCATAACTTACAACATAGGCTCCGTTTGGAGCTAAACAAAATAAAATAAAATCTTACAAATCTCTACAAACACGAATTACGAGACAACAAAATTTAAATTTTTCACTCACTGCACGAATTACGAGACATTTACTTTTACAATTTTATTTTATTTTATACACTTTTATACAACTCCAACACACCCATAATCTCAATACATAGTCCAAATTCCAAACATCCATGACAAATGAGATAAAACTAATCCATTATTCTGATAAGTGAATAAACCATTATTCCATTTTCTCTTCTCCTATTGTTTGTATGTGGTATATATACATTAGATTTCTATTGAAGTTGCCATATTTTATGATCTGGATCGTGAATGAATTGTGATTAGGATCGCACAATCCAGATCACGGTCCCTAGTGGGTGAGCGATCCTGGTAACTATGGTTCAGAGCATCTTAAGTTATTCAGTTCGTAGCATATAGAGCATCATTGTAAGATTTCAAGTGTTTCTGAATTAAAGCAGCAGCACAGTAATGGCTACGTTATTTGTGCGCCCCTTCTTTAAATAAAGATTCCACCCTAAAGAGTACTTTGAGGCCCTCAAATTTAACAAGGTCAGTAAGTCATTTTTATAACCAATTCACCTTCTTAAAGATTGCATACATACATGTGCAACATATGCACGCTCATACAATCTCCCGTGTACAAGTAGCTGGGCCTTAAAAGGACCAGAATTTAGAGTGGCAACAAGTAACTAATTACTCTAATAATGAGGAAATGCTGAACCAGTATGGGAAAAGCAAAAGGATTTTCACCTCAGAGGAATCAAGTTTTTGAAGAAAGTAGGTGTAAGGAAGTTTTGGACGGTAGCGCCACCATCTTTTAGAAATCCACAATGCCCACATTCCCTGAGAGTTTGAGACCTTTTCCACCACATCTTTGCGAAGACTGTTTTCAACCTCTTTCATGTCAAATTCAACAACATACTTGGCATTTAATGAATCTACTTGCTCAGCTAATTTCTCTTTCCTAAGAATTTCCTTCCATGTTTGAATCCTCTCACGCCATGTTCCTCTAATTTCTTGATTTTCAACTGCCAAATAAACATGATAAGGGAAGTTGCAGAAACAAATAGAACAGCCTATGGTTCCTCTAATTTCTAGAGAAAATTCACATTCAAATACACACTCGTGCCTCACATATTCAGTATTTTATAACAACAGGTTCAAATAAATAAAAAAATAAAGTCAGCAGCCTATGGTTCCATCACATAACTGAACATATTAAAAATAATTAATATAAATTTTAAATATTAATTTAATATTAATATAAACTTGATAAAATATTAATATTTTAATATGAATATATTATAAACATATTAAATATAGTACGTAACGTATTATAATGTAAATTTTGGTTTTTCGGCTTTAACTGAAATTTCAGCAAAAAAAACCGAACCAAAATGAAATTTTGAATTAACCAAAAGAACTGAACCGAAAACCAAATGTTCAGTCGGTTCGGTTTTTCTCACCCCTATATATAAACATCCATCATTTCTTCATTCTTCTCACTTGGCAAGTAATACTGATTGCCAGGAATCTTCCACTTTGCTTTGGATTACTTTTCAGTTTAATGTATCCTCCTGGTAAACAACTCAGGTTCGCATTAAGCAGAGTTCCATTTAGATATTAAGTTCTGTCTGGTTTTAGCTCGTATGTGTTATGCCCCCCCACCCCCCCCCCCCCAAAAAAAAGACTTTAATTTGTGTAAGATTTTAAAAAGGTAGCATGTGGTAGGCTAGTATAAATACTTGTTTGAAAAATTAAAGAGAAGCCAATACAAATTTGAACTCTTCTGTCTTCCCTGTGATTTTTGTCATACTGTTGGTATTAGAGAGAGAGGGAGAGAGAGAGAGAGAGAGGAGAGAGAGAAAGAGTCATGATATTTTAGTGTCTCTAAATGCAAATGAAAATCAACTCAAGTAAAACTTTAAAAAATTAAATAAAAGAACTCTTGGTAAACAAAAAATAAAATAAAAACTCTTGGTATACAAGCTACATATGGCTCCATTCAATAAGAAGGGGAAAAAATAGAGCCACTTAAAAAAAAAAAAAAAAAAAAGGCCTGCACAGACACACCAACCAACCTGAAATTCCCAAATCTTCCTTTATCACCTTCTTTCTTCTGTGTTCAATCTTGCATCATTGTCTATGATTTCTTTCACATTATCCTGAGGGGGCTCAGTATCATCATCCCATGCATCTTCCCCAACATAAGAACTATCATGAATAAGTGTTCCATCAGGTCCTTCAATGAACTTCTTCAGTTTTAGGCCTTTGGGGGTTGTCTTCCTCCACATAGTTTTTTTAAACCTACAACGAAGGGAAAAAAATGAAATATTTAAAGTCCAAATCAAGGACCAATTAACAATTGGCCAAGCTTAATCCACCTGTTCATATTACGTGACTCATCCTCAACTAGAAGTACAGTTTGAACTGCAACCACTGTAGCAGGAGATGCTTTGTCCTAAATTTATAATGATCCTACTATTTACTATGGTAAGCCTTTAGACATAGCATTGCAAATATAGCAATATTGCCAAAAAAGACAAGTTTCAGGTTAGGAGACAGTAATATTACCATTAATTATTCCTCATTTTTATACCCTTTTTCCTCCTCTACCTATCTTGTTTCCAATCCCCCATAACATCCATTCAGGTGTGTATCGAGAACACCTTCCTGCTCATATAGCTGGATCTAACAAAGTGCCACTGATCATTGATCAAGGTTAATTTACTTGTTCAAACAAATACTACTGTATCATGATTATCACCTCTGAGGTTCACAAGTAGCAATGAGCAACAATAGTTACAATTCTGACAATTAGAAGTACTAGCAAAGGAGAATCGCAACATTTTGAATAAGACCTAATCACATTAGGGCCTATAATGATGTTTTATGACACATCACGGTAGAAGAAAATAAAGCTAGATGATGGTAGAGCGAGAATCCAATCAAGTTGAGTATTCGTGACCATATATCAAGGTAAACAAACCTTCCTATGAAACAAACATACAATTAATTTATCAGAGGTAGATCAATGAATTTGTATCCGCAGTTGTACGTGAAGAATGGACATAGGAGTGTATGGAATTGAAATAAGCACGATCAAATTGTTCAATCTAGGCTTAAACAGCATATGAGAGTGATTTATTGGAGAATCCAAGTCAGCACAGAAGATTGGTTGGAAAGTTGTACTACTTGACAGTGATAAGACCAAATATTTCATTCACTATGAATGTGATTAGTCAATTTCTAGAATTACCTCGTACTAGTAATTGGGATGATATTGTAGAAATCCTGACATATTTGAAGGGAGCACCAAGAAGGGGCTTGTTATATAAGAACAATGGATGTACTTCAATACATGAATATACAGATGCAGATTGGATAGAGTTTCCATCAGATAGACACTCTACTAGTGCCTATTACATCTTCGTTGGAGGTAATCTAGTGTTATGGAATAGCAAGAAATTGAGTCATGGCTCACACCTCATGTGAGTTAATCTGATTACATGATATGCTAAAAGAATTGGAAATTCAGCACTCACGGCCTATGAATGAAATAGTTAGACTGCTCTTCATATCTCCTCTAATCAATTTTTCGTGAGAGGACTAAGCACATTAAAGTGGATTGTCACTTTGTCAGAAATAATATTCTACAAAACACCGTTAAAACTAGGCATGACTCATGTCAAACCTAATTTGTTTACTAAAACCCTTGGAGGATCTCGAGTTCAATATATTTGTACTCAACTTATAATGCATGATAAATACGCTCCATTTTGAAGGGAAGTGTTAGAATATTGAATATGGTTGGATGATTTATACTTTCCTTGTGTGAGAGATTTGATTTGATTAGGGAGAATATACTTGTTCCCTAATTTGTACTAGTTCTTATCAATGTTGTTAAAATCGCGATTTAAATCGTAAAATCGTACGATTTTACGATGTTACAGAGCAAGACCTTGTTAAATCGCATCAAAATCGGTTTTTGGGGTAAAATCGGTGAAAAAGCGATTTTATGGGGTAAAATCGGTAAAATCCCGATTTTACTTACGATTTTACGATTTTAATGATTTTAAAAAATTAAGGTTTTTTTTTGTAGTTACAACTAATTAAGAGGGGTAGAATCGTAAAAAGTAAATTGGGTTAAAACCCTCACACGGCCAGAAGAAGACTCAATTGTAAAAAACAATTAATCTGTGGATTATGTGCAAGCCTGAGCAGCCACGCAAAGGAAAAACAAAGGACGAGCAAAGAGAGACCCAGCAAAAATTCTGTTTTGTGTAACTTGTGTGTTTGAAGACTTTTGTTATTTTCTTTGAGGTTTAGACTTTCAAGTTTGTGTTGTAGAATATATTTTCATCTTAATCTTGAATTTTTTTCTTTTATATTAGTTTTTTTTATATTTTATTTTTTTAGTGAATTAATAGAAGGATCATGGTGAGATTCAAACCCACATTACTAGTCATAAAGTAAGTGTTTTTCCACTCAAACGATATGATCGTATCAAATTGAAAGTTCTAAATGTTAAAATATTATGTTATAGACTGTGATTTCAAAATTTAAGTTGTAAGTAAAATCTTACGATTTTACGATTCGATTTTACGATTCGATTTTACAACCCCTCGACCGATTTTAGGTAAAATCCCGATTTTAACAACATTGGTTCTTATGTATATTAATAAAAGCTAAGATAACTCTAAGTGTGTCAAGCAATTGTATTCAATACAAGTTTTCTCTACAAAAATAAATTATATTTACTTGTCAAAAAAAAAAAAACTTTTAAAATATTCCTGATCCTCCTTAATCATGTTCAGACTAACACAACATACACACATGTATATGCACCATGTGAAATAACAAAATTAAAAATGAAATAGATATGTGGTACAGCTTAATGGGATAAGAAGTGCACCTACTTCCTAACATTAGTGGGAGTTGGCTCGGGAATCAATGCCTCCATATATGCCTCAGTCAACTCTTTTCTATGGCGGTCTACGAATGGAGCACGAAATGCCATATATACTCTTTGACATGAAAATAACAGAACAACAATGTAGAGCAGCAAGGCACCAATTCTTTTGGAATCCCAATTCTTGACATCCTGGGAACAAGAAAGCAATTATGCTGCCATGAAATTGAAATTAAGTCTAACTTGAGTTTCTCGATATTAATGCATTGTAACCACATTAAAAATTGTAAATTTACATTATATTGCAAGACAAAGGCAACAAAATAACAATAACAATATTAGTGATGAAATAATAGGGAGAAACTACCTTCCAACGGTCGATTTTATTCCAGTTGACGAACTCTGGAACCAGCTCAGACCTGAACCGGTCAAACTCAGTCTCGCCTTTCTTTGCTGCGTCCCGAATGTGAGCCGCTAAACCAGCAACCCTCACATTAGCATCTTCCAAATCAAACCCAGTTTCTTTCTTCACCGACTCACCAAACTTTGACCAGAATCGCTTGGAAACTCGACTGATAGACTGGGACAGACTCAGCCACGAGAAACCTTCCGACCCATTTGGATTTGCTGAGGCGAAAGCTCGAAAACGGGACTTTCTTTGGCGATAAAGCTTCGGCCTGTACTTGGAACGTAATGGCAATACCGGCCTGAAAAAAAGATTCGGATGGGTCCGGTTGAGTTGCAGAACTCTTGAAGAAAGATGAATGGAGTTCGGCCTGTATTGAATCGCTCCTATGTCCATTTCAGGCAGATAGAACTTGGAAGAGCTCTGGCCCTCTGGGAGACAATTTCCCGGCAGGGGTTTAGGGGGTTATACCCTATCGGACCAGCGCAGGCATGTAAAATGCGTCGATTCCCCACTCGGAGTCGGGTCGACCCGATGTTGTTTGATACTGAACTGTAAATTTGGTGGGATCGAATTGGGTAGGGACCTACATATCTGACCCCGATCCTACGTAGTGACCTTATATATTTTTTTATTTTAGTTTTAAAGAAATTAGAAAATTTAAAATTGCATAATTATTCGGTATTAACTCTTAAAATAAATTATTTTAATAAATAATTTCTAATTTACAAAAAAATAAAAATTACATTAAAAAATACTTGCAAATAAAGGGGCATTTGGAATTCAAATCTTAGGTGGTATTGGATTTATATATTTTTTCTATTTTAAGTTTTTTTTATTTTAAAAATTTCAAAATATTGAAACAGAGAAAACGTATTTGGTTTAATATTTTATATTTTTCGTGTTTTGAGATTTTTTTGTTTTAGGTTAAAAATGTTCAAAATAGTTTTTGTCATTTTATATTTCATGTGTCGACCAATTTTTTTTTTTTAAAATAAATTTGAAAACACAAGTGATAAATCATGTTTTAAACTATTATGCTTATTTTCAAAAACAAAATGAAAAATGAATTTAAAATAGTTATATCAAATGACACATTAACAAAAAATTATACAAATATCTCCAAAAGTTTTTCATAAATTTCTATAAAATATCTATAAATTCTAATGAAATATTTACAAATCTTCAAAATTTTTTGCACAAAACATTAAAAAGTCTATGTTAAAATCTGTTCTATTGAATTTCTCCTCCAGAGTTCATCTGAATAGATTTTCACTATTTATCTTTATATTTTCATGGTTTGTTATTTACACTTTAAAATGTCAAAGAATTACCGAAACTTCATTTTAATCTAAACTTTCTGAGCTCCAAATGGTCCCAAAATTAGAACATTTAATGAATGTCAGAGCAAATATTATTAATGCCATAACATATTTAATATTTTTTTATATGGTAACAATTTATACGGGGGAGTCTAATGTAATATTTATATATATCAAGAAACTTTTAAACTAACATTTATTTTTCTCTCACTTTGAGTGTGTTTGGAGTTGTATAAAAGTGTATAAAATAAATAAAATTGTAAAAATAAATCTCTCGTAATTTGTGCAGTGAGTGAAAAATCTAAATTTTGTTGTCTCGTAATTCATTTTTGTAGAGATTTATAAGATTTTTTTATTTTGTTTAGCTCCAAATGGAGCCTTTATTTTCTCACAAAACTAGATGTTTTTCTCTTATTTGTTTTTTTTTTAAATATCTATATAATAACAATCAAAATGCACCTATATTAGTAATTTAAATAATTAATTCTAAACTTTGAGTTTTATATGTTTATTTTTTAGTCATAAAATTTACTTTAATAATAAATCTTACTTATTGATTTAATAATTAACAGAGTTTGGATAGTTAATTTTAAAATTTGAATTTTTTATATTTATGTTTTGGTCTTGAAATTTGGATATAACAAATTTGATTAATTGATTTACTAATTAATGAAATAGTTTGGATAATTATTCATAAAACTAAAATTTTATATATTTATTTTTTAGTCATGAAAATTAATTTAATAAGAAATTTTACTAAATAACATTAATTGAAAAAAAAAAAAAAGAAGCGATGGTGGAGGTTGTGGATGAAGACTTTTTGTTCTAATCGTTTATTTGTATACAGTATTTCGTAATGCATTCATTTAAGGGGGGGAAGGTAAATTTGAATGCATTTTCATTTTTAAAAATAAATACGGCGAGAAGAGAACCATAAAAGTTAAAAACTGAAAGAAATAGCCCAAGAAAAGGGTAAATGAAAACAATCCAAATAAAGCAGCGTTTAAAATGATAAAGATTAAAATAAATTGAGATAAATTATGTGTTAAATGAGCTTTAAAAAAAAAAATTTTCCAAACAGGGGGATACGGGAACAGTGAGCCTGGAAAGCATCGAACATCTTGAACCTCTCCTGGGGGATAAGAAAATCCATAATCTCCATCCAAAAGCCAAACAACGCCCAATCGCTCCCATCAATCTTCACGTCCACACATGTACATTTTCGCCACCCCTCTCTCGCCAGTTCTTTCTTCGTTAGTGTTAGTCCACCACTAGTCCCCCCCCCCTTTCTCTCCCTAGAGCAAAGAAAGAAAGAAAGAAAGAGCAATGGCCTCTGCAGCTTCACCTTCTTCACTCTCACTCCTCCCCAACACTTCGTCGTCTTCGTCTTCCGCCTCTTGCACCCGCTCTTCTCTCAACGTTACCTCCTCTCTCCCCGCCTCCCGCTTCCTCCGCTCCCCTCTTCGCCGCCTAGGCTTCGCCGGTGCCGCCGCCGACCCCCTTCTATCCCTCCATGTCGCTTCCAAGCTCCGATCCCTCAAAGCCACTGGCAAGGGCTCCAGAGGCGTCGCCTCCATGGCCAAGAAGAGCGTCGGAGACCTCTCTGCCGCCGACTTGAAGGGTAAGAAGGTCTTCGTCAGGGCCGATTTTAATGTCCCTTTGGACGATAGCCAGAACATCACGGATGACACCAGAATTAGAGCTGCTGTGCCTACCATCAAGCACTTGATCGCCAATGGGGCTAAAGTTATTCTTTCCAGTCACTTGGTGAGAAATTCTCTCTCTCTCTCTCTCTCTCTCCCCAGAATAATTGACAATACTATGAATTACATTTTTTTTTCTTTAGAAGGGATGTCTAATTCTTATGTGATTCAACTTCTGATCTTATTTTGAACTTCTGGGAACAAAGCTGATATCAATTTGATGAATTTTACGTGCTGATCAGCACGGTGGTTGTGATGATTTGAGTCAGTGCCTAGATCGGATTGCAATACTTTATACTTTTTATTCTTGTGGTAAATCATAAATGTGGTCTCATCTCAATCCTACCACTCTTTACAACTCTGTGTGTAATTAAACTATCCTTCGAACCACAATTTAAAAGCACACCTTGCAAATGGATTTTGGAAAAACTCCCGTTATACAGTGACTGGGCAACAGATACCCTTGATTCTTAGGTTCTGGAATTTTCTTCTCAGTTTTTTCAAAGTGCTGCTTTCAATGAATGGGGCTGCATTTCTGTAGTTATTTTATGGATTTCTATGCCATGCGAGATACCAATTTTACATTCAGCCTGATCATTGTTATTCTGCTTCATTAGTGTTTCTCACTTAGTTTTTAGTAACTTCTGAATGAGCTTTTTCTGGACTTAAGCTGAATTATTCCACCTCATGAGAATTTTCAGGGACGACCAAAAGGTGTCACTCCAAAATTCAGCTTGGCCCCTGTTGTCCCCAGGTTATCTGAACTCCTTGGTATTCAGGTACATCTTCTTTGAAATTAGAAGTTTAAACAAATAAAAGGAGAAAATTTGAAAGTAATTGACGTTTAGCAGAGAATAAGGTGTGGTGATTGGCTTGTACGGATTTCTCTTCTTTTATCCTCATACGATAATGGAACAGGCTTGAAAGTGATTGACGTTTAGCAGAGAATAAGATCTGCTGATTGACTTGTAAGTGTTTTTCTTCTGTTACCCTCCTACGTTAATGGAACAGGTTATGAAAGCTGATGACTGTATCGGTCCAGAGGTTGAAAAACTGGTGGCTTCCCTTCCTGATGGCGGTGTTCTCCTTCTCGAGAATGTGAGGTTTTACAAGGAAGAAGAAAAGAATGAACCTGAATTTGCAAAGAAGCTTGCCTCACTGGCAGATCTCTATGTCAATGATGCATTTGGCACTGCGCATCGAGCACATGCCTCAACTGAGGGGGTTACAAAATTCTTGAAGCCATCTGTTGCTGGTTTCCTTTTGCAGAAGGTTGGATAACTCAATTTGTGTTTGTCTCTGGTCTTACACCTTTGGCTATTTTAATGGAAGCCTTGAAAACATGGAAAATTCGTGGAGCCGTTTGTTGCATGCATGGGGGCGGATTTAGCATGGGCCCAGGGGGCAGCTGACCCCACTAGCTAGAAAATTTGTATATATTCTACATATATTTTGTATAAATTTTTTACTTTTTTAATACATATATATAAATTGCCCCTACTGAGTTTAAAATTTATCTTTTTAAATACGTTTGATAATTTTTTTTAATTGTCAAATCAATTAAAATTTGTCTTTTTTTTTTATTCAGCTATAGTGACTTGCTTAACCCAAAAGTTGCCAAAAGTTGTTAAAAATCATCAAAAGTTACCAAAAATTTTACCATACAATCAAAAATTGTAAAAAGTTACTAAAAATTGTTAAAAATTATTATTTGTTTCACAAAATACACCGAAAATTACAGCTAGCAACTTTTGGCAAAAAATACTAAAAGTCGCTAAAATTTAGACTTTTGAACGGTACCTAAGGTTTGTCATTTACACCTTTGTAATATTTATTTTTGTTTAATTTTGCCACCACTCAATAAATTTTTTGGATCCACCCCTGCATGCATGCAGGACATCATTTTGTTTCATTGCATGTATGTTAATCTATGTCCAATCCTGGAGGACCTGGACCCTGTTTACTTTACGTCTAGGAAATGGGTCATTGGTTAATAAATGGAAAAAGGAATTTTGCTTCGTTATCTGTCTCTTTAAACAAATGTCTTACAATAAATTATTTTGCAAATGTGTGTATTTCATCATGCATGTCATCTACAGTGGGAAGATAAAGAGAAATTGTGCTATTGCATTGCCATATGCTTGTGGAGGTTGGCTCTGTGAGATCATAATTTGCTATGTAGAGAATGGCAAATGAGTATTATTCAATATGTATATATGGTGCTGCTAATTATATTTGTGCTTCACATTGGCCGTTCCTTTTCTTGTATTAGGAATTGGACTACCTTGTTGGGGCAGTTTCAAACCCAACGAGGCCTTTTGCTGCCATTGTGGGTGGTTCAAAGGTCTCATCCAAGATTGGAGTGATTGAATCGCTTTTGGAGAAGTGTGACATCCTTCTTCTTGGTGGAGGTATGATCTTTACATTCTACAAGGCTCAAGGTCTTTCAGTGGGCTCATCTCTAGTGGAAGAAGACAAGCTTGATCTTGCAATTTCACTTCTTGAGAAGGCCAAGGCCAAAGGAGTATCTCTTCTGTTACCCACTGATGTGGTCATTGCTGACAAGTTTGCTCCTGATGCAAATAGCAAGGTTTGTTTTAAGCAACAGTTGGAAAATTATTGCTCAAGATTTTGTAACTCTTGCATTCCAAATATCTAAGTCCCTCACGAAAATTGAAAAATACATCGTTTTTGTTTGATTGAACTGATATGACCGCCCCACAAATTTATCCTCTGTGATTTTCTTTTTTGGATACTAGCTATTAGGAATAAGATTTTATTTTGGCCATTGCAGATTGTGCCAGCATCTAGCATCCCTGATGGCTGGATGGGGTTGGATATTGGCCCGGACTCCATCAAGACCTTCAATGATGCCTTGGAGACTACTAAGACTGTTATTTGGAATGGACCAATGGGAGTGTTTGAGTTTGCCAAGTTTGCAGTTGGAACAGAGGTGTGCTATAAGTTCTTGCTTGTATCAATGGGTTTGTTTTTCAAAATTGCATGGATTGCATTTATGTTTTTGCTTTCTACGTGCTCAAGTAGTCATAAACGGTGACAAATTTCGTATATGCTGGGGGGATGACGACAGGCTGGCTCTACGTTGATATAGTGCCATTCTTTATAACTTACAGTCAGGCTTAGTGTGGTTGAAAATAATGGACTTCCAGATCTTCTTTCTTTGGTTATCTATTCGTTCCACCTACCACAGTAAAGCTTGGTCAGGGCCATGGAGAAATGTTTATGATTTTCCCTAATGCATTGTTCTATGCATCTTATCCTTGAAATAAGAATACTAAATAATCTTAGTGATTTAGCAAACTGGACTTGATTCTATATTGACATGAGTCCAGTTGACGATGTCAGTCAACCATGACTGATGCTGCAAATGCTTTGCTAGGCCATGTAACAAGTGCGACAAAAAGAGGGACAAATGGCAACTATTACCTGATTTACCTCCCCATTGAATCCCTGCATATGTGCTTTTGAATGAAATGCATAATGTATTGAGGTGGTTGTATCTGCTGTTGCAGGCAGTTGCAAAGAAATTAGCTGAAATAAGTGCGAGGGGAGTGACAACAATCATTGGAGGTGGAGACTCTGTTGCAGCTGTGGAAAAGGTAGGAGTTGCTGAAAAAATGAGCCACATATCAACAGGAGGTGGTGCCAGCTTGGAATTGTTGGAAGGCAAAGAGCTCCCTGGAGTTCTTGCTCTCGATGAAGCTGTACCAGTTCCTGTGTAAGACGATTACATGGTATTTTTTTCCTAGCCAATCCCAATTGACATTTCAATTTGGGTTTGCAAGTGAGAAGTGATATGGAGTTGTAGATTTTCACAATTGTGACTAATGTAACCCGGTGTCTTCCTGTCCTCTCCTTTGCGTTGTTAGAAAAGACTCTGGGAGACCTTTATAAGGGCAACAAGCCTTTCCAAGTCATTAATAAATTTGGTTTTTTGTCCTGCACTAGTTTTCCTCGCTGTCTGTTTTCAATTTTATTTTTTGTTTTAAGCCTTGACTTGAGATCCTTGAAATGCTACGAACCTCAATTTATTTGTGCATGATTTGGGCGCAGCTAACTTGCAAAAACTGTGTACACTTTTGAGGTTAGTCTGAAATTATGAGACACAATTTATTAGTAGAGGAAGTTGGTAGGTAGGTATACAAATGGGCAAATGTGTACTTACATGTTGTTGGACTTTCTAGGTCGTGGGTGGGCAGATTCAGATGTAATGTTATGGTTCTCCCATGTCCGTGAATGTATTTAATTATAAATTTTTGATTGAGAAAATGGTTTTGAGTTATATGGTTTCTAGATAGAAATTAAAGGCATGAGGAGCCATCGTAGGTGACCTCAAAAACTCTCTTTACCTTTTTTGAAGGCTCCCGTTCTCACATTATGAATCTATTTATTATGGCTGTTGAAGGTTCTACTTTTTTTATTTAATACCATGAAGGTGTGAACTTGTACATTTTGATTGAGTAATACCATCCAAGTTAATTTCAAATGTTGAAGGTGTCAGTGTCGCTGTTAATTGATGGTCTTGTGTTGCTAGTTAATGCAATATTTGTTCTTGATTTTTTTGTTTTTTTTTTTTTGAGTGGAAATAGCAACAAAAAGGAGGAGGCAAGAAATAAAATAAGTTTATTTTATTCTTAATTGGGTTGAAAACGAGAATCGAATAAATTTATATTTGTCAACAAAATCAGTTTTTATTTCTTTATGCATACAAATAATATATTTAATGTAATTTTACTTCCTCCCATTTTTTTAATAATAAATTATTAATCCAACACAATATATATATATAAATTCTATCCTATTGATTCATCAAGCAGGATTTGCTTGCCAATTTCTAATATTAGTTTCCCCAGTACGAATAAGCAGGTACCACCCAATTGAAGCGAAGTGACTAATATGAAGGGAAAATTATAAATCAAAAGAATAACAATCACGGACCACAGAATTGGAAACAAAATCCTCTTGTAGTTAGAGACAAGACAAATACCAAAATAAATGGCAGCAAGTTACTGTTCGCGACATCTCGCAGATTGCACCCCCAGCCACGCGAAACCAGGGGGCCATTTTCCAGCCATGATTCCCAAATGAGACAATCTTCCTTTCTTGCACACTTACTATTATTATTACACTCGTATAATAGAATCATTTTTTTTTTTCATTTGTTTCATAATTTCCAACTATCATTTAAAAAAAATAGAAAATTCAATGAGTTGTGCAATTAAATTTTTAAATGTTTTTTTTTATATTGCTAGCTTGATATATTTTTAATTTGGTCCCATTGATTAATCCCATTTTTAATTTGATCAAAGACAGATGAATTATCCATAGGGAGACTAAAGATTTAAAAGAGATAAATCTCCACAAAATGGCCTCCAACCTCCAGATTTGCTCTTTATACAAGCAGTCGCCTGCTAAATTTACTCTTATGACCCGATTGGATGATGTTAAAAATTTTAAGGGGATAAGTCTTAGAGGAGGTATAAGATAAGAGAGAATATTATTTTTAGAGAGTTGGCCCACATTGATATAATGTTTATGAAGGGGATAAATGTTGACTTGATTTAGATTTTTATAAATAAGAGGAGGTAAATGATGGAAAAAATAGTCAAATGACTCTTTTGCCCTTGTAATGTCCCAAAACTTGGTTACCCAAACTTAATTATATGTTTATATTAATTATATAATGTGAAAACCAACTAGTACAAATTTAATTATAAATAAATTATGCTATTAATAAATTAACTTATAAATATATAATTTAGTTCATAGACAATAACATCTCAATTTATCCGAAATTTCCTTAGTCGCCTGATTTTTTTCTCCTTATTTAAAAAATATCATATACGTGTAATTTTGTATAATTTGCTAAAAAATATTATTATATTTGCTAAAAAATAATATTATTATCTTAAAATCACATCACCTCTAATTTGGAAAAAATATATATTTTTAATCACACGATCCCCTATTTGGAAAAAAATTATATTTTTTTATTTTTATTAATATAATTTTTTTAATACTTTTTTCATTAAAAAAAGAATTTATTTCTAATATAAAATATATTTGTAGGTGAGAAAGGGGATGAGAAGGGATATAATTGTCCAATTTAATCCATATAAGGGGGGATAATTTTTGGAGAGCTCAACCCACTCCAAAAATAATACACCTTCTTCTAAGATTAAGAAGGGGGGATAATTTTTAGAGGGAGAAAATTTTACTTCCCAAACCAAACAAAAAAATATCACATTAAAACTTATAAAGATGTATTATTATGGAGGCCCTTATTTGTTGCATCCAATCGGCCTCTTAAGTATAATAAAAAAAAATGAGTATGGAATGTAACCACGGTTAAAGTTAATTACTGAATAATTTTAATATTACAATAACGCCCTTACTTATGTACCACAAAAACATGCAAGTACAAAGTTTGAGTAATTAAAGAGATGCTGCGTGTAATCCAAGCGAGAAAGTGGGTAAATAAGCGGATTCACCGGCTTTCTTTTCCAATCTCTTATTTTTGCCCACAGTTTAACCCGAAACACGCGCCCATAGGCTTCGCCCAAAGGAAAGTTTTCCAGCAGGTGCGCATGAGGCACGACGCTCACTCTAGAGTTACTGACCTTATCGTGCGCATCCTGATCTATAAATTATAGTCTCGATCATCCTACCCTCTTTTAGTCTGTGATCCGTGTCTGTTTTTGATCGCGTTTCGAGAAATCTCGAATCCTTAACACTTTCGTCTCTCCTTTTGTCATCCTAGTAAAGTCCAAATCCTTAAGCCTTCTATCCTGCCATCTCTGTTTATGTACATATATTACATGTTTGTTATGTATGCAGTATATGGGTGGAACAATATGATCCGTTGATGACCCGTGTGTGATTTCATTTACAGGAATCGCGATGGCCGCAAAGAGAAGTGTAGGGGATCTGAAGGAAGCTGATTTGAAAGGGAAGAAGGTGTTTGTGAGGGTTGATCTGAATGTTCCTTTGGATGATAATCTCAATATTACTGACGATACCAGAGTCCGAGCAGCCGTTCCAACCATCAAGTACTTGATGGGTCACGGTGCCAAAGTCATCCTGTCTTCTCATCTGGTTTGAACATCCTAAGTCACTTTCGTTATTCATTGCTATTATCTTGTAGTAATACAATTTGAGTTTCACTATATTGTTCAAATTTTTTTTTTTTTTGATATATATTAGATCTCGGCTCTAGATGTGTTTGTTTCATTGTTTCTTTCACTTTTTTTTTTTTCAGTGAAATGGGTCCTTTTGGTGTAAAGGCTTGGTCTTTGAGATAGGATAGTTTGTTGTAATGGCTCACTTTAGATCAATCTTTAATCTGAAATGAAATTTAGCAGACTATATGATCCCTTTTTTAGTTATTGTGGCAAGAGGCCCTTTACTTCTATTCCCAATTGGATTCGAGTCATACATGCCTTGAAACCATTTTTGTTTGTCCAAATTATATCTGTTTATTTTGATGATAAGAATCTTTTTTTTTTTTGGGTTTGACATTATTTAAGGTTTTCAAACTTTGTTTTGGTTGTTTATACGACTGAGTTGTTTGTGTTGAGTTACTTATTTTGTTACTTCTGATTTGTTTACATCGGGTGTGAGTTTATATTTTGAAGACTGGTCACTGAGCCACGAAATACATAAAAAAATTGTCTTGTGTTTGTTTTCTATATGAGGATTTCCAAAATGGTTTCTTGGTGGGAAAATCATCAACCCCCTTACAGAAAATATTTATAGCGGGAAAAAAGTTATCCGCTACTGGAGATGCAAGGACTAAAATTGTTCTCTTTTCCTCTCAAGTTTTGACTCTTGAGAGCGTGGGAGGAGGATGTAATTAAATCTGCGGAATGTCGTCTTTCGTTGATACGGAGGCTATATTTATGGCCCCAAATTTGGTCTAAGTTAATTTGGATTCCTAGAAGTGTTCATCCTTTACGGTTGCGCGGCATTACGTTGCTTCTTTCATGCTTTTCCTAGATATGCTTTATTTTTGTACCTTAAATCGTTTATGTTATTTTGACTTGTGCAACTCATGTCTGGAAAAGAAAAACCATGTAATCTTACTTTTTGAATTTTGGCTTGCAGGGACGCCCAAAGGGTGTCACACCAAAGTACAGCTTGAAGCCTCTGGTGCCTAGACTGTCTGAACTTCTTGGCGTTGAGGTTGTTCATTTCTAATTTTCCTAGTGTTTGAGTTGGCTTTCTTTCATTAGCTTTTAGTCGACTCTTTGTTAACCTTGTCTATGTTATCTCCAACAGGTCAAGATGGCAAATGACTGTATTGGTGAAGAAGTTGAGAAAATGGTGGCTGAAATACCAGAAGGGGGTGTTCTGCTTCTGGAGAATGTGAGATTCCATAAGGAGGAGGAGAAGAATGATCCCGAATTTGCAAAGAATCTAGCATCTCTTGCAGACCTCTATGTGAATGATGCATTTGGATCTGCTCACAGAGCACATGCTTCCACAGAGGGTGTGGCTAAGTACTTGAAGCCTGCTGTTGCTGGCTTCCTTATGCAGAAGGTTTGTAGTCTCCAATTCACCAGTTCACTTCACTTTCTTTCTTTCAGGAACAAATTTTTACCTTGATAAACTCATGCATGCACATTGAAAAATTTGTAAATACATATTCAGTATGTTTCTGGCAGAGCTAGACTACTCAAACTCTAACAAGAGATATTTTGAGGTCCTAAATTGTTAAAGAAAGATTATGAGTTACTTTGTGTTGTCCATGCTCAACCTCTCAGAAATTTGGGATTTGCTTTCGGAGCTTGCTTATTGATGTTTGCTCACATCGAGCTTCATCATGAACACGGTGACAATCAATTTGTTTGGGAAATAGTTATTGATTTCATTTGGGCCTTTGAACATTCATTTTCATAGTCTAGTTTGTCAAGAAGCCTTGATAAGGTTGTCTTAAGCTTGGCAGGTCTGGATCATAATGTTGGATTCTTCACAAGCTACTCAGTTTTACTTTATGAGCCTCAGAAGCATACGAGACTGGTTATCAAAATCTGTCTTTGGTTTCTTACCCTAAAATTGAACCACCCTAACCCCTTGTGTCAAGATAAATAAATAAATAAAATTTGCATCTTGGATTTGTAGGGACTTCAAATCTGCATTTGCTGAATTGGATCATCTGTCGCATCCTACTTTCATTAATGATCTTATTACTTTCTTCTGTATTGGGAATTGTGGATGGCAACTATGTAACGTATCTTGCTGGTGGTTGTACACTGACCGTTTGCAACAACTATTAAATTTTCTTTTCTTTTTGACTTTGTTTCTTTGGTTTAGGAACTTGACTATTTAGTTGGAGCTGTGGCAAGCCCCAAGAAGCCATTTGCTGCAATTGTTGGTGGCTCCAAGGTATCAACTAAGATCTGGCGTAATCGAGTCATTATTGGAGAAGGTTGATATGCTCTTGCTAGGTGGAGGTATGATTTTTACATTTTACAAGGCCCAAGGGCACTCAGTTGGATCATCACTAGTGGAGGAAGATAAACTTGATCTTGCAACGTCACTTCTTGAGAAGGCCAAGGCTAAAGGGGTGAACATAATGCTTCCTTCTGATGTGGTGGTTGCTGATAAGTTTGCTCCTGATGCCAACAGTAAGGTTAGTGTCCACCTCTTTGTTGGGGAAAGAAGAAAAAGAAAAAAGTCGAAATGCAATAAAATAAAGTAGAGATACCAAATGAAATCCAACCTTAAGATGTTAGTTGATGCCAACAGGATTGGAATTTGATCATGTTTATGAGCTAAAGCTAAATTCTGCATTTGTTTTGTCTTTGTTCTTTATCTCTTCCATTTAAGTGTATTGTTTATTTCACTTCGAGTTATAAACATGTGTAGAATATGCATTGCAGATTGTCCCGGCATCTGGTATTCCTGATGGTTGGATGGGATTGGACATTGGACCTGATTCCATCGAGGCCTTTGGTGAAGCCTTGGATACGACCAAAACCGTTATTTGGAATGGACCTATGGGTGTGTTTGAGTTTGACAAGTTTGCTGCGGGAACAGAGGTACAATATAACAATACAAAACAACCTATTTTGTGGTCTTATTATATATTTAGTATTAGTTGTAGTCTTAGCTGTATGCTATAATAATGATCAAGCTTTGGAATTTGGCCATGTGTGTGGTTGTAACTGGTTTCACACCTTTTGTGGTTCAACTCCTTTCCACCCGTGTAGTTTAAATCCCCTTCCACTCCCTGTTAAGGCATCTGATCCCTCGATGGAGATTACATAACTGAGAAATTGTATTATTTTTCTTTGAACAGGCTATTGCAAAGAAACTGGCAGAGCTTAGCGGAAAGGGGGTGACAACAATAATTGGAGGAGGTGATTCTGTTGCAGCTGTTGAAAAGGTTGGGCTCGCGGACAAGATGAGTCACATCTCAACGGGAGGTGGTGCCAGCTTGGAACTTCTTGAGGGGAAACAGCTCCCTGGTGTTCTTGCCCTTGACAGTGCTTGAGCAACTCGTGGGGTTCCTTTTTGTTTCTTTTTGTTTTGTGTGTTTTTGTCGATGCTTAATATCTGGGGCTCTGACCAGATCGGATTGAAATATCATAATCGAACTGAACGTGTAAGAGTTGTAGATCAAATTTGAATAAGTTGATTCCAGTGGGTGTGATGGACCTGCATTTTGCAGGCTCCCGATTTAGTGTGGAGTTATCCTCTTAATTAATGTAGGCGGTGCTTGTAAAAGACCCTTGTTTAATTCTTTGGTCTTTTTAGTAGCATGTTGTTCCCTTTCTACCGGCTTGAAGAAGAATTAAAATTTTGTACTTAACATAAAAATAAAAATAATGAAATTGTTAGGGAGGGGAGGGCGGTGTTTTTTTTTTTTTAATGTCAAAGTTGTAATGGCATAATGGGTCTGCTCTGATGTTGTTGTATCTTTGAACTAGGATTCCATATTTCAGAGGCCATGTGTATATTTTTGTTAGGCTTAAATATATGGCTTCATCAACTGAAAAACAAAGCCCCGCGCAGTTGTTTATGTCCGTTTGTGTAGGAATGCTTGCAAATTATGTTATAACTTAAATATATATATGTATATATTATTTATGTGTTAATTATTTATTTTTATGTGTGTTACAGTTTTATTAGAATTAACTGATTTAATTTAGGATTTCTATTCAATTTAGATTTTTTTTTTAGATTTAGTTAGGATTCTTATTTGCTTTAGATTTCTTTTCAGATTTAGTTAGGATTCTTATTAACTTTAGATTTCTTTTCAGATTTGGTTTAGAATTCTCTTATTTGTTTACTACTCAATTTAGGATTAGTTCATTGGTTTTCTATTTAAATTAGGACTACTTTGTTAGCTTATATAAGACAGGTAGGAGAGCGGATTTCTTTAGTTTTTATTATTCAATAAATCAGAATTTCTCTGTGGAGAGCTTATTCTTTTAGATTTCGTGTTCTGAAATTTTTCATGTTGAAGCAAATATTTTTTCGCCTACGTGAATGATATCACAACTCATTCGTCGCTTGTTTTGCGTCAGAGAGTTATAAGATTGTGACGACTTAGCCTGGTGTAGTTTTACACTTACATCATTGGAATTCAAGTGAGTGGTTTACCTTACTAGTATTATTTTATAAATTATTCTATGTATAAAGATTTAAAAGTTGAAAATTTTTGGATTATATTTTATTAAAAATTATATTGTTTTGATAATGATATTATATGTTTTATGCTATTGAATATAAGTAAAATTATTTGGACACTTGTATTTAATTCTGGAGATTATGAGATTGTGATAGAAAATTATTTGTGGTTATTGAAAATAAAAATTAAAGTTCAGAGAATATGCTCCTTAAGTGGTGTGGCTCTGGTAACTAGGGAACATGCCCGTGAAAATCATGATAACCTTAGTTCTCAACAATTGTAAGAATAGGCCCGTGAAAATCGTGGTGACCTCATTTGGATTGGATTGGCTTAGGGAAGAACCTAAGAGCCAGATTGGGTAACTCTAAGTACGATATTGGATTTAACGAGCATTGTCCATGAGAAAGTATATTGGTACATTTTATATTTAATTTTCATATATCCACGGATTAATATTTGTCATCACTGTTGTGATTGACGTGGTAAATTATGGATGTTATTGCACTCTAACGTGTAAGTTTTGAAATTGTTATTGATTATGCATGAACATTGTTACTTGAGAATTTTTCTTGATTAAATTGTTTATTTGAAAATTTATTATTTTCAATGGATATTATTATTTTTGCCTTGGCAATCCATTTACTGGGCTTTTAGCTCACCATTTCTTTTAACATTTTTCAGGTGAGCATGAAAGAAATTAGACATGAACTCTGACAGTTGAGACTTGAAGTTGTGGCCTTTTAGGAAGAAGTCTTACGATTATTTTATGGATTTTATTTTAATAGTTGGATTAGGTTTTTGATGAATTAGAATATTTTGATTCTTGACATCTAGTTGTTTTGAGTTTGAAATGTTGGCAGAACATTTTATTTATCGTAAATTTTAATTGGCAAGGTTATTTTTCATTAAAGGTTCTTTAGTAAATTTTGGTTGAATGAGAATTAGGCTTGCGTGTTTCTTAAGCGAAGGCTTAAGGTGCTCGGCCGATTATATCCCTAAATGGGGTGTGACAAATTAAGGTTCCACCATGCAATGAGCCTTATTTTCAATCCGATAGGCGTGCGTGAAGTTGAAGATGGGTTTTACAGACACAATTTTAATTTAATTATTTATTAAGAATTATTGAAGTTGTATTTAGTAATTTTTTTTATTTTTTCATTTTTATCAAGGTTTTGATGTTGTTTGAAATTTTACATCGATATTTGAAGTTATATTTTATAATGTTGGGTGAGTTTGGAGCCAAAAAAAAAAATCAAGAGTGAAATTTTTTTGAAGTTTGGAGTGTAAAAAATTATTATAAGATGATGGTTGAATGTGTGTGTTTAATTTGATATGAAATTGTTAAAAATTATATAAAGTGATACATGATAAAATTTTAGGGGATAATTTTAAAAATTTTTAAAAGTTTGTGAAACTTTTTAGTACAAATATAGTTGAACTTTTAAAAAATAGTGCGTTCTAATGGCTGGCTTTTGATAAATTTTTTTAAAAAATTAGAGTTTTTTTGGAGTTTAAAAAAGTTAAAATTTTTGAAAATTTTTAGAACTTTTTGAATTTTTTTAATACTCCAAACGGCACTATTGTATTCAAAATTGATTGGTTGGTTTTTTGGAAAGTAGGTTTTTTTTTTTTAAATATGCTTTTTGTGACGTCATTAAATTAAGGGACGTGAAATTAAAGGTATATTTGTTCTATTTTATTATTCTTACCAACTTCGTGTTACTATTTCTCTCTCTTTTTTTTTTTTTCTTTTTTTGGCCTTTTTCTTTTTTTTTCTATAGGAAATTAACACCATTATGGATTATGGGGGGAGGTTAACGATAGATTGCAAATCCTACAACCAAATTAAATTTAAGAAAAATATAAAGAAGTTAACTATTATAGATAAATTGATAATTATGATTTGTGTATAACTTGATCCATTGCATTAGTGTTAATAAATTTATAAAAAATTATTATTATCGTTATTATTTTATCTATTTAGAATTCAAAAATACAAAATAAAAAAATTTAATCTAAATTTTATTTATTGCTTTTGCAGAAAAAGTGAAGAAAAAAAAAATGGCCCGCTTGAGCATGCTAATGGTCTCTGGTAATAACAAACAAAATATTCGTGGAGAAATGGAGGTTTATGAGGCCATTTTTGAAAATGTAAAAAGATATTTTAAAAAAATGACAATCGAACCGGGCTATCCGAATACCCGACCTGTCGTGGTCCGTTTGTGAGGCGGCTTCTTCTTCTCCTTGTTATCTGCCAGGGGGATTGGCCACAGACTAGAGAGAGAGAGAGACAGAGAGAGAGATAATTTCAATTCCTATAGTCTCTCGTAGGAACGCAGTCGGTGGTAGTATCAAATGGCGGCGGGCCTGCGAATCACTCCAAATTCGTCGTCGTATTATATGGCGTTGATGCAGATAGACCTTCATAAAGTGGTTGCTAAAAAGTTGAAGCACAAGGGAAACTTCACCCGTTTCTTCCGTGGCTCTTCTTCTTCGTCAAACACTAACAAGTACCGTGTTCGTACAACAGCAAGACGTCTATCTTTCCTTGCCGCTGCTAAATCATCGACTGAAATAAATGGAGTGGCCGTTCCAATCCCTGATTTTATCATTCCCTCTTCCCCTTTCTCTGGTTGGTGATGGTGTTTCCCCCCTTTTTCTTTCCTTCATAATACATGCATACATTCATATATATAATGAATTGGCTTTTTTTTTTTTTTTCAATTGATGATTAGTTTCACTTCAGGTTTGGATGACGTGATGATGGGTTATATTTTGGGCAAGAGAAAGGCCACTGAAGTTGCTCACTTGTAGGTACTATTAATCCCCACCTGACCCATTTCTTCACCTTTATTTCTACTCTTCCTTACTTGTCTCCTGACATAGTTACATCCTTCCATCTTATGCTTGTTTTTTAACTAACAAAATGCCACCGTCTCTCTAATTCCATTTATTTGTGGTTTCTCCAATTTTGGCGGTTGTATCCATGATGACATCCCTATTAATTGCTTATTCTTTAAAAGGAAAAAAAATATATCAAATGAAGCTTTGCCTTTGAAAACTTCCCCATTGTTTGCAGAAAGGTGGATTTATTGTGTTCTAACGCGACAGTATGGATAATGGATGACGATCAATGAAGAGAAATAGCCAATATTATTTGCACAAGATGGTTGAGCTTCTTGTTCACTTAGCCACTATCTCGGACAGTTACCTAGGTGTCGTGATACTGTGGCTGCATCATTAATTAATTGCTTGGTATTTCCATTCCAATTGTTGGAAGTCACAATTTTCATCCTACCGTTTCAAATCACTGGCTTCCCATTTCTAAGTTGCCTCCCAGCTTTATCCTTGCTTCTTTTACACTTTATTCTTAATTAAGAAATGGTAGTCATTCCTTTTGGCAGGCATAATACAAAAATTCTGAGTTGGACCTATCATTCATATTGTTGAACTAATTAGAACCTTAATTGAGAAAAAAATGTAATATATACTGGAGAATGGAGGTGTCGCTGTGATCTTGAAGCAATATATTTCCCTTTCCTTACCAGGGTATGGAGGCATATTGTCCAAAAAGGCGATACACTAGTTGATGCAACTTGTGGCAATGGTTATGATACCTTAGCAATGGTCAAAATGGTCGCCGATAAGTCTCTTAGCGGTCGTGTTTATGCATTGGATCTCCAAAATGTTGCTTTGGAAAATACTTCATCTTTGCTGGACAAATCACTTGATTCTGATGAGGTGCAACTTTTATTCATTTTTCTAGCCCTGAACTATAGAAGGCAGAAACATTAATTGTTTTTTATTAGCAATTCCTTCCTTAATCTCCATGTATGCAGTAGCTACAAAGTTATACTCAGGATCAAGTGTACGAGTTCCTCTCCAATCGTATTTAATTTGATTCTGTATTGTTTTCTAGCAAATCTGATCCAGTAAGCAGGTGCAACAGTAGGAATAGGAACTAAAAGTTCCTTAGCTGCAAATTTGAAATACGTTAGGATCCAGAGTGCCTCCTTGAAGTGTTTTACTTATCTATTGACCATGTAGATCCTTTTTCTTCTTTAAGTTAATATATTTGATTTAGTATTCTTTAAAATCACCAAATAATAAATGCATGTTGACCTATATATTGGCCTTATTATCAACAAGTTAGTGTTCACATCATCTTTTATTCACCATTGATTCATTGAATCTCTAATCTATGCAGAAAGGACTTGTTGGGCTTTATCCCATTTGCCACAGCAAAATGGAGGAAGTTGTTCCAAAGGGTGTCCCTGTGAGGTATGTACCGCAAATCAAGTTCCTTGATGGTGCTGTAATTGTTGACCTGTTAATCAGGATACTTGGATAATAAAGTCTAGTGATCTGTGACTTAGATTCAAATTTATTACTTTCATTTTTCTTTTCCTACGATCCCTTGACTCAAATTTATTACTTTCATTGTTCTTTTCCTAAGATCCCTTCAACATTACAACTTACTCCCTTTTCCCAAATTTGTTTCTCCCCTTTGTTTGTTCTAGGCTAGTTGCATTCAACTTGGGCTATCTTCCAGGCGGTGACAAAGCAATAATAACAAGGTCAGAAACAACACTACAAGCACTGGAAGCTGCCAAGAGAATGCTAGCACCTGGAGGGCTCATCAGCTTAGTTGTTTATGTAGGACATCCTGGAGGAAGGTAATGCATTGCACTGAATGGCTCAAGTTTGCAGATCAAATCTTTCTTTTTCTTTCATCGTAGTTCCCTTACCTCTTGGGAAATTGTGTCCAATTATTACTATATGCAGTGGTTGGTCGGTTACAATGGATTGAAATATGTTAATTACAAAGAGGGTTATAAAATTGAAAATAATTACAGTTCTTGCACGCTTATGGTTGCGAACTCCTCTCTGCCTCATCCCGTAGATCCCTCCCTGCTCTTTCTGGTTATCTCGTTGTTACAGTTTAGTTTACTTGGATTAGCAGTGGTAGATGATGCTTATTTATTAGAAGAGGCTCTAATGGAATCCCATAGTTACATTATGGTTGGTTGATGCTAACAGCTTTAACTTTTTCTGAGTATGTAAGTATGTCATGCAGGGAAGAATTTGAGGCAGTAGAATCCTTTGCTTCTGGATTACCAATTGAAAATTGGACATGCTGCAAGCTTCAAATGCTGAATCGACCATTGGCTCCAATACTCGTTCTCTTACTGAAGAGATGAATAATGTGCGTTAATTTGCTGTTCCAAATATATTTTGTAACAACATAGAATTCTTAATACCTTTTTCTCTAATTTAATCTTTTCTTCAATATGTTTCAAACTGAACCCTTGGATTATATAAGATGTATGTTTCTTTTCCCAGGAGCATTTTTATTCATTCTGTCATCTTTCCAGAAAAAACTTCAACATGAACTGGTCATTGACTTTGGAAATTCATCTGTGTCCTCCTCTTAAGAGAAATTGCAACTGCTGCATCCAGCCCCATCTGGGTTTGTTGGGATTCAGATGTGACTGACCTCAACATCCAGCCAGCCGTGTGGGTTGGTTGAGCTTTGGGGCCCTTCAACTCTTGAGAATTTAAATGTAATATGAACAAAAAACAAAAGTATAATCTTTTTGACTTTGAGAAATAGAATAACAGGAGGAGCATACAACCCACCAGAGTTTCTCCAGTGTCTGGGTTCAATTGTCTCTCTCCTAAACTCCCAAGGGCAAGAAAGCTGGGAGGTTGTGGATGTAGTTGATTTGAGGGTGCTCCGTCCCATCTGATGGAATGAATGTAATGAATGCTAAATGGAAGAATCAATCGATCAATTACGGCCACATTTAGCTTTTGAGACACCTCCCCATCTCATTCCCTAATAAAACAATATAATGAATGTTCTTTTACACCATTTAAAAAAAAAAATACTCTTCCACAAACTATTAGACTCGCTTATTTCCCATTTATCACAGTTATCTAGTATCTCACTGTTCGACAAGAAACCTCCAAAACCAAATTCAGAAGACCAAGAAAACTAAAATGTTTTATTTTTATTTAGAGGTCTGATCAGGAGGAGACCCAAATTTAGAAGATTTTGCAAGACAAAGCAAGTGAAACACCCGAGAGTTGTAAATTCCTTTGTTTCAGATACAGCATCTTTTGTCAAAATCCCCGACAAGCATCAAAAGTAAGCCTGATGCTGTGCATGTAGCTGACAAGCAGTCTTGGAACGCTATTATTACTGCATTAACATTCACGAAGTGGAGACTGGAGTGTCTGGGTGCGCACCCCATTCTGTCCATGACCCATCATATACTGCAACATCAGTCTTCCCCAATCGATGCAGGCCCTGAAAAATATAAGCAGCAGACATCCTTACTTTATTCCTTTTCCAGCCAAAAGAATGGAGTAAATTACCAGACAATGTCACATAGTAAGCAAATCTCCCCCCTTTTCTCTGTAATTTGGTTTCCTTTTTTTATTTTTTTAAAATTTTTGTGGGGTGGGGTGGGGTGGGGTGTGGTTGGGAAAGAAACAATAACCCAAAATAGGGAGACCACACAAGCAAATAGAAAACAGGTGAGAATAAATCTCACCAGAGCAAGAATGCAAGCAGTTACACCAGTGCCACATGAAGTTACAACAGGGCTGTCCAAAGAGATGCCTGCACAGTTGTATACAGTTGGGTTAATAAATTCCATTGAAGAGAAAGCAAATAACTGTAAGGGCCCGATTAGATGGTGCTAAAATTTTAGAGAAATAAGTTTTAAAGGGGGTATAAGATAAGAGAGGGTATTATTTTTAAAGGGTTGGCCCACATTAATGTGATGTTTATGAATCGGGATAACTTTTTACTTAGTTTGGATGTTTTATAAATAAGAGGGGGTGAATAATGAAAAAAGCAATCAAATGACTTTTTTGCCCTTGTGGTGTCTCAAATTTGGTTACCCATTAAATTGCAAAACCCACTCTATTTAATTATTTTTGGACAATTTGAAGTTATATTATTTATTTCATTGAAAATTTAATTTTTTTATAAATTTATTTAAAGAACTTTTTTTTTTTTAAATATGTACTTTTGAATGGTTAGTTATTATTCAATTTTTTTTATTATATTTATTTTGACTTGTTGGTCTATCTATTATCTTTTTACTAGCATTATATTTATTTTGATCAAGTTAACAATACAGTTAACGAGAGCTAAAAACGTCAAAAGCAATCAACTTAAAAGGGGATAATTTTTGGCTAGCTCCAAGGGTGCCCAAAAATTATCCCCCAAGGGGGGGGGAGAATGTGGGACCCATGCCAAAATTTATCGGGGGAGGGGGGGAGAATTGGCTTGCCAAACAATGGCAAAAGTGTGGGACCCACACTTATGACCGGGTATTAGTTTTAGAGGGGGTTTTGGCTGCATCCAAGCAGGCCCTAATTGTATTAACAACTACAAGACTTGATAATATTAAAATAGTTAGCTGTCACAGATTGTCCTGAAACGTATTTTTGAAATAACAGAATGGAGTTAACGGGCTCTTTTACATCTAAAACTATATCGCTCTTAGGTTGCTAGAACCTTTTGGTTTGGAAGTTAAATTCCTACTATAATAGGTTACCGTCCCCATTTCTGTAACTTTCATGATTTAGCCAGCAAGAAATTATCCCAATTTTAGGTTTGCTATGGTGCGTAGAAGACATACGCATGCATGATATGTGTATGTATACAGAAAAACAGACATTCACATACCTGTATGGTTCTTATTGTGGTTGTCCATTCATAAACATGCATAAATGTTGGGATATGCTTAAATTATTTCATACCCCATGTTATCTCACAAGAAAATGATTGATGATTTTTTTTTTTTTTTTTTTCCAATCGCTCATCCACAAGAATCACATAATATTCATGCAAACACAATGTATAACAATGCCGAATAGTTAGAAAACTACTTCAAACACTAGTGCTTGCAAATACACACGAATAAAAATCTTTACCTTCTTGATCAAATCTTTTTTTAAGCTCATCTGGTGGTAACAGTGTTTGAGAGCCATCCAACATCTGCAAGCAATGACAGCACATTTAATTAAACCAATTGTGGATCCCACTCTAGAATAAAGGTAACTTGGTCATATACCGGTAGATCCACTAATTAATGCGAAGGGACAAGGTAGGGCAAACCTAATGTGAGTAGAAATAATAAAGAAAGACGTGTGACCCTTAATCGGAAAAATCTATGTAGCCAACCTCATTTAGTTGGAAAAGATTGGGTTGAGTTATAGTCTTTTAAAATGACAGGCAATCAATTCAACTCAAAATTTGGGGATACAGCTCACAACAAAAGAAGTTATGGCAAACAAAAACCAGCACGAACCTCAATGCCCTAATTAACTTAAAACTAACTGATGACAAAGCTTCACAAAGAACCAACTCAGGATGGTAGATTGTAATTAAAACTAAGGATTGTACCTGGGGGAAAGGAATGCACTTACTGCCAGGTACATGACCACTTCTTATTCCCTTTCGAGGCTCTGGTGCAACCCCATCAAACCTGCAAAAATTGGAAGAGTTTCACGAATCACGACAAAAGAGGATATACCGATTTGTATGTGCATCAGAAATGCTTTCTGTAAAAGGTAGAACTTCCAGAATGCACTACTGGATTATGAAAAACTGGATCACTTCTAGCCTTCATTTGTACAGAACAAGTGATACTACAGTACTACTTAAAAAAAAAAAAAAAAAGTGGATTTTTAGCATCAAGAATATTTCTAAAGATCATCATCTTGGTAATTCCGCTTATCATGTTGGCTTAATTGGGTTGGGTTGCTAAAATTCAGTCAAACCATATGTAGACTTTTTTTTTAAATTAATCATAGTAATTGGCAAAACAATCAATTCACTTACTGTTTGAAAATTCAATACCAGCAAGATATTATCACCCACGAAATTTGATGTGTTCATGATCTAATACATTGATGGAACATATATTTTTGTGCACACATTGTAAACATCGCAAGCACACAAGGTTTAAAACATAGGGTACGAATCAGGTATTTCACGGGAATATCATCATTCCATGATAGGTACACAACATATCAACTGAGTCCACTTGTAACAGCTCAGTACAAATATAGAAAATGAAAAAAAAATAATAATAATAAAAAGCCCATTTGTAGCACTTGAGATACAGACCATTTCTTATAGTTCAGTTAAAAAAAATAATAAATAAATAAATAATAATCAATTAAATCCCGTTAACTTCATCCCAGCTGTCACTTAAAGGTCCGATTGGTTATAAAACCAGAACAACAGCCTAGAATCGCATGCGCAAATTAAAAAAATATAAGAATTGCAATTAAGCCAGGGTAACATGTGCTTGGTAGCACAATAAATTGCAATTTGGATTCGATTTCTGCTAAAATAGGTTCTAAATAGACAAATATAATTCCATGATAAATCACGAAGTTTCCAATAAAATTAATTTTCCTTCAAGTAATAACTTTCAGGTTCAGGACAAAGCATCTTCTAGATGGCTGTAAAACCCAATATTACTTTTCAGTACCTTCAATGACATCTCCAATTACGTATTCAACCACCAACTTTAAGTCCCTCCACAATCATTCTTACTACCCTTTGTATCGTGTTCTCATCTGCATGTTTAAACTTTAATTTTATAGGGTGTAAGTCTGGTTCAGACTTCCTTCAAAATTTCCGTCATTGCAGGGACTGATTATCTGCAAATCTAAATGTTTCTAGTGAAATGGGTGAAATGGCCATAGAATCAGAATGCACCACAAGATATTTCTGATGTCATAAAACCATGGCAAACAGTCGTGAATTGTTCCTATGATACCTCAAAACCTGGTTTTGGTTGCACCTGACTATATTTCTACTCCTAAGCTCCATATTTCAATTGTGGGCTCTTATTTTTTAATACATCCTATTGCTTTTGTGACAACCATTTTAAGAATAAATCTGTATCTCCAAATGCTACTGAGAGGCAAACAGCACCATTTAGGGATAGCTCTAAGGGTTCTTACCCTTAACAACCAACTAAGATGACTCTTTGTAAATGGGTATTCTCATGTTATTAGAACAAAGTTTTTAGTTGCGCTACACGTCAAATCACAAAATCACCATAGTGAAGGCTATGATAAAATATTTTCAACACGGAGTGAGCATAATTATGGTTACTCACAAGGGACAGCAGGGTCCAAACAAATGCCCAGAAATGAAATTAATAAGCACATCAATTGCTGATAAAATAATAGAGAAATGGACGTATTAAGGACACCTGGCCTTTGAACGGGCATCAATGTGTTGGTGTGTATTGTCCTCAACGTTCTTCTTAACCTGGAATAAGTTGAAAAAATATTAGTTGAAATAGAAAGTAAATACCAGTATTTAAATATGACTAATCAAACAAAGAGAATTTCTTCCTAGCAGACTAGAAAGTATCCTCCTACGTCCAGCACAATCTCAGTGTAATCAAGTCAATCTTTATTTACACAAAATTCTGCTAAAATACGTGATCGTGACTTTTCAAGGCAATCTGTTACATTAAAAAATTTATTACACCATTATTTTACGGTGTTTTGACCTGCTATGTCAACAATGCATATTTTTTTTTTTGGCGAAGGCCACATCTAATAAAATTCCACATTAACTATCAAACGCACCTTCAGAAGCACAACATGTGTACCCCAATTCCAATAACTAAGGTTGGTGAGTGAATAATGACAACAATCTTATTTTGGTTCAATACACTGAAACACTGAATTTTTTAAGTAGTATGCTTTTGATAGAAACTTGATGCTTATGCTTCAAAGTATAGCCCCACTATAACACAATATGGGAAAGGGGGAGTTGTTGCCAGGACTTGAACTGGGGTGATAAGGGCCCTAACCACTGGGCCAACCCCTTTGCTAAATTCCCCATTAGTTGATAAAACACTAGTTCAAATGAATGAACCAATTCCACAATTAGTCCCCAACATATTTTGTCAATCAAAGTTTTACCGTAACGTAAATAAAAATTGCCTGAAAGTGTCGAAGTTCGAAAAAATTATGAAAAGCTTGATGATTGGTTAGCAGTCCATGGCCCGTGATAATAATAGCAGGCATTGGCTCACCATATTCAGAGATGAAAATAAGAAATTCATAATTTATCAAAATTGGTAATAACTCAAGGA
The DNA here is from genome assembly GCA_019916065.1 of Vitellaria paradoxa. Classification (NCBI taxonomy): domain Eukaryota; kingdom Viridiplantae; phylum Streptophyta; class Magnoliopsida; order Ericales; family Sapotaceae; genus Vitellaria; species Vitellaria paradoxa. Next base: position 48,800,392 of record CM034239.1, read on the forward strand.
AATCAACCTGTTCTAGTGTCCAAACAAGATGTGGCTGAAATTTGGTCTGAAATGTAATTGGGCCAACCTGAAAAAGTCAAATGGTTCACATATAGCAAGAAAATTCAGAAACAAAGCACATGGAAAATAACAAACTCAAAATACAACTTCCCAAGAAGGCATAAGAAAAAAATTTAACCAAAAAAGGGAAGGCAAAACCTAAATATTGACATCTAAGGCAAAAGCTCCAATCTAATTTTCTAATTATCAAAAAAATAAAAAAAAATTCGGTCTAATTTTCTATAGTTGATGTTAATGGCATGCAGTAGTGCTAAAATTACTTGAAGAGTTAGCAGATCTACAAAAGAATAATCACACAAATCTAAGAGACAAAAGCAGAACAGTCAATAACAAAAGGAAAGATCTAGCTCCAACTGATTTTTTTTTCTATTATTTATTTGTTTATTCTTTGGGAGGAGGGGGGGTGTTTGGAGATATTCAAACAATCACATTCTTCAAGAAAGACCTTAATTTTGACAAGTCCAGCACTTTCCTCATGGCATCCTTACTCAGATTGTCATGCACAGATAGGCATCAGTGGTGTACAATCAAACAAATAGGAAAAAGCATATCAATTTTTGTTTTTTTTTTTTGTTTTCATTGAACGTACACATAAATAAGTATACATATTAAACATGAATGAAAACAGAAGTTAAGCCAATAACAAATAAACTTACAGCTTGTCCATGATATACTTTCTCTATAGCCTCACTGGCAGCACTTGCTTTTAAAATAGCATCACCAGAAGCACTAGATTCAACATCAAAACCTGAAGCACGCCATCTGGGCAGGCCTCCATCTAACACCCACACTCTGTCATGCCCAAAAACTCTGAACATCCTGTTCATTCAATTAAATAGAATTGGTTATTCAGTTAATGTAACATAACTGGGAAACATGATACGAACAAAGAGTGACAAGTTGAACCTTTAATGCGAAACCTACAACTCACCACCAAACTCGAGCCGCGCTAAAAATTCCCTTTCCATCATAAACCACCACTCCGTCTTTATTCTCAATACCAAGAGCAGAAACAGCAGCAGCAAAGGCTTCTTCTGATGGCAACATATGTGGCAACTGAGATACACCAATTAATCGTGTAAAGCTTCTAATCTCACATGTAAAGAAAGAGTAACATCAATGTGTCACAAAATAATTGTCACACCACTATTTTTATGGAAAATGTCAAATTCAAAGTACAAAAGAAAATGAATGCATCCATCTTACATTAGTGGTTCGATCTGCTATCCCATCCACATCAAAGAATAGGGCACCAGGAATGTGGGCAACCTGTTCAACCCCCCCCCCCCAAAAAAAAAACCCCAAAAAACAAATGAAAAAAACAAAAACAAAAACAAAAAAATCCGGAAAAAATAAAAATCAGAAGCTGTTGGAACAAATAAATTACAGTAAAACCTTAGAATGTTGGAAAGAAATACAAATGATTACATAAGAATATTTTATATTTATTTTTTGGATAAATAATGCTTACACAAGAAATTTTAAATCAGTACCAAAGAAAACGTGCTTAGAACTTGAACAGACGGTGCAACCATCCAGTTGGTGCTTCATGCAACAAAAAAATCAGTACGAAAAGTTCAAGAGTATAGTATAATCACAGTCCATACCTGATACTCTTGAAGTGGATTCCTCTGTTCGTCTGGCATGTACCAGGATGCATCCAAAACCTGACAAAATATAAAAAATAAAATAAATAATGAAATATTATGATCATGAAAAACATCTAGAAAACGCATTACGACTGCCCAAACCCCTCTCTACCATTGTGGATCCCACTTACATGATAATTGGCTGTAGGTAAAGCCACTAAGGATGTGAATTTAGTAGTTTTTTAGACAAAGAATAACAAGTGGTAATCATGGTCATATCTTGAGCCCTCTCTCTAACACTGGGAGCCAACAAGTGGGACATAGATGGCAGTTGATAAAGCCATTAAGGCTTTGCACTAAATATTTCCCAAGGAAGCAAAATGATGTTTTGTATGGTAGCCAATGCAATAAAGTATACTTTTAGCCACAATCACACCTCAAAGATACAAAAAATGAAATAAAAAAAAAATAAAAACTCAAGCACTTACTTTCATATCAGGCTCTCTGAGATTAGCATGGAGCCAGTCAACTGAAATAACAGGTTCGCTAGTGGGCATGGATTGTGCTGAAAAAAAAACTTTTGACCCAACTAATGATGAGGCACAAGAAACAAAACTGGAACTTTTGTACACCAAGCTAGCAGGGGCAGCCCGTGAGTAAACAGGTCTCTTCTGCAATTAATTATAAAATTTATTAACAAAAGCAACAAGGTATCTTTATTGAGAGAACACAATAGCTAAGAACAATAGCTAGTCCAAGAGATTCTGAAAATAAAGAATTGGGTTTCAGGCGTGAAATAAAACCTTTTTCCAAATTTGAGATTAAATTATAAACCTTCAGTGGACTAGTTGAAGATAAAAACTGAAACATGGCTTCCGACAAAATAAAAGTAGAAAGATAAAACATAACAAAATTTGCAACTTTGACTGACAAACTGGGTTGCAAAGGACTTGATTGTGCCAGTTTGTTCATTAACAGATATAGAATTATCTATCTAAACTTACTCGTGTCCTTCAAATTTATAAGAAAGTTAATAGCCCTTTTGATTAAATCTTTTCTTCCACACAACGAGAAGTATAGGACAACACTACCAAATAACAGTTTAAGCACACTAGAATCGCTTGCTTGTCAATTGCTTGCTTGTCGATTGATAGATGCATCTACCCAAAACCAAAACAATAATAAGAGATCCCAAAAGCGAGTCAGTCTAAACTTCAAAAAGCCCTATTTCCCATTGCAATAACCACTAAAATTTACAACCCATTTACATTTAACAAATAAAGGTGAGAAAAATTCAGGCAAAATTCAAGTATCACATATAAGCCAAAAAAAAAAAAAAAGAACAGGCGGCACAAAGCAAAATCACCAATTCAATTCAAGGACAGCAATCATCGAAACGAGAGAAGAGAGTGAGAGACAATTGTTCAAAAATAATCAAATCCGTTAACAAATTGTGTTGCTTAAGACGATGGTGCATCAATATATGTACAGGAAAAAGAGGGAGGGAAGAGAAGTGGTAAATCTTACACTGAAGAAAGATGTGAAGATTTGGGGCTTGGGAGTGAGCGATAATGAAGACAGTACCGAACGATGGGCGAATAGAGTTCTTGATATAAAAGCCGATGCCATTTACTCAGGACATAGAGAGTCGATTCTCCAGAGGAAAGAAGAAGCCAGAGCGATGCGGATGAACAAATTTGATCGAGTCGATTACACTATTGGCCTACTTAAACAGCTCGATACTATAATGGCCCGTTTGGTGTACAATATTTTGTTGAAAATTTCCAAAAATTTTTATAAATCTCTGTTAACTTTATATCACATCAATTTTTTTCTCTCACTGCACGTATTACGAACTCTCCCCAAACTACAATTTATCTCAATTTATCTCATTTTTTCTTACTCCAAACAAACCCAATATCATTTTAGGCGTTTTTCCTTAATGCGTTTTTTTTTTTTTTTTTAACTTTCTCCATTTAACAACACTCCATATTTTATTAGTACTATACAATTAACTTTTTTTCTAAATTTTATATCAAAATAATGTCATATAATTATGAACTTATTTATTTTTAAAAAATAATTTATTATAAGATATTTTTATTATAATAATGTCATCATTATATCATTCTTATCTCCTATTTTAAGTAAAAAAATTGAAGTTAAATATATATATATATATATTTTAAAAAGTGACACGATTGTTATTTATAGTTATTCAATTCTAGTTATTAATTTATATAAGTCCTATATATAGATAAGCAATTAAAATTGATAAATTACTATTAGCTCTGCAAAAATTGACCAATAATAATTAATAATATTAATAACAAATAATAAAAATATTTATTTCACTAATAATTATAATTGATATTATTATATAAATCAAACATCTGAGTATTTGGTGAACCCTCAAATTTAATGAAATCTTAAATTTAGTGAAATTTTTACTTGTTTTTTCATTAATACCTTTCAACTTCTCACAATTACTAATATTTTTTATAGAAATTAAAAAAAATTAGTAACCACTGCTTAAGTAAGTAAATTTAATTTTATATATTTTAAATTTTTTTAACCACATTACTTTTACATTTTTATCTTTTTTAAATGTCATTTAATTACAAATTATTCACTTAAATGACATTTAAAACTAATTGTTATTTATTTATTATGTGTTATTTATTTATATGTTCATATAACATATTTTTCTTTAACAAAATATTATTACACTCATTTGAAGATAAATTTTTTTAATATTTTCTTTTAATAAAGCCATTGTTTATTATCGTGTAAATATTTTTTAAAAAATAATTTTTAGAAAATATTTTTTAAAAAAGTTTAAAAAAATTATTTTCCAAAAAATATTTTATGACTAATTTGTTGCAAATAATTTTTTTTTGTTGAAAAAAGTTAAAAATAAAAAATTTTGCCAATCTGGTTTGGAGATAATATAAATTAAAAGAAATAAAATTTTCTTCCACTTTTATGTTTGATTTTTGGATTTTGAGCAAATAAGAAGAAAAAATATAAATCAAGGCATCCTAACAACTTTATTTTTCCTTGTTTTTCTTTTTCTTCTTAAGAAACAATCAAAGCCTATATTTAATTGGCCATTTTTCACATATTTTATGTGTTTTGGGTAAAAAATAAAATAATTAAAAATATATTTAATTTAGAGAATATTTTCTTAAAAATATACTGGATAAAATAAAAAATAATAAAATGTCATTTTTAAAAAATAATAAAATATACTTTACAAACTAAACAAACTGTTTTTCTTTACTTAAATTTTTATATTCCACTCCCTTCTACTGTAATTTTTCGCTTTTTCATCTTAAATATAATTATATCTCTCTTACCGTTTATACATGATTATGGTACTTTAAAGTGTTTTGACATAATCTGGAGTATTCTAAAATGTTCTAAAATTTTTTAGTATAATATGAAAAATTTTTTAAAAACATATGAATAATCTATGTTTCTCTACAATATTTTAGAAAATTAGAGAATTTATAAGAAATGTCTCCATTGTTTTAGAGTATTGTAAATATTATAAATTAAAATGTTCTAGAACATAATAGAGTTTATAAAAAAGATGTAAAATATTGTAAAAAATTGTAGAATTCTCTATGAGTATTATAAATATCTTAGATTTTTGATAGATAATTCTTGAAATATAATCTGTATTGTTGAATCAAATCAATTTTCACCATCTATTAGGAAAATAAAAAAATATAAATAGGGTTTGTTTATCTGTATGAAGTTTAAGTGTCAAGTTCCAAACATTCAAACTTACCAAAAAAAAAAAAAAAAAAAGAGTTCCAAGCAATGAATTAATGAATAAATAATTAAAAAAAAAGAAAGAAAACAGGAAGTTGTCTAAGTTTTACACAGGCCATTTAACCACTAAAATTTGCAATTCATTTAAAAAAAAATGTGAGACATTTATATAACCACTAAAATTTGCAATTCATTTAGAAAAATGTGAGAAAATTCAACGTCACATATGAGCAAACAAAAAAAAGAACAGGCCGCACAAAGCAAAATCACCAATTGATCATCAAAATGAGAATCAAAATGAGAGAAGAGAGCGAGAGAGAAGTCCAAATATGATCATGGTAAATCTTACATTCGAGAAAGATGTGAGGGGTTTGGAAGTGAGAGAATGAATATATTATTATGAAGCTTGTTTGGGAGTAAGAGTTAATGAAGATATTAAAAAACTAATGGGTGAATAGAGTTCTTGATATAAAAGTCGATGCGATTTACACAGAACGTAGAAGAGTGGCGTGATTGATTCTCCAGAGGAAGAAGAAGCCAAAGACCCAAAACGCGATATTGATGAACAAATTCGATTGACTTGCTAGCAACATTTGCCTACTTAAACAGCTCGTCATAATATCATTATAAGCATTGTTTTGACGTGTGTCTTTTCTTACACCATTCTTTGAAATAGTAGATTTGATAAGATTTAATTTAATTTATAATTTAAATTTTAAAATTTTTATATTATTTAAAATCTCACCTAAAAATAATAGAATTTAATGAGAATTCATTAATTTTTTAAGCCATCTAAATAAGTGGACAATTTCATCTAAGTAGACAGATTTGCTCTCATATGTTATATTTATCATACCTTCTATTTCTTATTAATATGATCAAATTTAGTATTTTTCTTAAATCAGTTTAATTCATTTTTTAAATTCAAATATATTTTTCAAAGACAAATTTTTGTTTATCAAATCAAATCAAATCAAAATAATTCTTTATTTTTGACAATCAAATCAATGTGAGGAATATTTTTAAATGAAGTGTTAATACTTTTGTTTATTTTTTCCATTTTACAAACATCTCCCATTTTTTTATGAATACTATACAATTAATTTTGTTTTTTAAATTTTATATCAAAATGATGTGTCATAATTATGAACTTATTATTTTTTAAAAAAGATAATTCACTATAATATACTTTTATTATAATAATGCCATCATCACATCATTCTTGTTTTATTTTTTGATAACACGATTCAAGTTGAATATATATATATTATCTTTTCAAAGAGTTTCATGATTGTCTATTTATAATTATTCAATTCTGATCGTCAATTTAGATAAGTCCTGTATAGATAAACATTTAAAATTGGTAAATTGCGATTGACTCTTACATAAATTGACCAACAATAATTAACGATAATAATAACAAATAATAAAGAATAAAATTATTTATTTCACTAATAATAATTACAAAGAAGGATATTTGTTTTAACACATCATTGATTGGGTGCATTTGGAGTTCCAAAAAAGTTAAAATCAAAAGTTTGTGTTAATGTAATGTAACTTTTGAGGTTCTTTAAAAAATTTAGAACTCCAAACGGAACATATTAATTGGTTGTGTAATTGTACCATGAGAATTGTCAATATTTTATTTTACTTTCATTCACTGCAATTAATATATATATTTGTTGTCCTAATCTATTTTACCCCTCTCTAAAGAAAGTATTTAAATAAATTTTAAAAATAATTTGTAATATTTTGACCTGAATGGTGGGTAGTTTATGGGTAAGATAAATTGAAAGTTCGTAATACGTGCAGTGAAAGAAAAAAGTTAATGTGATATAAAGTTAACAGATATTTATAAAAATTTTTAGAGTTTGTTTGCAAACCAAACTCACCCTTATGAAAATATAAAAGCTTGAGATGATTTTCATTTAAGAAGATAATCTAGTAAGTTCCTTATATGTATGTATAACATAAATGCATATAGTTTTGAACAATTAAACCCATATTGCTATGGCGTACTGTTTAGTTTTCAATTAGTAGAGTTTGTTAAAAATGAAATTTTTCATGGGGAAAAAAAGAGATAAATAAAAATATAAAAATTTATACCAAAAAATTCCTTCAGGATGAACAGCAGACAATAAAGACTGAAGGCATCTTGGGGGTGTAACACTGTAAAATTAACCCTGGAGGTGCTAATCCAATTTGTACGAAATTTTTATACACTAAAAGATTTCAAATTAATGATTAGTTAATTCTATCAGCCTTCCACTAAGAGAGAAGAGGGATTATGAAATATGACTCTAATTAATCAAGAAAAATTCCAGACTTATCTGCAGGAAAATAACATACAAAAAATAAAGAAAAAGAAAACAAAGAAAGCAACCCCAATAAATATCCTACTATTCACTTCTAACAATTCACAGAAAACCACAAAAGCCAAGCCACCCTTTCTGCATAGCATTTGAAAAGCTTGAATCTGAAACTGTGACATCACAAGGAATTGAGCATAAAATACAACAAAATTTGATCAAAGGCGAATCCCCCCACCCCCCCCCCCCCCAAAAAAAAAAAAATTCAGCATTCAGATAGAAATCCAGCTTTATTTTACTGTTCCTTGATACAATGAACAAATGAAGAAGTGCATTTGAAATGGTTTGCTTAAAATACACGTCAATACAGAGGTTTTTACTACAATCCAATCCTTGTAGTATGAATCTCTAGAATCTCATAAATAGATTTCAGCTAGTCTTCTTCTTCTGCCCCCATAGACCCAGATCTATCTTTACCAGGTTTTCTTCAATCAGACCCTAGAGTTTTCCTGTTCTTTGGAATGCAGATGCAAAAACCATACAAGATATCTTTCTGGGTAGTTCCTTGCACCAAATGCTCTCCAAGTACTTTGTCCCCTTTGGATTAATTTCTCTCGTGCCCATTAAATCAGCTTGATACCTCTGTTTCCTTTGATAATAAATCTATCAGATTTCATTTTGTTAAAAATGCCGTGCAACTTTAGCATGACAAAAGAACTGGTTAGGCACCATCTGAATGAGCATAAATCTACATACAAACAATAAAATGAAGTTAAATATAATGCTAAGGAAGAATAAGAACAAGATTGAATCAAAAGATAGGTAGCTGAGAACACAAAAATGAGGTTGAATGGAATCTGCACAGCGTAGCAATTGATATTAATCGAACTGAACATTGTACATCAGCCAGAGGGAGATCACAAAAATTGTAGCTGAAACACCGAACTACCTGTGCAAAAGAATGCAGTCCAGTCTAGAGAAATGTTGTTGGGAAAGACAACAGATACTTTCTCCGAAGTTCTTTTGCCTTGCTTTGGCAACAATATTCTTGCCAACAGTGCATATGGGTGCATGTCTTAACTTGCCTATGAGCTTGTTATAGACTTAAAAGAAACTTCCTTTTTTTCCCTTAAACGTATTATTACATATTAGTTCATGAAACGTAGCTGGAATGGTTACAAAAGCATCAATGCCATACGCAATAATATTATTTACAAAGTACAAACGTTTATTGACTTGCATGATTTTATCTTCCATTAACAGCTCAAATCCTAGCTACACATGGCCCTGCCCAAGGCACCCCAAATCATCTTCAAACCCAATAAACAGCCCCATTATCCAGGAAAAACTGCCCATTTAATTTCATTCATTTAACTTCAAGAACTGAATGTATTGAGTTTATTCGATTTTCTGAAGCACTCTGAATGAATCAACAGAAGCGATGCCAGCTAATTAGCAGGAGGTGACTCCAGCGCATACACAAGTGTATGCACTCTTTTGGACTTTGTGACATATGCATGAAAACACATTCAAAAAGAAATGGCACAAGGATGCATGGGAACAAACAAATCTTTATCGAACAACTGTATTATACAGGCAACCATTGATGGTTGACAGCGAAGAGCTCGGAGCTACCAGAAAAGAGTCACCATTTTTGTGGAAGAACTAAGATGGCTGATAGGGATGTGTCGGAAAGCGAAGGATTGTGGTGGTGGGTCTCTACAGTTGGGCAGAATGATAGGAGGGAAGAGATTGTTCCTATGCCCAAGGATTAGATTCAGTTGTTCTTGGGAGGTGGAGATTAGGTTGTTTTCCCCGATAGGGCAATTACGTTGTTCTTCGAAAGGGGTGAAACATTTTTTGGAGGCTTGGTGGGCTGCTAGAATCACTAAACATAGGAGGAGCTGTGGAATATTATACCGTTCTGTATTTTTTGGATGGTATGGGGGGAAAGAAATAGAAGACACTTTATAGATACCAAATTTCCTTTGTATAGAGTAAAGAGCTGTTTTTGGCATGTTTGTACAGTTGGTCAGAGGGGGGAAAGATCCTGAGCTTTTTTCTATCATGCCTTTTGTAGATAGTATAAAGTTGTAACTAGGCCTTCTTATCCTTTTTGCATCTCATTGATACTATTATAAAATCCTGATTACTTATCAAAAAACAAATTGTATTACAGGGGAAAAAAAAAAAAAAAAAAAGAGACTAAGTTCTTGAAAGCTAAAGGATGTTTAGTCCAACCGAACAAGTCCAACAAAAGTTAGTAAGCACCTGATATCCAAAATTGTTCAGAACGGGAACCCTTCGCGCAAATTCTTCTTTGAGGATTCTGCCAATCTCTTGACATCTTTTGCTTTGGTGTAAAACTCCATCAATTCATTAGCAACATCCATTGGATGACATCTAATAAATGCCTTAATGAATCGCTTCTCACTCATTCTCAATGCTGTCAACATTGCAGGTCCTCTAAATTGTGGAGCCAGACCCATGTCCTGTATCTTTCCTGCCAAAAGAACCCGAGGCTTCAACACTGCCTCCAAATTGAAGAACAGCAAAAATGGGCAATCAAGGATGACACTAGCTGGCATTTTCATTGTGCCCAATACGAAAGTCATATTGCGCTGAACCTTGTCAATGGATAGCGACAATATAAGAGGAGAGCGTCCAAAAAGTCCCAACACCTCGTCCTCCGAGAACCCAAACTTCTCAAAATTTGCCAGCTTTGCATGAATTGTCTCAGTGCGTGAGATGGCAATCAAGGTAACCACATATTTGTACATTTTTGAATGCTTGGAGACCCCCGACTTGCGAATGTATTCCAACTTCTCATTATTGAGAGAGGTTCGAGGAATTAAGGTGGGATGAGATACAAGCATAGGAATTAAATCCTTCCTACTAAAACCCAATTCCTCATATGTGGCAATGATGGGTTTGATTTTGTTATGTAAATCATAGGTGAGGAGGGAAGGATTTCGGGTAATGGCCGTCAGAAGTACTTGCCTTGACCCAAACAATGATTGGAGATATTCTATACGCTCCTCAAAGCACTGATTGATGCGACAACTGAGGAATCGGGGGCGACAGTTAATGATCTTGACAAGGTCAGAAGATGTAAGGCCCAACCCACCAAGTAAGTTGAGTTTGAATTGAAGGCTGGCAAGACCAACTTTACGCAGAGAAGGCCGCCGGTGAAGGATTTTTATTATGTCAGTGTCACTGCAACCCCATCTGCGAAGCACATCCACAGAGTCCTTTGGGCAGTCTTCAACCTCCTCTACTGCTAATTTTTCATCCAGGGTTCCACTAAATTGGGCAGCAGCAACAGCAGCGGCAGCAGAGGAGAAGGTGGTCCAGTGCTTCAAAATTGGGGATTTTGAAGTGGGAGAATTTCGAGGGATGTGAAATAGGGAGCGCAATTGGATAAGGGCATTGAATCGAGCTGCTCCCATATCAAGATGAGATTGTTGAATCACTGGTACTGAGTTATCTAACAACCAAGGAAAAATCAATCAAAAATCCCATAAAATGGAACGGGATAGAGGAGAATAGCAATGAAACAAACCCCTATAACAGTGTCTTAAATGAAAAGGGAAGACCCGGTTAAATAAATCATCCGTGAAAAAGAGATTTCTTGAATGGAACTAGACTAGACAAAACACAACAACAGAAAAAAAAAAATGTCAGCAGCATTTGTCAAATAAATCACTCTACATGACCAACCGCACACCACATAAAGCATTTAAGTCAAAATTGGATAGAAAATTGATCAATCAGCGGCCGTAGAAACAATGGATAAGGGAGGGGGATATATATATATTTTAGGAAGAGAAACAAAGAGACCCGAACCGGCTCTTCCTTGTTACTGCTCCGCTGAGAAACCAGTGAACGAAGAAGAAGAAGAAGAACCCACAGAACAGAATAGAAATACAGCCACCCAACAACAAAACCCCGGCCTTGGGGTCTCTCCTTTGCGTTTGCGTCACTGTTTCCTAGGGATGCCGAGGCGGATATGCTACGGATATGACTTTTCCGGTTCCCGTCTCTATCCTCATCCCATTTTGGAGAAAAACTTTTTTTAATACCAGTTCTCACGAGATAAAGAATTCTTGCCAAGTATACTAACTATTATAAATTATATATTATATGTAAAAAATAAATATTTAAAATTATTATAAATATTATATATATTAAATAAAAATTAAAAATATATATATAAATTTTTGATTTTGACTTGTACACTTAACCAAAGAGAAAGAGATTTTTATTTATAATCTCACGAGACTTTTACTTCTTTGTGAGAAACTGATGTGAGACTTCTAAAGAAGCTATCATGCCAACAAAATTAACAAATAAATATTTAAACGGATACGGGACGAGATGAAAACTATCGTACTTGTACCTGTTCCCGTCCCTGTTCGGATAACATTTCAAATTTTCATACCCGTACTCGTCCCTGCTATTAACATCTCCGTATCATTTTCAAACAAAGCGGGTGAAGTGCGTGCCCACCAAATACAAGTATATTGGTCATCCCTACTGTTTCCCTCTAAAAAACCAGCCTAATAGGCATTTGAGTAAATTCAATAGAAGATTGTAAAGTTGAAACAAAAACGTTGTTCCTGTAGATACAACAATAATATCAAGGATGAGCTTATTTGACTCTATTAATTTTTTAATATTTTATTTTATTTTTTATTAATTAAAATTATACAATTATTCCACTTCTTTATATATTTTTTATAATTATAATACTATAAATATCTTTATATAAAAACTAAATTCAGAATATAATTACAATATCATAAATATCCTTATTTTATAATAAGAAAATATTTTTTAAACAAAATATTAAGAAGAAAACTTGTAAAGGGCGTGTTTTGAACGGAAAAAAATCTCCGACTTTTGTAAAAAAATTTTAATTTTTATCAACTTTTTTTATTTTTTATCAAATTTTTATACTTTTCGAAGAACACATCAAACACTCACGGCCCGTTTAATAAGATTTTCGTTTTTTTTTTATTATGTTTATCTTTTTTTGATTTTCTATTGTTATTTTTTTCTTTTTGAAAAAAAAATAAAACAGTTATTAGAAATGTAATTTTATTTATAATTATTAATTTTTTATTTTAACAAAATATTTAATTTTATTAATTTTTAAAGAAATTAATTGAATTTAATAAATTATATTTCATATTAATTTAATTTAATTAATTAGTGTAATTTAATTAAATATATGAATATATAAAAACTTTCAGCATTAATCCAGGAAGGAATAGCAGTGAGAGATGAGATTTCGAGTTCAAACTAGAAAAGATTCAGCTGCATGATTAACCTCCATATGTACGGAAATAAGAATCACCAAAACACATAGTAAGTAGTTAAGCTATTTGAAGGTCTCAAATTGCATAATCTATGCCCCCTAGCTCCTTTTACTGCCACAATGCTATTCCCAATTTCCTTCCTCCAGCTGCTTCATTATATACACATATAAATGCAACACAAAACAAAAGATTTCAAGTCACATCATTTCACCAGTGCGGCATGAACAAATATTGTCTGTTCCAGATGCAACGGGATTAAGAAACCTGTGTTCTAGCTTGGCCAGCATCTTCCTCACCGTCAGCACCAACAATGGTCCGGATACATTCTGATTGCCTTTCTTCAACACACGGTTCTTTAGCCTGGCCTCTGATGCCAGGTGATGCAGAGAGGTGACGCCATTGGTATTGCTTCAATGGATGATTCGTGCTAAACCAGCTCTTTCTGGCACCACCCGATTCCCCCAACTTGACCAATCCCTTCCCCTGCACTTCACCATTGCCATCATGACTACTGGTTGGGCATATCACAGCTGGCACAGTGTGTTTTTGTTGAGTTAAACCAGTTTGACTATCAGCAGCTTTGCCACCCCTGGTTGTCCCTTCACAACTGATGACATCATTCTCTTCACCAGCGGCAGAACTTTCCTGAGATGGTGGCATTTGTACATCAAGGCAGCTATTACAGATTTCAGTTTGGAAATCTGACTCTTTTCCGAACATTGGCCTGACCAATCTTCTCTTCTTCTGCTTATGTTCTGCAGATTAAGCGTTCACACACCCCACCATCTACGTGATCTCTCCTCTCAGTTTCACAATTCCCATTCTTCAGCACTTCACCTTTGTTGCTAAAATTCACAAGTGGAATACATTCGCCCGGTGGTTTCTTAGCCCACGTATCCTCTTCAATTTGGGATTCATTTTTACTCATCCACACCTGCACCGTCAAGTTAAAGTTCTCACCATTGTCTTGACTTCTGACGAATACTTTGTGTCCTCTCTTTATCTTCTTCCCATGAAATATTTCTGTGGTTCTGCTCGTTAATGCATCTGCCTGAGTATTGACTTCCTTTTCTTCTACATCATCTTTTGAAGTATAATTTAATCGAGAAAACACACTAGCTCTCCTTTTCAGAACGATGTCTTCTCTTTCATGTGCATTGCTTTTAGTTTCCCCCTTTTTTCTGCTATTCATAATACTGCTGCAACTTCGCCACAATATCATGAAGTGATTTAATGTCTTCAGAGTTGTCTTCACTCTTTTCCACAGCAGCTTTTGAGACCAAATTCAACCGAGAAAAAAACACTCATTCTGTTGCCGGAAGTGTTAGAATACAGTCTCTTGACCTTCAGACGGTTTTTGATCGGGTGCACCAGGCAGCTCTGATAAAATCCATCACATTGAACCCCATCTGGACTGAATACTGAAGAAGTCTGATATCCGTGCCCGTCTTTCAAATTCCCAGCCTTTGAGAAAACATTGCCAGTATCCATAAGGTCAAAATGTTCAGGGGATGACAATGGTATGTGATCACCAAGGTTTGATGAGGTGGTATAAGAAGAGATATCGTGCTCTGATTCTTTCTGCAATGGGACTGATTGACTTCCCCAAAAAGCCAAGCTTGCTGAAACACTGGAAGAGTAAGTAGCACATTCATGCACCGAGGTAAACATGTTGCCAGTTCTAGACACAACTGAATGCTGAAAGAAAGATGTCCTAGAGTTCAATGACTGGAGTACACCAACTGAATTCCTAGCCACATTTTCAACCTCGGAATCCTCTTTCTCCAGAGCAAGTTTGCCAGAATCAACCAAGGGATTTAATTCATCTGGAGATCTAGAGCATCTTCTTTTCATTAAGGATCTCTGTACCCTTGCTTTACAAGAATAAAACAAGCATAGAAGACTTTGAACCTGCCAACTTGGAAAGATAGAAAAAGGGTGTCAAAACTAGTCCAGTTAATGGCTTGTTATAGCCAACGTGCTACTAAATTCAAGAATTACAATTCCAGCCAATACATATCTAGTTCAGTTCCATTTACAATCGCAGGATCCAAAAACAAGCTTCATCACGTGATACCAACTGTCCCAACAAGAAGTAATGACAATTTGCAATGTTCATTTGCTTTGCTTCCCCGAGGAACAAATGGGCTTATTAGTACCCTCCCAGCCATGGGATGCTGAGATTGACCTGACCCGAACTGAACTGAAACTGCGTACTGGAGAGAATGTAAACCTTTTGTCAATTTGATCTTGAGACAGACCAAAGTTGAACTTTTTTGCAGCAAAGTAATCATCTCTAATAGCATCACGAAAATCATGTTCTAGAAGAGGATGACAATTCCAAATCACGCTAAATTGAACCTGAACAGGAAAAAATTGCAGAATAGGCATAAAATTGGTTTAGGGGGAGGGGGGGGAAGGGTTCCATCTCAAAGCAACAATATCCAGTAATTTGAATCAGATCAAGAAAAAGAATATAATTAGGTAACAATAATTTTGAGCCTGATGAAAGTCATGAAAGAATGAAGCTGGAAAGAAAATAAGAAAATATTGCACAACAACAATTGGTACCTGTGCAGGGAACAGCTTTCCTGATGAACAATATGCATGGGTATAACATCCACCGTACCATCTGTAATGGCCTGAAAAATGCCGTGAAGTTTTCTCTGCTCATATTCAAAAAGAAATAAAACCATTCCAGCTTTGGCTTCTTTCACAAAGTCAACAACAGCATGCAGAAGACCAAACAGTTTTCTCTTAAAACACTCTTCTATTGTAGTTTTGTTTGACATAAAGATCGCACGAAAGTCAGGGGAGCATCCAGAAGCACTCTTCATTCAAACATAATTGGACGCCATGGCAGTCTTCCTGGCACCAATTTAATGAGAAAATGTCAGCCAGAAATAATCAAAATATTATCGTTAGAAAACAAGCACACAAAAAGAATCAAGGAATTGTACAGAACAACGAAATAGTTATGAAAAATTATAATTTCAACATACAAAAACAAGCAACAAGAGAAAAAAGAGAACCTGAATTCCCTAAGTTCTGCTACAATAGAAGATAAACTAGAAGCAATTAGGATATCACATAAACGAAACCGGGTTCCAGATAGCAAGTCAGCAACTAGGATGATATACAAAGGTATAGTTTGGAGTGATAAAAAACAAAAAAGAACAAGAAAAAATGTGGTTTGGGATAACTTTTAGCATTTAGTGTTTCTAACCCAAACCACGTTTTTTGAATATGAATAGTATAACTTTTGGACTTTTGCGGTAAAAAGTTTCAAAGAGAAATCATAGAAATAGTTTTTTAGGTCCGTTCCCACGGATTTATGTCAGAATTTTTTTTAAAAGTTATTAACTTTTTGACTTCTGCGGGAAAAAATTAGAGAGAGAAACCGTGGGTCCGTTCCCACGGATTTATGTCAGATTTGTTGAAATTTATTGAAAAGTTATTGAAGTTTATGAAAAAGTTATTGAAGTTTGTAAAAAAAGTATTGGAATTTGTAAAAATTTGTTGGAATATGTAGATATATATAAAAATTTATAGAAATTTCACGAAGTATGAGGTGACCAAAATATGTTAGAGAGTTTTAGAGATTTTCAGTAATTTTTGTTAGTTTTTAGCAAACCAAATGACACCAAGGTCAGATTTGTCCCACCAAGAAAGAAAGCCAACTTAGTACAATCCATCAAAATTGTGCAGATCAAATGTCTTAATTTATGATAGGAAGTACTAGGTAGCCCCAACTACCATAAAGGCGATAGCAGTAGTTTTTTTATTCTATTTTTTTGGTATAATGGAGGTTGAAACCAGGAAGGCAACTGCTATAGAGACAGCAGATATGGATTTTTTTTTTTTTTGGGGGGGGGGGATGTTGGAGACCAAAGCCTGGGACATGTCAGTTAAACTGAGGGTTAGAGGCCTAGGTGGAGGAGATGTTTCCATTAGGCTACCTCCTCTCTCATAGTTATACAAAATCAAGGAAATATATGACCAGGGGAAGTGTCAAATTCAATCCATAAGATGAAATCAGCAAGTATTTCAATTACAGCAGTAGAAGATGGAAGAAGTCACCCATTACCCCAAAAGCTTAAGTTGTTAGGAAATGAGTCTAACAATATATATTAAGTTAACTTAATACTCCCCCTAATGTGTAACCCCATCTTGCAAGTGGGCTAAAGAGACATACAAAACAACCCAAAAAATAGGTGCACCAACTGAAACATAAACAATTGCCTAGGAATAAATTGTATAAACAGAAGAATAAATACGATAACAAGACTTGAACACAAGACCTCCAAAAACCAAAGCTCCGGTACCATATTAAGCCACTAATTGTTCGAAAAATTTAAATTGTTAAGAAATAAATCCAACAATGTATGTTAAGCTAACTTGATAATAGAGTTCTTAGTTCTTATAAATCCAGTAACTACCATATAACTGTGCCTAATCCAAAAGGTTTTAAACTAACTTCAGTGTGATCCAAGGTCTGATTCTACTGGAAAGCATACATTTTTTCGCCGTAACATGCTTCTGCCCTGAAATATATGATAAAATTGAAACAAAATGGTGCAACCAAAAAGAGAGACAATGATAAAACACAAAGTTATCAATGGGATGGCGAGTATAAGTACATTTACCTTTTCCCAATAAATGGGCAAGTCAAAGAGGGGAGAGGATGAAACAATCTCGGACGAAGAGGATGGAGCAGTCAGAGATGGAAGTGTTGGGCCCACAAGCACTTGTAAAGCCCGTAACGGAAGCGCACACACAAATAAGGAAAGAAAAAAAATTTAGAGCACTCAACACAAGAATTTTTAACGTGGTTCGGTCTCTCAAAAGACTTACATCCACGATCCCAAAAAGGGATAATATACTCAACTCAATATTAAACTATTACAATTTTTGCACGGACAAAATTGTAAAACCCTCTTCCACTCACACAACCCAATTACACCCACACTTTGGTAACACAAGTTTTTAGTTGTGTCCTTGGTACTTGTAATAACTATGGGGGAAGGCCCTTTTTATAGGTGCCAAACCTCCCATTTTTTGTTCTCTCTCCCGATGTGGGATTTGGGGAGCCAACACAACAAATCCTCCCTCTCCCCAAATTCCCATATACTTCAACAGTGTTAGAAAAATGCACTCTTTTCTCGATCTTCTGACTCTTCTCTGATTTCTGACTCTTCAGGGGATGATCATCCAAATAATAAATATTCTTTCCCTTCTTCCTCCTTTGCATTATCAAGCTGCCACCTCTGTATACCTTGCACTGATTCCCAATACCCACATACTTGTATCCATGTGAAGCCATCTCACCCAAAGAAATTATATTCGCTCCAGCAGTAGATACATATTTCACATTGGAAATATTTTTGATAACACCATTGTGGAGTTTCAGGCAAACTCTTCCAACACCTTCAATCTTCTGCTTCAATTTATTACCCACATTAATGTAACCAAAATCTCCATCAGTGTGCAAAGTGTCAAACATAGCTCGATCTCTGCATATATGAAAGTCAGAAGCAGAATCCAACACCCAACTAGAATAATTTTCAGCAGAACCATCATCCATAGTGTGCAACAAGAAATCACCAGAATCATTAACCACATTGACTGAGGAATCACTAACCTTCATCTTCTCTTGCAGTTGTTTCAAACCCTTCAAGTCTTCCTTGAACTTTGGACAACTTTTCTGTATATGACCATTCGCTCCACAATAATAGCACTCAACATTGCTCATATCTCTCTGTCGAGATTTCGATCTATCACGACGGTCAACTTTCTTCTTCTGACTCCTCCCTCGCTCAGAACTCTCTACGGCTAGCAATTGACTGTCTCCAGGATTGCCTCCATTTCTCATTATCTTGTCATTCTCCTTCAAAACCGTAATCACCTCATTCAGTGTCAGAGTTTTCTTCCCAATTAACATCGACTGAACCAATGGTTTGTATGACCTGGATAATGAAGCTAACAAGAGCAACGCCTGTTCTTCGTCTTCAACCTTCTCCCCTGTGTTCAACAACTGACATGCTAGCTGATTAAAAATATTAATGTGGTCATGAATATTACCTCCTTCATCCATTCTCAATGAGTACAAATCCAATTTTATGCAAAGACGGCTTGCCATGGACTTTGAAGCGAACACGCTCTCCAACTTGTCCCATAACACTTTCGGTGACGTCTCATTCAACACCGTGTATTTAATCTGCGGTGCAAGTGCCAACCGAATTGTACTGACAGCCTTCCTTTGAACAGCTTTCCAATCATTATCCTTCATCTTATCTGGTTTTGTATCTTCTAATGCAATATCAAGACCCTGTTGCACTAGGTAGTCTTGAATTGTACTCTGCCACAATGTAAAATTGCTCTTTCCATCGAATAAAGGGACTTCAAACTTTAGTGTAGACATGGTGCTTAATATCTTTTCCAATTAAACACTTCAATAATATACACCAAAGCAACCAACAACTAGCAACTCACAATGTGGTAAAGGAATTCACCAACATCAATAGCCAACAATGCAGCAAATACCACAATTGAAGCCTAACTTGAGAAAACTAACCTCAGAACCAGAATGTCAAAATTAGGCAAGACTAACCTCTTCCAAAATTTGCTATTAATGTGACACCCACTGCTCCTTTTTTTTTTCTCTCTCCTTCTCCCAGGTTGGAACCTTCAGCTCTGATACCACTTGTTGGGCCCACAAACACTTGTAAAGCCCGTAACAGAAGCGCACACACAAATAAGGAAAGAAAAAAAATTTAGAGCACTCAACACAAGAATTTTTAACGTGATTCGGTCTCTCAAAAGACCTACATCCACGATCCCAAAAAGGGATAATATACTCAACTCAATATTAAACTACTACAATTTTTGCACGGACAAAATTGTAAAACCCTCTTCCACTCACACAACCCAAAAACCCAATTACACCCACACTTTGGTAACACAGGTTTTTAGTTGTGTCATTGGTACTTGTAATAACTATGGGGGAAGGCCCTTTTTATAGGAGCCAAGCCTCCCATTTTTTGTTCTCTCTCCTGATGTGGGATTTGGGGAGCCAACACAACAGGAAGGACTACCTTTCTATCACGATCGTGCTCATAGACCCATAATGGTGGAGCAAGAGGCACATGTAGTTTTGGTATAAACACCATAGGAGATGTTAAAACATCTAAAGGGTCTGAAGCAAGCGAAGTAGAAGGAACAAAAGGAGGATAAATAGACCAGAGAGGGGTTGAAAGGGTAGGAAAGGACTCTCTCACAAGGAGAAAGAAGATCCAAAGATAGGTATTCTCTAGAAAGAGAGAAAAATGTAATAGACTCAAAGAATGTCACATTAGCATTTATGAAGTATTGTCTAGAAGGTGAGTAATAATAACAATAAACTTTTTAAATGCGAGAGTAACCATGAAATACACCCTTAGATCCCCCAAATAATACCCATAAATGAAGCATAAAACAAAAATTTAGACTAAACCGGAGCGAGAGGGAGAGAGCATTTTAAACATTTACACTCCATTTGGATAGACGTGGAGTTAAAATAAATGAATTTAGCACCAAACTTTGCAAAAATTCAAGGAATGTGACTCAACACAACTCAAAAAAGACTTATTAGTCCCAAACTCCTTTTTGTGCATGCTTTAATGCTTATTTTAACATTACAGGCCCCACACCCGAACAAACGAAGGGGATCGCAATACACTGCAGCTTTAAAGAGACCTAAAAATATATACATATAGGTTGTGCTTGGGAGTTTTAAAGTAGGAGCTTTGGAGTATTTTTAAACTATGGGTTATAAGGTGTTTAGGAGTATGGGTTTAAAAATAATAAATTTATGCTTGAGAGTTTATTTTTTATCGGTTTTGAGGTATTTATTAATGTATATAATGACAAAAATACTCTTATTTATTTATTAAGGAGTAAGTACTGTAATGCTGCTTAGATGCGTACATATAAAATAATATATTATGATATATATTGAAATAACACCAAAAAAAATTCAACTAAATCTCCAAAGCACTTCAAATCCAAATTGCTTTTAAAAAAAAACCAAGTCTCGCTGCAGCAAAGTGAAATGGAGAATATGAATAATAAGGTTTTGTTGAGAAATGTCATATTTGGAATATTTTCACGAGGGTGTTATTGTCCAGAATTTTACAAATCCATGAGAATCAAAGAACTCCCAGACCAGCGCGTTCAAAAAATTAAAACAAAACAACTACTGCATGGGCTGTGAGATATTTATCAAATCCGTGAGAACACTCCAGAACTCTTGGTTTCGCATAAACACCTTACAACTCTATACTTCAAACCCATAATGTTTGTGCACATACACGTGAAAATACATACATAAATGCATTCAATGATTCAAAAATTGACACAATCATACATGGAATTTTTACATAGATATTAAATTTTTCTGTGCATTTTATGAACTGAGACAAAGTAATAATGGATGGAAAACTCTTAAATACCAGCTTCAAAGCAGTTAGGACTCGCATTATAAATAAGGAGGACTATTGCTCTCAAGGCCGGAGTTAGAATTTTTGCCGAGGGCACCAGGCACCAAGGGGGACACCGAACACCCAAGAAAAAATAACAATCGACTTATTTTTCGATTAGGAGTAGGAGAAAAATGAAGTTATTTTTAGAGAGAAAATAAATTATTCTTGAGTATTAACTCGTGAATATATTTCTCACGGTTAATGGTTCAAGCACCTGAAATTTATTAGATATATTCCTCACTACAAAAAATATAATTATTATTAAACTTTATTATCTATAGAATTTATTGTGTTATATACTAAATTTACTGATAGTATAAAAAAAATGCAATAATATATTAAAAGTATACATTTTATTTTACAAAAAAATACTAAATTTGATTCTTTTAAACTTTTTATATGTTAAAAAATTTTCAATTAACTTTAAATTTTTAATAAAATCAAAATATCTTATTTTTAATTAATTTAATTTTTAAATAAAATTAAAATAACAAAGAAGTCATTTTAGTAATTTTATCTTAAAAATTTGGCCCCTGCCCCGGTGTAGCTCCGCCCGTGATTGCACTCGTTTTCGGAAATTAAGAGTTACCTTCCTCCTTCTTCACAATCAACTCCTCTTTCTATCGTCTGGCGAATCTCTCTGTATGCGAGAGGGAGAGAGTAGGTTAGAGAAACCTCAAGTTTGAGTTGATTTTAGAGGATGGAGATTGCGGGAGGGAAGCCGAAATGAAATAGAAAAAAATAAGTTTCCGTGGCTTTTGGTTGGTTGGGGTGCTTAGAGTGGCAAAAATTTAGATAATAAAAAATAATTTATAAATCTATAATTTATACAGTAATAAAAAGTAAATAATTTATTTTTGCGCTTTTGAAAACAAACAAAAGTAGCTCAAAATATATTTGGTCACTCATGTTTTTAAAATCTATTTTAGAAAATAGGAAATGAGTTTACATATGAAATGCAAAATGACCAAAAATTGTTTTAAGTATTTAAAACGATTTTTGACCAAAAACAAGGAGAATTCAAAAATACAAAGAATAGAAAATGTCAAATCAAATGTATTTTCAGAATTCTTAAAACATGAATTTCAAAACAAAAAATAAAAAATAGAAAATAAAAACAAAAAATAAAAGTACAAAAATACCACCAAACAAAATTGCCTCTAACTCCAGAATTACTAGCACCTAGCACATACAAGCGAAACAGGCATAAAAGCAAATTTCTGTTAGCTTGCAAGTATGTGGGGAAAAAAAAAGAAAAAACGTAGCCTCTCAAGTAACTGACCGTCTCAGGTAAAATACAAAGGAAAACGACTCTTATATCCACTCTTGCTACAAATAAAAGACACCCACAAACGCTAACTGAATTGCATGTCAAAAAAAGGAGAATGGGAGAACCAGGGCGCTAATTCCTCTTACAAGAGTCAAAATATTGCAAAGCTTCTGAACTTTTTACCTTGAGAATTCCATCTGGGATAAAAATAAAGACTTCTCACGCTGGCATTTCGGCCCAAAGCCTGTCAAGATGTTCCGCCTCAACTAGTTTCTGTTCCATCTTCGATGCGCATATACGCCCTTCTATCAGGAATTTCCTCTCCTATAATTTCATCATCTTTCAAAAGCTGCTCTCTGTGGACTACATCACTCTTGGTAGGTATGTTTCTGTCTGAATGCACATGTTCACCAGAATATTTACACACTCCTTCCTATCTGAGAAGATCGTCCAGTGTGTAAATTCGAAGGCCATGGTTCCTTGAAGAAACAATGATTGGTCTCTACACATCTACAATATAATTTAACTTCAGTACTTAGGTTCACTTTTAAAACACTCGCAGAACAAGAGACACAAATAGTTTACCTTTGTGGCTGGTCACAGAAGCCAATACCAAAGATATTTAGTTAGATGTCACTTGATCGTTGCAGTTCCATTGCCTTAGACATTTAAAATCAGAATTATCATATTTGAAATGCAAAATTATATAAGGCCAATTGCTTAAAAAAATTACAGTACACAACATGAAGGAAATCACATTTTTATAAGCTGCTTATCCATTGCATTGTTACCTGTTGCCAGCAGGCAGCAATGATTTACTTTTTAATCTGATTCTGGGAAAATCATTAGCACTGAACATCAGTCCCCCTCAAATCTGGAAAGCGTATACATCTACTGCTGAAGAGAAACCAGTCAAATTTTGGGTCAACCATGGCATGACAATACAAATTTTCTGAAGTGAAAGTAGTATTCATATTAAAATTAGTGGCCGTGATCCCAGGCATGAAGCAAAAGCATAGTTTATTGAGAAGTTTATGCAAGTAACTAACAGGGGGAAAAAAAACGGAAGGGGATAAAAATGAAAAAGAAAAAAGACTACAAGTGCAAAAGCTTACAGGGGAGGGTAGATGTCTGATTATTGAGAAGCAACAAAGTATGAGAATCTGATCAGGAAAGGAGTATCAGTCAACCTCCTCAATGTCCTTGGATAATTAATGTAATGAAAAAACCATCTCCTGCTTTTCCTTCATCTCTCATTGCAAAAACAAAGAATTTATATTCTGTCAATAATAACAAAATATGGGTGCAATTCAACATTTTCAACTTGGCAACAATAGAGCCATCCTCTTATTTGTAGACTGAAAAAGGCTGTATCCTGGATCCTTTTTCAGACATCTCTCTTCCATTAATTTCCTTGTCTTCCAAACACTCTCCCACAAGCTGTCCGCAGCATATATGCTTGCTAAAACAACATAGTTGACCGTTTTCTCAGGTTCCATGATAAACAGATGACAGGCTGCTACTTCCCCAAGAGACATATTACCATGTATGCAGCATGCCCCAAGAATGGCACCCCAGAGTGAGGCACTAGGATTAATATTCATCTTGCATACTAGATCATAGGCCTCTTCTAACTGTCCTCCACGTGCCAAAAGGTCAACCATACAAGAATAGTGTTCAGCTCTTGGCAAGATATGGTGTTTGCTAACCATGTTATTGAAGCATTCCCATCCTTCGCTAGTCAAACCAGTATGGCTGCATGCAAAGAGTAGAGTTAGGAATGTAACGTCATTTGGCTTCAACCCTTCACATTCCATCTTCTTGTATAGAGCAATAGCCTTGTGTCCATAGCCATGCTTCCCGTATCCAGCAATCAATGAGGTCCATGAAATAACATTTTTCTGCTTCATCCCATTGAAAACAATTTTAGCATCTTCTATTTCTCCAGATTTTGAGTACATATCAATAAGAGCATTGCCCAAGGCAACATCATGATTGAGTTGACATTTCAATGCTAGGGCGTGAATTTGTCTTCCCAAGTCCAGCGATGCTGTATTGGCGCACATATTGAGCATAGAGCATAAAATAACATTATCAATTCCCAAATGCATCTGATGTATCTCATTAAAGAGATCAAAGGCATCTCTACTATAGATACCTTCACGTGCACATGCAGTGATCAATGCAGTGCAAGATATTACATCTCTTTTTAGCATACTCTTGTAAATGTGATTTGCGATCCGAACACATCCACATTTTGCATAAGTATCAATCAGTGACCCAACCAAAACATTATCTGATTCAAATCCCAATTGGATGATGAATCCATGTACTTGCATGACCTTCATCAGAGGGCTTCCACCAACAGAGGCTTTCATAACACTACCCAAGGTAAAGCAATCAGGGACCATACCTATTAAAATTTGATATTGGAATAAGAGCAAAAAGAGAAGAATTAGAAAGAAAAGAAAAGAAAAAATTGTTAAGAAAAATTCTATCCACATTCATGGAATAGAAGCGATCTCTATAATATTAGTTCTATTTGTATTTGTTTGTAATCCACACCACTACTGGCAACCTACAGAAAAAAGTTGTTCACTATGTTGTGCATAAATAATAAAAATTAATGGAACAAGATTTACTCCATGGTTAGGCTTGAAACACAAATAATTGAATGAACAAGTTTATGCTAAAAAAAAAAAAGAGAGAGAAAGAAAAAGGAAACAAGAAAAGGAAAAACACAGTGGATGTTTAACATTTTTTATTTATTAATCTTCCCTTTACCATGAGACTAAATTACAAAGCAAGAGCACATTCATAAGAATATAAAAACTTAGAATTACAAAAATATAAGACAATACCTCCCCTAAGCATTGAGCGAAATAATTGAAAGGCTTCATCTGTGAAACCTTGAACTGCATAACCACCTATCATGGCGTTCCAAGAAACCACATCCCTCTCAGTCATTGACTCAAAAATGTGGCACGCATCCTTCATCTTTCCGCACTTGGAATGCAAATTGACCAATGCACTCTGAACAAACAAGTCCTTAACAAGCCTAGTCTTCTGAATGCACCCTTGAATTTGCTCCCCTCTATCCAAACACATCATACTCGTGCAGGCCCTTAAAACGCACCCATAAGTGAACTGATTAGCCTTAACGCCTAGCCTATGCATTTCTGCAAACACCGTAACAGCCTCCTCCGAAAACCCATTTTGAGAATATCCCGATATCAGGGCTGTCCAAGTGACTACACTCTTTTGAGGCATTCTATCGAACAGGTTACGGGAGCTGACCGTGTCACCAAGCTTCGAATAGAATATAATTAGTTTTGCATTTAAATATGCATTTGAATGGAACCCACTCGTTAAAAGATGGCTGTGAATCAAGCGACCTTCTTTTTTAGCTTTTCTTTCGATGCAAAGCTGCAAAACTTTTGAATACAGAGAATAATCAGAGTGAGTCGGGCTAGAGAAGATGAGCTTTAGAGCATCTTGTAATCTGCCCAAGTCGGAAAGTAAATGTATGGTTGATTTTAGTGATGCGGGTTGCGTCAACTTGTACAGTTGATTAACCGGCTTCATCTGGCAGATTCTAGCCGTGGTTGTGTTTCTTCCCATGCAGAATCTCAGCTCCAAATTTTTGGAAGAGTTCAGTCTCCTATTAATAGTATGGGAGCGACTTCAAAATACAATTAGGAGAATCGACGGGAAAAGCTTGAAAATGGTATATAGAACCATAACTATCTGCGTATCGACGTTAATCGGCGGCCACAGTCGACGGTGGCGGTAATGCGTGGAGGAAGTGGGAGTGTCTTCGCCGGAGAACCCGGTGTCGAGCTTGAGCGGGAAAAATAATAAATCAAACTCATTTAACTGAAAAGGATGGGTACTGATATAGATGCCCACTGAGATATCGTAATTTAAAAAAATAAATACAAATACAATAATGATACTTCAAATAACAAAATGTAAAATTATATATTTTTTGAACAATTATTTAGTGAAAAAGTTCTATATTTTTGAAAGTGAATATTTATTTTTTACATTTGATCTTGAATAACTAACAAAACTAAATAATGGCACTTAAAAAAATTAAATATTATGTTGATCTCTCCTCCCCGAATCAAACAAAAAATAAATAAATAAAATAATTAATATGCATCCCGTTTTATATATATCCAAAACATTTATTATAAAACTAAGAATATGAATTTGTGATATTTTGAGCTATTGGCTTTGTTCGATAATTAGAATTATTTTTTTTCTCTCCACTTTGATTGTCATAATAAATAATAATATTTTATACATATATTAAATATTATATCGATATCTATTAGATAAAATCAACTAATATTTTTTATTTTTTAAAAAAGTAATATTTAGATAATTTTCTTTAACATCTTCATAAAAAATAAACATTAAAATTAAAATTTTAATTTTAATATACATAAAACTTAAAATTTTAAATAAATACACTTTTACGCTTTATGTCATCTATAAAATAGGAAAACTTAGGTGGCATTTAGTTTACTTTCCTATTTTCTATTTTCTACTTTCGTTTTATGTGTTAAAAATCTCAAAATGAGAAAATAAAAAATATTTTATTTTCCTTATTTTGAGATTTTTCTCATTTTTTTGTTAAAAAATCTCAAAATGATTTTTTGCCATTTTTCATTTCATGTATAAACTCATTTTCTATTTTCGAAAATAAATTTTAAAGACACAATTAACCAAATGAATTTTCAATTGTTTTCCTTATTTTTAAAAGTATAAAATAAAAAGTACGCTCACAATAGAAAATAGAAAACAAAAATAAAAAAACAAACCAAATGATACTTTAATTATTTAGATTTGAAATATTTTCAACCATTGTTATTTTTCAATGACTAATATTTTTTTTTCTCTTTCACTTTGGTTATCTTTTCAACTATTTCATGGAAGCTCACTTTCTCACTTTTTCCATATTTTTTTAAATACTTCTCTTATAAAATTTTAAATTAATATTCTTAAAAATGTGATAATATTCGTAATAAATAATAATATTTTACAAATTTATTAAACACTAGATAGATAATTAATTAGTGAAATTAATTTTTACATGTTACTTTTACAATTGTTCATGTGCATTTATTTTACAAATTTATGTTTAGATTCTTTGCCGGCCAAATTAATTCCTATATATGATAGGAGCAACCTCACTCATGTTAGACATTTTGATAAATCTTCGAAACGCATTATCATTCTTTTAATAAAAATAATATTTTAAGCACAAGTCAAACTTTCATTCAAGTATGATTCAAGAATGTGTTGAGACCCGTGGAGATGACCAGCTTTGCTTTGACAGATGGGTATAAATTAAACGGGATAAAAATGAAAACCCATTAGGCTTGACACCATATTCTGAGTTCGTTTAATTTACTAAAAAATATTAAAAATTTATAAAAATTATTTACTTTTTATCTCACTATATGAATTACGAACTCACAAATTATATCATTTTATCACTCCAAACGCATCATTGTAGGCAAACTCATCCTGATAATTCCTAACTGTATGTATGTATGTATGTATGTAGCATGGAATCCATCAATCCCTCCCAATCACACAATTTACAACGCTTAGAGAATAACAATGAACAAGTCAAATAAAGCTAGTTGTATATTAGGTGGTGTGGCTTGTAACTCCCATAAATCATTTCATTCGTACTAAGTACTACTACTCCTAACCAACCAAAAATCAAAGAAAAAAAGTCTTTATGGTCAAGGCAATAATAAACAGCTCTGTGTACAATTTCAAGCCATTATCCCCAATAAGAGGAAAAAAAATGAAACTGCATCTATGGATAAATAAAGCACTCAAAATTAAACAAAATTTGCAGGGAGAATTTCTTCCCCCATTCCATCATCTTTTCTTTGACCTCTTATTAGATGACCTCCCATTTAAATGCCTGCTAATTTCTTCCTCGCCATCATCTCCTCCCGCTCTCCTTTTCTTGCAACCAGTTTCTTTAATTTTCTACATAAAATTTCAGAAAATGCAGTTAACAAAACATAGAACATTTGACAGAGACTAGTAATAAACAACAATGGACAAGTGAGAACCAAGCTCCTTCAAGAAAGATCATTGAGGTAGCGTTTGAACCGAGGATTTCTTATGATAAAAGGAAAGGAAAAGGGAATTCAAAATTTCTTTTCTTAATTTGGTTTGTGATGAAAAATGGAAGGGGAAAATCATGGCATTTGAGAAACTAAAAATAATTAAACTAGAATATAGTTTATTGATGAACGATTTTTATTTTCTTATCCACTCAGGCAAGAACATGCATATGGGGTTTTATATTTCTTTTCCTACCTTTTTTGTTCCCTTTTCTTTATTCTCACTAAATCCCCAATCCAAACACACCCTAAGTTAAACAACTATTGTAAAGTAAATATGCAAATTGGAACACTGAAGATGGTCAGAAGGAAGAACTAAAAAAAAATGGGGACTTTTCATAGAACTCTAATAGCTAAAAAGAGGGCATGGGCAAAGGCAGGCAAGGCCAAGGGGAAAAAAACACTGGAACACAACACCCCGATTGCTAGTACAAGTTCTTGGTCCTCCTCAATAAGTTAGAAAAGACAAATGAAGATAATACTAAAAAGTTAACAACAAACAACCATTAGAAAAGATTGAAGGATCCAGAATTTTCACTAAGGGGGGTCACTAAGCACTCAAAAAGAGGATAAGTTACATCAGATTAAGAGTAAAAGAGAAACAATATTATTTTTAGAGAGGAATAAAATTATTCTTGGACATTAAACAAGTAAATATACTTTTGCAATATTTTTCACAGTTTAATGGTTCAACGGTCCTAAAATATATATATATAATTATTATTAAGTTTTATTGTTTATAGAATTTATTATGTCATATGCTATATTTTTTGACGTTATGCATAAAAGTATTTAATAGTGTAGTGGGAGAATGCACTTTATTTCACAAAAAATACTTTGGTTCAATTCTTATATACTCCTTTTATGTTGAAAATTTGAGTTAATCTTAATTTTTTAACAAGACCAAAATACCCCAAATTTAAATTAATTTAATTTTTTTATTAAAGTTAAAATATCGAGGGTATTTTAGCAATTTCACATCCAAACTCAAGGGGGGTCACTTGGTCCCCTGCCTTAAGGTAGCTCCACCATTCAGAAAAGATAATTGAAGATAATAGTACTAAAAAGTTAACAACTACCATCATAGAAATTCTTGTGGCCTCTGCGACACGCTCCAACAACAGCAGAACTTCTTCTTCCTGAGTTGGAAACAGGGGTAACTTCTTACCTGGAAGACAAATAAAACGTTAGTCTTGTCTCTTGGGTAACTTCTTGCCACAGATTGACCACCACAACATGCGAGTGTAAAATGTGTTGCCTACCAATAAGCTTCTCTATATGCTCATACTGCTCCACTTCATACTGAGTTACTATTGAAATTGCAACCCCTGATCGGCCTGCCCGAGCAGTTCTTCCCATTCGATGTATATAATCCTACAGGCCATTTCATAAATCGAAAAATTAAAACACATCAGATTTAGAGATAACAACTTCTTTCCTCCTACCCCAAATATTGATGTTTGAAGTAAAATCAAGATCAATTGGACATTTGTTGCCAGGGATATCTGGGTGCATGATTTTTAGGAAAAAGTTATTCTACTAGAAAAATGTACTAGAGTTTTCAACCAAAATGATGTGTTAATGGCAATCTTGTAATTGTAGAACACTTTAATTGGTTAAATATTTTAAAGTGATGGGCCCGCAATTTTTTCATATCATTTTGGTTAATATTTATAGTAGTATAGCATTACTCTTATTTTTAAATAAATTTATATATTTTCTGATAAAGAGCTCCACAGGAATCATGTTTGAAAACGGCAAAAAGAACAAAGGAAGAAGTTGGTAAATGTTAGATTCAGAAAGAATATTAGGGAAAAAAAATTTAAAAGAGAGAGAGAGAGAGAGAACTCATCATTTATTTGATGTGTTATTTGACACATAATCAACAGCTCTAATAATCTATGGAATCATTTAGGCAATGCAAGTTAACCAAAACTTCATGAAGAAAAGGAAAATTCACAGCACCAATGGAACCCTACTATAAGCAGGTTAGCTTTAATTTTGTAAGGGAACCATGGAACATACGTGGCAACTAAACTGTAATGTTAAAGAGCATGATCCATGAAAAAAATTAAGCGAGCATACACTGAACCTCAAGCAGTAAAGCAGAAAAGACTAGAGGAATGACAAATAACAAATAGTAGTCTGGATACGACATACAAAACCTGCACTTGTACAGCACGTAGGAAGGAAGCCTAACCTTTGAGTTTAAAGGGATACCATAATTTATAACCATATCTACAGATGGATGATCAAGTCCTCTACTGGCAACATCAGTGCAGACAAGGATATTGCACTCCCCAGCCTTGAACTTGTTTAAGGCTCCAAGTCTTTTCGCCTGTCACACATATTTCATAGGCAGAGTAAGGGCACGTTACAACTAACCAGATGTGATCAAAATAGAAACCACCGAATATTTAAAGCAAAACCATGGAAATGTAATTAGTCAACCTGTCATCAAACCCTTGTACGTATACCTGGCTCATACGACCGCTAATTGGGATGGCCCTTAAACCAAGGTTTCGAAGCATTAGAGCCAAGAGGCGTGTTGAATCACAAGTTTGAGTGAAAACCATCGACGTACTTCCAGACATCTCAGTCAGAATATATACAAGATAGCAGCTCTGTATCCAAACAAATTCAGAATTTAAGAAATATGTAATCCAATGATAGGCCAATACACATTATCAAGGCCATTTTAGCTTCATCTATTTCATGGTACAAGGGCTTGGTGCGTTAACATGTTTAACTCTTGCTTAGAATTGCTTACCACCTACTTGCCAACAATAAAGACAAGCTTAACTGAATGGTTTTGAAAGACTAGATAATCTCTCTTTTCAAAATGATACTGAAATAAAGCAATGCCTCAGTTGGCATTTCCATCTCAAATTTCAAAATTTCCAAAACATCAACTATGACGAGCAAAAACTTCATGCAATTTTGAGATATACCTTGTGCTTAACAGGGACAAAGAGATACTGCTGCTTCAGAGTATCAACAGTGGAATATTTACGTGCAGCTTCAATCTGAAAGGATTTACAACGTGACATTACTCCAAGATTAATTAAAAAAAAACCATGCAGAAGATAAAAATGCAGTGATATATATACTATTTATCCTACCTTCACGGGATTCCTTAGGCAAGCCTTCTGGAGCTTTTGCACCTGCAACATCAGGGAGCAAAATTGGTCATTGTTTTGCCCCTTCTACCATAACCATTTTCCTTATAACATGTCCATTTCTTGGAATCATAAAATATATAATTCCTACCACTATCATCTATTTGTGTTAAAGGTTTGAATGGCTCCTAATGGAATAAACATTATAAGAGCAGAATGTGGATCAAACAATTATTGTAATTAGATTCTTTTATGACCAGTGTGGGGTACATGAGAATAAGAAGACAATCACATCACACAAAATGCAAAATCAACTTTATGTAGCACTCATTTTTTTTATGGCTGGCTAATTGGAGAAGACATCGGAGGTGAAAATCATGATGTAACTTTAATGTACATGGGCATCGTGCAATTTTTGAATAACAAAAACCTGAATAGATGTTTACAAAGAAATAGTTCAGTACCAAGAAACCTTAACATAAACCCCCAACCCCCCCCCCCAAAAAAAAAACATGGGGTTCCCAAAAAATTATTGGACGTGAAGAGCTTAGTTCACTCAGCTTAATGATTACTGAGGGATGCTATTTAGAAGTAAGAACAAGAACCCATTCCCAATTTTGAACTATACCTAAAAAAAAATGAATTATACTTGATAAGGAGTGATAACCTAAGAAGCACGGACATGGACATGGAATACAAAAACAGCACAAATACGCTAATACGTTAATTTTCAAAATTATCACAACACAACATGTTAGGGACACGTTAATAAATAAATATAATCTATATAATAAAGCAGGACGATTTTTGAAAATATCTCTCACAAACTAAAATTCAAAGGCTGATATTACAACAACAACAACAACACAAGCCTTATCCCACTAGGTGGGGTCGGCTACATGGATCACACAGCGCCACTGTGTTATATCAAAAATCATATCTTAATGTAAAACATTTATAATAAGGTCTCTTTTGATAATTTCTCTAAGTGTTCTTTTAGGTCTTCCTCTACTTCTTCTTATTGGACTACAAATCATTTGATCAACTCTCCTCATTGGAGCCTCTAGCAGTCTTTTTCGCACATGACCAAACCACCTTAACTAGGTTTCTGTCATTTTCTCCTTAATAAGTGCATCACCAACTTTCTCCCTAATACAATCATTCCGAATCTTATCTTTTCTTGTATATCCACTCATCCATCTCAACATTCTCAACTCTGCTAAACCAATTTTTTGCCTTTGTTGTCCCTTCAATGCCTAGCACTCACTTCCATAGAGCATAGCTGGTCTAAAATTCAATGGCTGAGATTAAGTTTTATTTTTCAACGAGTGGCTAAGATCTTTTACAAACCAAAATTTCCCCTCAAAACTTTTGTTTTTTTGTCCCACATCGCCAAAACATTACAACTTCATTTTTTCCCTTTAACTATAAAGGCATTAAAATTGTGACATATGATCTTAATAAATGCAAAAAAACTCATAGGTTCTTGAAAAGTGACCCACCATCTTGGATTTTAAAAAGGGATCCACCTTCTCATGGTTTCA
This sequence comes from Vitellaria paradoxa, assembly GCA_019916065.1. NCBI lineage: Eukaryota > Viridiplantae > Streptophyta > Magnoliopsida > Ericales > Sapotaceae > Vitellaria > Vitellaria paradoxa. The sequence goes on from CM034239.1 coordinate 48,834,061, forward strand.
AAAGCAGACCCACTTGCTTAAAAATTTAATATGGTTATTAAATTTATATATTTCAATTACATTAGTAATTAAATTAAAATACAAATAAGAAATGGAATTGAATTAAGAAACACAAATTGAATATCGAATATTAATTGGGCTCGAAGGTAGTTATTTTTTAAAATTCTTATTTTAAATTTAAATTAGTCATATTGACTATATTTGTTTTATTTTATAAAGCACAATAATTAATAATAATAACATTTTTTATTTGAGTTATTTTTATAAAGCTAATTAAAATTTTATATTCATCGTTCTATTTTTTTATTTTTACAAATATTTGAATAAAATTAGTCTTTGCGGAGTTATTTTTTCTCTAAATTCTAATTTTAAATTTAAATTGATAAGGTTGACTATATTTATATCTATATAATAAAACACAACACATTTCAAAAATGTCCCTCTAACAAACTAAAATCTAAATGTTGGGAATGAGTTTTATTTTTGAACGAATAGCTGAAATCTTTTACAAATTTTTCCTTCAAACTCCCGCCCTGTCTTTGCATCACTTCGCATTCTTATAAACCATTGAGTTGACCTTAATGATGATATCTAAAGAGTTACATTGAGAAAGACAAAAATTTTACTTTTCAATATTATGTTACCCAATAGAGAAGGAGAGAGGATGCAAAAATACATACATATTTTATTTTAGTCGAGAAGTGCCTTAGGCACAAGTTATTCACTAGTTTCTTATATGTGTGCAAGGAAAAACTACTACTTTAATTATTTTTATATTAAAAAGGAATTTATCTTGTATTTATATCTAGTCTAAAAGATTTGATTTAGATATTTATCAAAAAAGACTTTATTTACATACCAATTAGAAGTTTTAAGTCTAAAAATTTCTTAAATGAAAAAATAACAATGTAAAGAACCAATGAATGTAAATTCATATTATATTTATCTTACTAATTGATTCAAAGTTTCTTTTTCAAAATCATAACACATTTCATATGCGTCTAATTTATGAATATGCATATCTCTCAAGTGTCCAAAGAGGGCCCAACAAATGTAGGTATTCGGCAGGACACAACATGACACTGGTAAGTCACCTTCTTTGAAGTATCCGTGCTTCTTAGATTATAACTACCAATTAAGATACAAAAGAACCATTCATAATATAATTAACAACAGTTTTTCTATGCATGTAGCCAATGCCAAACAATCATGAGCTCCTTAAACCAATTAAATGAGAGAACAATAATCATGAACTCGTAAATAATTTAACTATCATATTAGCTATCATTTTTTTCTACAAACTCATCAAACTAAATAATGCTTTTCAATAACGGTGGAGGCAGGTAGGGGCTAGAGTGGACTGTAGCCTAGATAAAATTTTGGCCCAAAATTTTTTTAGCAATAATAGTATATAACATCCTAGCGCAATTTAACATTCAGTCCATGAACCAAATTTATTTCAAAAATTAAAAATAAATTAGTAGCCCTAAAAGCCCAAGAAAGAAACCAAGGCAAAAATTGAGATTGCATACCTACACCACAGAGCAAAACTTGATAGTATTTTAACCTTTTCAGTTGGGTAAACAGTATTCTTGTCTCTCTCTCTATATATATCACCCCTATTATTATGGGTTTGTTTGGAATTCCCGACATCCTTTCAATTGTGTATACATATTATGTGGTTGGAGGCATATATGATTGACCAAATTGAGAAACAAAGTATACAGTAGCCTCAACATTATGATAAAATAGATAAATTTTTGGTTGAACTATTTTCCGAGTATGTATGTATGAATTATGCTAAAAAAATAAATTACAGCTCGTAGCTTTGAGCTTTCAATTATATGTATGTACATACTAGACAAACGTTGAGGCTCAAAGTTAGGAGCTATACTCTGTAGGGCTGTTTGGTAGGTTCTTTTAGTTGGCTAGTTGCCTTGCTGTCAAAATGTGCACTAATTTTCTCTTTTGTTTACTATTTTATGTATGCTTGAATTTTATTATATGCGTTTGCACTTTACTTTTCATACTATGTCTTGTTTATTTAGATTGAGGATTTATAGTTAACTTGACAAGTTGTGTATTTAGTTTGATGATTAATCAAGACAGAAAATAATCATCTCTATTTGGTAGCTCCAGACAACAAAAATTCCTACCTCCGTTATTGCTTTTGAGTACATGAAAAAAAAAATCTCAAACATGTACCTTGTTTGTCATAGTTGCAGAAAATAAATATGTCTTTCGTTCACGAGGAATAGCATTCAAAATTTCATCAATTGCTTTCTCAAAATCATCATTCAGCAACCTATATGCTTCATCTAATACCTGCCAATCGAACATGCCGCATAATTAAGAACAGTAGCGTACTTCTAAAGCAATAGGATTGTCCAACAATTCAACATTAACAGCATATGTCACCAAACGTTCATGTTGCAAATCATCCGGTACTTGAAGTTTCCACATAAGACCAATTTCAAAATCAAGTGATGTTATAATATTTTAAAAGGAAACATTTACAATAAACAATTAAGCTCTGGTAACTTTTTTTTTTAATAAATAAAAGAATTTATTGATGAAGTGTAAGAAAATAAGGGCAGTAAGAAAATGCCCCGTGGAAATTACAAAAGCCCACAGGTTACACCCTCAACAACTCATATTTTCCACAAAATTCAAAAAAGAATTTAAGTCTAGCTATAACTAATCACAAAGTGCAAACATATAGAGCTTAAAGGGCTGCAACACCAACACCTTTCTTGGACATAGATATGCATAAGCTCTCCCCTTATTTCATCTGGTGGGGTTCAAATATCAACGTACACAACAGAAATCTGAAAATTGATAAACAACACTCAGGGATTCCACATTCTTGCATAAGGAATTTTGTGTACTTTTTAGCATATAACAAATATATAGGTCTCTTTCTGGCAGATTAAAAGCAGATTATAGCAAATTCAAAATAGAGAAAAATTGACACATTTGTACGACTTTAGCACATTGGAAATACTGAAAAGAAGAGAAAAATTTGCAGACACTAGGCATTAAAAAATCTTACCAAGTATTTTAATGTCCTGAGAGAAAAACCTTTAGTATTGGACAGATGATCTACAAGACGACCAGGAGTTGCCACCTACAAAGATGCACTCAGACTAAATGAATACACAAAAAACCCACAAACTAAAAGTAAACTGGGATGAGAAAGAAGAATAAGAAGATCACAGAGAATGCAAATTAAAACTATGACAAACTACTCTGATTCACAATATATCCATAACCACAAATGACTAAGTCCTTGGTGGCCAAAAAGAATAAAAAAAAATGCATGGACTGAGTGATTAGAGAACATTGTTGAATTTTTGTCAACTATTAGTCAAAAAAATGATTACATCAATGAAAATTACATGCAAACTAAATGCCTCATTACTTTGACTTCTACTTGCGTATCTCCTTTCAAAAAGAGCTCGCATTAGACCCACATAGATGAAGTTCAACAATAAAAACTTCACCAATTTAAGTAAAGAACATCAGTTTGAATCTCTTAGCAACATCTAACTCCTAGTGTTGACAGGGTGAATCTAGAACTCTAAGGGATTATTGTCACTCCCACCAAAGGCGGGGATTCCCCTAGCATTTTCCAAAACTTCATATTTGAATGAAAAGTGATAGCACATATGTAGATTGTCAGGTATATAATCATGCTTCTGCAGATCATTACGAAATAATCAGGTCATATATATGGTGATGTGGGAGGCAGATAGGAAAGATATGATTCATCCTAAAAACAAGAACACCTACAACAATGTGTGGCCGCTTCCCAAGGGAAATGCTCTGTTGCACATGGTCGATCCCTCCAACAAGCTGCAACAAAATGTAGCAGCCAGTTGTTAAAACATTTCGTCAGTGGGAAACCAAAAAAAAAAAATACTATTATTTGCACAATAAAGGCCATGAACATTGCCATCAAATAAGCAATTTGAAACCCCAAGTTTTAGAAATATGTCATCGTATAGCCACTGTAAAGGTATAGGTCAAGAAATCAATGGTAGGTAAGCCTCTGGTTAAAGTAGACCAAAGATCACAAGACATTGGAAATCTGCACACGTGAAATAAAAATCATGAAACTGAAAGCTTACCACGGCACACTTTACACCAATGCCAGATCCTAAAGCTTCAAACTGTTCGGCAATCTGGATTGCAAGCTCACTATCACATGGGGAACAAAAGTAGAATAGATTAGAAGATGTAGCAAATGTTATACCAATAACCTTTCTTCTTGCAATAAGACAAATGAATCAAATAACAAACCGTGTTGGGGAAAGCACGCAAGCAAAGAATGCTTGAGGAGTATGCAAAAGGGCTTGGAGAATCGGGATGCCAAAAGCCCCAGTCTTACCAGATCCTGTTTGTGCAAGCCCAATCAAGTCCTTACCTAAACACATCCATGCAGTAGATCAACAAGACATATAGATGCATATAATAATAAACACAGGTTTATGAGATAATGAAACGCAAGGAAGAGAACCTTCCAGTGCGTGAGGAATAGCTTCTGCTTGTATCTTTGATGGGTGTTTCCAGCCCAGATTATCACAAGCCTCTATCAATTGGTCACATACCCCAAGATCTTTGAATGACTTGACTTCTTCTTTGTCCTCTATCATTTTAAAACATTAACCTGCCAAAAAATTTGCAATCAGGTCAAATAGGTCAAGCAAATCCTATTGTATGCACCTATATCCATATGCAGTAGAATGCCTCAATACTAGTTCTTTATTTTTGCTATTATACAATGACTGCATGCGTATTACATTTTTAGGTCTGAATACAACTAATGCTAATAACCATTAGTATGCATAAAGGTTTTTAAAATGTTAGACACCACATTATAACAATATCCATAATTTCGTTCCCTCTCTCCACAAACTTCTAGTTAGGAATAGCGACAGGCATGATACCTCAGGAAATTGCCAGGCACGTTCCCGAATGTTTGTTATTTTCCTGAAAGAATCAGAGAACACAACGTGGGTGGTTTTGATGACATATTACCCTCAGGGGATCGACGCAAACTGGCAGCCACCGTCAACGGTGGAGGAATGTAACGAGGAGGCGGTAGTGTCTTCGCCGAACAACACTGGGTCAAGCGTGAGCGAGAGAGAAGAGGACAAGGACGCGGGAAGAAAAAGAGGATGGACTTGCTCTTAAGGCAGTGGGGACGAAACGGCCAGGAATTAAGGGTTTTTTACAATAATAATAATATTAATTTAATTATTGACAGAAATAGGCTCGCTGGGGATTATTGACAAAAATGTGCTGGGTGTCGTCAGTGCTATTGACGACACCATAATTTTACCAAAATACCCTTGGTGTCGTCAGTGGTATTGACGACACCCTGTGTCGTCAGTGCTATCGACGACACCGGATGTCGTCAGTGCCATCGACGACACCGGCTTATATCCTTCCCGAGCCCAGCACCTCTGCTCAGTTCGTGCGTTCTTCCTCCCTCCCTCCCTCCGATTTCTCTCTCAACGGTCGACTGCTGCGAGGTCACTTCCATTGCCAGGCATTGTCTGATTCCTCTCCTCCATCACCTCCATCTCCAACGGTCCAAAAAATGTAAGTTTTATTGTACCCAACCATTTATATATATATACGTATATGTACATGCGAGTTGTGCAATTTCAGATTACTTTCAATCTCTGTTGAGTGAGTGAATTTTGTTTGTTTCATGCTTGATTGGAGTTATTTGGGTACCTGATTTGAAGAGATTGAAATCTACATTTGTATTGTCAATTTTGATTTTGAATTTGGGTATTATTGGGCTGGATTGATCTCATTTCTTCACTTCAGATTTGTGTACTGGTGAGTTATTTGTTTGTTTGAGAATGTATAAAATTTGTTGCATGTAAATTGAATTTGTTCAAATTGACTAAATTCTATTCAACTTTAGAGGATCCTGGGTTGGGAATTTTTTGAACATGTTAATTTTGTTGTTGTATTGTATTGAAGCATAAGTTGGCTGTTTTTGTTTGATAACTTTATTTCTATAGTCTGTTTAGTTAAATTTAATTTGGTTAAATTTAGTTTTATTTAAATTTGTTTTTTTCAATTTATGTATATAATTTATTGGGTGTTTGTAATTAAAACTACATATTAATTTAATTTTATTCCTAATATTTTATATTCATTTAATTACTGAGATTAGGACAATACATAGGTTAAATTATACCAACTATACTAATCACATATTTGAATTTAATTATATCAATTGATAAAAAAATCATAGTAATGGTACGATTAAAAAAAGTAAATTAGTTAAATTTAAAAACTCAAGTAAATAATTTTATAATATAAGTTATGAGTGGTTAAGATAAGATAAGTTAGATAAATTAGTTTAGGTTATATTATAATATAATCTATCTTTTATTTAGAAAAAAAATAACCTTAAATTTATACGTAAATATAATTTGTCGTTATTTGTTTATTTTCACTATTATTTATCGATTGTATTAAGAAGGTTTAGATTGGTAGGAACATGGTAGGAACATGTTAAGAGGTGTAAAAGTTTATAGTCTGTTTAGTTAAATTTAATTTGGTTAAATTTAGTTTTATTTAATTTTGTTTTTTTCAATTTATGTATATAATTTATTGGGTGTTTGTAATTAAAACTACATATTAATTTAATTTTATTCCTAATATTTTATATTCATTTAATTACTGAGATTAGGACAATACATAGGTTAAATTATACCAACTATACTAATCACATATTTGAATTTAATTATATCAATTGATAAAAAAATCATAGTAATGGTACGATTAAAAAAAGTAAATTAGTTAAATTTAAAAACTCAAGTAAATAATTTTATAATATAAGTTATGAGTGGTTAAGATAAGATAAGTTAGATAAATTAGTTTAGGTTATATTATAATATAATCTATCTTTTATTTAGAAAAAAAATAACCTTAAATTTATACGTAAATATAATTTGTCGTTATTTGTTTATTTTCACTATTATTTATCGATTGTATTAATTATTTTATTGAAAAAAAATTTAGGCATTGATAAATATGTATTAGTTTAAACGTAAAGTTAGAGTAATGCTGACATCACATTTGATTTTAATTCGATCAACTGATAAAAATATTAAAGTATAAATTAAAGTGAAAAAATTTGGTTACGTTAAGATAAGTTAGTTAGTTAAGTTAGTTTAGGTTAGTTAAAATATAAGTTAGTTTAGGTTAGTAATAAAAGTTTAGTTAACTTAAGATAAGTTACACAAGTCATTGTCCCATATAAGAAAACTTGAATGAAACCTTTTTCACTCTTGCAAATCTATAAAGTTAAGAAGGTACGATCCCTAACATTTATTTCGTTCAGGGCTGTAATTGGTCGTTCGTTCATTGCTCGTGATGTCTCAAGAACGAATTTCACTGTTTTGTTTTTGGGGAGGGAATCTTATAGATGTGGATGATGATGTGGGTTACGACAGACCATTCAAGCGTTGTGTCAGGGTTAGCAGTCAGTCTACCTACATGATGCTGTTGACAAAACTGTATGAAACTGTTGGCATGGACCCGGGGCAGGTCGTTTTACGAGTACTGTGTAGATACCCAATTGTTGGTAGTGCGGGTCAGATACTTCACAGACCTCTACAACTAGTGGACGATGATACAGTCGAGGCAATGTTTGCTATCGTTCATAATTTGAACCGCAATCACTGTGACCTGTACTTGGAGTTCGAGCCGACTAATCCTGAGCCGGTGGCCACCGAAGGCAGCCTCCGAATGAATGCTCCGACTGATCATTTGGTGGGAATCTACAACGAATTCACGCCCTCTTCCCCCCACAATGAACCAGAAAATCAGTTCGACGCCACTCAAGAACCCACTAGTGATCCTGTCCGTGACTACGTGCAGCAACAGGATATGTCTTGGGACTACGTGAATGATCAGGATGATGATTCGAACATTGCTGAATGCCCAGTTGACGAAGAAGACATAGAACTGCAAAACATGGACATGATGGGTGAGGGAGTTACTGGAGACTTGGTTATGAACGAACATGATGAACGTACAGATCATCGACTGCATGAACCGATGTCTGAAATGTTCACTGCTGTTGAGTTAGATGACAGTGCACTTCACTGGGCCCCTTCACTTCGACATCGAACGTGGAACCCAGAGAATGAGGATCCTTGCGTCGGACAACTTTTCAAGGACAAAGAGCACTTACTCCAATCAATGAAGTTGTATGCTGTTAGAACAAATCAGCCCTACATAACTATGGAATCAAGTCAGAAATCTTGGGTAGCTGAGTGTCCAAAGAGGAATGAAGGACAGTGCAATTGGCGAGTCCGAGCAACCAAGCTAAGTACGCATGGTTTATTCGAAATAACTAAGTATGAAGGCCCCCATACATGTATATTTGCACGGCTGACTGAAGACCATGCACAACTTGACTCGAACTTTCTTTGCAGCAACATCATCCATTTGGTTAAGTCTAACCCCGCTTGTTCTGTTGTCTCGCTGCAAGCCGAACTGAAGGATCGATTCAAGTACCATGTGTCTTACCGAAAGGCATGGCTTGCAAAGCAGAAGGCGGTTGCCCAAATATTTGGTGATTGGGAGCAGTCGTACCTGTTCCTACCAAAGTTCATGAATGCCGTACAGACTTACAATCCGGGCACGATAGTTCACTATCGACATCATCCTTACATGGGTGGGGCCCAACGGGTTCTGCAATACGTGTTCTGGAGCTTCAAGCCTTCAATTGATGGGTTTGCTCACTGTATGCCCGTTGTTTCGATCGACGGAACACACTTGTACGGTAAGTACCGTGGTAAACTATTGATAGCAATGGCCCAGGATGCAAACCTCCAAGTGTTCCCATTAGCATTTGCATGGGTTGATGAAGAGGACAATGACAGCTGGTTATACTTCTTAAGGATGCTTCGTAGGTATGTTTGCCCTGACCGACAGTTGTGTTTAATCTCCGACAGGCACAGTGCGATCAAGTCTACAGTTGAATCCCCCCAGTCTGGTTGGGCGAATGCACACCATTGTTTCTGCTTAAGATATATAGAGGCCAATTTCAAGAAAAATTGGCCTGCCAAGCAATTAATTGACTTGTTCAATCAAGCAGGAAGGGCTACTCAAGTTCGCAAATTCAACGAGGTGATGGAGTTACTTAAGTCCCTCAACCTAGAAGCATGGAAATATCTTGCTAAATTGCCAAAGGAGAAGTGGACATTTTGCTACGGTGGTGCTTTTAGATACGGAATCATGACAACCAATCTTTCGGAGTGCTTCAACAACGTACTGCGTGGTGCTCGAAGCCTCCCAATTACTGCAGCTGTTCAGCTAACATTTTACAAGCTTGTTTCATACTTCCACCAGCGGCGCCTAATTGCTATGAATGCAACCAACAACGGGTCAAGGGTCAGTCCACGCGTGCAAAAGCTTTTGACTGATTTCCAGAAGGATGCATTGGGTCATCAAGTAATGGAGTTCAATCACATTACCGGAGAGTGCCAAGTCGTGACTGGTTCCCATCTGAGTAGGGGTAACAACAGACAGATTGTTCGATTACGGAATGGCACGTGCAGTTGTGGAAAGTGGGAGGTTTTGAAGCTACCGTGCTCGCATGTTATAGCTGCTTGCGATCGAATACGCATCGATTGGATGGAATTTGTATCTAGTGTATACTCGCTCCAATCGTACGTCGCCACTTACATGCCAGAGTTTCATCCCTTGGAGCACGAAGACTACTGGCCCAGTGTTCAAACACCCTTCTTTATACCAAACCCATCTCTCCTCCGTGCACAGGGTCGACCTCGTTCAAGCAGGTTGACAAATGAGATGGATAGATCAGAACGCAGCTCTACCCAACATTGTGGCATTTGCAAACAACAAGGGCATGATCGACGCAAGTGTCCGGCAAGGGCTTCATCATCATCATCAAGCAGTAGGTTCTTGTCTTAAATTTGTACACCGAAACAACTTATGAGTATTTAAATGTGAACACTATAGCAGCTTTAAAGTTGGGATGCTCATGTAACCATATAGCAGTTTTAGCATTTTGTTAGTAACTCAAGAGCATTTTGATTTTTAAGCCTTGTAAAATTATGAGTATTTATGAAAATTCATACTAGTGAAAGAGCAATTTCATTTATATTTTGTAGTAATAAAAGAGTAGTTTGATTTCTATGCATGTAAAGTTATGAGTGAATCCTGCATTTTATATCATGCTATTTATTGTTTTTTTTTTTTTTTTAAACTTGCCCAAAATGTAACAATTGATAGTAATTATCATTTTGTACTATCTGTACAGTGAGATGTCTGACAGACGACATATGTTAGATCCTGGGCCGTTAGACCCCCGTGTACTCCACTCCCAGGCTGATCATCGATCCACTGATATTTGGGAGTCTCGCGTTCGGGTACGTATGTAAAAATTAGTTATGATGGTTGTCATATTCCCTCATGGGCTATTTGTTAATACTTACTAAATGTTTTTGGTTCTGCAGTTCGAGGAGGTCATTCGAGTTCGGGCCACACAGACTGCCTTACGCCAGATATTGGATCCACCCCAGGATCCTCGTGTTCTCCAGCAGTTGCATAGGGCCAGATTTTACGGTATATACCGACTGGGAGCTATCCATTTCTACTGGCCACTGATCACCTCGTTGGTCGAGCGATGGAGACGCGAGACACATACGTTCCACCTTCCCGTCGGCGAGGCCACTATTACATTGCAGGATGTTGAGATCATTGCTGGCTTACGGGTTGATGGTGATCCTGTTAGTGGGATTGATGACCTGCATGGTCTCATGGCACGACAGGCACTATGCCAGGAGCTACTTGGTAGGAGTCCAGATGCGGGGGATTTTAAGAGGGGACGTTTGAAGATTAGCTGGCTGACAGAGCACTTCTTGACATTACCAGATGAGGCTACGGAGGCTGACGTACAGTACCATGCCCGGGCACTTATTCTCATTATTATCGGAGCACATTTACTATCGGACCACTCTGGTAATATGGTCAAGATACATTACTTATCTTTGCTTCGAGACTTAGATGCCTGCGGCCGACTAGCGTGGGGAGCTGCTGCTCTAGCATGCTTATACAGAGAGATGTGCTCGGCTTCCACCACCCGCACGGCCGAGATGGCAGGACCGATTTGCATACTTCAGGTAAAAATAAACTTTATTTACATTTGATAGTAATTTATATTAAGCTTATTTCGGAATCAATTGACAGTTTACAATGATAGGTTTGGGCATGGGAGCGGCTAGCACCGTTTAGGCCCGTCATTACACGACCACCTCCCTCACCTGATTATGCACTGGATGTTTTTGGGCTTCCCGGAGATCCTTGGGGTTGCAGATGGAAGGGAAGCTTAGCAGTGAGCTTTGCCAGGCCATTGAGAGATTGCCGAGAGCAGTTGACACTCCTGAGAGAGGATCAGATGACCTGGTGTCCATACCCAGCATCCGTTTTGAGCAGACTTCCTACATATTGCCGTGCTGGTGAGGTAGTGTGGCGCTCGACCTGTCCGTTGATTTGTTACGAGATCGTCGAGTACCACCTACCGGGACGTGTGATGAGACAGTTTGGCCTCCGTCAGGTGATCCCGGCTGAGTTTGACACGGATGCCGCACTGCATGAGTTAACTAGGCGGGGCCGGGGAGAGGTGAACTGGCTACAGTACCATCATCGATATGTAGAGGAGTGGGCTAGACGACTACAGACGATTGTGCATGGCGAGGTTTCCACTGCACCTATCGCATTCGATGACCCGTATATGGAGTGGTTTCGTCACATCACACGGACTCACATCGCACCACCCTTACATGTGCCGCCTGTTGGTTCACAGCCAGTGTCAGCAGATATGTCCATTTTGGTATGATATTATATATATGGGTTTTTGAATAATAAATTTACTTTTTATTTATGTTTTTCTGTTTGATATTGACTAATATAGTTTCTTCAAACTTTCTAGGTTAATACTATTGTTAGCATGTATCACATTGCGGTTGCAGCGGTCACTGGTGCGGATCATGCTGGTTACCTTCGGGCACTACAGGAGATTATTCATCAGGCAGGACCGGTGATCACTGCTATCGATCATGAGGAGAGGCTACGGGCCCCTGTTGACAGTAGGCAGACAGGTTCATCATCTCAGTCCAGACCATCACGTCCCAGCAGACTTCAGCCTGTCGGTAGACGAGCGCGGGGGCATCATGATACATATGGCCCTGATCCCGCAGACTATTTGCCCCCACCAGTTGAGTCAGACATCCCTAGCAGTTCTACAGCATGGGAGCGTTTGCCTGCGGACGAGACGCAGATACCATTTTCATATCCTGTCGTCGACTATCGGACCCCACCCCCGGCTACACAGGCATATGCTTCACCCTCAGCAGATGTGGATGACTTCTGGTCTGGCGTTTTTCACATAGAGCCATTCCCTGCCTCTCCAGCATACATCTCACCTGTCCGCCTGCCCGTATCTCATACACAGGCATCAGTGGCGGCCCCCCAGGCTCCAGCTAAGTATTACACTCGACGACGCAGAGCACGAGGGATAGACATTTCATCATCGTCGCACATTCCTATGGCTTTACAGACAGAGGAGGAGCATAAGCCATTAGCAGGAGAGACACATGTGGAGGACACATCGACAGCAACACCTGGCCAGGAGCCATGTGTGGAGGAGCCACCGGTGGTTGACGATGCGCCTCTACACCTAGACCGACCACGTCGTGCACGAAGGAGGCCTCCGTGTGGGACGGAGTGATCCATTACATTTTTGTCTTCTTAACATGTAAACACAAAACATGTTTTGTAAAAGTTTAGAATTAAAGGTTTAGATTGGAGGTGTAATGCTATCGAAAACTATTTTGCTTATGTTTTGATTTAGTTTAATCATCCTTTATTTTATTCTCTAATTTAGCAATTAAGGAAGGAAGCGTTTATTTTTTTGTTAATTGTTTGTAATAATTTATACTTAAAATCTGAAAATGTTGTTGACTTTAACAGGGTTGTTGTTGTTGTGTTGATGTTTTACTGTTTGGGGGCTGGATTATATAAACTGTTGTGGGGTGGGTGGTCGTAGGGTGTCGTCAGTGGTACTGACGACATGGTGTCGTCAGTGCTATCGACGACACCTTGGGTTGGCGGTTTATGTAGTTAGTCACCTTGGGTTGGCGGTTTATGTAGTTAGTCTGATGGCAGCAGGGTGTCGTCAATAGCACTGACGACACCCAGCACATTTTTGTCAATAATCCCCAGCGAGCCTATTTCTGTCAATAATTAAATTAATATTATTATTATTGTAAAAAACCCTTAATTCCTGGCCGTTTCGTCCCCACTGCCTTAAGAGCAAGTCCATCCTCTTAAGGCAGTGGGGACGAAACGGCCAGGAATTAAATACCCCAAAATTAAATATTTTTAAATTCAAGAAATTCAAATTTAAAATTTCAGTTATCATATGTTCAAATTCAAAAACACTTAAAAGTACATTTTTTTTATTTTCTAATTGTCCTTAATATTCCAAAACTAAACATATATACAGAGTATTTCTATTAGGTAAATTACACCTAAATCCCCTAAATATTCGCGTAATCACACATAGATCCCCTCGACATTTTAAAATTACATTAACCTCTCTTATTTTAAAAAGTTGGTAACACTTAGACCCTTCCATTAGTATACCGTTAGAAATTCTGTTAAAATGATGACGTCAATTAAAAATTGTTTTCAATATACCAAATTTACCCTTTCTAACTATTGAAATTTACACTTTTACACAATATATATATATATATATATATATATATATATTGACGCATAGCATCCTCTATCTCTTCAAGTTCTCTCTCTCTCTCTCTCTCTCTCTCTCTCTCTCTCCCGCACCCAAACACCAACCCTAGCCCTAATTTCTGTATTTATATCCTCACTGAAGTTGCTAGGCGAGGGAAAGGAGACGGTGGATGGACGATCAACGGCTGTGGAAGCCACTGCGGCGACAAATCGACTGGCTTGGCCGCGTTTCCGCCACTGGAGGATCTTCTCGAAGTTGTAGGGACTCGAGAATCGTGCGTGGTTTGAGTGGGGAGAGCAAATTCAAGACTTTCTTGGAGTTGTAGTGATTGCAAATTCAAGACTTTCTTGTTCCCCGTCATGTGCAAATCCTGGCTCTGTTTCGGCATACCAACTGATTGGGTGGTGGCTCTCTCTCTCTCTCTCTCTTTCTCTCTCCCCCCATAAAAAACTCACTCCCTCACTCTCTCACTCTAGAAATACACTTCGGTTAAAATCATCAAACACCCAAAAATCAATCCACTCAATTAAAGTTTTGTTCACAAAAGAATTCTGTGTTTAATACAAATATATGAAAAGCAGAGACCATATATTTTAACCATCAAACACCCAAAAATCAATCCGCTCAATTAAAGTTTTGTTCACAAAAGAATTCTATGTTTAATACAAATACATGAAAAGCAGAGACCATATACATGTACATATACACCCTAATATGAGAGTAGAGAGAGCAAATAATCTGCATGTAAAGAGATGAAAAAGTTCCTTGGGTCAATTAATTTCCCAGCAGCCACTACATCTGAAGTATTATGAACCAACAACAAAGAAAAGCAAATAATTGCAATTTGTTATAAATCTGTTTTCCTACTTCATTTCGACCAACCATTTCACTCCTATAAATGGAACACCTAGAACTTTACTCCTCAATTTATTACCCCCAAGGGCCACCTCGTTTCTGTCACCAAAGTTAGCAAAAGAGGGGAAGTTACAGAGAGAGAGAGAGAAGCCAAATCATTTTCCAATAGACACAATTCTGAGGAAAAAAAATTTACTAAAACGATAGAACGCAACCAAAATCATCTGTCATCAACACATAAAATTATTGATTCTCGTCATTATTGATTCTCGTCGACGATGGATTTAAAGAGGTTTAGAGAGAGAAAGTGAGAGGCAAGGGCTATCAGTGGGGGATTTCAAGAAAGGTTTAAACTCACCGATGGGAGCCGCCGCAGTCGCCAGCAGGGGCTGCTGGAATCGGCAGTGCTGACTTGAAGCGAGGAGGGCTGCTGGTGTGGGAAGCTTGCACAGTGGAGGAATCAAAGGCAAGGTTTTCTTCATTTCTGCATATATATGTGAAAACATATGAGGGTATATTGTCTTTTTAATAGATTTTTAACGGGGTTAGTGGCAAAGTTAACGGAAGGATTTAAGTGTTACTAACATTTTAAATTAAGGGAGTTAATGTAATTTTGAAATGTTCAGGAAATTCATGTGTAATTACACAAATGTTCAGGGGTCTAAGTGTAATTTACCATTTTCTATTTCGTAGTTATCATTATTTTTATACATATCTATTAAAATATATATATTTATCAAAATGTTATTAATATTAAATAAAATTAAGAATATTTTCGATGTCATATTCATTCTTATGATACTTATATATATCTATTAAAATATTTTTATTAATTACTAAGAAAAAAATTCACACACACTGCATGTGCAACTGTCTTTGAAACCTTTTAAATCCTTGATTTAAATAGAAATTGATGTTTTAGAAAGCTCAAAACACATATAAAAACTGAAAATGTTTAGTTTTGTTGATTAAATTGTTTATAAAATGGTAAAATCGAACATTAGAAATGTGAAGGGTAAAATAGAGCAAGTCAACCAGCTGTTACGTATTTAATTTTGGGATTAAATTTTTCATTAATTAATAATTTTACCCTAATTTTGATAAAAATTTATATATTTAAAATTTAAAATTTTTAGTTCATTAAAATGTTAGTAGAAGAAATATTCTTGGGACCAAATTATCAATATTGTTTTCTTTTATTTATTTATTTATTTTTATTTTATTTTTTTCAAATGAAACCAAACGCGCCGCACCCTCCGTCCAAAGCCCTCCACCGTTTCCATCCCCACCGGAACTAATCTCATCTTCTCTCCCAAACCCTCTTCCAAACTATAGGGATGAGAAATTGTCCATGGCGTTTGCTTCTTCCTCATTGACAACCTCGAGTTCAACCGCTTTCCATTTCCAGAAACTTCTCTCACCTTCGCTCAAACCCCACTCTACTTCGCCATTTCTCTCCGCTGTTCCACTTTTGCGCGCTCTTTGTAGATACAAAAGATCAGATAGTTTATTTTGAATCGATTGTCTTTATTATTATTATTGATGAAACCACAAAAGTTACAAAGCATAATACATGAGATCAGAAGGGGCCTGTGGGTTCAGGGAGGGACAATTACTAACAAGCATCTAGACAATAAGTTCGTAAAGAATAACAAAAGACTGGATTAGGAAGACCAATAGTAACACAAAAAGAATAACAAAAGACTGGATTAGGAAGACCAATAGTAACACAACACCAACAAGTAGTGTTGCCAACAGTGGCGGACCCAGAAATTTGAGTCAACATAGGCCTAATGATAAAATCCCATATAGTGCATGCTAAAATCTAGATGAGGTCAACAACCTGGTCTGGCAAGAATGGAGAGCAAATGGGGAGTATTATTGGGTTGTTGAGATAGAATGTTTGAAGTCTAAGGAGAGCACAGAGGAAATTCTCAATAATGTCAAATATTGGGAACACCTGCATTGCACTCAGAAAACCAAGAAACTTTCTATTCCAAAATTTTCTACATGTAGAAATGCTGTGGTCTATAGAATTTTTAGATGGGATGATTAAGGTTCCCTTGTGAGTTAAATGCATCTTAATACTTACAAATATGGTACTCTATAAACTTCCACAGCTAGTTATAAATATCCAGACACTTGTCATATCACGGAGTGTTTATTTAAGTCATCTTATACTCTTGCATAAGCATCTTTATGAATGCTGATCAGGCTACAATACATATATCAGTTATAGTTAAATCATATCTTCATGGTCTCTGCATAACAGTGCACTCTTAATTTTCCAAAACTAGCGAAAACCAAAAAAAAAAAATTATCATGGAAAATTTTAGAACTGTTCTTAAGTATTCAAACTGTATCTACTGAAAATTTGGAAGATCCAATAGTAAAAGCTTTTCTCAACACAAAACTTCTTCTCAAGAATTGCAAACAACTTCCATAAAATGCACCTAACGTGCAACAGAACCATTTCCATGAAAATGCGATATTTTTTTTTTCTGCGATGAGAAACCCTCCCACAAATTCCCCTTTGAAATTTAATCCCAAAGTCAAAATCAACTACAAGAATAAAAATTTTCCAACAAAACCGAAAAGCCAAATCAGCTCAAAATCAACAGATTCAACCCAAAGTTTTGATAGAAGAGGGCGAGAAAAACAGAGCAAGAGTTCCAAAAGACTAGTTAGAATTTCCAAAATTGGAACCTTTGGTGATGCCCACTACCCAAAAACGAAAACCATTCAAAACTTCTTTAAAAACTGAAAATGTCAGAATGGAGGAGCCCAAAAAGTTGACCCGGAAAAGAATTTGATGATGGTGAAGGCGTCAGGAGGAGGAGGAAGAGTAGTGTAAGATTAAGAACAGAGGAGCGTGAGATAGCTTATATATAGGGTTTGGAGAAGAAACAGTCCAAAAAATATGAACACCGAAACTGAAAGGTTGATTACTTGTCTGAAGTGAACCCAAAATTCCAAAATGTGAAGCATTAATTCTTACTGATCTTGTCCTCCAAGATCAATCCAACTCATCATTTGATAGTTACAATTAATTACATCTCGCGCCAAACCCTTAACCACCATCATTGTATCTTATAACACTAAATTAAACTAAAACTCTAGAAGCAGTGCATAGGCCGTGAATATACATAATACATATACATATATATATATATATATATATATATATATGTTGGGCAAAATAATACTAAGCTGTACTTGTGCCGAACAAGTGTAGTCTGGCGCCACGTGGCTCAGTGCTGAGCATACTCGTGTGAGCCACATAGTCATTTGCCGAGCACGTTCTATCGTGACACGTGGCGTCCTGCCGAATAACTGATTAATGGCACGAGAGTTCCACGTGAGTGTTATACGTGAACACATAACTCAAAGTTAGTGTTCCAAAGAGTACCCGGAACCTCAGCATCAATGAACAGTGTATTGCTACGTGGCTATAGCCGAGGATCTTGATAGCTAGTTTGCTCGGCCTATCCATTGGCGGCTAGTAAATGTTGAACCTCGGACCCACAGCCTTTAAAGAGGGCTCGTGACCATAAATGCACCATAGTTAAGACTGAACTGGGTATTTGTCTCTGAGGAAGTAACTAAATCGGTCTATCTCGTCACGAGTTGTTGGCTGATGTGACAGAAAGACAGTCTGACCCTGAAATTCTGGTTGTAATGCCGTGTTAAGTCGCCAGAAGCATTAAATGAGAGGCATGGTGTATTAAATGAGGGGTTCGAGGCATTAAATGAAGGGGAAGAGTATTTAAAGCAAGGATGGAAAAGAGGGACACGGCAGTGTGCGTAACGTCAAGTCGCAGGTATGCTTTAATCATTACTCGGACTACTATAAATAGGATATTCTACTGAACCACAGAGGTAAGCTGACTATCGCCAACTTAAGCTTTTACTCACTTGCTCCCTGAAAGTTTCCTTTTTTGAACGACTTGCTGACTTAAGCATCGGAGGGTTTTCCGACCAGAGACCTCCTCTCCGGCCGTCACCTTTCTTTCTGTCTTTGTTCGGCAGGTCGGTGATTGCATTTCTGGTTGGCGTGGTCAGCAGTTCCGGCGGTAATTTTTGCTGCCGAACATTTGGCGCCCACCGTGGGGCTCGTTGTTTAGCCCAGTATTGTTGTTCACCAGCTTTTTTCTTGTTTCTTTGTCAAGTCTCTAGTACTTGTCCACATAATGACTTCGGGAGGAAATACTACTCCACCACCATCTCCACGGGCAGGGGACGGTTCCACTCCTGCCAAAACTAAAGGGAGTGCGCTGGTTATCCGGACCCCAGGTCTGGAGCATGCCCGGAGAAGAAAAATGGAGGATCCTGAGGTACTGAAACGGAGAGAGGAGCTGATGGCTAAGGCCAGTGAAAAGCAGGCAGAGCTGGAGGAGATCCTGCTGGAATTAAGTAAGGAAAAGGGAAAATCCACTGCTAGCCATGCAGCTGATTCTGATCGATCTGACTCAGAATCTGATGAAAGTTACGATGCTCTTTATGAGGACCCCACTGATGAGGATGACGGGGACACCCATGAACAAAAGGAGGTGCATTCTCGCTCGCTCGCGACGTGATGTCTCTCCTTCTAAAAAGGGCTCGCGCCATGTTAAATCCGTTACGAAACGTGACGCGAAATCTGATGCTGACGTACCCACCAAAGCACATCACCAAAGGAGTTCCTCGAAAAAGATGCTGGAGGCACACTCAGAAGAAGCGGATAGCTCGGACCAAGAAGAGCTAACTTTGAAGCGGAAGAAAGCGAGAAAGGCAAAGATAGAGGAGTGGGGGCAAGCAGAGGAATGGGGTGCTCAGGGCCAGAGCACACGCATGATGGCAAGGAAAGCCCTGGGGCGGATCTCTGCCTCCCCATTCGTCGATGAAATAATTGACGCGGAGCCTCCGGAGAAATTCCAAACTCCGAGGCTTAATCTCTATGATGGGAGAACTAACCCCCTGGCCCACTACCGTCATTATATGCAGGCCATGACATTATGGAGCAGCAACGACCACCTTATGTGCAAAGTATTCCCTTCCAGTTTGGGGGATACAGTGCTTCAGTGGTTCCATAAACTGCCCCCTGGCAGTATCCGGTGTTGGCAGCAACTGGCAGAGGAGTTCGTCACCCGATTTTTGGCTAACACAAAACAGCCCAAAACCGCTGACGTTCTCCTCACGATGAAAAGAAAGTCTGGGGAATCATTGAGAGATTATTCCCGCCGCTACCTGGAGCTCTACAACGAGGTAGGAGAATGCTCGGAGCAATTGACCGTTACCTCGTTTAAACTGGGGTTGTGGAAGGAGGATAGGCTGTGGTTCTCCTTGACCAAAAAGTCCGCCGCCAACATGTCAGATCTTATGTGCCGGATTGAGAAGTACGCCAAGGTGGAGGACGAGACACAGCCGGCCGAGCAAAAAGTAAGGAGATCCCAGGGCCAGACAGGAGATAAAAGACGGGGAGATGGCCGCCGATTCATTGATGAGGGGAAGTCCGTCTTTGAAGCGGTCAATACGGTGTTCAAGGAGCCGATCTTCAAGATCCTCCCTCAAATAAGAAATAGGCCATATTTCAGATAGCCCGGAAAGCTGTCGGACTTCCCTGGAAAGGAGAATTCCAAGAATTATTGCGCGTATCATCAAGACAAAGGGCATCGCACCGGAGCCTGCCGATCGTTGCGGCATCATCTGGAAGAATTGGTACGCAAAGGCCACCTTAAAGAGTTCGTAGATGAGGGCAGAACTAGAGAAGCAGCCCCACAGGACAGAGAGCCAAGGAGGCAACGAGAATAGACCGCCGGGGAAGAGGCTGCCGAATAGGTTCAACCCCCACCAAGGGCCAGGGCACGAAGAGATGTCCCAAGACCTGCAGTCATCCACGTAATCCATATGGAGCGGCGGCCCCAGAGTGTCATCAATCATGCCCCTAATCCACCAAGTAAAGAAATCTTGGGCGTTGCGGGTCAGCCGAACAAGCGCCCAAGGAAAGCCGCCATGGAGGAGATCACTTTTCATGAAGACGAGCATCCTGGTGTTCAACTGCCGCACAATGATGCCCTGGTGGTCACTCTGGGCATGTTCGATTCAGAAGTAAGAAGAATTCTGGTAGATGCAGGAAGCTCAACAAAAGTCATGTTCCTGAGCTTATTTAAGAAGCTCGGATTAACTGAAGAAGATCTGGAACCGGCAGAATGCTCGCTCATAGGATTCAATTCTGCTCCTGTCTGGCCTCTGGGCAGAGTCGTCATTCCTGTCCGCGTGGGTCCGGTGGAGCAAGAGGTTGAGTTCACTGTTGTGGATTCCCCTTCTTCCTACAATGCTATAGTAGGAAGGTTGTGGATTCATGCTTTGAAGGCGGTCCCCTCAACCTACCACTAGGTGCTGAAGTTCCCCTATTGCGGGGAAGTGATTTCTATTTTTGGGGATCAAAATACTTCCCAAAAGTGCTTTTCTGCCGCCCTAAAATCCAAGACTATCCCCGAACAAGTCCAACTAGCGGAACTATCCGAGGACGCGCCAAAGATTGATGATGTCGGTGGTGATCCACAGAGGAAAGCCATAGAGGGCCTGGAGAAATATCAGATTGGCCCGGCTGAGGATGATAAATTCTTCCTGATCGGCACCAACCTGAGCGCCGAGGAGAATCTGGAGCTAACGGAGATGCTCTTGAAAAATATTGGAACGTTCGCCTGGACTCCCCATGAAATGCCAGGTATTTTCCCCGAAATCATGACTCATAGGTTGAATGTGAATCCGAGGGTAAAACCTGTGATACAAAAGGCAAGGCGATCAGCTCTCCAGCATGCGGAGGCGGTCATAGAGGAGGTCGGCCGATTGTTAGAGGCGGAGGCCATCCGGGAAGTCTCATACCTGGAATGGTTGGCCAATACAGTCGTGGTCAAAAAGAAGAATGGGAAATGGAGAGTCTGCGTAGACTACACAGACCTGAATAAGGCCTGCCCGAAGGATCCATTCCCCCTGCCAAAGATCGACCAACTTGTTGACTCAACCGCTGGATGTTCCAGGATGTCGTTCCTGGACGCTTATAGGGGATATCACCAGATCCCCATGTTTGGCCCCGATGAAGAGAAAACTTCTTTCATAACCCCTCGAGGCATATACTGTTACAGAGTTATGCCATTCGGACTAAAGAACGCTGGAGCCACCTATCAACGGCTAGTTACGAAAATATTCAAAGAAGACCTCGGACAGACGATGGAGGTCTACATTGATGATATGGTGGTGAAAAATAAGGAGCCGAACACTCATCTCCAACATCTCCAGCATGTTTTCTCTACCCTTGATCGGTATGGGTTAAAATTAAATGCTGCCAAGTGCGCCTTTGGAGTTGGCTCGGGTAAATTTTTGGGCCACTTGGTGAGCAGAAGGGGAATTGAGGTTGATCCCGATCAAATACGTGCCATCCAATCAGTTTCTCCTCCACGCACTAAAAAAGAGGTCCAGAAGTTCACAGGGATGGTGGCGGCGCTCAATCGATTTATCAGTAGGTCATTCGACAAGTGCCGACCATTCTTTAGACTCCTCAAAGGGGCCAACAAGATGCAATGGGATGCTGAAGCAGACGCGGCACTGGAAAAGCTGAAAGAATATCTGACAATTGTCCCGATATTATCAACACCGCAGCCGAGGGATATTTTGCAACTATATCTGGTAGTCTCAGAACATGCAGTCAGTGCCGTCTTACTGAGAGAGGAACAAGGGAAGCAGCATCCTATCTACTACGTGAGCAAAACAATGCAAGGGGCGGAGACCAGATACCTTCCCCTAGAGAAGCTGACCTTGGCATTAATAATGGCATCCAGGAAGTTAGCCCATTACTTCCATGCACACACCATTCAGGTAGTCACCGATCAGCCAATTGGCCATGTTTTAAAGAGGGCTGATGTGTCTGACCGGGTGGCAAAATGGGCAGTTTCCCTCGGTGCATTTGACATATAGTTCATCCCAAGAACCGCAATAAAGGCTCAAGTCCTGGCCGATTTTGTAGCGGAATTTACCGCACCAGCCTGTGATC
The DNA here is from genome assembly GCA_019916065.1 of Vitellaria paradoxa. NCBI lineage: Eukaryota > Viridiplantae > Streptophyta > Magnoliopsida > Ericales > Sapotaceae > Vitellaria > Vitellaria paradoxa. The sequence continues at coordinate 48,856,767 of CM034239.1, forward strand.
CAATAAAAGAAGTAAGGCAAGTCGAAGTAAAGTCTGCCCCAGCCGAACATGATGAGGCCAAACAACCTTGGCAAATCGAGGTTGACGGATCTTCGACTAGAAAAAGAGGCGGCGTGGGCATAGTTCTGACTACACCAGAAGGAGTCTCGATAGAATATGCAATAAAGCTCGAGTTCGAGGTTACTAATAATGAGGCAGAGTATGAAGCTCTCCTGGCTGGGCTCGACATTGCTCGGCGATTAATGGCAAACGATGTTGTAATAAGGACTGACTCTCAGTTGGTTGCTAACCAGCTGAATGGTGAGTATATGGCTAGAAATGAGAAGATGGCGGAGTATTTAGAAGTGGCAAAAAAGAAAATTGAAGGCTTTAATAAAGCTAGCGTGGAGCTCATTGGCAGGGATCATACTGCTCACGCTGACGCGCTTGCAACGCTGGCCGCCTCTTCCCGAATAAGGCTAACTGATCAGGTTTTTATGGAAGTCCTAAAGAGGCCGAGCATAACGAAAGATGAGGAGGTAATGTGCGCTGACCTAGCCCCATCTTGGATGGATCCAATCATCGCATACCTGAAGGACGGGGCACTTCCCGAGGGCAAGACAGAAGGAAGAAGCTAAGAATAAAAGCCGCCAGGTTTTGGCTCTCTCCTGACCATAAGTTATACAAAAAGTCATTCACAGGCCCCTATCTTCTTTGTGTTCATCCTGACAAAGTGCAAGACTTTCTCTACGAGCTTCATGAAGGGGTCTGTGGAGCACATACTGGGGGCAGATCATTGGTGCACCGAGCAATCACTCAAGGGTATTGGTGGCCAAAGATGGGATATGACGCTCAAGCCTATGTTCGCAGATGCAAGAAGTGCCAGAAGTTCGCTCCCATACCTCACCAGCCAGCCCAAGAACTCAGTCCACTTACCAGCCCTTGGCCGTTCGCTCAATGGGGACTCGACATTGTGGGACCCCTGCCTACCGCTTCGGGAAATAGAAAGTTTTTAGTAGTCGGCACCGACTACTTTACTAAGTGGGTGGAAGCAGAACCCCTAGCTCACATCAGAGATGCAAATACCATTCGATTTATTTGGAAGAACATCATTACCAGGTATGGCATCCCTAGGACACTTATTTCCGACAATGGGACCCAATTTGACAGTGCCCCATTTAGGGAATATTGTTCTAGATATGGAATCAAGAATATTTACTCTACACCAGCTTACCCCCAGAGCAATGGTCAAGCCGAAGCTACGAACAAAGTCATTCTCAATGGGATCAAGAAAAGACTGGAAGCGGCCAAAGGGAAATGGGTGGACGAATTGCCATCAGTACTGTGGACGTACCGAACAACCCCTAGAAGGTCAACCGGAGAATCTCCCTTCTCTCTGGCTTACGGTGTTGAAGCCGTCATACCCTTTGGAAGTTGGCCTCCCGAGCATCAGAACTCTATCATTTGACAGAGGGGAGAATAATAAAGCTATGGGAATAAGCCTGGATCTAATCGATGAAAGAAGGGAACTGGCAACACTAAGGTTAGCCAACTACCAGCAAGAGACAAGGAAGAAATTTAATAAAAGGGTCAGACATAGAGAATTCAGCACTGGCGATTGGGTGTTGAGAAAATTGATGGGAAGCAGAAAAGATCAAACCGAAGGAAAGCTTGGAGCTAATTGGGAAGGACCATTCCTCGTCTCAGAGGTGCTCGGCAATGGCGCTTACAAGTTAATTGACATGGAGGGAAAGCCAATCAAAAGACCGTGGAATATAGCCCATCTAAAGTTGTACTATCATTGATTTTTTCTGTACATTTGTTGATTAAAGACTTTGTACATTTATTGAAAAGTAATTCTTTTGCAAGCAAAAGTAATTTCAAAAGCTTGAGATCACTCCCTGCTTAACAAAAAGATGCCACGTCTCTTTAAGTGGTGGCATAGAAAAGAGCCATGCTCGGCTTGCTGAGCATTGGTACGAAAGAATGCCACATCTCCTTCGATGTTGGTACAATCCTGGTTTATTTACTGACCAGGAAATTCTCTTTAGACTGAGATTCAATTCCTCAGTCTTCTGAAAAGAATTATCAAAAGAAGCCACGCTCGGCTTGCCCAGCGTTGGTACAATCCTGGTTTATTTACTGACCAAGAAATTCTCTTTAGACTGAGATTCAATTCCTCAGTCTTCTGAAAAGAATTATCAAAAGAAGCCACGCTCGGCTTGCCCAGCGTTGGTACAATCCTGTTTTATTTACTGACCAGGAAATTCTCTTTAGACTGAGATTCAATTTCTCAGTTTTCTGAAAAGAATTATCAAAAGAAAGCCCTTCTCGGTCCGCCGACCATTGGTACAGAAAGAACCCACATCATTTCTGATGTTGGCCCAATCCTGGTTTATTCATTGACCAGACACGCTTTTTTAAGCCAAGATTCAATTCCTTGGTTTATTAATTGGAAAAGAAAAGAAGCCACGCTCAGTTTTCTTAGCGTTGGTACAATAGAAGCAAAAGTTCTAACAACACAAAGAAACATTTCGAAGAAGCTCGGCGCTATTGTGCAAAAGCCCTCGTATCGTAAAGATTCACTTCTCCGATGCTCGGTATGAGATTAAAAAGTGAAGTTTTGTTAGAAGGTAGTTACCACCGTTATTATATGAAAGCTAGAGGACAGCCGAACTTATTGAGGTATGTGAGATTTATTAATGTATCGCCTCTTTAGCAAAAGCTTGAAGTCATTTGATGAAAAGCAAATTACTATATGAGCTTGTTACCCTTGAAAGACCTGATGTTTAAAGTGTTTCTGTTAAGAGTTATGGTTGCTCGGCAAATCGGTACAAATCATTTCACGGTACATACTTCAATATAAAGCATAAAACATATAAACAAAAAGACAGACTTCCAATAGGAGACAATTCAAAAGCTTTTATTAAAAGTTTCAGAGTACAGTTACAATATATTTTACATAACCGTCAATCGAAGAGGCTATCCTAAACCTAAGATGGGGCATTAGCATTTGTTATAAGGGTTTGTAGCTATCTCATGGGAAAAAACGTCAAGGTACTCCTCGGCTGCATTCCTTACAATTTCGTCAGCAAGCCAGTTAAAGCACTCCCCAATCAATTCATCAGCAATTCTAAAGAGACAAAGACATAGAAAAATAAAGCAGGATTAGAAAGAAACCAAAGTATTTTCATTCATTTAGAGCCAAAAAGTTTTACACTGTTACATCTGAATTAAAAAAAAAAAAGCAAAACAAAAATACAAAGAGGCTCACTTCTCTCCCCCTTTAGTGGATCACTCTCCACGATCAGATCAATCCGTTCAGGCGCCTGGGAGGTGTCCTTCTGGGTACTATCCACCTCAACCTCCCCCTCGTCAATCGTTTCTTCGGCAGTCTGAATTGAGGGAGTTTGAGGTGGACGTTCAAAGCTGAACTGGGGGATTGGGCGCTTTGGATCAGGATAAGGGACCTCCTTGTATATGGGGTTGGTGTGATCGATATTGTTCCTCTTCATTGCGGCCTCCCAACCCTCAAGGAAGAAGTCGTTGTGAGCATCCCTCATCTGATCCACGCAGTCGTTGATCTGGGCCTCCACTTCAGCCTTGGCCTTCTCCTCGGCTTCTCGGAGAGCAGCTTCTTTCTCTTCCAGGGCCCGAGTCTTCAGCGCAAGCTCTGCCCGAAGGTTGGCAAGCTCTTGCTTCGATTTCCCTTGCTCGGCCCTGGAAGCCTCCAACTCCTTGAGGAGTAATTCTTGTCCAGTCTTTGTTGAGGACAATTCAATCTCAGCCCTTGAGAGTTTGCCCTTGACCTCCAACAGCTCTTCGTCTTTACGAGTTAGGATTTTATCCATAGATTGCACACGAGCTATGCTTCCTGTAACTTGGCCAAGGGCAGTGTTAAGCTGGTGCTCGATCTCATTATTATCATCTCGAAGCTGACTTCTCTCTTTTGACAGAGCGTCATTGCTGGATTGGAGACTCTTGTTCTCCTTCTCCAAGGTCCTCACATTCGCTTTCAACTCCTTTATGTCCAACCTATCCTGCTCGGCTCTGGCTTCAGAGGCTTGGCTCCTAGCAATCAATTCCATCGTGTAGAGAGAAGTCTGTAGAAAGAACAGAAAGTTAGAAAAATCATAATAACGAAAGGATGCACATAAGGGAATATGATTGTACTTACAGAGATGATGTTCTTCATCAGAGTCTTGTGAATGTCCTCCGTTTTATTCTTTCTTGTGTTATGAACATCCCGAGGAGGGAGGATACCCTTGAGATACTCCTCGGCGTGGTTGAGGGCTGTATCTTGGACAGTGAAGGGTCGGCCTTGAGGGTGCTCGAGGCTGGGAATAAGGATTTGTGGAACGAATTGAGGGGAGTCTCGAACCGGATTGGCCGGATACTCGATAGCAAGAGGCACGGGCCCAATCGGTTGAGTAGGTAGTGGCTCGGAGGTTTTTGGTGGTGCGTCTTTGGTGGGTGGCACGACCTTGGAAGGTGCTGCCCCCCTCGCAGCATCCTCCTTCGGCAGTTTTGACTGCTCGACCGTTTGAGTTGTGTCTGCAGATTGTGTCTTGGCCCTCTTCTGCTCGTGAGGACCAGAAGGTTTCTTCTGAGCTGCCTCCTGCTCCTTCCTCTTCTCCATTTTTACTTTCATTATCTGGATCGACAGTCGAAGGAGCAGGGGCTTTCCCCTCATCGAGCTTTCTCTTTCCAACAGCTTTTTGCTCATCGGCCTTCTTCTTCTGGGCCTCTTCGGCCCTTTGCCCCTTTGCCTTTGCCATGACGAGCTTCTTATAGTCAATCTTCGGGGCCATGTCTCATTCCTCTTCCCCTTCTAGATCTGAAAAGTAGTCAAAAGCAGGGGGTATTTCAACTTCTTCTTCTTCCTCCTCCTCCTTCTCGTCTAAAAGAACGAATCTTCGCTTCCTTGGCTGCTCGGCAGGCTCAGGAATCACTACTTGTGGGGCATGAACTTGCTCGGCAACCAATGGAATAGCAAACGGAGGGAGGCGAGTCCACCCTGGATGCCTTAAGGCGTAGTAATTGTCTTTTTCTTCAACAGAAGCCCGGAACTACCACTGAAGACGCCTGATAGCCTCCGAGGTTGCGAAACCTTGGGGGGGCGATAAACGTCTGGTGAGAAGGGATGAAGTTGAACAGAATTGGGACCGCTCTGGCGAATGGATAGAGATCTGGACCTCCAAGGAATCTGAACACCTCCTTGAGATGATCCTTGTCAGCACGAAGACCAGTAGCCCAGATCTTCTTTGATTGGACGGCTGCGCAGATATTAAATCAAACAGTTAGCATGCTTAAAAGAGAAGATAAAATGCTGAAGAAGAATAAGAACTGGTAGCATTTGAAATCAACCAACCTGGGCCCAAAGAAACCCGAGGGAGGATTGGATAACGATCTTCGTCTGGATCGTGTGTCCAGTAACCTGTGACGACGCACAGGTCACTTTCTGACTTAATCGTATCAGGCAGCATGTGGACCAAGGCCTTTTCTGGTCGGGATTTTAGGTACCACCTGTTCTCATCCTTCCTCACCTTCTGGATAGAGTAACAGTAAAGAAGATCCCACTCGGATATGTGGAATCCGTATCGCCTATTTATTTCTATTACCCCATTAACAATTCTATAAAAGTTGTGGGTGAGGTTCCTAGGGCCAAGGTTTAGAATGCTCATCATAGAGCGAAGAAAAGAGTGCAGGGGGAACCTAAGGCCACCTTCGGTGATTGCCACTATGGGGAATTCCCCTGTTTCGCGCTCGCCTTGTTCGGCGAGCCTAATACCTACGTTCTGAGGAATTTGGTATTTCTCCTTGAAAACCCTAATTTTTTCCTCAGAGCTTAGCTTGTTTGCGAGTCTACCCATAACGGAAGATTTGAAATAAAAGGGGATTAACTCACCAGGAACGAAGAACGACAGGAAGGATGAAGGCTCGCGAAGATGAAAACTCAGAGGGAAATAAGCAAGGGAAATCTGATGGCTCGAATCGCGGAAAGGAAGTAAAAGAAGATGAACCAGGTATATATGTATATGTGTATGTATCTGTGGGGGTAACTGAAGCGTTTCCAATGAAAAGGCAATGGGCGGCAAAAATGGCATTTATTACCGCCCCAATTTTTAAATTTCTGACCATTCACGTCTTAACACTCCGAATCTGGGGATCCGCGTAAGCGGCGCGACAGATAAAAGCCGAAAGGGCACTACGCGTGTCGTTACGAGGAGAGAGAAGAGTCCAATCAGATTTGATGCGCGTCAGGGGGATACTAAACGACAAGCTGTGAAGGGAGATTGAAGGATCAGTAAGGTAAGGTTATTCTGCTCTGCTACTCTGCTCGGAAAATATCTTTTTCCAACCAGAGTGGGGGCAAAATGTTGGGCAAAATAATACTAAGCTGTACTTGTGCCGAACAAGTGTAGTCTGGCGCCACGTGGCCCAGTGCTGAGCATACTCGTATGAGCCACATAGTCATTTGCCGAGCACGTTCCGTCGTGACACGTGGCGTCCTGCCGAATAACTGACTAATGGCACGAGAGTTCCACGTGAGTGTTATACGTGAACACATAACTCAAAGTTAGTGTTCCAAAGAGTACCCGGAACCTCAGCATCAATGAACAGTGTATTGCTACGTGGCTATAGCCGAGGATCTTGATAGCTAGTTTGCTCGGCCTATCCATTGGCGGCTAGTAAATGTTGAACCTGGGACCCACAGCCTTTAAAGAGGGCTCGTGACCATAAATGCACCATAGTTAAGACTGAACTGGGTATTTGTCTCTGAGGAAGTAACTAAATCGGTCTATCTCGTCACGAGTTGTTGGCTGATGTGACAGAAAGACAGTCTGACCCTGAAATTCTGGTTGTAATGCCGTGTTAAGTCGCCAGAAGCATTAAATGAGAGGCATGGTGTATTAAATGAGGGGTTTGAGGCATTAAATGAAGGGGAAGAGTATTTAAAGCAAGGATGGAAAAGAGGGACACGGCAGTGTGCGTAACGTCAAGTCGCAGGTATGCTTTAATCATTACTCGGACTACTATAAATAGGATATTCTACTGAACCACAGAGGTAAGCTGACTATCGCCAACTTAAGCTTTTACTCACTTGCTCCCTGAAAGTTTCCTTTTTTGAACGACTTGCTGACTTAAGTATCGGAGGGTTTTCCGGCCAGAGACCTCCTCTCCGGCCGTCACCTTTCTTTCTGTCTTTGTTCGGCAGGTCGGTGATTGCATTTCTGGTTGGCGTGGTCAGCAGTTCCGGCGGTAATTTTTACTGCCGAACAATATATATATACAGATAGTAGGTTGAAAATACCTGCAAAAGATAGCAGCACGAGATCAAGGATTGGGGTAGAGGACCGGCGTCGCTCGTGGTCGCCGTTGGTAGGGGGGAGAGAGAGGGAGGGTGAGAGAGGCGCACGACTGGGTAGAACCGTAGAGGGACTCAGGAGTGTAACGATACAGAGAGAGGGGGGTAGGGCTTTTATGCTGGTCTTCGAGTCGAGTCGAGTCGGGTCGGGTCCTTAAATTCCGGGTAGGGCTGTTCGTGCATCCGCCTCTGGTTGCCAACACAATTTGAATTTACGCACAGCTTTTTGCGTACTCTCCAATATTTTCCACCTCTAATATCACCCTCCTCCTCCTCCTCCTCAAACCTTACATCTTTTTTGCTTACAGTAATGTTTCCATTTTCAATGCCTGTACACATTATTCGCATGAAAGCAACACCCAAATAATAATAATAATAATAATAATAATTAATTACTTGTTTCAAATCTTTTTTTTATTTATTTAACATTTTACATAGGTATATATTCAAACAAATGAAACAAGTGTTTTGGAAAAAACATTTCTTGTTATTGTAATAGACCACACTTAAAAAGCAAAAATAAATTAATCTCACACACACGCACATATATATAATTTATAATATTTTGTCTATTTCTAATTACGAGGGTTAATCGATAATTTTTTTGAGGCATTACTTATATTGAAGAACAACCAAGAGAGTAAAAAGAGTTAAGAAAATGAGAATTAAATGACTTGATTTAATTATCGCCATATGTGAATAAAATACTTTCAAATGATGATGAGCTTAATGACATTTCTGGTTAGGATTTGAAACATTTTTATATGCAAAAATTTGAATTAACGTAAATTTATGCGTTGAATTAACGTAAATTTATATGGAATATATATATATATATATATATATATCTTCTTCATTTAATTGGCCTCGTTGCAAGTAAATTAGGAAATTTATCTTAATGGAAATTCAAATATGGTTGATATTGCATAAAAATTAAAGTATAGTGCTGGAATATTGTTACAATTAAAAAAAATGAAGTTTTAAATTGTAATTCGGAATAAAATATAAAAGTACAAAATATAATTGACTCTTTCACATTAAATATAATTTCTCCTCCCCACTCAAAATTTATTTTATATGAATATTATGTACTCTTATAATTATTATTTTTAAGTGTTAAATACAATTTGCTTTCTCTCGTAATAAATTTCTATATATAAACACTCTTCTTTCTTTGAATATGTTAAATGCATTTTCTTTACTCTACTTTTAATAATTATCTTTTTTTTTCTTGGGAGTAAATACTCCTCCGTTATATTACTTCCCGTGTTTGTTAAGTACAACCTACGTATCTTCTTTTATTACACTTTATATATTTTAAATATAATATATTTAGAGTATTGGAGGCTATTATTATGCATACAAAATAGCTTAACTCTTTGTATTAGTTTGTTAATTAGATTAGAGGTGTGCATATACAATGTATGTGGTTATCATTTTATTGGTACAATTTAGTTTGAGATATAAAAATAAAATAATTTGGTGATTAAAAATTTAAATTTTGTAAAATGACTTGATTAGGATAGTTTTTAGAAATTACTTGATTTAAAATTTAAATTTGGTAGGAGGTAGAAGCGTATTTTAGGAAACTAAAAAAATTTGACTAATACCTCTAGTGTTTCATTTATATTTTACTAGAAAGTGAGCCTCACTATGTTTGATTTTTGTTGAAAATTTATATTTTAATTAAAATAAAATTATAAAAGTTAATAAAAGTACTAAAATGGTAAACAATAAGCAATTAACGTTATTTAAATAATAAGTAATTAATGAGTATTTAAATAAAATAAAGAAGTTACAAAATTAGTGGATAGTTATAGACTATTTAAAGAAGATAAAGATACAAATAAGTGAAATTACTTAATTTTATGGTAGTTACCATTGAAATTGTTGATATTTATCGGGGATATCAAAATGCTGGTGCGTGCTTCGCATGCCACGTTCAGAGAAGATACAGGGATACTAATAACGGGATAGGAGACGAGTATGAAAATTTTAAGATGTTTCCGGAACAATTATGGGATGGGGACCAGCATAATAGTTTTTACCTTGTCTCGTACTTGCTAAAACATTTATATTATTAAATTAAATATATTTAATAATGATTCATTATATATAATATTTATAATCAATTTTAATATTTATTTTATATATGTAATATATAATTTATAATTGTTATTATGTGTTTGCGGGTAAATGAAAATGGGGATGGAGGAATCCACTATCTAGCATGAATGAGTATAAGAAAAATTTTCATCCTCAAAACTAGGATAGAGATGGGGACGAAGAAGAGGAATGTATTGTTAAACGAAGATGAGAATGGGGAAAGGAAATATAATACTTGCCCCATACTCGTCCTATTGACATTTGTAATAGTTATAGAGATTAAAGGTATTATAGAAAGAAGATAAAAAGGCTTCCCTAAAATAAAGTTCAATAAAATTTATAATCCCACCATTACATTTAGTGTTTACTTATATATAATATATTAGTAGCAAGTGTACACCTTATACATGTAAAAAATAATTTGTGTTATAAAAAATATAAGAGTAATAAGTACTTATTAAGATTCTAATAGATCATCTTCATAAATTCATTAAATATATGAAATTTATAATAAATTTGTAGTAAATAATTCAAAATAAATTCTATTTTATTTCTTATATTTATAAGATAGGTTAGATTTTTGCTATAAATATTCTAAACCATATCTATTTATAAGTTTTTTTATGAAAATATCTCTCAAACTATTCCTCTTTTTTTATTTATTTCGTCCTTAATATTAAATGCATCTATTATATTTTTTTTGGGTAAGTATGCATCTATTATATTCTCGAACTTTAATAGATGAAGTTAGTGTTCGGAGCAAATAAAATGAAATTAGATAGTGCAAAAATATAATAAGTGTGTTTGATAGTTTGAAAAAGAAAAAAAAAAAAGAGGAAGTTTGAAGGATATTTTCATAAAAAATTATTTCCTTTATAAATATTTTTTCAACTTTAACACTTTATTCATTTTCTATCATATTGAAAGGAATTATTTTACTTGAATATTTTATTAAACTAAAATTGTTTTTAGTAAATAATTTATTATAATGATTTATTTTATTAAAATAAAAATAAAATTTTATGAGTAAAATAAATCATTTTAAACTAAAATTATTTTCTAAAAAATAATAATTACATATTAAAATATTTATTTTATTGAAATTAAATTAATTATAAATAAAATAATAATTTATTTATTAGATTATAAATATGTTTTAATAAATAATAATTACATATTAAAATAATTTGTTTTAGTAAAATTAAAATTAATGATAATTACATATTAAAATAATTTATTTATTAAATTAATATTACTATGTTTTTAATAAATAATAATTGCCTATTAAAATAGCTTATTTTAGTAAAGTTAAAATTAATGATAATTACGCATTAAAATAATTTATTTATTGAATTAATATTACTATTAAAATAATAGTTTGTTAAAATTATTTATTTTTTAAATTAAAAATTTTTAATAAGTAATTACCTCTTAAAATTATTTATTTTATTAAAATACTTTTATTACATTGAATTAATTTTAATAAATAAACTATTAATTTATTATTAAATTATGTTATTTATTAATATACTTTATTAAAATTAATTATTATTAAAAAATAATATATAATATTAAATTAATTAGTTTAAATATGTTTTGTTAAATTTATTTAATTTTATAAAAAATAATAAAATTATTTAGCGTAAACAAAATTATACTACCAAGGACGTTTCAATTTTATTTCGGAGAAAAAAATAAAAATTAAAAACAAAAATCGTTGAAAATAAATAAATAAATAAATAATCAAAAATGTTACAAATGAATCTTAAATTTAACAAAAGTTTGTCATGAAAGTATTCCTCAAACTATCTAATTTTTTCTATTTTGTTCTCAAACTATTAAACGTATCTATTACATTCTCAAATTATCTAATTCCGTTTTACAACATTGACTCATAGTTTGAGAATAAAATAAAAAAACTTTCTATTTATTAAACTATTTTTTTTTATTATTTTCAAAATATGTTGATGAAAACTTTTAAAAAATTCCAATGCTCTTCCCTGAAAAAAAATTGAGTATTTCTTTTTCTTTTTCTTTTCTTTTTCTCTCAAAATATATCTCTTCAAAATTTTTCTAAATTTATCTTTATTAAGATATCTTTTTTCTGTCTCAAAATATGATATCACAAAGTTAAAAAAAAAAAAAATTGACTACTTTTTTAACTTTTTCAAAATATATCTCTTCAAAATATTAGAAAACTTATAATTATTAAGATATATATATTTGGATGAACCCTCCATGGCTATCCTTCCATTTCTGCTGACCTGGAGGCAAAAAATAATACAGAGTGCACCGGCCGAAGCCAACGCTTATTGATAAAGTAAATTATGAACTGATGATGAGATAACCACTTTTGAATTTCCCGTTTCACAGATCAAAGTGCCACCAAGTCCAAGAGGCACCGTACGTACGCAAGTCACAAATTAATGAGAAAATCTCGCGAGATTTCCAACATCCGAGCAAAACAACGCTCTAGATGTTGCTGACTTATTAAAATCTTCAGACATCAAAGCTCCTAGCTACTGCAAAGTAAATGGTGGGCCGGTGGCATAGACATTATTATCTGTGGATGAACTAAAAGTACATGCAGCTATTTTGGGGCCGGGTGATGGAAAATCTTATTTTCAATTTCATGTCTGAAAAGAAAAATGCTTATAATTATTATTATAGAAGATGAAACCGCGGCCGTAACATGAGAAGAGAAGAGAAGAGAAGCGGGAGGGGGGTTTTCAGTGGGTTGCAGTGGGAGAATTTACTGTAAGGACTGCAGTGGGTCAATCAACGACTAGATATAATTATATCAAATTTAATGGTCTTAATTCAATGTAATAAAATTAAATTCAAAATAAAAATAAAAATTAAACAAAATTTGATTGAAAGATCATTAATAAAGAATATAAAAAGACACAGTATATTAAAATACAATTACATCTAGACCATTAATTAATTCCTGGAGTGAATTCTTCCACTGCAGCCCCTTGGAACCCAAAGGAGGAGGGGGGCGATGGGGAAATCAGGTAGAGGCTGCTTCAAGGCCGGGATTACAAGTTTCAACACAAGCAAGTTGTGTAGAATAATAAAAGATTGCCTCAGGAAGACCAATTGTCACACAACAATAGCACATACTGCCGCTAGCACATTGAGCAGTTATGCATACGGTTTTACGTCTTATTTTTCCATCCTTCTCCATGCCTCCCTCGGCTTTGCTTACCGCTGTAACGTTTCCATCTTCAATGCCTGTACTATGTAAATCTTGGTTTGTTTCAAATCTCTTTCTCTCTCTCTCTCTCTCTCTCTCTCTCTCTCTCTCTCTCTCTTTTTTTAATTCTTTTTACACACACCTATATTCAAACAAATGAAACAAAAGTTTCTGAAGAAAAAAGATTGGAGTTTCTAAAGTCGAAATAAAATTTTAAGAGTTAAAAGTTGTATTTTTAATATTTGGATTTTTATAAAAATTCATCCAATGATAAAGGTTAAAATATTTTTATCTATTGGAATAACTTTTATAATAATCTAAATATTAAAAATACAACTTCAACTTTTGAAGTGATTCAAAAGTGTGTGTGTATATATATATATATATATATATATATATATAATTCATAATATTTTGTTCATTTCTAATTAAGAGGGCTAATCGGAAATTTTTTGGACATTACTTACCTTGAAGAACAACGAAAAGGATAGCGATAGTCCAGAATACGAGAACTAAATATCTCGATTTAATTATCGCCATATGTGGATAATTGACTTCTTCAGATGATTTTTTTTTGGTGACCCGAAATCCCACTGATTTATTGCACCCTTCAATGAATCGCGTAGTCGATGAGTAAACTGGGGGTTCGCACAATACCCCACAAGCCACGCGAACCGATTAAGTCCAAGACTCACACCGTGTGTGGGTACCTCTAAGGCTTGTTAGGCCTTGGAGTCGAACACCTGACCTCCCTTAGGGAAGCTAAGAGCTTTGGCCAACTGCCCTAAAACAATTGAGATTTGAAGATTTTTTTATGCAAAACTTTGAACCTAAATTTATGTGTTGTTACGGTCCATAAGGTTAATATTATTTACTAATTTTTATTTATATGGTATATATATATTTTTCAATTAATTAGCCTCATTACTATTAAATGAGAAAATTTATCTTAATGAAAATTCATATATGGTTGAATATTCTTCTCTTTTAATTTTTATTTTTAAATGCTAAATATAATTTGCTTACTCTCAAAATGAATTTCTATATAAACACTCTTATTTCTTTGACTACGTTAAATGCATTTTCCGTACTCTACTTTTAATACTTTTTTTTTGGGTATTAAATATTCCTCCCTTTTATTAGTTTCCATGTAAGTGCAACTTATATTATGAACAAATCTATACACAGCCATATACAGCCATTGACATTAAGAAGCAATGAAAGAATGGCCAAAATTACAAAAGAGAATTAATTGCTTGATAGCTATTTTTCGGACATATCTGCTACAAATCATAGTTGTTAAAAAATTTTCACGTCAGCAAATTTTCAACACAAATAGTTTTACATGTGTAAGAAATTTAAATTCTACATTAGCATTTAACCAAATAAATTACATGCATAAAAAATTAACCTACATAAAATATTTAAATTAAGCTTCCATCAAATACTTTTCATGAATAAAAAATTAACTTATATAATTTGTTCACGAGTATTTATTTAATCAAACACATTACATTTTTTCTAAATTATATGTAACAATTTGATTAAAAAAAAAATTGAGAGAAAAAGAGGGGGAACAACGAAGAGGGAAAAAACAAAGAAGAGATAAACTAACGGAGAAGGAAAAACGAAGGGGGGGAAAAACGACTGCAGAAAAAAATTGCAATCTTTATAATTAGATTAAAAATTTATCAAACAATGTTTTTCTTTTATGCTCGAGCAAGAGCAAGATGATCATGTACACTCTTTTCTCTTCTATGGAGAAATCCACTTCTTCATTTCATATTTCAAGCTGCGGCTAGTTTTTTTTTTTTTTTAATTAATTTGATGATATATAGATGACTTACCCTTTGAGAATTACATATGCATAAAGGATAAAAAGGAATAATGTTATATTATTAATGGCTGATGTCACCATATTTTGTTCACACAAGGATTCATGTGTCCCAATTTTTAGGGAATAAGGGTAATCCCGGTAAGGTTTAAATGGTTGGGGAAGTTTTCTGTAATTTCTTTAATGTTTAGGGGAGGTAAATATAAATTGTATAATTTACCTTTTCATTTATTATTATTAGATTGTAATGAAAATTTCTTATCACTGAATAAATTAAAAAAAAAACACATGTCAATTAAAATTTATTAATTTTTTAATCATTTGAATTTATTAATTTTTTTGTTTCGGTTCACCACGTTTGTCCTATATTGCACGTACAAGGTAATATAACACCACTTTACCTACAAGAACTCCTGTTTTACAAGCGATGGCCAAATAGGTGAGGAATAATTTTTTCCTTGCTAAAGATCTGGTTTCTTGTATTGTAGTGTGCCTAGAAATTGCCATTGAAATTAATTGTCTTCAAAGTACAACCGAAAACAAAAACCAGTTTGGCACAGCAAAATCACTGTTTTAACCCTGCACCCGAAATTAATGCCGGCCAACCTTGCCCCAAAAAATAACCACCTTAAAAGGAGCCACAACTAAAACTCATCAACCCCACCTGCACTACCAATAGTCACCACAAGAACACTTGCCCCTGCTAAAATGGTGAAACCTATAAGGATCCCTAAGTGTGATATCCCGCTGGATAAATTTACTGACAAGCTTGAAGACAGAATGGCAATCACCGCAAACTCGAAGATTCTTGAAAATTCTAAGCCTTGAACCTTCCAGAGTGTTGATCAATCCATAAGCTAACGCAAGTCTCTCGCTGTGGTTCCAAAGATTGTGTTCCTTCTGCTCTTCATCGGTGTCATGCAACGAGAATGTTGTGTCTGGCACGTAGCCTGCTTCTGTAATCATCTTCCTAAGCTCACCCAATTTCACACGTATCTGCTCAGCCTGCGGGTGAGACTGGTCTCCAATGCCAAACGAACAAACAGCATTTTTCAGCTTGATCCAACTACAAGCTGGCTGTTTCTTTACTTGGCACGATTGCATTTTCTCCCTGACATTCTCCACATGGTCCCATTTCCCAGAATTAGCACAGACGTTTGAATAAAGAACATAAGCTGAATCATCTGATGGGTTGGATTGAAGAAGATGTTCAGTGGCTTTCCTTCCCAGTTCAAAATTTCCATGGATCCTGCATGCTGCCAACAAACTTCGCCATATAAAGTCATTTGGTGGCACTGGCATTTCTTCAATGAATTTTTCAGCCTCGGAAAGCCTTCCCGAACGTCCAAGAAGATCAATGATGCAAACACAATGCTCTATTCCAACTGGCACACCAAAATCTTGAGTCATCGAAGTGAAATATGCCAGACCCTCGTCCACTAGACCGCCATGACTACAAGCAGAGAGAAGAGAGACAAAGGTGACATGGTCAGGCTTCAATCCCAGTTTTAGCATGTTATGAAAAGTTTCACTAGCTTTATCAAAAGAACCTTGTCTTGCAAAAGCTGATATTATTATGTTCCAAGATAGTCGTAATCTCATGTTTGGTTCGGGAAGCATTTTCAGTACGTTATCCATTTCTCCACACTTCCCATACATATCCATTGTAGCATTTGTAACATAAGGGTACGAGTCAAATCCAAGTTTAGTCGCCAGACCATGTAGTTGTTGCCCTTCATCCAAAATAGCCAAGTTTGCAGAAGCTGCAAACGCTGCAGAAAAGCTGAATTGATCTAAATCTACTCCAGTTCTTCGCATCTCGACAAAGAGTTTCAAAGCCATTTCCTCATCACCATGATGAGCATTTGCAGTAACCATGGCATTCCATGTCACAGGGTCCTTGTTGAGCAATCTGCTAAATATATAGTTACTTGAATCAAGATCACCACACCTAGCATACATTGTTATTAGGGTATTCTTCACAAAATCGTCTGATTCAAACCCAGTCAGAATTATATGTGCATGTATAGGCATTCCATATATCCGTAAAGCATTGGGAGCCGAGAAAGCACCAAGAACATTAACAATTGTGATGTAGTCTGCAGGCATACCCGCTACTCTCATCAACTTAAAAAACTTCACTGCCTCACCTGGTTCTTCATTTTCAGCATAGCCACCAATAAGCGCATTCCAAGTAACCAAGCCTTGTTTGGACATATTTTGAAATACCTTTCTAGCTTCACACATCATGCTGCACTTCCCATACATGGTTACTAGTGCATTTCCAAGGACTGGATTGTCACGGAGGCCAGCCATGATCAAAAGCGCATGAACAATCTTTCCTTCAACAAGGAATTCAGGGTTTGAGCATGCAGCCAATGCACTAATAAACGTCACATAGTTCGTTGGCTTTCCCATTGTAAGCAATTCAGCCAACACTTTCAAGGCATCCAGGGCCTTCCCATCTAGTACATAGGCAGCCATTATGGAATTCCAAGATAATAAGTCCCTCTCTGGCATTTCTAGGAACAACTGTTCTGCATCTTTAGATCTTCCAGCCTCCGAGTACATAGTAAGAAGAGTATTACATACACAAACATTTGAATCTAATCCCAATTTAACTACCAGTCCGTGAATCCCACCGCCCCACTTCAAGTTATCCATAGTACCACAGACTGACAACACAGTGGAAAGTGTGACTGAATTTATTTCATTATGAACACAGCGCATCAAATGAAAACATCCAAGTGATTCCTCACAGGATGCGTTATGCACATATGCTGAAAGCAACGAATTCCATGAAATCGTGTCACGCTCAATCATGTGATCAAAGACATAGCAGGCATCTTGCATGCTACAAAAACTGCTAAACATTGAAATGAGAGAGTTTGCAACAGAAACATTAGTATCGCACCCAGACTTGATAACATGTGCAAGCACTTGATGACCCAATAATTCACAATCAAGCAATCCACATGAACTAACTATAGTTGAAAAAGTGTTTGGGTTACAAGCAACCCCTGTGTGCCTCATTTGTTGATACATATTTATAACCTCTTCGACATCTCCAGTGTCCAAATATGAAACCATCAATGAAGTCCAAGAAACTACATTTCTTTCCGGCATCTCCTCAAAAAGCCTCTTAGCACTTGAAGCGAATCCGTAAAACCCATAAAAAGTAAGCAATGCAGTGCCCACAAACACATTGCATAACAAGCCGATTTTAAGTACAAATCCATGAATTTGAAACCCTTCATAAACCATATTAGTCGACCTAGTACATGCAGTCATCAAACTGGCAATCACATACCCATTTGGCTCAATTTCTCGATTGCACAATTCATGAAACAGACTAACTGCATCTGGGTATGAGCCGACCCGAACATACCCCGACACCATGGTGTTCCACGAAGCTTCATTTCTCTCAGGCATTGTATCAAACAAGTACCGGGCAGCCTTAATTTTCCCAAACTTAGAGTACATATTGATCAGTGTATTCATATGAAATGTGGCTAAATGGGTCGAACCCTTTAACCAAAATGCATGCAGTGATCTTCCGACAATCTCATTGGTTATTTCTGAGAAACCTTTCTCGAGAAAAGCCGAGATTTCTGGGTTCGGGTGGCGGGAAAGGCCACGAATTCCACGGCCTGCGCCTTCTTCTGCGCATGGAATTGAGATGAGCTGGGATTCCAAGTGGTTTGGAAGGGAAAATATGGATGGAGAAGCGGTGGAGAATTCAAAACGCGATCCAAACTTGAGAGACGATAGTTTTTTCTTTAGGTGTCTAGCCAGCTCTGGTTGTTTTTCTGGCTATTATTCTTCTTTATTGATTGCTAGGTTTGAAGTTAGGCGTCGATGCGTGCATTTTTTCTTTCTTATATAAACTTCGGAATAATTTTTGATTTCACATTTTTTACATTTAGAGGATGTTTGGTCGGTAAAAGTTTAGTTAAAAAGTATAATAAAAATATAAAAATTTAATGTAAAAGTGATATGTAATAAAATTTAATTAAAAAAAAGTACAAAAAGTGAATAAAAATTAGTGAGTTTTGATTAATTTTGACTAACTAAACACCCCTTAACTCTTTGTGTGCCTACGTGCCTAGTAATTTTTAACATATAGATATTATATATGTAAGGATCAACATGGATGCGTATAAATAAAAAAATGGAAGGCTCGAACAGGATTGTCTAAATGTATTTAAATATTTTTAATTTTAAAAACATGTGAATAAATCTGAACTATTGAATTTTAATCTAACGATTCTCGATCTAATGTCCAAGACTGACATCGTGCAATGTCCACACCCCCCATCCATAAATAAATACTTAAAAATATGGGTATGCATATATTGTGAGTGATTTTTTTTTTCTTTTAAGTAAATAAATATATATTTAATTTTATATAAATTACCAAATAAATTTAAAATAAAAATTTATTAAAACAATTGTAAAATATTAGATGATTAATTTTGAATAGCATTTAAGTAAATAATTTATAATTAAGTGATATTTATGCTCCATTTGAAGTTCCAAATTTTTTTAAAAAATTTCAAAAATCCAATCAAATTTCATCATGTATCATTTTTATATCATTTCAACATAACTCTTAAACTTTTTTTTGGAATTCCAAGCACCCCAGAAAAAATTAAAAAAAAAATGTAAAGATAGCAAATAATTAAAAAGGACATCCCAGAATATTAGAATATAAAAAATTAAATTTAATTAATTACATGACATTTATCTTTTGATTTCCATGAAAAATATTATTAATTGTGAAAAGTTAAAAGGATATTAAAAAAAAAAAAAAACAAAACAAAACAAAAAAAAAATTTGATCAAATGCCCCTACTCTTTTCTTATTATATTAGTGCAGATGTATACATAATTTCGACCTTCAATTTTCAATTATACAACATTACAACAGATCATTCCTCCAACTACCTTTGAAAAGATCATTCCCAACAACCTCAGTTTGCTACAGAACTTTTGCTTTGTTTTTGCACTTTTTTTTTTCCAAGAAAAATGATTTTCCATATTTTCAATATTATGGAATTCCATTCTCTGTTGGTAACCTTCGTCATAAGCTTGCGAAACCAAAAACACCTCATAAAACCAAGTAGATGTGATCATTATTTATACGGAGGAAACATCTGATTCCTTTTACAAATAGACTGCAGATCATCAAATACAAAAGCTTATGAAAATTAAGAAAGCAAGGCAAATTACACATATGGAAATTCTACTACTGTCTCAGCTTCCATTTATGGGCTGTTCGGGGCCCTGTTGTAATGCCCTCATAGTACCGGGATTCAAGATTTTGGGCGTTCCACTCATCAACGAATTGTGAAAAAAGGTCCCTTGCAGACTCGGATGATAGATCTGAAAAGAAAATGTCTCTCTCTTCTTTCAACCAGGTTGCGAATTCATTGTTCTTGGAGAAGTAATCATCAGGAGACAGCTCCTGGAACTTTAGTTTCTGAGATAACAAAAAGTTAAGAAAGCTAGAGTCAACGAAGTAACAAAGCATATCCAACAAGTTTGTTTGTATATTTATAGGAAAAATATACCATCACCAACACTAACGTCAGGTCCAAAAAATGAAATGTAAATGTTAAATGCCTTAATTTCATCAACACCACGCCTTTTTTTTTTGGTTTGGGGGGGGTGAAGTTTGCTTCATGAATGAAATAGGATAGAAGTATACTCCATTGCATTTGGTATTCCATCTTAATAATGACTGTCCTTCCTCTGCATTTAAATACAAGAACTCAATACTGATAGAAACGGCTAGTTTCATTTTGTTTACCGTGGGGCATCAGTTGGGATCCTATTTCCATTAAATTTATTTCTTTCAACAATTTCAAACACATGAGAACCTTTGTAGCCTTGGCATGCATGTGCTCCCCCAAAGACATTCTTTATCACCAGCAGAAACACCACCATCAATCATCATTAATCCCTTTTCTTAGTTTGAGCAACAAATTCCTTCGATTTACAAAAGCAAGAAAGGTATATCAAATTGACAAGCAAATAGGGTCTGTTCTATTTTTCTATGCTCAGAATCTCAAAGATGACAAATAGTGATAATTTCTATGACATTTTACATGGTCTACCTCTAACCTCATGGGTTCTAGAACAATTTTATTTAGGGGTGGCAATATTAGATACAACATGAAAACACAACCCAAATGCTGTTGACACAAACATGAAATTATCAAGAGAAAACATGAACATGACATGAATATCACAATTTGATTTTTGAAATTACTTAATTATTTAAACTGTTCATTATATTTCAAGACATTCATGTGTAAACATGAATAGACTCAAATTATGAATCCAAACACGGCAAGAATGCTGCCAATTTTATGCTTATCATTTACTATCATAAACATACAACATATTAACTTAAGCATATGGCATGAAGATAAAAAGCGGCAAGCCTACAATTGATTTTATGCATATGGCAGACCTGAAAAATAAACTACATGAAACAAGAATGAAGACAAAGGTAGTAAGGTTCATTGAGAGAATAAAATTCAATGGTATCCTTTAAATACTCAAACAACCGAAATCACTCAAATTACTGGAAGGATTTTTGGTAACTCCACTCCTTAATACTATATATCTATAAAGTCCAGCTCCAAATGTAACTACAGCTCACTGATTGATCCAACTAAAGCCTAAAACACAAGCCAGCAAAGCAAACTTTGATCCAACTCTATAACATAGAACATCAAAACCTTCAACATTATTCAAATAAACGCAACTAAACAAGAAAACTCACCAGCAGACCATTATGTTTGTCACGTTTACTCTTTTGCTTCTCCTTCGACTTCTTGTCTGATGCAAAAAAGATTGGTAAATAGTCTCAAATTCCAATCAAGCCTCATTTTCAGTAACATTAGCAGAAAGATATTTGAATTTGGAGCTAGGAAGGAATCTCATACTAGAATTGAAACTAACAAAACGAACTACGGATTCTTGTTACCCAATGGGGAAAATAAACAGGGAAACAATCTCCAGTTCCTTAATTATGGAAGCAATTGCCAAAATAGGATTTAACAAATCATCGAAATATATGTCCATGAGCGCATAATAGAAGACTGCAAAAATGAAGCATTTTAAGCCTATCAGAAATGATAAACTTTCTGACGAGGCTATCCACATGAATATAATTTGAAAGACTTTACCATTTTCAGTTAGGTTCTTCCATGTGGGTTTCATGCAAGTGTTAATATTGGCTCCGTTTGAATTGGAGAGAAGGAAAAATCGAAAAGAGCTTATCAAAACACATCAAATTGGTCATAGTGATTACTTTGACATTTGTGTTGAAGTCAACATTGACTACTCATTTGATATTTCTTTCTATAGACCATTCCTTCCAAGTGCATAATCTATCCATTGTCTGGAAAATTCTCTCTTGGATGATCGACTAGTATAATGTTGGAAGAAAATATAATAGTTATTGAAGCTTTGTGGATGCCTCATCGCTGATATAAAAGGCTGGTTTGATCACCGACTTGGCATTGCTATAAGTAGGAGACTTGATCCCCATTGTAAGGTGCTCTGGCAAGTGTGAGACTGAGTGCTCCACATGATGTGAATGTGAGGTCAAAGTGTGCAGTGTGTAAACATTAGTGAGTGCTCCTGATTGAAGCTCCAACTGAGCACTCATTTGTGTGTGATGTATTTTGTGTGCGAACGCAGTTTAGTGAGGTGTCCCACCAGTAAAATTACTTTGGGTTTGTAGATGTCTTGTATATGAGAGTTGTGTAGTAATTAATAAAAGTCCAGATTCATGAAACTGCTCCGCTCCCGATATTTTTCTCAACAATTTGTTGTAACTCCTAACAAAATGACCAAAACTTCACAAACAGATAGAAATAAAAACCCTAATACCAAATAATTCAATTGATTTCTGAGAGCAACAATAACCAATTCAGGTTGTAAAATGCCCTAAAAAACCAAAAGAATACATAAACCAAAATAGTTAACAAAACCAAACATTGTCCCCTGAAAATTAATAAACATTATTAAACAAGGAATCTAGAGAATACAAGAAAAAGAAAAAGGAGGCATAAAAAGTATATACCTTTGTCAGTATGGCGTTTGGAGGATTTATGAGATCTATTCTTCTTCTTGGATTTGTCTTTCTTTTCACTCCTACTGCTCTTCGCTTCCTCTTCTTCTAGAGTTCTACGCCTTTTCCTTTTTCTGTCATCTATCAAATTACAATATTACAGAGGAGAATACGCAACATATATCTACAAATCCATCTGTAAGCCTATAGAGACCTTAGACACAGAGAGAGAGAGAGAGAGAGAGGGAGATATTCAAAGACCTTCCGAGTCAGAAAGCGAACTCCTTCTCTTCTTCTTCTTCTTCTTCTCTTCTTTGGACTTCCTGTCGCTGCCCATCGTTCCTCCGGCCTCGTTCCACCGTCTCCCCTTCTTCTCTTCCGCGAACAGAAGACGACCGCCGTGAAGGGAAAGCCTCGTAATCTGTGGCTTGTGATAATGGGTTATGACTACTGGGCTTCTTTTGCGAGATTTACTTTAGGCCAAACATTGGGCTTAATTACATTATAAACTCATAAATGAGCCCATGAGACATCAAAGATTCAAAATTGCTCTTAAAAAATACTACGTACTGAGCCTTTAGAATTATAAAAAGTGATAAAATTTGATAATAGTGGTGAGTTCTTAATTCATGTAATAAAATAAAAAATAAATAATATTTAGACATTTTTAATATTTTTCAACAATTTTTTGAATTTCAAACGAAGCTATAATTCTTGTGCATTGAGCCTTGTGCTTTTTTACATTGAAAGTGAGAGCGCAAGCATGATAGAGAAAAATTAATATTTATTAATTTATTAAAATTTTATATTTTTATAAATATAAAATTTAAAAATTAAAACAATTATTTCGAATTATATTAGTTAGATTTAAATAAATAATGAGTATTTTAGTGAAAACTTAATGGGTATGTAAAATATTAATAAAATACAAAACTATAATTACTTAAATAACTTATAATTTTTCAAAAAATAAGTTATATATGTTAATATTGATGTTTGCATATTTATTGCTGCATATTAAAGATATACAATAAAATTCTATATCATAAGTAATTGTAAGAGTGAAATATTTTTTGTTCATTGCAACTAAATCTTGATGGCTTTGTAAAGGGGAAAAAAATGGATGGGATATTATTATAGTAAAAAAATGAGAGTTATTCGAATATTAGAGTTACAAATTGTTATTTGGGAAGCATTATTTATATACACAATAAGCTATAATACATTGCTTTTACTAAATATTGGGGGCAATCATATGAGATAATATTTTAATACATCAATTACACTTTGTTCGGATTAAATATTCATCAAAGAAAAAGAAAAAAGCCATAGAGATTCAGAATCCCTTCTTTTGCTTGTGTTAAAATAGAAAATAGAAGGGAAAATATATGAAATTTTAAAAAATTAAAATTTAATATATTAGTGAATGCTTTTTATTTTATTATATATATATATATATTTATTTAGATAAATATATATTTTTCTCTTTCTTATCATTTTTTCTCATCAAATCTTCACTTCAAATACATGTTGATATACTTGATTGAAAGGCATTTGGAGTATCTATTGGGAATTTTTTCAAACGCTCCATTAGGAATTTGCTACCATGTGTGGCTTATGGGGCCTACATAACATCGGTGCTTGATTACTTATTCCGCTAATGTAGTTATAGACATATTATGAAATTCTCCTGTTCACCTGTCGTTCAGTAGCACGACTTTGCACTACCGTTGCACTACCGTTGATAGCTGTGGAGAAACCCTACACTAGTGAACCAAGTTTTAAGGAAATAAAGTTGATAGTTATAGGTTTGGGTACAGTAGTAAACTCTTGATCTTACAAGTTGTAACTAAGCGAGGTTGCAAGTTTGAATCTCCAAAACCCTTTATAGATATTATTATTATTATTATTATGAAGTGTGCATTTCTTTTTTTATATACGGCAAAAAAAATTACAATTAAGCCAATACAAATGCTTTAAAATAATAATAATAATACAATGGTGCATTCAAATATCATGTAGTTTAAAATATTTGAAAAGAAAATATAAGTTATTTAATTGTAAGCTTAAAAGTCATGGTAATTATAACTATATTTATGCGTCATATAACTATGATTAAAATTAAAAAAAATATTATTAGGATGGTTATTGTAAAATGACTTTTATTAAGATTCAAACACATATAATGTAATATTTCAAAAAATTATTCAATGGGATTGTCATTATAAGTTGATTTTCACTAAAATTTTAGTAAGTGTAAAGTAATATTACTTTTATCTAAATATTTAATAATAGAGGCGGTCTGATAATTATTTAGAATAATTCCTTCTAAAATTATAATTCAACAAAAGAGGCAAACCCCACTAGAGATAAGGCCAACACTTATTATCGAGGTCATCTTGTGCTAATTTTAGTAACTCTACTAACTTAATTATTTGTAAAATGGTAAAAATTTGGCTTTATCCTTTCAAGATTATTTTTCCATTTAAAAAGAGATCTAGCGTGAACATGTGTTTTAAATTCTCTTATGTGATTACAATATTACTCTTTTATTTATTCTTTAATGCTCATCATTAATTTTTTGAGTGCAAATATTTTTTTGTAATATCTATCTATCAATATATATATATATATATATATATATGTGTGTGTGTGTGTATTAGTTTTTAGGAGCATAACTACGGAGGTGAATAATAAGAAGAAATGTGAAAATCTAAAAACAAGACTAAAAGAGGTGGCCAAAATTGAAAAGGGCAAGGCTCCAATTTGATAGTTGGTAACCACTGCCACACTTAACAAAATATTTAATTTTTAATATCCAAGATTTGTCATCAAGGATGGGGGTGGATATCTCAGCCGACCCATCCGAATCCGATCTATTATTCGATTTGAATAGATGTAAAATTTGAAATTTTTTTTGAAGATTTGATCGGATTTGGATTTGATTTTTAAAAAAAAATTAGATATTGGATCGGATATGGGGATGACATTGCCTTCGCGCCAATCTGCTCCGAATCCGATATCTAATGCGAATCTACCACAATCTATCCTGATATATCCCAATCTATCCCGAAAAATATCTAATAACCCAAAATCATTTGAAACAATGATAACAACATTATCACTATACCATGGCAAACAATATTTATATTCATAATACTCTAAACTTATTGAATTTTATTATTATTATCATTAAAATGAATATTGATAAATAAATTTTAAACAAAAATTGTTATCGATTTATATTAATTAGGGTGTGTTTGGGAAAGAAATTATAAACATTCATAATACTCTAAACGTATTGAACTTTACTATTATTATCATTAAAATGAATATTGATAAATAAATTTCAAACAAAAATTGTCATCGTTTTATATTAATTAGAGTGTGTTTGTGAAAGAAATTATAAATTTAATTTTTTTCTTACTTTTGTGCAAATTAAAGTTTTAAAAGTTCAATTTATTTATTTTATACGCAAAATCAAGAAAACTTAAAGAGGTAAATTTAAAATTTTATAAGATATATCATTTGGGACTCTACAAAATTATATAAATCCCTTTAAAATTTAAATTTTTACTTACTGCACAAATTATAAAACTATAATTTTTATGAATTTATATTAATTTATTCAATTTCAAACCCCATTATGACTTGTGAACTCAATTATTTTTAGAAAAATATCTAGATATAAATTTTAAAAAATAATTAAAATATTTTATTTACTATTTTATTTTATTTTTCTTATTTTTAGTACAAAAAATTTTACTGTTTCATTAAGTAACTTCTTTCTTGAACTTTGAATAGTTTATTATTTTTCCCATATTTTTAACATTTTCAACTAAAATATATTTTTTTAAACTTTTCAATATTGATATTCAAAAGAGTTTTCTAGAAAATAGATTTTTCAAATAGTTTAACTAAAATGTTTCATAAAACATTTAATATTTTTTTATAATGGAAATTATTTTTGTAAAAATATATAGAGAAGGCAACTTATTAATTTTTTTCTTAGATAGTTTGATAAGTGCAGATAATTACATTTTAAATTTTTTACAAAAAAAAAAAAAAAAAAAAACTTATGCAGATGAGTTATTTTATTATGATAAAAATTTATAATTCTATGTTATTCTAAAAAATTATTTGTTATTATAAAAAAATTAAAAATTTTTTGTAATTTTATTTTTTTCTATACGTGAATGGTGAGAAAAAAAATCAGTTATTCTATTTTGAAATTAGTTTAATGTAAAAAGTTAATAGGGACAATAAAGAATTAGAAATTTAAATTTACAACTTTTATTTTTATGTTTGTAGGTTTTATATACGAAAAAATTTTAAAAAGCTAAAATAAAAATTATTTTTATTTATATTTTTAGCAATCATAAGAAAATAAATTTAAATTTATTTGATTAAGATATAAAATAAATTAAAATTTATTTACAAACTTTTGTCATGTTTCTTAATATTTTGATATTTATTTATTTTTTTACAAATCTTTTAAAATTTACCAGCTCATGTTTTTTTTTTTATATATTTTAATCATTATAGTATTTTTAAATATATTACTAGATTATTGAAATATATTACATTATTTACAAAATATGTTATTATGTATTACTTTGATTTTGGAGATGAATTATTTGGTAGTAATAGGTTATATATAACTTAAGGGCAGATTCAAAAGTGAACAAATAGTTTGAAATTTTAGATATCTGTAGATATATCTGTTCTCTGTTTGGAGCGGGAATGAAGGTTCAAAAAAAGATCTGTTTAGAATTCGGAGCAAATTTGAAATTAGACAAAGAATTTAAAATTTGAATTTGGATAATGTCATATCCGCATCTTATTTACCCCATTCCCATCTCTAATCAAGGAAAGAAAAGGGGGTGAGATCTGCAGTATATATATATTATTTTAATATTATTAAATGTTATTTTAATCGCAGACGCTAGCGCAAGTACTCCGCGAGCTCCAACAAGGATTTCCTGGAAGCCTAAAACAACACCAACATGGCACGCCATAGCAATCTCTTTTCAAGCATGCGGCAATGTCTATGCTCCCACCTCCCTCTTCCCTGCTACCACTGTCATTTCCTGCGGGGGAAAATACGAGAAATTTAGTTTAAAATAATTATTTAAAAAAGAGATAAAACGATAATTCTGGTATAACTTGATTCGGAAGAGTCAGACCTTAACGCTCTTCCATCTGAGCGCACGTGCATAAAGGCATCACATATTTAATTTATTAATTATTATTTTTTAATTATATTTAAAATTCTATCTAACTTTTGAACTATTTATTTTAATTCGTCATTATTGTCTCATATTTAATAACTTAATTATTATTTTTAATTTAAAAAAAACCTTAGAAGTATATTTAATGTATTAATTATTATTTTTTAATTTTATTTAAAATTTTATCCAATACTAATAAAAAACTTTTGAACTTCCTACCTACTCTAACTCATTTATACAAGTTAAAATTATTTTACATTTAATACATTAATTATTATTTCTTTAATTTTATATAAAATTTTATATATGCAAACACAAATAAAAAAAAAAAAAAACTTTTGAACTTTCTACTAACTCTATTTATAGATGTCATAATTATTTTGTATTTAATGCAATAATTATTCTTTCCTAATTTTATCTAAAATTTTATGACACCATATATGATAAGCTTCATGAGCGGTTCAAGGGTTGCAGTGTGAGAATGAAAGATTAAGATGTAAGCAATATTTACTGATTTTGTCAAATAACACTTATGACAGTATTTATTAATCCAATCAAACTTGATTAAATCCTAATCCTTCATTCTTCCTTCATTCCTACGCTACGGCAGTGATTTTGCTCTGCAACCTGGAATCCCTCGTGATACCCTTAAATTAATTACTGGACACAGCCTGCAACAAGTCGCTTTGGTTGGAATTTTTTTTTTTTTTTGGTTTTTCCTAATAATATATTTATTATTATATACTTCACCGTGAAGGTTTAGAAAGCATCAATAATTTAAAACAAGAATTGTTATTTTGCCTGTATTGTTTGTGAGTTCTGTTATCTCATGATCCTCAATGTGTTCATCCCTGCCTTTGATGACACCAGTGTCCAAGCTACCTGTGGGAAGATGGTATGAGAAAAGTACAACAAAATGCCAATAGATGAAAGTGAACTTTGGTTTATAATCATTGAAATATGAATACCCTCACACTCATGGGCAGCAGAAAGGATCAGGAAGAGCAAGCAGAAGAAACTGATGAAATGCCTCATGTATGTGGTTGCCATGGATAAGACTCAATGAATTTTTGGTTGGGACACAAAAGGCTTTTATAGCCCAAAAAACATTATTAATTTGGTAAATCTTTTTTCTATTTTATTATTATTATTATTTTTTTTTGGGGGCCTCAATTCGGAATGCATTCATTTTATTCTTATTATCTTTTTAATTCAATTGTAAAATTGGAAAGTAATTATTTAATACTATCCTTAACTGCAAGAAGAATAATTCCTTTGAAAATTAATTGTTTCCTATCAATAGCAATTAATTTTGGAAAATAAATTATACCTACCGGTTAGGAAAGAAATTGTTTGAGAAATGTTTATAATTAATGGATGAGAGTGAGGGATTCTATTTGCACTTTACAAATGGCGTATTACACTCAATTATACCTTTTTCATTAATTGAAATGATAATCAATTTTATTTTTTCATTAATTGAAATTATAAAATTACTCTTTTTATTAACTATTTTTATATATAATTTGAAATCACATAATTGCATTTGTCAAGAGAATGAAAAAAGAAATATTTTTAAAGATTAAAATAAAATTTATTTATATTTATAATTTTAACAAGTATATTAAAATAATTTCTATTTTATTTTATTTTCTAACTTAATCAAACAATAAAATTAATTTCTTTCATTTATTTTTCTTTACAAAATTTCTTTCATTCAAACTTTTGTCATCATTCTCAAATCATTTAATGGGAGTTTATTTGAATTAAAAAAAATATCAAAACAAGTAATCAATCTATCAAAAAAGATTAACTTTTTTACCAAAAAAATTCAAACAAACCACAAGAATCATTCTTCAGCAAATCTAATTTTATTTTTTTATAATAGCAAATACTTTAAAAAAACTAGAATTAAAAATGCTTATCACATTCGTTTTAGGAGGTCGGTCACTATTTATGGACTTATAAAGATTTGAGTCATACCTAAAAATTTTATTTGTGAATAAGTCACACTTACAATAAAAAGACCAAAAAAGATATCATGTATTTTTCACTACATTTCAAAACTGTCAGTTTTATCCGAGAATAGTGCACACTTTACTCATAACTTCCGTGACTTTCCATCTTCTTTATAAAGCAAATAAAACTGATTTTTTGAAACAAAATCAAAACTGTTTGAGAAAAACCTAATTCCGCGACTTTCCATCTTCTTTACAAAATAAGCAAAACTAATTTTTGGAAACAAAATCAAAACTATTTAGGAAAACAGTACCATATAATAAAACAATACCGCATAAAAAATAATACCACATAATAAAACATTATCGCATAAAAATAGTACCGCATATAAAACAGTACCGCATAATAAAATAGTGCCACATAATAAAACAGTACCGCATAATAAAACAGTACCGCATAATAAAAACAGTACCTCATTAAAACAGCACCATTCTTTGCATGATATAGTCATGCGGTACTGTTTTTGAACGAGCATGCATCCTAAAAAAAATAGTACCGCAGACATGTGGTACTGTTACACATGCGGTACTGTCGGTCATTCGTTTAATATGTGAACTATTTTTGTGTTTACATGTGATGTTTGCATGATAGAGTCATGCGGTACTGCTTTTGAACGAGTATGCATCCTAAAAAAAACAGTACCGCAGACATGTGGTACTGTCACACATGCGGTACTGTCGGTCATTCGTTTGATATGTGAACTATTTTTGTGTTTACATATGATGTTTGCATGATATAGTCATGCGGTACTGTTTTTGAACGAGCATGCATCCTAAAAAAAACAGTACCGCAGGCATGTGGTACTGTCACACATGCGGTACTGTTGGTCATTCGTTTGATATGTAAACTATTTTTATGTTTACATATGATGTTTGCATGATATAGTCATGCGGTACTGTTTTTGAACGAGCATGCATCCTAAAAAAATAGTACCGCAGACATGTGGTACTGTCACACATGCGGTACTGTCGGTTATTCGTTTGATATGTGAACTATTTTTGTGTTTACATGTGATGTTTGCATGATAGAGTCATGCGGTACTGTTTTTGAACGAGCATGCATCCTAAAAAAAACAGTACCGTAGACATGTGGTACTGTCACACATGCGGTACTGTCGGTCATTCGTTTGATATGTGAACTATTTTTGTGTTTACATGTGATGTTTGCATGATAGAGTCGTACGGTACTGTTTTTGAACGAGCATGCATCCTAAAAAAAACAGTACCGCAGACATGTGGTACTGTCACACATGCGGTACTGTCGGTCATTCGTTTGATATGTGAACTATTTTTGTGTTTACATGTGATGTTTGCATGATAGAGTCGTACGGTACTGTTTTTGAACGAGCATGCATCCTAAAAAAAACAGTACCGCAGACATGTGGTACTGTCACACATGCGGTACTGTCGATTATTCGTTTGATATGTGAACTATTTTTGTGTTTACATGTGATGTTTGCATGATAGAGCCATGCGGTACTGTTTTTTAATGAGCATGCATCCTTAAAAAAATAGTACCGCAGACATGTGGTACTGTCACACATGCGGTACTGTCGGTCATTCGTTTGATATGTGAACTATTTTTGTGTTTACATGTGATGTTTACATGATAAAGTCGTGTGGTACTGTTTTTGAACGAGCATGCATCCTAAAAAAAACAGTACCGTAGACATGTAGTACTGTCACACATGCGGTACTGTCGGTTATTCGTTTGATATGTGAACTATTTTTGTGTTTACATGTGATGTTTGCATGATATAGTCATGCGGTACTGTTTTTGAACGCGGTACTGTTTTTGAACGAGCATGCATCCTAAAAAAAACAGTACCGCAGTCATGTGTTTAAATACGTAATCCAGATCTGTATATATTCATTCGATCGATGTTAATCTTATAGCACAAACTCACGTAATCCGTGTGTATTCCTTCGTATATAATCCTTTAACAGATTTTTATCTCACTATATGTTCACGCAATTGATAAGGAATGAAACAAAAACGGAAAACGTGATTCTAGGTTCCATAATTTTCGGCAACTTCATCTCAATTAATTATAGAAAAAGGGCATTTAAGTCATATTATAAATTATATTTAAAATAAACTCGTGGGACCCACTCAAAAGTATGACTTAAATACAAAACTTTTCACATTAATATGACTTAAAAGCAATACTTTTTTTTGAGTGTGACTAATAACTTTAAAAGATTACCAAGTATGACTTGGATACAATTTTCCATTTACTTTTTAGGCCAAACATTGGGCTTAATTACATTATAAACTCATAAACGAGCCCATGAGACATCAAAGATTCAAAATTGCTCTTAAAAAATACTACGTATTGGGCATTTAGAGTTATAAAAAGTGATAAAATTTGATAAAAGTTGTGAGTTCTTAATTCATGTAATAAAATAAAAAATAAATAATTTTTAGATATTTTTAATATTTTTCAACAATTTTTTGAGTTTCAAACGGAACTATAATTCTTGTGCATTGAGCCTTGTGCTTTTTTACATTGAAAGTGAGAGCGCAAGCATGATAGAGAAAAATCAATATTTATTAATTTATTAAAATTTTATATTTTTATAAATATAAAATTTAAAAATTAAAACAATTATTTCGAATTATATTAGTTAGATTTAAATAAATAATGAGTATTTTAGTGAAAACTTAATGGGTATATAAAATATTAATAAAATACAAAACTATAATTACTTAAATAACTTATAATTTTTCAAAAAATAACTTATATATGTTAATATTGATGTTTGCATATTTATTGCTGCATATTAAAGATATACAATAAAATTCTATATCATAAGTAATTGTAAGAGGGAAATATTTTTTTGTTCATTGCAACTAAATCTTGATGGCTTTGTAAAGGGGAAAAAAATGGATGGGATATTATTATAGTAAAAAAATGAGAGTTATTCGAATATTAGAGTTACAAATTGTTATTTGGGAAGCATTATTTATATACACAATAAGCTATAATACATTGCTTTTACTAAATATTGGGGGCAATCATATGAGATAATATTTTAATACATCAATTACACTTTGTTCGGATTAAAGATTCATCAAAGAAAAAGAAAAAAGCCATAGAGATTCAAAATCCCTTCTTTTACTTGTGTTGAAATAGAAAATAGAAGGGAAAATATATGAAATTTTTAAAAATTAAAATTTAATATATTAATGAATGCTTTTTATTTTATTATATATATATATATATATTTAGATAAATATATATTTTTCTCTTTCTTATCATTTTTTCTCATCAAATCTTCACTTCAAATACATGTTGATATACTTGATTGAAAGGCATTTGGAGTATCTATTGGGAATTTTTTCAAACGCTCCATTAGGGATTTGCTACCATGTGTGGCTTATGGGGCCTACATAACATCGGTGCTCGATTACTTATTCCGCTAATGTACTTACAGACATATTATGAAATCCTCCTGTTCACCTGCCGCTCAGTAGCATGACTTTGCACTACCGTTGATAGCTGTGGAAAAACCCTACACTAGTGAACCAAGTTTTAAGGAAATAAAGTTGATAGTTATAGGTTTGGGTACAGTAGTAAACTCTTGATCTTACAAGTTGTAACTAAGCGAGGTTGCAAGTTTGAATCTCCAAAACCCTTTATAAATATTATTATTATTATGAAGTGTGCATTTCTTTTTTATATACGGCAAAAAAAATTACAATTAAGCCAATACAAATGCTTTAAAATAATAATAATAATACAATGGTGCATTCAAATATCATGTAGTTTAAAATATTTGAAAAGAAAATATAAGTTATTTAATTGTAAGCTTAAAAGTCATGGTAATTATAACTATATTTATGCGTCATATAACTATGATTAAAATTAAAAAAAAATATTATTAGGATGGTTATTGTAAAATGACTTTTATTAAGATTCAAACACATATAATGTAATATTTCAAAAAATTATTCAATGGGATCGTCATTATAAGTTGATTTTCACTAAAATTTTAGTAAGTGTAAAGTAATATTACTTTTATCTAAATATTAAATAATAGAGGCGGTCTGATAATTATTTAGAATAATTCCTTCTAAAAT
Source organism: Vitellaria paradoxa (assembly GCA_019916065.1). Classification (NCBI taxonomy): domain Eukaryota; kingdom Viridiplantae; phylum Streptophyta; class Magnoliopsida; order Ericales; family Sapotaceae; genus Vitellaria; species Vitellaria paradoxa. The sequence goes on from CM034239.1 coordinate 48,890,675, forward strand.
TATAATTCAACAAAAGAGGCAAACCCCACTAGAGATAAGGCCAACACTTATTATCGAGGTCATCTTGTGCTAATTTTAGTAACTCTACTAACTTAATTATTTGTAAAATGGTAAAAATTTAGCTTTATCCTTTCAAGATTATTTTTCCATTTAAAAAGAGATCTAGCGTGAACATGTGTTTTAAATTCTCTTATGTGATTACAATATTACTCTTTTATTTATTCTTTAATGCTCATCATTAATTTTTTGAGTGCAAATATTTTTTTGTAATATCTATCTATCAATATATATATATATATATATATATGTGTGTGTGTGTGTGTGTATATTAGTTTTTAGGAGCATAACTACGGAGGTGAATAATAAGAAGAAATGTGAAAATCTAAAAACAAGACTAAAAGAGGTGGCCAAAATTGAAAAGGGCAAGGCTCCAATTTGATAGTTGGTAACCACTGCCACACTTACAAAATATTTAATTTTTAATATCCAAGATTTGTCATCAAGGATGGGGATGGATATCTCAGCCGACCCATCCGAATCCGATCCATTATCTGATTTGAATGGATGTAAAATTTGAAATTTTTTTTGAAGATTGGATCAGATTTAGATTTGATTTTTTAAAAAAAATTGGATATTGGATCGGATATGGGGATGACATTGCCTTCGCGCCAATCTGCCCCGAATCCGATATCTAATGCGAATCTACCACAATCTATCCCGATATGTCTCAATCTATCCCAAAAAATATCTAATAACCCAAAATCATTTGAAACAATGATAACAACATTGTCACTATACCATGGCAAACAATATTCACATTCATAATACTCTAAACTTATTAAATTTCACTATTATTATCATTAAAATGAATATTGATAAATAAATTTTAAACAAAAATTGTTATCGATTTACATTAATTAGGGTGTGTTTGGGAAAGAAATTATAAACATTCATAATACTCTAAACGTATTGAACTTTACTATTATTATCATTAAAATGAATATTGATAAATAAATTTCAAACAAAAATTGTTATCGTTTTATATTAATTAGGGTGTGTTTGTGAAAAAAATTATAAATTTAATTTTTTTCTTACTTTTGTGCAAATTAAAGTTTTAAAAGTTCAATTTATTTCTTTTATACGCAAAATCAAGAAAACTTAAAGAGGTAAATTTAAAATTTTATAAGATATATCATTTGGGACTCTACAAAATTATATAAATCCCTTTAAAATTTAAATTTTTACTTACTGCACAAATTATAAAACTATAATTTTTATGAATTTATATTAATTTATTCAATTTCAAACCCCATTATGACTTGTGAACTCAATTGTTTTTAGAAAAATATCTAGATATAAATTTTAAAAAATAATTAAAATATTTTATTTGCTATTTTATTTTATTTTTCTTATTTTTAGTACAAAAAATTTTACTGTTTCATTAAGTAACTTCTTTCTTGAACTTTGAATAGTTTATTATTTTCCCCATATTTTTAACATTTTCAACTAAAATATATTATTTTAAACTTTTCAATATTGATATTCAAAAGAGTTTTCTAGAAAATAGATTTTTCAAATAGTTTAACTAAAATGTTTCATAAAACATTTAATATTTTTTTATAATGGAAATTATTTTTTTAAAAATATATAGAGAATGCAACTTATTAATTTTTTTCTTAGATAGTTTGATAAGTGCAGATAATTACATTTTAAATTTTTTACAAAAAAAAAAAAAACTTATGCAGATGAGTTATTTTATTATGATAAAAATTTATAATTCTATGTTATTCTAAAAAATTATTTGTTATTATAAAAAAATTAAAAATTTTTTGTAATTTTATTTTTTTCTATACGTGAATGGTGAGAAAAAAATCAGTTATTCTATTTTGAAATTAGTTTAATGTAAAAAGTTAATAGGGACAACAAAGAATTAGAAATTTAAATTTACAACTTTTATTTTTATGTTTGTAGGTTTTATATACGAAAAAAATTTAAAAAGCTAAAATAAAAATTATTTTTATTTATATTTTTAGCAATCATAAGAAAATAAATTTAAATTTATTTGATTAAGATATAAAATAAATTAAAATTTATTTACAAACTTTTGTCATGTTTTTTAATATTTTGATATTTATTTATTTTTTACAAATCTTTTAAAATTTATTTATTTTAAAATTTACCAACTCATGTTTTTTTTTATATTTTAATCATTATAGTATTTTTAAATATATTACTAGATTATTGAAATATATTACATTATTTACAAAATATGTTATTATGTATTACTTTGATTTTGGAGATGAATTATTTGGTAGTAATAGGTTATATATAACTTAAGGACAGATTCAAAGGTGAACAAATAGTTTGGAATTTTAGATATCTGTAGATATATCTGTTCTCTGTTTGGAACGGGAATGAAGGTTCAAAAAAAGATCTGTTTAGAATTCGGAGCAAATTTGGAATTAGACAAAGAATTTAAAATTTAAATTTGGATAATATCATATTCGCATCTTATTTACCCCATTCCCATCTCTAATCAAGGAAAGAAAAGGGGGTGAGATCTGCAGTATATATATATTATTTTAATATTATTAAATGTTATTTTAATCGCAGACGCTAGCGCAAGTACTCTGCGAGCTCCAACAAGGATTTCCTGGAAGCCTAAAACAACACCAACATGGCACGCCATAGCAATCTCTTTTCAAGCATGCGGCAATGTCTATGCTCCCACCTCCCTGTTCCCTGCTACCACTGTCATTTCCTGCGGGGAAAATACAAGAAATTTAGTTTAAAATAATTATTTAAAAAAGAGATAAAACGATAATTCTGGTATAACTTGATTCGGAAGAGTCAGACCTTAACGCTCTTCCATCTGGGCGCACGTGCATAAAGGCATCACATATTTAATTTATTAATTATTATTTTTTAATTATATTTAAAATTCTATCTAACTTTTGAACTATTTATTTTAATTCGTCATTATTGTCTCATATTTAATAACTTAATTATTATTTTTAATTTAAAAAAAACCTTAAAAGTATATTTAATGTATTAATTATTATTTTTTAATTTTATTTAAAATTTTATCCAATACTAATAAAAGACTTTTGAACTTCCTACCTACTCTAACTCATTTATACAAGTTAAAATTATTTTACATTTAATACATTAATTATTATTTCTTTAATTTTATATAAAATTTTATATATGCAAACACAAATAAAAAAAAAACTTTTAAACTTTCTACTAACTCTATTTATAGATGTCATAATTATTTCGTATTTAATGCATTAATTATTTTTTCTTAATTTTATCTAAAATTTTATGACACCATATATGCTAGGCTTTATGAGCGGTTCAAGGGTTGCAGTGTGAGAATGAAAGATCAAGATGTAAGCAATATTTACTGATTTTGTCAAATAACACTTATGACAGTATTTATTAATCCAATCAAACTTGATTAAATCCTAATCCTTCATTCTTCCTTCATTCCTAGGGCAGTGATTTTGCTCTGCAACCTGGAATCCCTCGTGATACCCTTAAATTAATTACTGGACACGGCCTGCAATAAGTCGCTTTGGTTGGAATTTTTTTTTTTTTTTTTTGGTTTTTCCTAATAATATATTTATGATTATATACTTCACCGTGAAGGTTTAGAAAGCATCAATAATTTAAAACAAGAGTTGTTATTTTGCCTGTATTGTTTGTGAGTTCTGTTATCTCATGATCCTCAATGTGCTCATCCCTGCCTTTGATGACACCAGTGTCCAAGCTACCTGTGGGAAGATGGTATGAGAAAAGTACAACAAAATGCCAATAGATAAAAGTGAACTTTGGTTTATAATCATTGAAATATGAATACCCTCACACTCATGGGCAGCAAAAAGGATCAGGAAGAGCAAGCAGAAGAAACTGATGAAATGCCTCATGTATGTGGTTGCCATGGATAAGACTCAATGAATTTTTGGTTGGGACACACAGGCTTTTATAGGCCAAAAAAACATTATTAATTTGGTAAATCTTTTTTCTATTTTATTATTATTATTATTTTTTTTTGGGGGCCTCAATTCGGAATGCATTCATTTTATTCTTATTATCTTTTTATCTCAATTGTAAAATTGGAAAGTAATTATTTAATACTATCCTTAACTGCAAGAAGAATAATTCCTTTGAAAATTATTTGTTTCCTATTAATAGCAATTAATTTTGGAAAATAAATTATACCTACCGGTTAGGAAAGAAATTGTTTGAGAAATGTTTATAATTAATGGATGAGAGTGAGGGATTCTATTTGCACTTTACAAATGGCGTATGACACTCGATTTTACCTTTTTTATTAATTGAAATGATAATCAATTTTATTTTTTCATTAATTGAAATTATACAATTAATCTTTTTAGTTAACTATCTTTATATATAATTTGAAATGACATAATTGCATTTGTCAAGAGAATGAAAAAAAATATTCTTAAAGATTAAAATAAAATTTATTTATATTTATAATTTTAACAAGTATATTAAAATAATTTCTATTTTATTTTATTTTCTAACTTAATCAAACAATAAAATTAATTTCTTTCATTTATTTTTCTTTACAAAATTTCTTTCATTCAAACTTTTGTCATCATTCTCAAATCATTTAGTGGGAGTTTATTTGAGTTAAAAAAAATATCAACACAAGTAATCAATCTATCAAAAAAGATTAACTTTTTTACCAAAAAAAATTCAAACAAACCACAAGAATCATTCTTCAGCAAATCTAATTTTATTTTTTTATAATAGCAAATACTTTAAAAAAACTAGAATTAAAAATGCTTATCACATTAAGGTTAGTTACAAGCCATAAATGAATTTTTTAAAAAACAAAATTGGTAATTACCCGATTCTCTAAAATCTAGAAAGAATTATTTTTGATAAGTTATCTTTTTAATATTTTATTTTAAATAATATTTTTATTGTAATATTATTTAAAATAAGGTATCTGTGACATTATAATTATGCCTTGAATTAAATTTTTTTGTAAAAGTATTTATGGTGTTATAATTATGTATAACATATGATAAAAAAGAAGAGAACTAATTGCGTAATTTTAATTGATGAAAATGTAAAATGGGGTATAAAAAGGAATTAGTGAAGGAGATGATATCCCCATTCCACAAAAAGCTTCCCCCACTCCATTTTTTGTTTTTCTTTTTTTATTTGTTTTGTTTGTTTCGATGTCATTCAAATGAAAAAATTACCTTTGATTTATTGATTTTGTAGATTAGTTCCATTTATTATCAAAAATAATCTATTAATATAATTTAAATTTTTAAAATAAATAATAACTTTTTATTCTATCAATATAATTTCAATTTTATAATAAGAAGTAATTATTTTCTAAAAAAATTTCAATTATTAAGACTTATAAAAATATTTTTAATTTTGAATCTAGAAAAAAATTTACATACCATAAGTAATTTTTTTTTAAATTATTCACTTGTAATTGTCCTTTTTTTTTGGTGCGTCGCACATGTACGAGACGAATTTACTGTTAAAATTATAAAATTTTTAAAATAATTTTATTGTTTAAAAATTATCCTTAAAAATTTATTATATAACCATGATTATTTTTAATAATTTTATTATAAAAATATTATTAGTATCTCCTAAGAGTATATAATTTTCCTCCTTACTGACTAAAATTTTTGAGTCTACTCATGAGTAAATGAGAATATAACCACTTATATATAATTTATGACGTCCGAGTTATCTTCTTAGGATAAAAATTAAGAATAATATGATAAGTTGTCGTTTAAAATTTTTGATATATGGACAAATAATTGCTACTTAAAATTTTTAATTATTTTATTTATACCATATGAGTACCTTCCTATGTTCAAATTTAAGAATATTTTGATAAGTTAATATAACTAATTAACTTTTAGTAAAAATTCTTTTTCATTATAAAAAGTTAAATTGTATTGATAAAGTAAAAAATTATTTTTTATTATAAAAATTTAAATTATATTAATAGATTATTTTTATAACAAGTTGAACTAATTTATAAAACTAACGAATCAAGGGTAATTCTATTATTTGAATGACATAAAAACTAACAAAACAAATAAAAAAAGAAAAGAAAAAAAGGTAGAGTGGGATAGTTTTTTGTAGAGTGAGGATATCATTATTCTTAGTGGAGTGCAAATAGACTCATTCTTGTAACATTATATGGGTTGGTTATATTTATTTATTATTTTTTACAAATTATTAAATAATAAGTGATTGTACTAATTTATGACTAAAAAACAATTAAAATTAGTGATAATTTTTTGTAGTGAAAGTCATGAGAATTTCTATTTAATGATGAATTAATATAATTTTTCATCAAAAATAATTTTAGTAACGAATTTATTGTGACAATAATGCGACAGTAACATTATATCACTAAAAAAAGTTGTAGAGATAAAAATTATAATTTTCATTAATTTTTTTATTATTAAAACCCAAATTTCTTATAGTGTTGATTAAAATGGTAATTAAGCAAATTTTAACTAATTATTTCTTGGGTAGACTTATAGTGTACTTGTTGCAAAACTAAATAAGTTTTTGTTTTTTTTGGATATAATTCGCAAATTATATAGAATTATTGAAATATTTGGATAAATACAATTAGAATTCAAGTTATTAACATATTTCATGGACACCATTTACTTTATAAATGTTATTAAAACTTAATCCCAATCATCATTCAAGATATAATAATATTTATACAATATATCCTTTCCATCATTTCATAAATATGTAAAATGTTTAGGAAGGATTTAAAAATAATTTTATGGTCCAATGATGTTGAAATTTTAGATACAAATAAGTTATTTAAATTGATTACTAAACCCATTTTAAAAATTTTACATGTTTATATAAAAAAGAGTAAATAAGTTACTCTACATAAATATTTTGATCATGTCACAATTTTTGTTTTAATTAAATGGAATATTAGTAGTTGGAGTACAATGTTAATAATGTTTGTAAAATAAGAGATGTTATTATAATATTCAAATTATATTAGGTCTATTTGTGTTTGATTTATTAGGCTAAGTATTAGGAACGTTTGTAAAATAAATATGTATATTATTGTAATATTCTAATGGTATAATATTCTTAAAAAATGTTTGCGTCTACAATTCAAATATACTAGATAAATTTTACAGTGACAATCACATAAAATAATTTTTCGTGATTGTGACTTAAAATTCCGTGCATCTAGATTTGACAATGTTGATTATATATTTTTGTTCGGCAGCAAAAATTCACCACCAGAATTGATCAGTACGCCGAGCAATAGTCTAGTTGTTGACCTGCCGAATACAGAGGAAATAAGATTACGGTCAAAGTGGAGGTCATCGACCAGAAAACCCTCTGATACTTAAGTCAGCAAGTGCTTTTTACGATTTTAACAGATAAATGTAAAATAGTTTTAGTTGGCAATAGCGAGCGTACCTGAATTGTGGAGTCAAGTGTAATATTTATAGTCTGGTAAAAGTAAATAAAATATTACCTAAAAATTTGGTCATAATAATATCCTCTGATATTCACCCTTATCTCTCCTTAAATATCTTTTACTTCTCATTTATTATCCTTAGCTCTCATTTAATGCGCATGGGCAATTGGACGCGCCCGCATAACTGCTGTTCAATTGTCAAATTTGTCTGGTACTTATAATGAGGTAAATTAACTTGGTTAACTTTTAGTCAATAAATTTGATTTATTTAATACTATTAAACATTTATGATTAGGAGCACATTTACAAGATTATAGGACCCATACTTAGTTAATGTGCAAATATTGGACCGACACCAATCACTCTAATTTCTCGGTCGGTGGAACATCACGTGTCCCATGCAAAAGTGGTCGGCATGGTGCCGTGTGACCCAAATTTTATCTGTTCCAATAATTTTTATTTATCAAAATCCAAATCCTGGTTGAGAATGTGAACCTCCTGTCCATTGTAACAAGTTTGCTAGATGAACTTACGAATTAGTAGAGTGCTAATGCCTCTAAAAATCTTGAGCTTCACCCAGTTCATAAACAGAAATTAATGCAAAGCAATTATTCAATTTAATTGTTATTTATTTATTATTATTATTATTTTTAGAATGAGTAAGCTTGATTGTTAGTGAGCACCGCCACACTCATAGTAATAAAATTGGGCGAGATTTTTATTTTTTTTCAGATTTATTCGTAAGATTTTGATAAAAATTAAAGAATCCAATTAAATCACAAGAAAATTAAAATATCCCGATAATTTATTAATAATCATGAATTCTGCAATAAATTCACGAAATATGCAATTGCCCAATCTCCTATTACCCCAGATTTGTCTTGTTGCAACTTCATTATTAAAAATTTAGGGTTCATTTATTTTGTTTTTCTATTTTTTATTTTCTATTTTTATTTTCTATTTTTTTTAAACTAATTTTTCATTTTACGCTTTTAAAAACAAAGAAAAAGTTCAAAACATATTTGGTTACTTGTGTTTTTAAATTTTATTTTAGAAAACAGAAAGTGGGCTTGCACATAAAATGAAAAATGATAAAAAATCATTTTAATCGTTTTTAATTCAAAATAATAAAAAATTGAAAATAATGAAAATAGAGCATTTTTTGTTTCTTTATTTTGAAAATTTTAAAACATAAAATGAAAACAGAAAATAGAAAACAGAAAAATAAATCGAATGCCATCCTAAATTAACTAATAGTATATATACATTAGTAACTAAGTACAAACTAAAGACAAATGTATATAAACAATTATACTTATATACATAGTAAAAATAATTTTTATTGTACTTTTTTAAATTCATAGAAAATAGTCTTTTGTTTGCGCCTATTTAATAACAAACACATATATAAAAAAATTTATAAGTTAATTTTTGGCTCATTATTTTTTTATATAATTTAATGAATAATTTTTTATCTATATAATTATAGTTACAAATATAATAAATAAAAATTATTACTTGATAAAAAATGTTATAATTATAACAAAATTAATGCTATATATTTTTTTGAATTATTTATAATTTTTTAACGAATTTGCATGTCATATCAAAATTTTTTAAACCTTTTCTTTGAACTATTCCAATAATTTTCCAATTTTGAATTTTTTATCCCGCCAAATAATTTTCGGAATGGAATTTGTTACTATGACCCCGCACTTAAAAATATAAACTACTAATTTTTAATAGCCAGGATTTGCCATCAAGAAGAGAAAAAGGAGAGAGATCTGCAACTACATATATATATATATATATATTGGGTTTGTTTGAAGTAAGAAAAAATGAGATAAATTGAGATAAATTGTGATTTGGAGAGAATTCGTAATGCGTGCAGTGAGAGAAAAAAATTGATGTGATATAAAGTTAACAGAGATTTATAGAGATTTTCAGTAAATTATTGCACATCAAACGAGCCCATTATTCTAACATCTGTGTCTGTTGGCACTCATTAAAAGGACAGAAATTAGTAAATATATATATCATATATATATAAGCATCGATTATGGTGGAATTAGTGCCGTGTGGGGGCGATGAGGGCAGACGCTCGTCTAAGCGGACAGCTTTCTTTTCCCGCAGACGGTAATATCTTTGCATCCACCTCCTTGTTACCCGCCACCACCATCATTTCCTCCTGTGGAAAAATAGTAGAAAATGAGTTCAAAATACTTATTTAAAAAAGGAATAGGAAAAAACAATTCGGTGTATAAATCTCTTGTATAACTTGATTTGAGATAGCCGCACCTTAACCGTCTTTCATCTGACCACACATGAGTGTCTTTGGGATCGTATAAAAGTATATAAAATAAAATAAAATAAAATAAAATTATAAAAATAAATATCTCATAATTCGTATAATAAATGAAGTATTTAAATCTTATTATCTCGTAATTCGTGTTGTAGAGATTTATAAGATTTTATTTTATTTTATATAAAAGCATCACACTTTCAAGTTCTCAAAAAATTTATTAATTATCATAATTACTCTTAAAAACTAATTTTATCTTGTAAATATCATATTTTCGAGTTTCAAGGAGTTGCACTCCACTGCAAGGGTTACAGTAAAAAATAAAGAGTGTAGATTTGATTGTATTTAATTCATTCTAATTTAATTTAATAAAAAATATTTTTTAAATAAAAATAAAAGTTAAAAAATTTTAATTGGAACACAGTCAATTTGTAAAATGTAAAAAGTCATATGTTATTAAAGTACAAATAAATCTGTGCCCTTCATTTTTTCACTGCAGCTCCCTACAACCCTATATTTTCTTTTGATGAACTAGTCCTAGGTAAATTTTTAACCTCACTAACCCGTTGTCCCTTGATTTTTAGAGTTCGAATCGAGCACAATTTTTTTTTGTTACTCCAAAATCATTATTCTTATGAAAAGAATATTAAAAAAGAAAACTTACTAGAATAAGGTGAAATATTTAAGAAGCAAAAAAATTGAAACAAAACATTCATCAAAAAGTAAACTTGGTTTAGAATCATTGAAATATACATTGCCCCCACACTCATGGGCCGCAAAAAGGATCAGGAAGAGCAAGCAGAAGAAAATGATGAAATGCCTCATGTATGAGGTTGCCATGTTGGAATTTTCTGTATATTGAGTATACATTAATTAATTTTTATGTTTATCAAAAGCGGGTTGGAACCAAGTAAAGATGGGAACGTACATGATAAGGCCCATTTTTGTTGTGATCTATATTGTTGGGCCTATGTGCACCTAATAGGAATAATGAGATTAGACGGTTAGTGTGGACCTAAGGTGTCCACTGTAGGCCTTTATGGGAGGGCCCAGTGAGGCTAGGGTTTACCCAATAAATATATGGCTAGGTCCCCTCTCTACCCTAGACAGATAGAATACGCCCCATAGAAAATCTGTCATACAGACCTAGGGTATAGAGAGGAAGATCCGTAGCCACCAAGTTCCTTGCTGAACTTGAAGATCCTTTCTGTTTTCATTCAAAGATCATGTAACAAACAGGTACGCTTCCGCATTATTATATTTGTAATTTTGATGTTCCTAAATTCATATATAGATCTACTTTAAATTCTTACATGTGGTGTCAGAGTCATTGTATATAGATTAGGAACTCAAAATCATCGATTTATTTATATTCTTGATTTTCAAATTTAAATACAAGATCTTGAATGTTTTGATCTGAAAAAGTAATAAAATATTTTGATGACATATAAAGGATTTTTGTCCTTCTTGGAATCAGATCATAAAGGGAGATATATTGATTTAAAGTTTTGTGATAAAAAAAAAAAGGCAACAGGGGTTACAAAAGTCACGATTTTTGGTTTTTGAAAGCTAAGGTTTTGATTGCTTGATGTCTTGTTAGTTCTATGACTTTTTTACATTATTAATTTATTTATATAAAAAAAAAAGTTTGACTTTTCGCATAACCACTTACAGCCTTCCAATTTTATCTTTTTTTTCGATTATATATATATTTTATGTATATATATATAAACACACAAAAAGAAAAGTTGACTTTTCTTTCTCATGATTTACGTTTAACAATACGAGTTCCAGGTTTACTAGGAATCACGTGGCTTTGCAATTTCGGCCTTTTCTGGTTATATGTATATTATATACATATACATATATATATATATATATATATGTAAACAGAGAATAGATTAAAAATAATAATAATAATAAAAAAAAAGTTGAAAAGTTAATCATTACACGCAACCTGGAAGTGCAGTTTTCGGTTTTGTTTTTTCTTTTTCTTTTGATGTTATATATATATATATATATAAACCGTTCTCTGGACTTTCTTTTTCTTTTTTTTTAGTTTCCTTGTTGTGTCTACAGATTGGTATGTACAGAACTTTTTGTGGAGGCTGTCACTTTCTCGGGAATTAATTGAGCATGAAAATTTTGTGAATTTTCTACATACTTGGCTATTTCCTTTTGGAATTTATGTTTTAGAACAAGAGCCATCCACTCCACTTTTAGGAGATGTTTGGAATTTCACACTTGGGTGTTGATTTGTTTGGCTCACACAATTTTGTCTTTTATCCTGTTTATATATATATACAAAAAAAAAAGGATTGATTTTTTTTTTTATGCTTTACGCATTAATTAATCTGAGATTCCTAAATCAATCCGAGTCCTTCTGGGACTGCTATTTATATATATATGTATATATTATATATATATATATGTAAGTTCAGTTCATATAACTGGAAAAGTATACTGGCAAGGAGTCCTTTCTGGGAATTTTATTTTAATCTACAATAAAAAAAAAGGGGGGGAAAAGGACCTGGGATGTTTGTATTGAAGTAAACTAAACTTTTATACATATATAAACCGAGATATATATATATATATATGCACACATACGTGCTTTGCATAATGGTTTCAAGTCCCCTAAAGACTCAAGGACTTCTATTTATATTTAAAAAAAAAAAAAAACTCACAATGTCCAAATCAGCCCCCATGCGTGTGCCTAGCGCATGCGACATTTTCCGGGGTTCTGAAAAAATTTTATCTTGATCCTCTTGAGATGAGGATTCTAGAAAATATTATTTTTTTAAATAATTTTTTTGGGTACTGCTTGGTATTTTTTTTTTTGGGACCTTAAAAATGTATATTTTTGTAAATTCTTATTAAAAAAAAATTGTCCAGAATTTTTTTTAAGCCACTAATTTTAAAGTTTTGTGAGCATTTTAAAGTAGTGTACTCTCTCACGCCCTCTCCTTAAAATAAATAATAGGGGCCTAAATTTGTTGTTTTATGTGAAATTCTGTAATAGAAAATTTGAGCACAAGTTTTGGCAGCATATATGTTATTTATGGGATTACTGGGTATGTTCGAATATTTAAATACCCGTAAAGATGTGATTACAAGCATTTTTTTTTTGATAAAGAAATGATAGAAATAACATAGGGCAATTTAAACAAAAGAATGTCATATTAAGGATTTGTAGATTGATATAGGTGCTACTGCCCAAAGGGGTACATCTATTGATATCTAAAATATGACAATATCCATTGTATTATTGCATGTAATCGCCTGCCTAAAGGGGGCTATTGCATATTTTAATGACACGGATGATTTTCAGTTAATGACATAAGAATATTTATTTTTTAAGAGGTTGGTCTACCCAAAGGGGACTAATTCTTTAAATATTTGAGCATTCTCATTGTAGTTAGTTATGGGGAATCTTATAGCATGTTGCACTCTCTGCCCAAAGGGGAGACGGCAATGATGCACCTGAGCTACCTCTATTTTTATGCTTAATTAAGTTTAAAACACATAAGGATTGTTTATTGCCCATATTTAGTTAATTTGTTGTCTCTTGTGTTTGTATGTATAGTTTCTTTTACAGTTATTAATAGTAATGCGATTATTGTGCTACTGAATGATTCTAATTTTAAGAAGTGGGAGCAAATTTTTTTTATAACCTTTTTTTTTTATATTCTAAATCTAATGGCAGTATATGCTCTCACTAGTTTTAATTGCATAATATTGAACTTTTAATTGAGCTATTTAGTGGTCCCAGAGTGCTTGTTTATATATTTTTCTCATTTTTTTCAAGCACATAATGTTTTTGGGCATAAAATAATAATTACAATCACAGATAACATAAGTATAATTATGTCATGGTGAGAAATGTTAAGTTGATATTAGCATTACTGCCCAAATGGGTAAACTCGTTGATTCTTGATATTTCTTGCATATTTGTACATGACTAGCCATTGTATTAGTACATATAATAATCTGCCCAAAGAGAATTGTTGTATGTATTAATGACATGGTTAAAATTCAGTGACTGATCAGAAAATATTTGGGTGAGAAGGGTCTTTCTGCCCAAAGGAGATTGACTTTTCAAATCTGGGTATTCTCATTGGTGGTTTACTGAAGGGACCTCATAGCATATTGCATTATCTGTCTAAAGGGGAGATGACAATGATGCATCAAGTCATCCCTTATAGTTTATGCTTGATTATGTTTAAAACATTTTTGTCTTTGATTGCTAATTATTATTTTAAAATCTTCAAATTATTAAGCGTGGTGTTTTACGTAATGGTGTACTTTAGATAAGTTTAGTGAAAATTTTGAGTATGTTTCATTTTCATGATGATAATAGCATGTTCAAGAGATCAAAAGTTGAAGATAATTTTTCTGGCATAAATGATTAGGTTATATTTCTAAAGAGAGAATTCAAAGGCATATAAATGATGATATTTTAATATCTCTTAATTTTGAGAACTCAGACACTTATATTGCCTGTATTTATGATAATTGACCAAAATGATCATAATTTTGAAGTTTGACTATGGAGTAAGTATTATGACAGACATGATAATATAGGATAGAATTAAGACCATTTGTCAGATATTTACAAAATGTGAGACTGTTGCCCAATAAACTATACTTGGTAGTCTTGAATGGAATGGTGTAACTTGGAGGTTTAAAAATAAGGTTGACCCAGTAACTTATGCTGGTGTTATTTTGAGTTCATATGTAGCATTTGGGTGGACATTATGATGAAAATATACCATCTATGGCACACAATAGTGTATGGTAGCTGGTTAACTTTTTAGCTGGCTAAACGTCTATTAGCTGCAAATGGACATAAGCTTTAATGAGATTTTTTTTTTTTTTTTTTTGGTTTCATCTAGGGATTCATTTAGAATCATCATGGTTCTAGTGCTTCATTATGATTTAAAGATTCATTAGCATTTGGGTGTCAATATTTTTTTTTAATAGTGACCTAAATTAGGAAATTTATTTGGTGCAACTTAAATGGTAAGAAGCATATGGTGTGTAAATTGCTAAATTTACTTACGGGTTGAAACTAGCTGCGCGCCAATGTTACTTAAAGATGAGATTGCCTCTTCTATAAGTTTTATGAAAATAAGGTTGGTTAGCGCATATACCCTAAGTCAGTGGGAGGAAATTTATTTTCCTTATTCTTTATGTGATGATACCCTTCTAGTTAGTACGGATTTGGGTCTCTTGAGAGATACGAAGCCACTGTTATCTAATATTATTGATATAAAAGATTTAGGAGAAGCCTCATTTGCTTTGGGCATTAAGATCATCGTAATAGATCTCGTAATACGCTGGGGTTTTCTTAGAAAGAGCATATTAATCACACACTTGAGAGATTTAATATGCAAAATTGTAAATTTGGTGATATTCTTGTTATCAAAGGTGACAAATTTAGTAAGAGTCAGAATCTCAGGAATAACTTTGAAGTAAAATCCATACAGGACATACATTTTACTAATGCAGTTTCTAGTTTTGTGTATGCACAGGTATGTACCTTGCCGGATATAGTTTTTCTCTGAGTGTTCTTGGGAGGTCTCTCTCGAATCCTGAAATGATTATTGGGTAGTTGCAAATAATTTTATGAGATATTTGCAAATGACTAAAGATTATATGCATATTTAAATATATATAAAAAAAATTTTTTTGATGATCGTGAAGTTATTAGCTATTCAGATTCAGATTTTGTTGAATATTGAATGACATAAGTTTTGATTTATGATATATATTATATTAGCCAGGGAGCTGTTTTATGGAAGAGTATCTGACTTTATGACTTGTTTTGGGCCTACAATTTATATTATTTAGTTATGAAATTTTATTTCATAACTTAAGGTGATTGATTTAATAGTCAGACCACTAAAGATTTTCTATGATAATGGTGTAAATATTTTCTTTTTCCAAAAACAACAAATCTTCAAGTGGTTTTAAGTATATAGAGATCAAATATTTATCTGTTAAAGATTTAATAAAGAAAAGTGACATCGTCATATTGATAACAGATGATGGCGGGCTCCTTAACCAAGGGATTTAGACCTATTTTTAATCACCATGTTTCTAACATGGGTATCATTAGGTTTTTTGATGCACTTGGTTAGTGGGAGTTGTTTTCTTTATACTATGTATCAGATATTTGTATTCATATTGAGATATTTGATTTCTCATTGTTATAAATCAATTAAAGGTTATCATTTATGATTTATTTGATAATATTAATGCATGAATATATATTCATGAATTATATATTTTGGAAGTTTTAAGTTTGTTGTTGCTTAAATATTTTTGGGATGTGTCTTGCTTTACTTCTGTGATATTTGTGCAAGGCACGTTGGTTTTCATTTGAAACCTTAGAATTCTCTTGCTTGTTTAATGAGCATATTGAAGGAGAATTGTTTGATAAATATTTTGAGATGTGTCTTGCTTTACTTTTGTGATATTTGTGCAAGACATATTGATTTCTATTTGAAATATTAGAATTCTCTTCCTTGTTTGATGAGCATATCTAAAGAGAATTGGACTGATAAGGGATTAGCACATTTGTGAGATCACCTGTTGAGTGCTAATTTCCACCACACTACCTCATTTAATTCATGTCGATAAGATCATTGATATTTGTAATCATTAGTGATATTACATAAATTATAAGTGTAATGTCTGCCTTGGTTCGATATTGATTATCTTGTTGGACGGAATTATTTTAGGTGTTGTTTTTCATCTTACTTGGCTTTAAAATGTGGCCACATATAGTCTTTAACCCGAGAGTCATTTTTTGAAATCTTTTTCAAAAACTAAAAATAATAATAATAATTAATGTTTGCTCAAGTGGGAGAATGTTGGAATTTTCTGTATATTGAGCATACATTAATTAATTTTTATGTTTATCAAAAACGGGTTGGAACCAAGTAAAGATGGGAACGTACATGATAAGGCCCATTTTTGTTGTGATCTATATTGTTGGGCCTATGTGCACCTAATAGGAATAATGAGATTAGACGGTTAGTGTGGGCCTAAGGAGCCCACTGTAGGCCTAAGGAGCCCACTGTAGGCCTTTTATGGGAGGGCCCAGTGAGGCTAGGGTTTACCCTATAAATATATGGCTAGGTCCCCTACCCTAAACAGATAGAATACGCCCCATAGAAAATCTGTCATACAGACCTAAGGTATAGAGAGGAAGATCCGTAGCCACCAAGTTCCTTGCTGAACTTGAAGATCCTTTCTGTTTGCATTCAAGGATCATATAACAAACAGGTACGCTTCCGCATTATTATATTTGTAATTTTGATGTTCCTAAATTCATATATAGATCTATTTTAAATTCTTACATGCCATGGATAAGATTCAATGAATTTTCGATTAAGACACAAAGGCTTTTATAGGCGAAAAAAAAATTACTAATTTGGCAAATCTTTATTTTATTTTATTATTATTATTTTTTAGCCTCAATCCAAGGAATTTTTTAAATTGATATTGCCATTCAATCGTAAAAAATTGGAAAGTAACTACAAAAAGAATAATTATTTTGGCCATTAGCTGCTTCCTAATAGTAATTAATCGCCTCACACTACATTAATTTTGGAAAACAAAGGCGCTGTTTGTCTTATCAAATTTTAGCAAAACTTACTAATTTCTAACTACTTTTTGTACTTTCTTCCAATTAAATTTTAACATTTATCACCTTTATGTCACATCTTTCCATTTTTATTGTACTTTTTGATCAAAATTTAACCAACCAAACAGACCTAAATTGTAACTACCGGTTTGTTAGTAAGGAAAACTTTTGGGAATGTTCATAATATGGTTAGTCTATTGGTACTCTACAAACGGTGTATTATATTTCACTTTATTTTTTTCATTAATTGAAATGGTAATTAATTCTTTTAGTTAATTGTTTTTATGTATAATTAAAATGACATAATTTTCTTTCATAAATAAATCTTTAGAAATTTAGACAAACGCTCTTAAACTTAGTTTGGTACAAGAGATCAGAAAAAAAATATTTTAAAGACTAAAATAAATTTTATTTATATTAATATTTTTAACAAGTATATTAAAATAATTTTTATTTTATTTTATTTTCCTAAACTTAATCAAATGAAAAAATTAATTTCTTTTATTTGCTTTTCTTTACAAACTTTTGACATCATTCTTATATCATTTAGTCGTGGTCTATATGAATCTTTCAAAAAAAAAAACAAAAATAATAAATTAATGCATTAAAAAATTAAATTTTGAGCCCAAAAATTATCAAATAAACCATAAATATCATTATTTGAAAAATTAATTGTATTTTTTTATAATTGCAAATATTGTTTAAAAAAATATAAAATTGAAAATATTTATGATAGTAATTTTATTTACATGTCATAAATAAACTTTTTTTAAAAATTTAGGTGGATGTGGAGGTGATGAATGATGGTTTAGATGTTAGTTGAATAGTGGCGGACCTAATGGTAGTTGTGAAAAAGATAGGAGAGTGGTAGTAGATATGGCAACGATGGGTGGGTGGTAGAGATAGAAAAGGTAATGGATGGGGATAGGATCAGAATTAAAAATTTTAGAGGTTTAAAACTAAATATTTGATAAGGTTTATCTGATAACCTGATAAGGTTGGTCTAAAAAAGGATAAATGATAAATGATAAAAAAAAAATTATCTAAAAAAATGATAAGGCCTATCAAAAAATGATAAATAATAAATGATAAAAAATACCTCTCTAAAAAAATGGTAAGTCCTATTTAAAATAAATTGATAAATGATAAATGATAAAAAAAAAAAGAGTTCAAGTTGGAAAAAGGAAGAAGATCAAGAGTTTTTTCAAGATTTTAATGATAAAGATGTTTTGGAATCCTTAATTAATGTGTTAAAATTGTGGGTGGCAATTAGATATGAGTGAGAGCAAGTAAAAAAAAAAAGATAAATGATAAAAAAAACTTATCCAAAAAAATGATAAGGCCTATAAAGAAATAAAGTTGGATAAATAATAAATGATAAAAAAATTCTCTCTAAGAAAATGATAAGTCATATTTAAAATAAGAAGGTTTGATAAATGATAAGTGGTAAAAAAAAAAGGAGTTCAAGATGAAAAAATGAAGATGAACAAGAGTTTTTTTTCAAGATTTTAATGATAAAAATATGTTGAAATTTTCAAATAAATGTGTTAAAATTCTGAAGGTAAGAGAAATAAAGATAAATTGGGGTAATGGGTCAAAAAGAATTTTAATAATGACAATATTAAAAAATATATACAACTAATTTTTTTTTTTTCAAAAAAATGAGTGATGATTGTATTGCATGATTGTGGTGGTGATAAGTGATAATAGAGTAGATGGCGATAGGCTGTCGCGGTTACCATTTAGTTTTATATTTTTTTTAAGAAATGATATTAGCACTCCAATTTTAACTTCCAATACTTTAAACAAAAATATTATTGTAAAAAAGAATGAAGTGTGAGAAGCTAAATTTGAATTGTTAATATCATTTTTATTTATTCTCTCTCTTGTTCAATGAAGGAATGAAGATGAGAGAATAATCAGTTCGAAATTGCATTTAAGTAAATAATTTGTAATTAAGTGATAATTAGAAAATTTTAAAAAAATGTAAAGGTAATAAGTTGTTAAAAAGGCATTTAAGAAATATTAAAATATAAAAAATTAAATTTAATTAATTAAGTGGCACTTATTAAAAAATTCTTTTTATTTCCATGAAAAATATTATTAATTGTAAATAGTTAAAGGATATTAATGAGAAAAACAAAAATTTTGATCAAATTTGAAACTTTATCAAATGCCCTATAAATGTATACATAAATTCAACCTTCAATTTTCAATTACACACAACATTACAAACAGACATTCCTCCAACTACCTTTGAAAAGATCATTCCCAACAACCTTAGTTTGTTGCAGAACTTTCTTTTTGTTTTTGTTTTTGTTTTTATTATTATTATTATTTTTTAAATGGTTCTTGCGTATTTTCAATATTATGGAACTCCATTATGTGTTGGTAACCTTCCTCAGGAAAGCAAAAACACTTCATAAAACCTGGTAGATGAAGTGACCATTCACATGTATACAGAGAAAACATCTGGTTACTTTTACAAATGGACTTGCAGATCATCAAATACAAAAGCTTATGCAAATTAAGAAAGCAAGATAAATTATACATATGGAAATTGTACCACTAAGTTTTCATTTATGTGCTGCTCGGGGACCACTTATTACTCATAAAAGCTAAGTCTTGACGGCTTTGTCACAAAAATAAATAAATAAACAAAGGGATGGGATATTATTGTAGTAAAAAAATGAGAGTTATTCAAACTTTAGGGTCACAAATTGTTATTTGGGAAGCATTATTTATATACACAATAAGTTATGATACATTACTTTACATTGTGTCTGCAATTTCAGTGCATCACTTAGAATATGTTTGGGTTAAGGTTTTATCAAGGAAAAACAAAAGACATAAAGATTCAAAATCTTTTTTCTTCTTTGAATTGAAAAGAAAAATGAAAGAGAAAAGACATGAAATTAAAAAAAAATTAATATATTAATAAATGTCTATTATTATTATTATTATTATTTGTGCATCCCTTCTTATCAGATAAATGCGTGTTATAAAAGGAGTAATATGGAGACCTTTCAAATGAAGACCTTTTTGAAAGGTCTCCATAATTAGCAATTTGTGATATATCCCTTGTATTTTTATTTATGATTACTCCATCTACTAAAAAGATTGGTGGCCATAATTGTCAGCAAAAAAATTACAATTAAGCCAATACACATCCTTTACAAAAAATACAAATACAAATGATTCATTCCAAATACCTCGCAATCTAAAATCTTTGAAAAAAAATAAATTATTTAATTATAAACCTAAAAATCAGAATAATTATAATTACGTTTATGTGCTCTATAACTATGATTAAAATTAAAAAAAAAAATTATTTAATGGGATGGTGACTGTAAAATGACTTTCGTTAAGATTCAAAAACGCGTAAAGTAATATCACCATTATCTAAATACTAAAATAAGAAAGGCGGTGTGATAATTATTTAAAATAATTTCTTCTAAAATTATAATTCAACCACAGAGATTAACTTTGTCAGAGATAGAACCACCACTTATTACTAAGGTTGCGTATTTTAGTCGTGCTAACTATAATAACTTTACTAACTTAATTATTTGCAAAATGTTAAAAAGTTAATATTTTCTTTTCAAGATTATCTTCCCATTTAAAAGAGATCTAGCGTGACCAAATCTTCTAAATTCTCTCACTTGATCACAATAGTGCTCTTTTATTTTATTTATTTTCATGCTCATCATTAATTTTTTTGTTAGTGCACATATTTCCTGTAACATTTATCCATCAATCTATATATATGTATATATATTAGTTTCTAGGAGCATAATTACAGAGGTAAAAAAAAAAAGAGAGAGAGAGAAGAAATGTGGAAATCCAAAAACAAAAGTAAAGAGGTGGCCAAAACTGAAAAGGGCAAGGCTGCATCTTCATATTCCTCGGATGAAATTATAACTGGGAAAGATTACAAAGACACTACAAAGAAGCAGAAGAAGGAGAAGAAACCTTCACATGGAAATTCGGTACAAGTAGCCTCAAGTAGCAAAAATGGGCGGTGCAACACTGGGCTCAAGGTTATGCCTCCTAAGTCTACCAGCAATACAGAACCAAATAAATCAGATCGACCGTCCTACAGCTATGATATTGAATCCTATCGTCTCAACTTTGATGATCATCAAGACCACGCGGACTCTCATCCATTTGCTGACTAGATAGCCCGACTCTACTACAGTTTCATTTACGGAGAAAAAAATTATGACTATGTCAAATAATGGCTTTAGTTATATACATATATGTTCTTAAATTATATACATATATATATATATATAAAGCATTAGTTATCATGATCTTTTTCAGATTATATATATAATTATATAGTTTATATATGTTGCGTTGTTGTTCTACTGTGAAAAGGCAGAGAGCAGAGCTGCATCATTTGCTCCAATTTTTATCAAATGAAAAGGCAGCTTTTTGTACGACCTATGGTGTTGTAACTAAATACACTCAACAAATAATAAAGCAAATCGACTAATCCTGCACATCAAAAACTCCTACCCTTACTTTCTTCTTTCTCCTTCCCAATAAATTTAAATTATGTACACAAAATACATGCATGCATACACCTAAATGTACACCTGTGAAAAAAAAACCAGAGAATTCAATTTCTTGAAGACCGCCTCCAAAGCAGAAAAATCAATGTCAAAACCATAAGTTTGTCCTCCGTACTGCACGTATAGATAATCTCTAGGAGACGAGGGTGGGGGCAAAATTTGACGGACTTCTGGAAAATCTGACGTAGGCGGTGAAGGCAAGTCTTTCTTATTTGAGTAGTAAACATCAGCCAAGAGAACCCAAATAAGATCGGGATCCATCGAAGCAAGTCCTAACAGAGCATTGACAGACGCCTCACGAAGCCCAATAACGCCACTACAAGCAACGCCCACAACAAGACCGCTGACCTTTTTGAGGACTGCTTCCAATGCCGAAGAACTCCTTTTCTCCCGGGATAAGTCAGCAATCATGTTAAGAACTGCTGCCTGCATTTTCAGGCTGGACGCCTCAGCCATCAAGGGCTCGGAAGAGATTGAAGCACTTCTGTATGGAAGCTGCAAAGGGGTTCTTTCCTCTTTCGAAAGAGGTTTTTCCTGGAAGGGGGATGTGCTCAGAAGCTTCCAGAAGTGGAGCCCATCAGTATAGAAGCGACGAGAAAAGAAATCTCCTCCACAAATTTGTACAACATTGCTAATCACAGCTGTGCATCTCCGGACAGCCTGTAAAACTAACAAGAGTTAAAAGTACCCAAGATCATCCAGAGGAATTACCAGCTAATTTCCAATCCAATGATGGTATGCAGGGACGTTGTGCTAAATAAATGGCCCAGTACACGACCACTACTACTCTATTTAATCATTTAATCATGTTGCAAAATCGAAGTTTACATAAAAAACAACAGGAATATCAAAACATTTTGCTTGTTTATTTCATCTTTTGTTTTGCCACAACCACAAAAGAGACAAGAACGAAGCTGGTGGTGCCGAGAGAGGCTTGGGAAAATGACACTAGACATTAATTTATTGGGCTAAAAAATTTTTAGGCTATAGACTCCCCTTAAATTTTGAATATTGTTTCTTAATTCTTACGTAACTCCTATATATAGTACAAAATTTTGATAATCCAACTAAGTTTAACATCAACAATTAATCCAATCAATCACTCAAAGACAGAACTACGTATATATTAAGGGGGGCCATGCACTCACTAGAAGCCCTACAGTTCTACTTATTTATATATACATATATATTTGTTTATACATAATAAGTTGCCCCCCCCCCCCAAAAACCAAAGTATTGGCTCCCGGGCCCACCCACTACAAAAAAAAAAAATAATAATAATAACAATAAAATGAAAAATAAACTAGTTTCTTTTGGAGTCTGCCGGGTGTGGGGGAGGGGTTTGTGGTAAACTCCATAAATGGTAATATTTTTTTCAGTGTCTTTTGGAAACTATGGTTTGTTAATCAAAATGACTACACATTGAATTCTGGCTAGTAGTGATATGAAAATGATATTGTTTGTCAGAAGAGTATTTTCAATTTTTTTCCCCCAAAACTATGTTAGTTGAATTTGGCAGAAGTTTTCATTGAATTAAATTGTCCATCTGAAAGGAAAACCAATCCTTCATCTATTCTCGTACCCTAATGCCTCGTCAATTGCCACCATCCTTTCCTTCGAACCTCGTGAGTAAATACTATTTCTGACTCCCCATTTCCCATTCACAATGCAGTCAACATCTTTTTTGGTAACTTTCCCTTCTTTATGTTTTGTTTTGCTTTCTTTGTGTTTTCATAGATGTCAATACAATGAAATTATTGCTTAGACGTCGAACAAATCACCTAAAAATACAACATACACATAACCAACGATCCAGAAAGACATTCCGAAAGTTTTTTGAATTAAGATGAAGAGGGCAATTCATGAGCAAACAGGAGATGTAAAATTTTATATAATTGTTGATGAAAGCTGTGACAAATCAAAAAATGAGCAAATGACTATAGTATTGAGATTTGTTAACAAGGATGATTTTGCACAAGAACAGTTCTTTGTGATTTGTTCATATCAACGTCAATGACCCTTGAAGATAATATATATTATGATTTGTCCTATCACAATCTAAACATTCAGAATATTCAAGGGCAAGATTACGGTGGAGCAAGTAATATACAAGACGAATTTCATGGATTACACGCTTTGATTTTGAATGATTGTCCATATACTTCATTAATTGTTCCGCAATCGCTTGCAATTGGTATTAGTGGCAGCATCAAAGTAGTTGTCCCCCTATTCATCAATTCTTCTATAAGTTGACTTCATTGTCAACATCGTCAATGCTTTTTGCAAGCAAAATGATGAATTGGAAGATATTCATGTTGCTGATATTGCTTATGTAATTCCTATTCATGAGTTCCAGACTGGAAAATAATTGAATCAAATTGGCAATTAACAACAGGTTAGAGATACTCCCTATAGCTCTCACTTGAAGTTAATCTCCAACTTGATAAAGATGCATGGTGCAACAGGTAAAATTCTGAATAATGTCATTGAAGAATGAACTACACTTCCTAAAAAAGGAAAAGCATACTTGGTCTATGAAGCATGGACCTCTTATTGAATTTGTTTTCTTATTACCTCTCAAAAATTGAGTATTGATATGATTCTTGAAGACTTCAGCTCAAGAAAGATTGTCAAGTTTCATATGAGAATGAATACATGTGAAAAAAATTTGAGATAACACCAACAAGAAAAAAGTTGAGAAAAAGTCGTTTAAGATGGTTTGGTCATGTACAATGTAGACCTAATAAAATGCTTCAATAAGAAAGAGTAAGTCGATCCAACCAGAAAAAGCAAAGAAGACAAAAGATAGATCTAAGATAACATGAATTAAAATTGTGAGAAAATACTTGATTTCATATAACCTTACGAAAAAATAACCTATGACACAAATAAAATTGGGGATGATTCTTGCATCCAACCTTAACAAGTTTGGGACAAAGGCTATGTTGTGCTGACTTCAGTTGCAGTTGAATAGTATCGAGATATAAATATATTTGACTCGTTCAGTGTCCATATTGAAAATTGAATATATTTTAGAAAATACTATTTATGAGTTAATTTAGTACTAAATCACAGTAAGTTTATCATTCTTCACCTTTGAGAAAATAGAAATTCGTATTAGTTAGGCTAAATTCTTTAGGCATTTTGGCCCCCCTCGTTAAAGATTACAGGTTCTGGCCTTGCCACAACTTATTGTTAATAGCTCAAAAAAAAAAAAAAAAAAACAAAAAAGTCCAAAATTTAAATGGCCCCAAAAATTTAAGCATGGAAAAATTTTCATAACCCAAATATTTTAAATTTCAAGGTCATTATGAAAAGTCCACCATCAAACAATAAGTTGGGAAAAAAATTAAATAAAATAAATAACAAAAATCAAAATCCGCAAAGTTACTTCCTATAGAATATAAAGAAGTCAGTTTCCACTGTAACTACAGAGTGCCTTTTCAGCAGACTGCTGTTAAAACAACGCTTCAAAACAATATAGAAATGATTTTCTTGAAAATGCTTTTATAGTAGGTTGAAAGACAAATCACAAAGAAGTTCGCTACAGATTCAACCATTGATGGATTTCAAGACATGAAAATATGTCGAGTGCTACTTTAATTAATAAATCATTTGATGTGTATAAAGATAATTTTTTTTTTTTTTTGTAGATGTTGATACTTAAGACTTGTTTTGGGTGATGAGTTGTTATAACATATTGATTAGGTTTTATCAATGTATTTTTGTTTACCAAATATAATTTATAGTGTTGTAAGTTTTTTTCTAGACCTAAATTTGGCCCCTGAAGAGACAACCCAAAGTTCATCCCTGAGAAGAGAGTTTACTTCAAGAGCTTTATAAGCACAGGATTCGAAAAGAAAATACCAAACTTTATATTGGTTAATGCTAATTTAAGGAAATAAATAGAAGGAAACCAAAATCACATACCAGTGGGTTCTTATTTCGTATACAAGCAATCAAGAAAGGCCATATTTTATTCATTGCTGGGAGTAACCTATTTTCATCAGTTCCATCCTCCTCAGCTGCATCCAAGTTATCTTTAAGACTCTGAAATGAACACAACTGGAACACTCGCTCAACTGCCTCTTTAGTCTTGCTTTCATGCTTGTAGGCTTCTTCCACTTTTGCAAGTGCGATAATACCATCCTAGAAAACCACCATTATGAATGATGAAAAAGGAAGACAAGAAGCACTATCAATATGAAAGCATAAAAGCATTGCTCGCACATTGCATCTACAAATCTTTGTATAAAAATACATCAATTGGATTACTGAGTAATGAAATTACTGAATCTATTTCCACGGTAGGCAGTGCCAGAGTACAGTATCAATATCCTTTAAATAATAAAATAAAATTGCAATTTTTCAACAGATCTTAGGCTTTTAATAAATGCTCATTTCCATTGAAAGGGGAACTGCAGATATGGGATATTTCCACATTTCTCCTTCCTAAGGATGCGTTCATGGCTTAAAAACCAAAATTTTGAACAATCACACAAGTTCAAAAATGAAAATAACAAAAAACAACCATGCTGGAGACTTGTTACCACTCAAAGTTGATGTTTTTTCCATGTGTTGAAAGTGGAGTATAATTTTAGAAGGCTTTTTTTACAATCGTTTGGACACTCATACAATCGATACTATTTTTGACTTATAGTTGCTAAATTGCCAGCTTGGATATAACTAGATAAATTCCCAGTTGTCAGTTTCCACATTCTAGGCTTCTAGATATACTAGCATTCTGAAAACTACAGGGTCAGCAGAACTGCTCAAAATCACACCATAAACATTGATGGTTACAAAAATCTTTTGGAAAGAACATCTTAAGTAATTAAATCAGATGCAACACCTAAAAGAACAACAGAGCTTTCTCAGTATGCCTGCTATATAATCAATTGGTCAACAATCAATCTGAATACTTAAATAAAAAAGGAACCCTTTAAACGCTTATCACACTTCTAAGGCTCAATGATCAATCCACACAATGATCAATCCACACACTACAGGAATAAAGAAATCTAAGAACTCAACCAGGAATATACCTCGACTATATCCAGGGCTACCAAGCATGCAGCTTGTTTCAGTGAAGTGAGTAGAGGGGTTGCAGCTATTAGACATGATCCAACAATAGATCCGACTGTTCTCCTGTATCTTTTGGAATCATTCAGTTTGAACAAAATACGTTCCCACTGCTCTACAGGTTTGCCAACATCGAAGCCTGCACCAACCTCTTCTCCCAAGCACATTATCAAGATAAATCTCAGAATCCAGTCGTAAGAGCGAAGAAAGAAATCAGAAAAAAAGACTACAAGAGGGAGTATATATGTATGTACAATGTATGTACACACACACATACAACATGCTTCAAGTTCACATGTATAAATGGTTAAGAAAGCAACCAGAAATTATTGGAAAAAAACAAATAATATTAAAATTAAGATTGTACTAGTCAACTAAAATATACACACACACAGAACACATGAATAAAGCAAAATGAACTAAAGATCAACAAAAGCTTTAGTCCCAAATTAGTTAGGGTCAACTACATAAAATGATTACTTACCAAAAAAAAACCTACATAAAATGAAATAAATAATTGTAAACCATAAATTTTTATCTGTATAGACCCTTAACCTTTCAAGGATGCTTTCCAAAGCTCTCTATCTAGAAGTGAAGAAGGACCAGGTGTTCAGTATAAAAAGGAGCAACTTTTACCATGCATGAAAGCAATCCAAATTTACAACCTAGCACTATTTCCAGATAGAAATTAATGTTGTACTAGAAGTAGTGGTATCCCGTAAACCTTCTCCGATGTTTTGGCAGAAACAAGACTAAGCATAAACCTTGACAAAACTGATGCAAGGATGTTACGTTGTGAAACTTTCTACTAATCTAGGTCTATGTAACTAAGGAAACCTATTTATTTCTGTTGCAGCTTCAGCTTGCCCTAAAAACTTGGTCACAAAACTCAAATCCACACCTCATTAGAACATCACAAAATTCTGAACATACTAACCTGATTCTGTGGAAGAAATATCAATGACATCATGGTATGATTCTGAACAAATTAAATCCTTCATTGTCTTTTCAAAATGAAACATTTTTGACTTCACATCATCGAAAAACAATGCTGCTTGAGGGCACAGTGAACACGCTTCCCGCTTTGAAGCCTTGGCAACTTCAGCAACAGCCTAATGAAAAGCAGATAATTTATAACCCAATATCTTCCAGATGAAAACTATGGTAATCCCTTGAAGACTTCAGGATATTAGCCCACAAAAAAAGGGTGTGGAAGGAAGAAATTCAAGGCAATAATTAGCCAATGTACCATGGGTACCACAGAAGAAATAAACATATAACCTGCCCTCAAAACAGACTTTAAGACTTGTGCAGTGGTTGAACCCTGGGGTAACCACATTAACGTAACACAAAATTCAATTAACCAACACTTTAACCGATGGAAATTATCTAAAGAACAAAAATAGAAAATTAAATCTACATAGACAAATTGCAGGTAGAGATCACAGCTCATAACCAATTCAGTATACCAGGTCACTCTGTGTCCCTCCCCTAATAGACAGGGATCATGATCATCCATATAAACCTGTTTTTTATAGTGACTCATTTTTTTCCTCATGGTTCTGGTATGATCAATCATATAGCAACGCTGTTCCTTAATGCAAGACAGCTTCTTGTTGCCCATCCTCACATGAAGAGTATGGAATCTTCCAGCAAGGACTAGTAATAGTTGGACACTTCCTCTAGCTCCAATTTTGCCTAGTTTGTCACACCACCTCTACTTAGTACCTCCTTTAAATCCTCAAATCATATACTTGTTATGCCCTCAATTTTCTTTTGGCATCTATCATCTGTTCAGGGAAGGATAAAGTTTGAAGCTCCTTCCCAATAACTCTGGCAAAATAGATGCTTCTATTTGGCCCGTCCTGCCATCGGATCCTTGCAACTCTATATTCAACAGTGCACATTTTATGCATGTGAGACATCTGACCATCAGAATGTACATGAACTCCCTTTTTCTCAGGTTTTTCAAGACAAATAATATAAAGTGATAAGAGACCATCATATCCTTCAACTACAGTTTAATCTTGATATCATCCTCACAAAGACCAGGATCTCCCTTTGAATCCCTAATATGTTACAGCACAGGTGCTTACAACAAAACTCCAACTGATAAAATACGCTAGGTACTGGTGGGCAAGTTTAAATATGTGCCCTCATGGACCCCGTATAAAAAAGCATAAACCCTGTGCCACCATTTATTTATTTATTTTTGATGAATACAGACCCTGAACTGTCAAGATAAAGCTAATCAAGCAAAAGGGAGTTCACACTAGCAAGAGTTTATTCTCGAAGAAGGATTGTTATCTGTAAATTAATGTCACAACATGCAGGCCTTCGCAGGTGTATGTTTCCCGGATTTGATTACAAACAGGTAATCTACGTTGACTTTAATTATAAGAGGTTAGGAAGCCACGTTTAAAAGTGACAGAGGAACAGCAGCAAGTACATAATAGAGTGAAACTGTATTGAAGGAAATCATTAGTGTAGCCAAAGACCTCACATGGTCAAACTTTTTTGCCAATTTGAGTAATAAACCATGTTGATATGAACTCAAACTTTGATCATGAAGCATTGCAAGTGCTCAACAGAGTTTATTTTGACCAGAGTAGACATGGATGGATCCTCAATGCTTTACAAGTAGGAATAAAGCAGCTCTTGGTTTGCAAATTCAAGAGATAAACTAAAAAATATTTTAGCTTTCAGTTTTGCAATTATTACGTGAGCGAGGCTGACTAATATGTGCATCAATTTATTGTAGGAAGAGAAGCAGTATGTTTAAAAATAGACAACAATTTATAAGATATGAATCTACACGCATGCATCTCTAATCTCGAAATGTTATTTTGGTATTATATCCTCATCACATATAACTAAAACTGGAATAGCAATCACTAAGAGAAAACAAGAAGGCAAAAAATAAAATAATGTAAAGCAAAATATTAAATACTTTAATTAAATATCACCTGCAAGAATGAGATGGTTAAATCAGGGTGCTGATGGCGGCCAAGAATCTCAAGTTCCAGTGAAACAGAGCGCATCTGTACAATTTAATCAGGCAAAAAGTATTGCAATTCAACACATACGATAACTTTGAAAACAATTACTTAGTACAAAAAGAAACAAAACAAATAAAAATATGGGTCAGCCTATTCAAAAATAAAATCCCTTCCCATTAAAATTATGGCAACACCCAAACTCTTGGGAAACTACGTATTTCTTTTAGTCAAATCTTGTTAGTGAAAGTTTTTAATTAGACATATAAAAATAAAGAAGCAGAAAAATTAAAAAAGCAGTATTCATGACATGCCAGAAACAAAAGCAAATTAAAAAATCAATGCCTAGGAAGCACAATCCAATGGCCATACCGGTTCCTCCAATAATGGCAATATTTTATAGGCCACTCCAATATAGGAAAGCATTGCAGCAAGGACATTAGGTACTTGAGGATTGAGATCCAAGTGCCGCAATTGTCGACATATGGAATCAATTACATAGTCTGAGTTTGCCAAAACTAAGTGCCCTACCTGCAAAAAGAAACAAATTAACCAGGGAATCAAAAATATATTGAGATAATTTGAGCCATGTATACTCACCGTTGGATAACCAGATGTAGCAGAAATGACATGTAAAACAGCATCAGATGCACTTCTAATTTGGAAGTTGGAGCAAATAAGAGCCTCAAGCAACACATAAAGAGATGAATGAAGAAATCCACAAGTAGAAAAATCCTTCCCGAGGCAGGTAGAAAAGATGCCTATCCCATCAATGATAACCTGTTTGACAACGCTAGAATCAATACCTTGCACTCCAAGCATATGCAATCCAACCGTATAAACTGATGAAAGATTCAACATAATGCATATCCCATCAATCATAACATGCTTGAAGAAAGAACAATAATATGAATACCACATATTCAATAAATTATGTGCAATATTAGAGAAGGAAAATGTATATTTCCTGGTATAGAAGAGCGGCATCATGGAAGAAGTGCAAAGTAATATCTTCAACTTCACTGTCAGGCTGCTGAAATGCAGATTTATGCTCTAAAGGAAGACTCCACACTTCAGGAGAAAGGTATTCATGTAATATAATGCCAATGCAATTAATCAATTGGCTCCTTGCACCCCTCTCTGGAGAAATCTTCCAAATGGATGTGGAAGACACGAGATGTTCGAACTCATGAGGTTCAATAACATCAGGTCCTGCTCCACATCCTTCTATCTCTTCCCATCTTAGCTTAGACCCCTGAAAAATGCTTGCAAAAGCATCAACTGCTTTATCTGACAAACCAAAAATTATCTCATTTAAAATACATACAGCAGTACAAGCCTGCCGCACCAACTGTCCGGAGCCGGTTCTATTGTACCAAAACTGCCAGCCTTCTTTCTTGTGTTCTTTCATCCGGATCTCAGAAACCAATTTCCGCAGGTGGCCCAGTGGAACATCAGTGACAATTGACAAGGATCCTTCACTTCTAGAATCTACTCACAAACAAAACCAGGAAACCAATGCTAAGAATGGAGCAGAAAATGCATAAAAGAAAGATGGAGCAAAAAAGAAACAAATCTAAGAAAAGAAATTGAATTGTAAGAGCCAAAACAACCTGCCATTAAGGATAAACCTACGAGTCTAAGAATTCCAGCAAGAGCCTGATATAGTTTCTGACTGCCAACATAAACAAACCACGAAGGCATACGTGGAAGCTCATAATCCTTCTGTAATTTCTCCTGCGGGCATGGTACTTTTTTGTTCTGAATACTTGGGAAATTTGAGTCTTCAGATGAAGCAGCACCTGTGATGGCCCAACTATTATTAGAAAAGCAAATGCTAGCAGCTCTCATCTCAGTTATAGAGTGAAGGTATCCTGTGGAGGACGGCCTTTCCAGAAGAAGTTTGTCAACAGAACCAGCAAGCACTGAATTCTGACTCAAGCAGAGGGCAAAAATATCCAAGAATCTAGCAGTTGCAACCTAGACATTCCAAGACAAGATCAACACTTATGATTCATAATACAGAAGAAAAAATGGAATGAAAATCCTCTCCGACCTTGTGTAGAAAAAAAATAAAGAAGAAGAAGAAAGAGAATATCCAGCATCAGTGAAATCCAAAGATGGGAAGTTAGACAAAACTCCCCCAACGTGCTTCTTTCTTGTTTCTAGTAAATTAATGCATTTACCAAAAAAATATCAACAATCCTTTTAATATCTGACCTTTCATTTGTTATGGCTCACCCCAATGTCCAATGGCCAAAGTTTTGAATTTCATAATGGCAGTAGAATAACTCTAAAGTCAAATGCCAGTGACAAGCTGAACAAGTGAAAATTAACAATACGGTCTCTTTAACCTTTTTTTTTTCAATCAACAATGGATGGGCGACAAGACAATGGTTGCAAATAGCAAATGTCAGGATATGATGAACCAGAAAATGAGAGTTAAGGACTGAAATTCCAAGCAACTGGTTTACCAAACATCATTAGACTAACAGCAGCGAGAGACACTGCAAGAGTGGACTAAACATCACTAGATATTTTATCCACATATATATTTATATATAATATATGAATTGAGATGCCTCATAGACACAAATCCCTCAAAAGTGGAAATTTGGTCTTGAGGTGTTCTCCAATCCGACTAAAGTGGTGGCACATGCTCTATGCAGACACGTTATTTTGCGTGATCTCTCCATGCTTCCTTCAGTCAACTCCATCTAACATACAGATTTGGACAGCAGAGGAGATGATCGGTATGCAAGGTTTAGATAGTTTAAAATTTTAGCCCACCTCTATTTCAAAAAGAGCATCATGGCTTTCCTAGAAAGTAATAGCATACCAGAATTTGGGAAATTGTATGGAAGACCTTTGTTTGAAGGGGGGAAAAAACAAGGATGAAACATAAATAGAATCCTTATCATTGAGACATTACTTAGGAAGTGGTACATACAGGGGACTGAAGGAGGTGATCCGCCACAAGTTGAGGACCAGAAAAATAAATTACTACTAGTAATTTCTGAACCTCTGATATTGCAAGTGATTCCTCACTTCCCAGCACCACTTTTGGGAGCTTCTCAATTAGCCTGTTTGAAAGCAAATTTAGAGCGAATAAGATTAACCTTTTACAGACAACTTGCCCCAATTTCACTCCAAGGCCTTGTCACATTAAAGAAAAACAGAACAAAAACCTGCTAAAGATCTCGGCAAAGTCATATTGTACATGATGTTTCCCGCTTGAGAACAAATATTCAAGGAAAACCCGTGCAGCTACAGACACCTCTTCAGAGTTGTCACAAACCAAAACACACAAGCATTCCTGCATTGTTCATAATAGAACATATGATATATGTATAAACAAAAGAAGCTATTAAATTCCTTGTGCATACCATGTCAACAAAATTAATTGAGTTTAATTATGAAAAACTTAAAACATAACAACTTATTCTCACAAATTAAAGTTAAAAAATGTCACACCTACAAGCAACCGAATCTTTTACTTTCACTAAAGATGAACACACAAATTTCTTAACACCAACCATTTAAATGGAATGATCACATGTGCCATCCATGTGAAATTAAGGTTGTGATTGGATTGAAGATTTGTCAAGGGGGAAGGAAATGGAAGGGAATCGAAAATTACTTCTCTTGTTTGGTTCTAATAGGAAATAGTGGGAAAAAAAACATGGGATTTGATAAATGAATATATATATATATTAAAAAAAATTAATTTATAGGTAATTGTCATCCATATCCTTATATTTTTTGACAGAACTATATAAGCACTTGCATTTGAATTTTTTATTTCCTTTCATTTTTTCCTTCCCTTTTTTTTCCTTATCCTTTCTCCTCTCTTCCCTTGCCAAATCCTTGATCGAAACACACCCTAAGAACCAAATTAGTGGAGGAAAGCATTCTGGAGGATGGATATACATATATGACACATAACAACCAAGCTGCACCAACTATTGAGGTATCAAACCTATTAGTCATGTTATGATAGGTTGGGAGAAGATGATTAAGCAAAGATCAGAAATAAATTTATGGTATCAAATAAATTGGTTAATATCAGAAAAATAGACCATGACAACCAATAGCACAGTCGGGCAACTGAAGGAGATTTTTAGAAGGAAAAGAAAGCAATCCCTCTTCATGTTCCTTTTCGACTGACCCAACTACAAGCCTATTAAACTAGCCATAACCACACGATAACTTCCATGGCAATACTTGTGCTTTGGAAATATAGAAACGAAAAGACAATCTAATATGACGGAGGATATGTGCCTGAGTAGTAACTTGAATAAGATGAAGAAACGAGAGAAAATAAGTCAATACGAATTATAAGATTGCCCTTTGCCTCGTAGCTTAAACTTTTAGATGAGATAGTAGTTAATTGTCTAACAAAAAGAATGAACCCATTAGCATCTTTAAAGAAGAGGTCCCATAATTCATCCTTCATAATATATTAATAACTATCAAAAGGGTTGTCACTTGGTGCCATGATAAAAAACTGGCTAACAAGCAGAAGAACTTAAATACAAGTCTGGGGCAGCCAATGTGCAAACCTAACGAGGCATTAAGCTATATTCAATCTAACAGTCCCACAACCCATTATTGGCTAATGCATTTTTTGTTAATAGCAATTCTCAACAGTCAAAACTAGATTGAATACCTCATTGCTCATCCTAAGTTCCTAACCAATAACATCAACTAAGTTATCCATCAATCAGTAAACTAGATAAATTCCTCATTGATCATCCTAAACAATAACATCAATTTAGTTATCCACAAATTCGAACCAAACTTTAACATATTTAACACAACCAACCAAAATTTTAGAGAAAGTTGAAAATGTCATATATGATGTTGTACTTAAACCAAACGAACAAGTTGATTTTAAAAATATTAACCATGCCAACAAAGAGGGTATCAGAACAAACTGATGAATTAATACAAATGCATCACCTTGACGATATTACAAGGTTTTTTTCCTTAAAGATAACAATTTTCAATCTGTCTTTTTTCCCCCTTTTTTTTCTTTTCTTTTGTCCTTTTTTTTTGGGGGGGGGGGTTTCGCACTCCATTCAATACAACATAAATTTCATGATCAATTCAATCAGAACCAAGAAAAGCAGCAAATTCCTCAATCATAATTTATCTAAAATGTTTCTATCAAGTTCTTTAGTCCAAACATTCTACAAAACAATTGGCAAGTCTAAAAGAATGTCAACTCTAATTCCCAACTTACCAATAGCATTAATCTGCTATCATTCAGTGTATTACTGCATTTTGATAACAGCCCTCGAATGGCAGCCAAAGTTTCTTGTCTCACCTTTTTAGCTGGATGAACACAAAGCTAACAACCCACGTGGATGACTATTAGAAATTGAAGAAAAATCATGTCATCATATGAAAAGAAATGAAACACAAATATAAAATAACTATAGAAAATAACTGCCACAAAATCAGTTGCAAGAACCCACATGTGGAAACGTTGCAGACAATAGCTTATTCACGTGAGCTGAAGTTTTAACAATCCAGTCTTTTGTACGGCTCACATACAAAGCTCCTATAGTGTTGCCCGAATTGACAGCCTCCATTTCTTTAGAGCCAATTTTGGAGGTATCCGTGAGCACTGCTTCACTTGGATTTTCTACTACCCTTTCACTCTGACCTTGAGTTTTTGCAGGCAGGTGGCGGAGTTCCTCCAGAAATGATACTGCTGATTCATCCTTATGTGAAGGAAAGCCAGCAATAATATCCATAGTTGTACCAAGACCAGATAAATTAGCATCATCTTCAAGAACTATCACAAGGAACTCAGCCAAACCTCGAATTGCTTGATCAATGGCTTCCGTGCTTCCAGCAGCCCCACTAATCATTGTTTTTGAGACATACAAAACTTTGGCAAATTGACTGACAACACCTGGTAAAAAGAAAGCTAGGGCATCAGCAGTACCAACCTGCAATAATAAACACCAAAACACCTTAGATATTGTAAGAATATTCTATGTTAGGTTATGATATATTATTTATGTATATTACCCATATTAAAATATTCTATATTTTAGTATGTAGTAAGCAATTAGTTTTATTTTGGTACGTAGATCATTACTATACATACCTCTCATTGTAAACTTATTTAAAGGCCTCTTCTTTACCTTTATGATACATATAAC
Organism: Vitellaria paradoxa; assembly: GCA_019916065.1. Lineage (NCBI taxonomy): Eukaryota > Viridiplantae > Streptophyta > Magnoliopsida > Ericales > Sapotaceae > Vitellaria > Vitellaria paradoxa. Next base: position 48,926,945 of record CM034239.1, read on the forward strand.
AAAATGTAGACCTTACATTTTCTCTCTCTCAATTCTATTTTTTGCCTTTTATTCTTTTATTTTCAACATGGTATCAGAACCAAATTCTGTATTTTTTTATTTCTCTAGTGTAGCATCATTCTACTGCACTATTTTTCACCACCACAGTATATTCAAAAAATTCTTTCATCCTCTATTTTAACATGGTATCAAAAATTCTGCGTTTTTTCTTCTATGGTTTTTTTTTTCTTTTCAAAGCCTTGATCTACCATAACACCACCACAACCACCGCAAAATTTTTTTCTTCCATATTCTGAACCATATTAGAGGTTTTTACATTTTTCGTTCTTCCTTGGTATTTTTCTTTACAGAGCCTTGATCTACTATAGCACCACCACAACCATTGCAAAAACCTTTTCTTTCGCATTCTGAACCAGTTCCTAAGTTTTTTTTTTCTTTTTTTTTAACCTTTCTTATTTTGATTAAGATCTATATTTTTTTGTGTTTCACCGTTTCAGTACATTTTTTTATTTAGGATGACCTCTCAACATTATATTATTTGTCCTATTCACAGTACCATTTCTTCACGGAATTAACTATAATACACCAACAAACGTATGCCTTTCTTATTGGCTGTAAACTATGGAGAGCAAAGTACTGTTGTTTGCTTTCAATGTTTTTTAGTTTTGTCTTTATTGTTCTATTTCCGCACACCGTATATTCTGTTTGGTTATTTTTCAATCTCCAATTTGAAAAATAATCATACCAGTGGCAGTGAAATTTCTTCGGGAACTCACAGTCAAAACTTCGCCACCGCCAACAGTCACAGACCTTTAGATTCTATACTCACGGCTGAAGATAAACCTTATGTATTCTTCTAGGATAATGTTCTATTGTTCTGCTGTAACTGCTGTTAATGCTACAGCAGTCGGTCATTATTCTTCTTATTTAATTCTGGTAGCATAGAGGAGGTGATGGGGCTTTCAACTTAGATATTTAGTATTGAATTAATTACTAAGACTGTTCAGCTATTTAGACCTTTAAGCTACAGATACTCTTGTATAAATAGGGCTGTAATTATTCATTGTATAGCTTTTTTACCAATTCTGCTACATGGTATCAGAGCATTTCGATTCTTCTTCCTAGAATAAGGCTTGTCCTCCTTAGTTATACTTGTGTTTGGGCTAAGGGCTGTCCTCCCTAGCCACGTCAATTCCTTTGCTAAGGTTGTCCTCCTTAGTTCTTGTTCCATCAGCTGATTGTCTAGATGAGTTCAGAGAAAAATTCTGAAACTCCTTCATCTAATCAGTCCCAAGTCTCAATGACCTCTCAAGCTCTCGGAGAGGCCACAGCCTTACAGATCACCAACCATAAACTGAATGGAAGGAATTTCATTCAATGGTCTAGATCTGTCCTGTTAGTCATCCACGGTAGAGGGAAGATGGGCTATCTTAATGGAGATATTAAGCAGCCCAAAGCTGAGGACCCAGCCTATGAAAATTGGGAAATCAATAACTCAATTATCATGGCCTGGTTAATTAATTCCATGGAGCCTCAAGTCAGCAGAACCTACCTCTTCCTGGACACAGCACAAGCAATCTGGAGTGCTGTGAATACCAACTACTCAGATCTGACAAATGCCTCTCAAGTGTTCGAAATAAAGAATCGTTTGAAGGAGATAAAGCAAGGAAGTTTGGAGGTGACTGCATACTACAATGAGCTGCAGATTCTTTGGCAAGAACTCGACTTACATTATGAAGCCGACTGGGAAGGATTAGAAGATAAAGTGAAGTTCAAAAGACATCTAGAGAAGGAGAGGTTATATGAATTCTTGACTGGATTAAACAGAGAGTTGGATGAGGTTAGAGGAAGGATTCTTGGCCACAAGCCTCTACCTTCCTTGGATGAAGCATTTGCAGAAGTCAGAAGAGAGGCTAGTAGAAGGAGAGTCATGCTTGGAGTTGGTGGGAGTAAGCAAGCTGCAGTAGGCAATGACAGACCCATTGACACCACTGCCCTATTAGTGAAAAATGTTCGTGACCAAAGAAGCTATCAAAAAGGGGAAAAGGGAAGCAGACCCTGGTGCAGTCACTGCAGCAAACCAGGACACACCAGAGAGGTCTGCTGGGACCTCCACGGGAAGCCTGCTAACTGGAAACCTCGGGGCCAAAATAAAGGCAAGAGCTTCCAGGTTCAAGTAGAGGAGAAAACTGCTCCAGAACAGCAAAGTTTTTTACTGCATCCAGCAAAAACTGCCCCAGAACAGCAAGGTTTTGTCCTTACTAAACCACAACTGGAGCAGCTGCAGAAGTTGTTGAGCCAAACTGCATCCAGCAACTCAAACATCTCTGCACTGACTTCCAGCACTGCACTGCATACCAAGAGTGCTGATTCTTGGATGCTGGATTCAGGTGCTTCTGACCACATGACAGGTAACATGGCCTTATTCTATGCATACAGCCCTTGCTCAGAAAAAACTAGAGTAAAAGTAGCTGATGGCTCTTACTCTAGGGTGGTTGGTAAAGGATCTGTCCATCTCTCAAACAAAATCTCTCTCCACTCTGTTCTTTATGTTCCAAATCTTACTTGTAATCTGATTTCCATCAGAAAACTCACTGATGAGCTAAAATGTTGTGCTAAATTCAGTCCTACTGGCTGTGAATTTCAGGGACTGAATTCAAGGATGATGATTGGCAATGTTAAGGTGAAAGATGGGCTCTACTATCTCGAGACTGACAAAGAACCAGCAAAATTTAGTGCATTGGCAGAAAATGTATCTTCCTCTAGTTTCAATCATGATGAAATTATGTTATGGCACTATAGGTTAGGCCATCCAAATTTCTCCTATTTGAAGAGACTCTTTCCAGATTTATTTCTTAATAAAAATCCTAGTTTCTTTCATTGTGAATTTTGCTTGCTTGCTAAACATCATCGTGCATCCTTTCCCATCAAACCTTACCAAAAATCCCAACCTTTTTCTTTAATACACAGTGACATTTGGGGACCCTCTCGGGTAACAAATATATCTGGTACTAGGTGGTTTATAACCTTTATTGATGACCATACAAGGGTGTGTTGGGTATACCTATTGAAGGAAAAATCTGAAGCTACAAAAGCTTTCCAATCTTTCCATTCTATGATTTTAACTCAATTCCATGTTCCCATTAAAACTCTAAGAACTGATAATGGGAAAGAGTACTTCAATTCTCCTCTCAATGAATACCTCTCAAAAAATGGGATACTAAACCAAAGCTCTTGTACAAATACACCACAACAAAATGGGATAGCTGAGAGAAAAAATCGACATCTTGTTGAGGTTGCTAGAGCTTTAATGTTCACCAAGAATGTCCCAAAATATCTGTGGGGTGAGGCTATCCTAACAGCCTCCTATTTGATGAACCGAATGCCCTCAAAACCCTTAAACTTCTCTGTCCCTTTAACCAACCTCCTTCTTCTCTACCCAACATTTAGAACCATGACCTCTCTACCCCTTAAAATTTTTGGGTGCACTATGTTTGTCCACAATCATTCCCCAAATTTGTCCAAACTTGATCCCAAGGCCATTAAGTGTATTTTCATTGGGTACTCTCCAACCCAACGTGGCTACAAATGCTACTCTCCTAACATCCGTCGAGTGTTTGTGTCTATGGATGTCTCTTTTATTGAGTCTCAATCTTTTTTTCCCAATCCTTCTCTTCCAACAGAGAACTTGAGTGAAGAAAAATCTTGGGATCAGCCAGGGGATACAAATCAGTCCACAGACCATAACACACTACCTGCAGTACTGCCCTACCAATCCTCTTCCCTACCTATAGAACCTAACACTATCTCATATGTTGATACTAGGAGAGGTACTCCTCTGCCAAGGGAAGGAATTGACATCACTGACTCTCAGCCTGAGGGTCAATTGCTGGTCTATACAAGGAGAACACAGCAACAGCAACAATGCCAATCTGACTTGAATTCCAGTTCCCAGAACAGAGTAGAAAATTCTGATCCCCAGAACCAGAACCTGCAAGGCAGAACAGAAATTTCTGATCTCCAGAATTAGAATCTGCGAGACAGAGCAGCAGATTCTGATTTCCACCAGAACCTGATTACTCAGAACCTGCAGCCTACAGCAGATTCAGATCAGTATTTAATTGACCAGAATCCACAGGCTGCTGCAGAACCAAATCTGGATCTACATTGGCCTATTGCTTTAAGGAAAGGCACCAAGTCTTGCACACAGCACCCAATCTCCAAGTTTGTGTCCTATGCAAGGCTATCCCCTAAGTTTTATGCTTTTACAGCTGCCCTCTCACAAACTTCCATTCCTAAAAACATAGAAGAAGCACTAGCAGATCCTCACTGGAAAGCTGCTGTGCAAGAAGAGATTGATGCACTTAGAAGGAACAAAACTTGGGAAATGGTGAAGCTACCTGCAGGGAAAAGGACAGTTGGCTGCAAATGGGTATTTACTATAAAATACAATGCTGATGGCAGCATTAACAGGTACAAAGGCAGGCTGGTTGCTAAAGGATTTACACAAACATATGGAATTGATTATCAAGAGACCTTTGCACCGGTGGCAAAACTAAATACAATAAGGGTCTTACTATCTTTGGCAGCCAATCTTGGGTGGTCTTTACAACAACTAGATGTGAAGAATGCCTTTCTGAATGGAGATCTACATGAAGAGGTTTATATGGATGCACCTCCTGGATTTGAAGAAGGGAATAACAAAGTCTGCAAACTAAAAAAATCTCTCTATGGTCTGAAGCAGTCACCAAGGGAATGATTTGACAAGTTTACTCAAGCTGTGAAAGGAAAGAAGTTCAGTCAAGCCCAAACTGATCACACCTTGTTCTACAAACACTCTCCGGAGGGTAAGGTGACTATTCTAATTGTGTATGTAGATGATATTATTGTCACTGGAGATGATATTGAGGAATTAGCATCCTTAAAGAGGTACTTGGCTAAGAAATTTGACTTGAAGGACTTGGTCACTTTAAGGTACTTCCTTGGTATGGAAGTGGCTCGCAGCAACTCAGGAATTACAATAAATCAGAGGAAGTATGTGCTTGACTTACTGCAAGAAGTGGGGATGTTGGGTTGCAAGCCCTCCGAGACCCCTATGGATCCCAATAAAAAGTTGGGATTGGAAGGAGGTGAAGAAGTCAACAAAGAAGGATATCAAAAATTGGTAGGGAAGCTAATCTACTTATCCCACACTCGACCTGACATTGCTTTCTCTGTAAGTGTGGTGAGTCAGTTCATGCACTCTCCAAAGAAACAACATCTTGAGGCTGTAATTAGAATACTCAGGTACCTCAAAAATAAACCAGGAAAGGGGTTGTTCTTCAAAAGAGGAGATCACCGAATGGTGGAGATCTACACTGATGCAGATTGGGCAGGTTCTGCTGTAGATAGGAGATCTACCTCAGGTTATTATACCTATGTATGGGGCAATCTAGTAACTTGGAGAAGTAAAAAACAGCCTGTGGTTGCAAGGAGTAGTGCTGAAGTTGAGTTCAAAGCATTAGCTCATGGAATTTGTGAAGGAATCTGGCTTAAGCGATTATTAAAAGAACTAAGGATGCCTAACTACAGTCCTATGAAGATATACTGTGACAATCAAGCAGCAGTAAGTATAGCACAGAATCCAGTTCATCATGATCGCACTAAGCACGTTGAGGTTGACCGACACTTCATCAAGGAGAAGATAGAAGATGGAAGTGTGAGTTTGAATTACATTCCTACTAAAGAACAAACAGCTGATGTTTTAACCAAGAGCCTTCACAGACCAGGCTTCGAAAATTTGGTAGGCAAGCTTGGAATGATCAATATCTACTCCCAGCTTGAGGGGGGTGAAGATAAACCTTATGTATTCTTCTAGGATAATGTGCTGCTGTTCTGTTGTAGCTGCTGTTAATGCTACAGCAGTCGGTTATTATTCTTCTTATTTAATTCTGGTAGCATAGAGGAGGTGATGGGGCTTTCAACTTAGATATTTAGTATTGATTTAATTACTAAGACTGTTCAGCTATTTAGACCTTTAAGCTACAAGTACTCTTGTATAAATAGGGCTGTAATTATTCATTGTATATAGCTTTTTTACCAATTCTGCTACAACGGCTTATTCTGCTATCCAGTTCAGCTATTTTTAGAATTATCTTACTTCCAAACTCAAGTTGGTTTACCATCTTGAGTTTGAGAAAGGATGTTAGAATATTTTATATTTAAGTATTTAGTAAGTAATTAGTTTTATTTTGATACGTAGATCATTATTGTACATAACTCTCATTCTAAGCCTATTTAAAGGCCTCTTCTTTACCTTTATGATACATATGACAAGATATAGACCTTATGTTTTCTCTCTCTCAATTCTATTTTTTGTCTATTATTCTTTTGTTTGCAACAGCTACTAATATTTATGTCACTTTCTATAAAAGAAGTAAGCTACAAAATTTTGTACAGCCAAGCTACTAAAATGTATCGCTTAGCTCAAATTACACAACCTAACCTTAATAGGTTAGACAGATATAGGTTGATTGAGGCTCAATATTTGTGAGTTATTCTACCAATTTTAAAAAATAATAATAATAATAATTTGTGAGGAGTTATTCTATCAAGAAACGTTATTACTTCACCAGAACATAATTCTATTTTTGAAATTAAAATTTCATCTTACCACTCAAGAAATACGTCATTGCAATTTCTCCAATTTTTTGTCATTTAGGTATGAAATCCAACTCAAAAGGCTTAAGCCACTGGTCGTATGATTCTTATTAATCATTTTAGTTAAAGTTAGCTACCTGGACACAGTTCGTTACAGGACACTGAACAGATACAAGTATGCAGTATGGTATTGTACGCAGTACATAGGTGCAGGCTTGGAAAATGCATTCAGGGAAAGTTGTCCAATTACAAAAGTTATACCCTAAAAAATATATATATATATATCTGAGGTCACCATATTCTCAACAAAAAGTAAAAATCTGACTAGATCTGACTTTTGCTCTAAGTTTAAGGATGGGTCGTTCACATATATCTATATATTAATACATAAATATATGTAGTTTAATACAATGTTAGTACTTATTTAAAGAAACAAGTAAAATAATACATAATTCTCATTAATCATACTTTCAATAAATAGTCAAAATTCTAAAATTCCAAATATTTAAGAAAAATGAGATAAAACCAATTCAATATTCCAATAAGTAAATAAACTATTCCATTCTCTCGTTTCCCTTTCATTCCTCTACTACTAGATTTTCTATTGGGATCATCATATCTCATAATCCGAATCACAAATGAATTGCGATTGGCAGCACAAGATTCGGATCACAGTTCCATCAAGGGATCCTGGTAACTAATAATTTATGATCTAAATATACAATCTTACGATATTTCACAGTCGAAATATCATCCCATTTTGTAGAAAGAAGTCAATGCAACACACTAAAAGAAAGTACAAGCAAAACCTGATTAAATATCAAATTCTTTGCATTAAGACTAACCAAGTGTTACAAAATTACCTTAGCAACAAGTATGCGAAGTGTCAAAAAGGCTTCTATACGAAGCTTTGAACTACCCCGGTGTCCTCGCGCAGCCTCCGCATCTGCATTCTTCTCATAGAAACCAAGATTGTGCGAAAGAAAATTAATTCAGAAGTACAAAAGGAACAATGGTGAAATATCATATAGAAAAATGTAGGTACTTCTCAATAAAGCTCCAAAGTAAAAACATAAATTACTTTATGGAGAAGTGATAGCCAGTGCCCAACAGCAACAGAGGCAGTTTGAGAATGGAGAAATGCAAGCAAGCACTCATCTATTTCTGAATCATAATTTCGATGTATACTAATTGGAGATTGCAAATCTCTTCCTGTTAAAAGTGTAGGCAACTCGTTAATTTGTTTACACGAACAATACTTGTTGGAGCACAAATGTAAACCAAGGAGCACTGTCCTGAAACATCTGATTACTCCCTCACGGAACTCTTCTGAAGCCTCAGATGGAGAGAGCATTGCCCCATATGCCAATTTCTTCAACACTACAACCATCTATAAAGCCACACATAATCATCAGTTTGAAAAATATCTCCAACAGATCACCTAAGAATTCCTATAATGGAGTCTCCATGAAGATTCAAAAACCAATGCACAAATTAAGACTTTATATATACTTTCACATTACCATCTGAAAAGGGCTAAATTAAGAGTGGCAACAACATATTTTGGTCTCATATAACTATCTGTAGCCCTATGTGTTACAAATAAAGGAGTACGAATGACCCGATTGACTCGAGAACAGACCACATCAATTTGGTTCTTGGGTTGGGGCGATGATTCTCGAGTTGAAACCAAGACCCGTCTATAGTATTAATTCAAAAACCTATACATACTGTGTTGTATATAAAGGATATCTATGCATAGAGCAATATGTTCATGAGCCCAAATATATAAAGTGTTTGAGGGAAGTTCATAATCGATTTGGGACTGGAGTTTAAAGAGAAACAAAAGTGTTCAAAAAAGCATAGTAGTAAAGTAAATGGTTGAGTTGTGAACCTTGCCCCACATCTGTTAGGAGCATAATTTAAACTCTTCACCTCACCTAAAAATTATTGACCTTCACAGCCAAGCAAGTCCAAGTGTTTGGGTCATTGTCTCACTAGCTTAGCCTCTTCTAACGTGGAACAGCTCTTTTTGAAGTGGGTACCACGTATTAAATGTTCAGTACAATTAAATTTTTTTTTTTAATAACTAACGGAATACATCTGAGCCAAACCGATTTTTTTTAGTTTGGTTCGGTTTGACTACATAGGACTTACAGTTCAGGGGGCTGGGTATAAATTTTCGGAATCCACCTACAAGGTTGTTACAACTTACTATCATGTGATCACAAAAATAATCAAGAAAAAGGTAACAGCAAACTTGAGGGAGGCAACTTTGAAATTTAAAATAATGAGGAAATTCAATTTTTCCTACATATCTCCATATGTCATTCTTAATTCAGACATGTCTTTTTTATTTATTCATTTATTTATTTTAACGACACAAAACATTTATCACAACCCAAAAGGCTTTTAAATTACAATACCTGATCCACGGATCCTAAATGGCACTTCTTCAGAAGTTCCTCCAAACACTGAAGCACACCTTCAGCTACAGTATCACTGACCTTATGTGGCATTTTTGGGAAATCAACCATCATAGATTTCTCAACCTCTGGTGGAGATCTGCATTTGACTGCAGCATCCAAAAGAAGCAGCAACGGAAACAATGTATAGCTGAAAATAATATATAAACAAACCCACATGTGAAATAATCAGAGAGAGAGAGAGAGAGAGATTCAAAGCTTTCTGGTTCCACAAGAAGAAATTTGTGTTGTTGGGATACATAACATTTCTTTTGCTATAAAATAGGAAAATACAGCCTCTTTTTTTTTTTTTTAATAGTTTCGGTATTTATTCTTATAGCATTAATTTCTGGTTGCTTGATTTCATGAAATTGTAAGGAAGATTTCCAATTTTCCATGCATACTGTGTTCAATTTCAACTTTGTTCCTCGCTTATCTTCTCTTATGACACGCTATAAAATTTTCCACTTTGCCAACATGTTATTAGCTCAAACGGCATCCCACACCATCCATAGCAGACCTGTAGCAAAATGGTAGCAGCAATACAACAGTAGAGTAATGCTATTACTTCGATGAAATTCTTGGTGGCAGGAGCAACAGCATAATTAAGCTCATGCATTCCATTGGCTCCATTCAGTTCCATCCACCAAAAACAGTTATCCAGTCCCCTTATTCTCCATCTAAAGTGAAAGCATGAGAGGATACAACATCATCCATTGCATATTTCTAGCTCTAATTATGTGACTGGTTTGATCCCAAATCTAGTAATTTCCGAATCTCTTGCCAACTTCTCTTCACAACTAAACCCCCAACCCAAAAAAAAAAATTCTACTCTGTCCTGTGTTTTATTTGTGATGGCTAAATTCTCGTTATTCTAAGTCTTCACATTATTCCAGAACAAACCAAACATTTCCCACTGTTATTTTCTTATTCTCGGTGTTATTGGCCAAGAGAGGAAAACAAAATCCCAACAAAAGCCTAGCAAATCCATTCACTTTCGAACACGCATAAGACAACAACACACAGAATCAAAAAAGAAAAAAGTAAAGCGTAAAACAGACATATATACACACAGACATACATATATATGTATGTACACTTAATTTAACCATATAAAAGAAGAAGATTAAAGGAACATACTCAAAGAATGGCTGGAGAGTATGGGGCGGAGATCGAAAAAGGAAGTCGCGGAGTTGAAAGAGGGAGGAAGGGTTTTTCTTAGGGTTTTGTATAAGGTCCAACAGGTCTAAACAATAGGTTTTTAGCTCTGAGAATGCAATTTGTGGAGCTTCCTCGTCTTCATCGGAATTGATTGGCTTGAAATTTCGCTTGTCTTCTCCAATTTCTTCCATTGCTGGGAATCAGATTTGCAAAGACACATAAAAGAGAGTATTTTAAAGAATGGAACTGCCAAGAACCGCGAAATTGAATACTCTGGAACCACCGAACGGCGAAAGAACTACTCCACTACCGCTACTTGGGACAAAGAAGTCATTTTGAGAGTGATTGATGATAAAGAGGTCATTTCGCACTATTAGACTTCTACTTTTTTGGGTTGGGCCTGGGTACGCGGACTGCCTTTTTAAGCTGTAGGGGAGCTTTTCTTTCTAGCTTGTCTGTATGGCTTCAAATCTCGTGTTTTATTTTTTTTATTTTTTCCAAGAGACGATAATTTTGAATTAAAATATTGAATTGTGGGTTTACTTCAAAAGAGGCGGTAATTTTAATCTTCAATTATAAACACATTAAGGCTTCGTTTGACTACCAAACAAACTATTCTTATTTTTTTAATTTTTGGTTTGATACAATTTTTTTTATCAAATTGCTTTTTTTTTTTAAACTATACTTTTTAAGAGTCTTAATCACATTCGTATAAAAAAAATTGAAAATTTTACGTTGGTTTAAATAAAAGTTAAAAACATAAAAAATAAATAAACATTTTCATTACCTTTTTTTTTATCTCTATGGGTTTGAATTTTATTATTATTACTATTATTATTTTATAAATGTAATTAACACGCCTAAAAGTTACAATTTCTAAACAAAAAAAAAATAAATTTTCTTGAAAAGAAACCATGTAATATAAAAAAAAAAGTTAAAAAAAATAAAAAATTAACTTTTTCATAACCAAACTAAGCCTAACTCACCATTTAAAATTTTGAATTATAGTTGAGTTATATTATTCATAATAACTTCTCTAAAATAAATTATAAATAAGAAAAAAAAACAATTCAAAAGCACTATGCCTCTCCTAAATAATTATCTAGATATATATATATTTAAATAACGAACGCGGCTGCCCAAAATATGTAAGTCCATTTATATATGGTCAAGAGCATTTGTTGGAAATGGCTGCCAATTGATTTCTCAGCTCATCACTACTGATGGCTTTATATTATTTTCACAGTACCTTAACAAAATATGATCAGCCAATGGTTCCGTTTGCAGTTCTACCAAATAAAATAAAATTTTATAAAATTCTATAAACATGAATTATAAGACAATAAAATTTAAAATTTTCACTCATTGCACGAATTACGAGATATTTATTTTGACAATTTTATTTTATTTTATTTTATACAACACACTCAATGGGTTACACAACTTAACGAGTTGGACTAACTATACACGTATATAATTAATCCATTCCTCAATAGCCTAAAATTCAATCGTTTGATTTTGTCTAATTAATGATTAACTAAATCTGATCAAGCTCATTTGCCATTTTTACTCCCCCTAAAAAAAACCAAACAAACAAACAAATAATTTGCCATACCAAAAAACACTAACACGCTTGGAAACTGGATAAATGGAGGGAAGAGAAAAGTAAAGAAAAATAGTAAGAATACAAAAAATGAAGTGTGAAAAAAGTTAAATTTATTTCATTTTTTATATAATTAAAAAAAGAGACAAAAATGAATAAAATTTAACTTTTACTTGATTAAGTGTACAATTATTACATAAATTATTAATTTTATTTTTCCATTATTTTTCCTTTCCTTATACAAATTCATGTTCCAAACATGACATAAAACCTAAAATTTGACATGCAATGAGGCTATGTTTGTTTGTGGGATATGAGGTGAAAAATTGGATTCCCAATTCATCGGACCACATCCATGTTTGGTGGGGAGAAGGTAGGCACTAGATACGGGGTCCACTTTGAATTCATGAGGATATGCAATACCCTAGGAGTGTTGTATTGTAAATCCCCATGATCAAATTAGTTTCACGTTAAGATCTAAAGGTTCAAAATTGTTTCTGTCACTATCAAATGACATATCTTATCCCACTTTATATTTCACCAACCAAACATTAAAAAAAATAATTTTACATAGAAAAATAATTCTATCTTATATCCAACTCCATATTTTGTCCTATAATATTATCCATTGAATACTAAAAGCTTATACACACAACATGTGTAGTTATCACTTTATTTGTGTAATTTAATTAGAGGTATAAAAATAAAACAATGTGGTGATTAAAATTTTAAAGTTTATAAAATGACTTAATCAAAGATAGCTTTTAAAAGTTATTTAATTTAAAATTTAAATTTAATAAAAGGTTGAAGAGTATTTTAGGTGACTAAAAAAATTTCATCAAAATTAAAATTTTATTAATTTTTAAGTTTCACCAATAGTTCTAATGTCCTCTTTATACAATAATATAGAGTTTTTCATAGGTATGACAGTGATGTCACCATTACTCAGTTTTTACATGTGAAAGAAAATTTTAGTACGAAGATTGTGTAACAAAATTTTCTCATGGTAAATATTTTTCTTTTCATTAATGCGATGTGATCCATCTTAATTTGCTTTGATGGCAATATTTTCTCATCTCAAAATCTCTAATTAATTAACTAATGATATTATGTCTCATCACTCTGTAGTTAATTTGGTGTTTTTTGGGGGGAATTTATGATTTTACTCTGCAGTCAACAAATTCGCCTAATTATCACCCATTATAAAGTTTTGCCCCAATATTTTGATATATTTTCACCCATGTTTCCATATTGTGTTCCCCACATAAAAGACTGAAAGTGTATATAATAACATGATTGACGAATTGTATTAAAGAGAAAATAATATATATATATATATATATATATCGGTGCATGAGGGTAAAAATTATATCTATTATATTAGAATTGTTTAGAGCTCTAAAAAAAATAATAAATTTTTTAAATTTTTATAAAATTTAAAATTTCTATTCATTACATAAATTATGAAACTATAATTTTTATAAATTATTTTATAATAACTTTTCTTTTTTTTCACTCCAAACACCTTTATATATAAGTTTTGACACAAAGATAATACAATGAATAACTAATATGAGTTGAAGTGTATACCGTTACGGTTCATAAAAATATGTAACATGAGTTATATGAATGTCACATCATTACTATAAAATGCTAGTATGTATATATATTAAATTCGTTATTTCTCTTAGGGAAAGTTTGATATAAGATAAAAATTTTGGAGTTAAAGATTATAAAAGTAATTGTTATACTAGTAAAATAAGAGGATGACGTGTTCATTATATTTATATTTGTATCGAGAGAATAAATATTACTCAATAACAATCATATTATGTTTAGAATAGTAAGATAGAAGGGTTAATTAATGTCTTGTGGATTAATAAAAAAAATGATATAATTTTTTCTTTACTTCCCTTTACGCTTCCCCACAAGTAACAATTTAACCTCAAAAAAGGGTGATCCTTACCCCAAATATAATTGTTACTTCGTCTTCCAAGCTAATGTAATAGGGATAAAAGTTACCCTACTAAATTTATCCTCTATTATATCCTCAAAACAAACAGAGTTTTTTATGAAAATATTCCTAAAATTATCCCTCTTTTTTTATTTTGTCCTCAAATTATTAAATGCACATCATACATTCTTAAACTATCCAATTCAATTACATTTGATCCGAGCACCAATTCTATCCATTAAAGTTAACGAAGAAATTATCATATGTGGATCATGTGACTTTTTTCACCTCACTCTAGAGGTATAATAATTAATCCATGTCTATTCCTATCATTTGGCACCAAAAAAGTGTATGTTTTTACATATAAATTATTAAAATTTTTTTATTAAATATAATTTTATGAATTTATTTTAAATTTTAAATATATGTTTTAGATAGAATGCTTTTTTTTTTAAAATATATTTTTTAAATATAATTTTATGAATTTAAAATTATAATTTATATTCATAATTTTATAATTTAAAATATATATTTTAATTCAAATCTATTTAAACTATATCTTTAGCTAATATATTTAGATAAATACCATAAACAAAGATATCCAAACTATTAGTAAAAAAAAAAAATATTTTTTAAAACAAAGCATTTTATCTAAAACATATATTTAAAATTTAAAATAAATTCATAAAGTATATTTAATAAAATTATATTTTCAGTAATTTATATTTAAAAATATAAACTTTTGGCGCCCGATGAGAAGGATAGGCATGGATTGACTATTATGCCTTTAGGGTGGGATGAAAAAGGTCACATGACCTGCACATGACAATTTTTTTGTTAACTTTAATGAGTGTACTTAGTGTTCGAACCAAATAGAATGGAATTAGATAATTCGATGATATAATAGATGTATTTAATAGTTTGAGGATGAAAAAAAAATAATAATTTGAGAGAAATTTTCATAAAAAAAACTCAAACAAATATGCTCTTAAGGTATATAATATTTACAAATATATACATTCTTATATGTATAAGTGTGTATATGTTTATTACACTTTTGATTAATGTTTTAAAAATTAGATAAAATTGACCGGTTCAAGAAATAATCTAATGACCCCTGAAACACTGTTTGTGGGCTAAAAAGGACTAAAATCATTCAAATTACCAGGGTTGAACCGTTTGAATTGATCGATTCTATTGAACTGAGACCAATTTGATATTTTCTTGCCCAAACTCAATTGAGGATAATTTTTATTTAACAAGGACCACTTTGAAATTAAAACTTCAAAATCCTAGGCCATTAATATTGTTTGACGATTCAAACTTAATATATTAGGCTCTTTCTCGGATTATTAAATCCAAATTTTAATTTCAAAATTCTAGGCCATTAATATTGTTTGACAATTCAAACTTAATATATTAGGCTCACACTGGGATTATTAAATCCAAAGCCTAACACTTATGAATGACAATTATTGATAGGCCCCATTTTATAATATGTATGAAATTAATTTTTGGGTTTTCAAGATACATAGGACAAATTAAATTTTTTCAATCTTCATTAACACCCCTTCTCTCCACCTCCCCCTCCCTCCCTTTCTCTCTCTAAGTGGCTATTCAAAAAATAAAAATTTACTTATAAAAAAATTATTATTCACAACTACTATGCATATATGTTTTTTAGAAATTATCATTCATAACCTTTTTTTATAAGTAAAAATATTATTCATGATGATTATATATATATATTGTAAATAAAATATGTAAAATAAAGATGAATAATTGATTATAGCAATATTAATATAAATTTATCGTATTATTATTTTAAAATTAATTATTTTTAAGTATGTTTATAATATAATTATAATATTATAGTTCAATAATGGTTTGATTGCGATTGAATCAATCATCCATCCACATAGTTATTTTTTTAATTTACCGAATAGTTAAATTTTCAAAATATTAATTTCGAATATATTGTTTGTGAAGATTTTATGCTTTTTTTTTTTTTGGGAAGGTTGTGAAGATTTTATGTTGATCTATTTAATTTTGATGATATTGGAGAGAATGAAAGGAAAATGGCGATAGGTTAGATACAACTGATAGGGTCTGCTTTTGACCTGGTACATTCATCCATCAACGTCAGCTTAATTTGTACTTTAGGTTCCCATGTTCACTTCATACTGTTGCCATTCTCAATTACGTGGGGACACATGAAGACTTGTATATCTCAAATCAAATTTGGTAGTATAGTCATTAAGTAGGTAATGTACAACAACCCACTCTGCAAATTCTGATCATACGGTCAAATACTCTAGATAATGCAAAAATGGTGTTTTATTTGCCAGTCTACAACGGGTTTTCTTTCTTTTCACATACAAATTCAGAAAGGACAATCAAACTTCATCATACACGACGAAGACCTTTTCTGCATTGATCACACGTGAGACACATATATGTATATATATATATATATATAGCTATTGCTATCTACGTACTAAAGAGTTCAAGGCTACAATTCTATATATATGTAATGTCAATTTTGATGACATGTGCATATACTTTGTAACAACCAGTCACTTTGAATTGTCTTAGGAGAATTAATTAGATGCCAAAATTTTGAATATCAGTTTCTGGCATCAACATCATCTGATCATCGCCGGCTGCATTTTTTGTTGGATTAATGCAATCTTGGTAGTGACCTCCATCCCTTGTTGCCTCCACTAGTCCAAGTTCATTTTCCAAGTATCTCAACCACCTCCTACATTCAATTTCCCTTTGTTCACATTCTTCTCCAAAGTTGTTTGAGCTTTGGGAAGACAGCTCCAAGTACTGATCTCGTGGCTGTGATTCATTGAGCTGCAAGGGATCCAAATTATCTAACATGTCCCATATATCCATATCAGACTCCAATGGATCAATTTCAATCATTAGTTGATGATCTAAAGCAACACTACTCTGGTTATTCAGTACTCCATATGCTGTGTTATCAACCTCACAAGGTCCCAACACACAATTAAACAAGGAATCCCCTTCTTCCTGTGACATTGAAACATCAACTCTAGTACTTGAGTTTGAATAGTTTGATGCATAAGAAGAAATGGAGGAAGAACTCGATACTTCTTTTGGTTCATCAATAATTGGGATGTCTGGGTATAAATTAGAGTTTTGTACACCGAACTGTTCTTTAGTAATCGGAGAGTCAGTCAGCATCTCCATTAGACTATCTTGTTCCTTCTCTAACACCTCCATAACATTACATACTTGATGAGGATTAGTATTGGCCAAACAACCTTGATCTTGAAGTACTCCCTGATCTTTCATGTCTCCGTGATTCTTAAAGGAGGGCGTGAATGAACTGGCATCTGAGGAAGATGGCGGGGAAGAGGAAAACTCGGTTTCATGACCTTTATGATTACAATCAACCAATCTTTTCTTCAAATGGGTATTCCACACATTTTTAATCTCATTATCAGTTCTCCCAGGCAAAGAAGATGCAATTTTTGACCACCTGCACACACGCCCGCTCAATTTATTCATTAACTCAAAATAACAAAATTGTAGTATTAAAAATGTTAAATTAAATTATTAATCCAATTAAAAAAAGTTACCCGTATCCAAATTAATAATGTATAGAGATCAAAGTTTCAGTAATTTAGGTTTCATGCACGTACTTGTTTCCAAAAGATTGATGTAGCTTAACTATGGTTTCTTCTTCTTCTCTGGTGAAGTTCCCTCGCTTTACATCAGGCCTTAGGTAATTAATCCACCTCAAACGACAGCTCTTTCCACATCTCAACAACCCTACAAAATAATTAAGAAAATAATATATGTCAACTTGTCATATATATAAATGAAAAGCGATATAATAAGGACGAATCAGTATATATTTGTCTTCATAATTTCTCTAGTTGGTCCAATAATCAAGTCTACTAAAATCTGTTGCTCAGCCACTTTTGAAGCTTAGTCAGTGACTCAGTGCCCTATTGATCAGTTAAGTCTCCTGAAAATGCCCCCTAGCATAGATAGATATTTATATATCAAGGTGCATGCTTAAAAGTCAGCAATATATATATATATATATATCGCCGCCCTAATCCACACGTACGCGTTTAAATTTGATGGGAAAGCATATATTATTATATAGACTTGGTTTCGTTTCGTGTTGGAATTTCACCTGTCATTTAAAATATGATATTATTTTACCCCCCTTTTTTTTCTTTAATGACTCAATCCCAACATATTTTTTTTGTTTTTCAGGTCGATCAATAATATCTTATTATGATCTGATTTTCAAAGTTTGGTGCTTTGAAAAACTTGTTCAGTTTAGGCACCTCCTCCTATCAATATTTCTTTCCTTTTGCATTATTCTCCCTTTCCTTATCCAGCTTTGAATTGCCAGAGTGAAAGAAAAAGATGGCATGAATATACATATATATATATATATTGGTATCAAACAAAAAAGGATGTCTCAAAGTCTGAGCAGTTCACGGCATTTGTATATTTCTAGAGTGCGACTGGGGTCAACTAGCTACCTACTTTTTTTCCTGTAGTTGCGGGATTTGATTGGATCGATTAATTCTGCGCTTTTCTCATCATTAATTAATTAATTCCTTATTAGTAGCTATAGACATCATGCATGCTAATCAGGTTAACTAATGAAATAATTGGAGGAATTAACCACTAAATACCTATGTATTTAACAGGAACACAGTTAATAATGAAACTCACTCTGATCTTCCCCAACCCCCATATATATATATATATATCATGTATGAAAGTTAAAAAATGTAGGTATATATATATATAGATAACCAAAAGTTAACATGAACAGAGTTGTTTTATTCTAGAATTTAATTGCAGTGTTCTCGAGCAATAGCTAGGAAAACAGCAGGCGTAATAATCAGAAGTTTCATGACATGATTACTAATTTGGAAAAATTAGCAAATGCTTGTACTTTTCTTCATTTTTATATTATATGTTTGTGTGTGTGTGTGTGTGTATTACCATAGAACAGTGAAAAAAAGTCTATATGCTGATATTTTAAACATAAGCAGAATGAAATAATTAAAGATGGTACTAATGCCTTGAGCCTGGGGTAATTTTCTGTCATACAATGGCA
Organism: Vitellaria paradoxa; assembly: GCA_019916065.1. NCBI lineage: Eukaryota > Viridiplantae > Streptophyta > Magnoliopsida > Ericales > Sapotaceae > Vitellaria > Vitellaria paradoxa. Next base: position 48,945,889 of record CM034239.1, read on the forward strand.
TAAAAGATTAGATGTGCAGGTGGCAATAATGGTAGAAATGGTCTCCCCCTTTTCGCTTTTGCTAGTAGAATTAATTAATATGATTTGAATAATAAAAATAAATGGCAGCGTATTAATATCATTACTGAGAAATGAGAATGACTAGCTATAATTTGAAATTTAAAGTTTGTTGATTGAAAGATATCTTGCCATGGATGAACTGAAGAATGTCGATCCATGGAAAATCATGCACCAACAAGTCACCTCATGTGCATATATATATGTGTGTGTGTATAGAGAGAGAGAGAGAGAGAGAGAGAGAGAGAGAGAGAGAGAGAGACCAGCTTGTTTCGGGAGAGCACGCCAGTTGCCATGACCATGCTTCTGAATAAAAGTGATGAGTCTCAAGTCCTCTGCAGGGCTCCATGGACCCTTCTTCACCTTGCTCTTGTCACAACAAGGTGCCCGACCTCTACCCATCTAGCTAGCTAGCTCTCACCCCTTCTTTTAATTGGGTTACTGATAATTAACGATTAACTATATATGCTGTTTCTTTCCTCTCCTCTCACATAGTAGTTTCTTTCCCACGACGGCCCGTCTAGATATATATAGGAGAAAGATGTACTACACGACTAATACCCAACAAGGGTCATGCCATGATTGTCCACGCAACAACAAATAGGAAAAGATATTAATTTTTAATAAAGATTCCTAATTTCTATCTGTCATTCCTATGAAATTAATCTTAAGTTTTTGTTTATATATATATATATATATATGTATATATATTCGCTGCCCAGTACTGTTACATTCTTTATATCCATAGCTCTTTGGTAGTTTGGTTTACCTAAATCAAATATTATTTCAATTAATTCGTGCTGATTAATTATGCAATGTCCACTATGGTTAATTATGTATTAGTCAACGTACAGGACTAAAATCGCAGACTTTGCTACTTTTATAATATATACGTGCATGTGACATCATTAGGTATTCCTATTACTTCACTACTAATCCATCTGTTAAGCTGATAGATCATCTCACAATGTTTGGTAAATTGGCCCCACTTTAATTGCACTACCTAGAATTATTTCCTAAGTTAGATTTTTTAATCAAAATTAAACTAAAATTAAACATCACTCCCAAAAAAAAAATTTAAAAATTACCCAAAAACCTGGGTTTTTTTTTTTAAGTAAAAATAAAAAATAAAAAAAAAATTTGCCCCAAAACCTGTGTTTTGAATCCTTTAACTTTCATCAACTTATATATAATTAATAGTCAACCAATAAATTATCGAATTTTCCCCAAACAAGTATTTATCATTATAATAACAAACAATTCCTTCTTAATTTAATTTGTATATTTTAATTTCCCCATTCTCCCAAAAAAAAAAAAAAAATGAAAAAGAAGTTGAGGTATTGAAGTGGTTCCGTTACTTATAAATTATTTTAATAATTCTATATTATATTTGATACAAAATAATGGGATAGAAAGGATACTTATCCCCCATTTTATAATGTTTTTATCTTTTATTATTTTTATATTTTTAAAATTTTATAAACTAGTAATAGAAATATGTCTGTTAAATCTGTTTATATTTTTCTATTTCCCAAAAAAATGAAAAGTTAAACTAAAAAACGTAAACAAAGAAAGTGTTTTCACTCTATTTTTTTCTGTTGCAAATATTGTTCCAATTTTAACACTTTATCCATTTTTGTTGTATCATATTAAAATAAATTATTTTATTTAAATATTTTATTAAATTAAAATTATTTTTGATAAATAATATAATTAAATTAAATTAATTAATATGAAATATATAACATTAAATTATTTTTAATATATTTTATATTAATTAATAATTTATTTTATTATTTATTAAAAATAATTTAATAAAATATCTTTCATATTAATTTACTTTAATTTATTTAATATAAAATATATTTTATTAAATTATATTTAATAAATATCATAATTAAATTATTTACATTATTATGAAATATATTTTATTCAATTTTTTTAATAAATAATATAATTAAATTATAATCAATAAATTTTATATTTGCTGAATTAAATGATTTAATAATTATATTTATTCAATTCTTTTTAATGATAATATAATTAAATATTTTTATATTTATTGAATTAAATGATTTTTAATAAATAATTTAATTGATTAATTTAATTTAATTAATGAGTCATATTTAATTTTTAAATAATTTAATAATTTAATATTTAATAATTTAATTTTATTTAATATTTAATAATTTAATTTTATTTAATATTTAATAATTTAATTAATTTCATATTTAATTTTTAATATGAAATATATTTTATTAAAGTCAATTAATTTTTTAAAAACTAATAAAATTAAATATTTTATGAAAATAAAAAATTAATAATTGTAAATAAAATTTTATTTTCAAATTCAGTTTCAATTTTCATTTAAAAAAAATGACAATAGAGAACAAAAAATAAAAAATCTAAACAAATAAATATAAATAGAACAATGATAACGTTATTAAACAGCCTAATTTTAACATCTCAGTTTCGTTCTCTCATTTAATACACTAGGTTGTGATCAAAGGTAACATTAATTGTTTAATTTGATAATCTTTTTCATTCCATTTCATTTTCATTTTCATTTTTATCAATCCTTTTATTTTAGCTTTCATTTCTATTTTATTTTAACTTCCCGTACTAACGGTATTCTAAAGTGAGTGAGTGATTTAGAAGGGGGTGAAGCTCAAGAAAGATACTCAAAAATGAAATTTCATTTGAAGAGAGTCCCTACTTCACTCTATGTTAATGATCAATTAAACAAAGAAAAACACCTACACCCTGACTCTTGCGTTCCCATCATGCGTGGATGAGAATGCATGTGTGTATACTTATATATATATATATATACACACACATATCGTGTATATATATATATGGTGTAACTAAATTTACGCCGCGGCAGATAACAAGTGAGTGATGTTCTCGAATTTATTCCTTTCCGATGAAATTTAGCTTTGAAATGAAGAGAGTTTTAATTTCTTCTAACACAACAAACCTCCTTGGCTTATTAATTCCTAATAATTAATCAAAAAAGAGAAGGGGGAGCCAAATTTTTATATATGTGAATAACATAGAATCAAACACATATATCCTGTGTGTCAAGATCTAGTTAACACAAATGAATTGGTAACCTTGCCTCGATCATTAAATAAAATTTTTCTCATAATTAAACTAATTGTAATGCGATCAATATTTTTTATCTGCAGTAAGTCTCTCATTTAAACTATTATCATAATCTTTAACTTTCCAATTAACATAATACATAATTCTTATGTAATATTTTGCACCATTTGATCATCATTTTAAGGCAAGCATTGCAATATCTCTCCATAAGTAAAAGCATTGAGTCTAGTTCATAAATACAACCCCAAAAAAAAAAAAAAAAATTACGTATGCTACCGATCACAATTATAATGATCTATTAATTTCATTTACTAATTAATATATACCAAAAAGTCAAATTAATCGCAGATTAAATATTCTAAATTTTAAATTGTGATTACCTTTTCTATAAGCAAGTGGAATGTTGTGTAAGGTTCGTGGCCTGCGTTCCAAGGTTGCGGCCATGTCCATGTCGGAAGAAAAAGTGATAAAAAAAAAAAAAACAATAAGAAAAAAAAAAGGAAAAAGAAAGAATGGAGAGAGAGAGAGGGGTACAAGTAGTCTAAGTGATAGATGTACAAGTGGTCTAAGTGATTTAGGTGACCCGCCGAAGCTAGTGACTTTTGAAGTTTATAAACATTGACACCAGCTTGTGAATTTTTATATATGCCAAAGCCAAAGCCATGCACCATGCAACTCTCTATCACTCCCACAGGTCCACCCTATTTAAAAGCTCACCCCTTATAATATCAATTAATCTCTCCTTAAGTCATCAGTTAGGGAAACCAAACATTTTAATGCTTTTAACAGTTGTTACCTAATTTTGACATGTCTTCCTTATGGGTTAGTAGGGTTTCACTAACCATTGATGACTTTTCAATGACTAATTGATTAACCAGTTTAGGTGTCTATACATGCACATATATATACAAATATAACCTCAGCATGACATGGGTCTTATGCAAGGCTCAGAGTGGTGCCCAGTGGTGGAATTTTAACATTTAAAAATTATTACATAGGTGCACTAGTACTGCATTGCACCGCCATTTTTTTGGTGCGACGTGCACCAATGACAAAAGTAAAATGTGGAACCCATTTAGCATAAAAATTCTCTGACTCACGTGGCAGAAAAATGCTTTTGTAATAATTTCTCACCACTTTTTGGTTCAAAACACCGGTGAGTGGAATTTGATTTTGAAGCTAAAAAGCTTGACAAAGGAACAAGAAATGGTTTGCTTTAGCGTACGTTTGAAATTGCAAAAAATAATAAAATTTGATAAAAATAGTAATTTGGTTATTCGTATAGTAGGAGAAAAAAATTTGGGTAAAAAAAGGTAGCTAGTCATTGCCGACTACCATTACTTTTAACTACTGCCATCGTTGCCAGCTGCCATCAACTTTCAATCATCGTCACCACTACTAACCTCCGACTATCTCCACTGCTAACCATTATCGGCTAATCGTCACCCACCTCTAATCGTCTTTAGTCATTCATCACGTCTGACGACAATCATCAATGACGGATTACCATCCTCTCTCGACCACCGCTGGTCCACTAGCACCGCCTTCAACAATTGGCACCATCAACCGACTACCACCTACATCCAATCATGTTTTTACCATTGGTTGCCACCAACTTTCACTAACCATCCTTCTAATACTATAGCTATCAACTAACAATTATTATTATGAAATGCGTATCTATTTTTTTTTTATTTTTTCTACCATGAAAATAACAAAAATTAAAAATAAAAATTGAACTTAAAAAATTAAAAATTGAATGCAAAAATTAAAAATTGACAATTTTATCAAACAAATTCTTATAACTTCCTCCTTAGTTATAAATAAGGATTATGAATAAAAATTTTGAAGATACCCCCATTTTACATTTAAAAAAAAAAAAAAAAGACGGCTTGATTTTAATAGGAGGCTAGCTAGCTAATTCATGCCTTCCATTTTCCAATTGGAAAAATAATTACGTTACAAGTATGGCATTGTCTCTTTTCAACGGCTTCTAGGTTTTCCTTAAAGCTAAAAAAATATCTGATTTATCGAGGTCAGGGAATTTAATTAATGAAGTTGAATTTTGCATAACAGGAAGGTATTGCCGCATGCTGCTGACGACCATTGGTGAATGGTCTAATATTAATATATATCGATAATGAGCACAATGATAATGGCATGAATTATGGCATAATACATCATCATTGTGAGCTCTACAAAATGGCCTGAAAATTCATACAAGGAATCGTAGCACTTCTTCTGTGTCATCAGTAGGCCAAGACGCCGTTTCTTTTTAACTTTTATATATATATATATATATATATATATTACAAATGGGAGTGAAATATTTAAGGGATAGGACGAAAGCAAACATGAATTATTTAATAAAAAGTCACAGAGTTAGATAATACAAGAAACGAACGTACGATACAAGGGGATGCAGGTCAAATTTTTCCTTTTGGGTTGGCATTTGGTAGAGAGACACTTTGAGAAAAACGTAGTTGAACAACAAGGAAAAGTGGAGGGCTAGTAGAGCTAAAAAATAAAAATTAATAAATTAATAAATCATAGACCCTGAACTAGAAGGTGATTTAGTGAGGGGGGGCTGCTGAAATTAATGACATATGAAGAGGATTACAAGTACCAACCCGATCTTTTTTTGACTCACCAAATGCTATCGATTTATCGATCGATCTCTGCTTAATTTGGACATAAAATCTCAACGTAACGAGGCACAATTTTCACTTTCCGACCTTCCGTGCAAATGGGTGATGTGCCTTTCTGTACCAACAAATAGTGCTAAAAAATAACACACTACTGCGTGCCAATCCCCCCCCCTCCCAATGGCCATCAAATACTTTTTTAGATTGCGTTTAACGTGCTAAAAAATACTTAAAAAATTTTAAAAAATTTTAAAAATCTTTAAAAGTTATTTATTTTTTATCTTACTGCACAAATTATAAATTCACAAATTATCTCAAATTATTTTACTTTTTGTCATTCTAAACGCTCATTTAATTTACAACTTACATACATCATGCGTGAGAATGGCCTTAATTTTAGTACTATAGATGATGAATTCAGCACTTAAAATAAACTCAAGTGTGTTAATATATTGTCTTCATTATATGATCAAAAATTTAAGAGGTATTATACATATATATATATATATATATATATATATATATATATATTATGGCCGCATTTGTTTGCCCGACAAAGACATGGGATTGGACAATGTTATCAATGGGTCCCACAAAAGTGGGATTTGATTTGCAACTTTATTGTGGGATATATTATCCGCTCCGGATATATAATCTAGTGAATGGACGGTTTACTAATCCGAGAGGGGTGGTAGTATTATTTATACCTTACTTCCGGATTTGTTTCCCGTCAATATCTAAAGGTTCAAAATTATTTCTTATCACATCTCATGTCAAATTACATCTTTTATCTCACTTTACATCTCACCAATCAAACACCAAAAAAATAATTCCACATAAAAAAATTAATCTTATGTTATATCTAATCCCATATATTATCACATGATATTATTTATACCCATCATCTAATCCCTCTAAACAAACATAACCTGTATACACATGTATACAGTACGCAGTACAATATATCCAAATTCAGACCAAATCGAGTACCGATTTCTTATACCACAGGCGTAGTGATTCCACGAATCTCCATCTCATGACATGTCTATTCTGACCCACTTCTACCAAGGAAACTATCCATTCCTCAAAGGGTTTGGTAGGAGAAAAATATGCATGCCAATAAAAGCCATCGGGCTGCCGTAGTTTGCTTTTTCTCTTCTCCCATTATGTCATTTCCATTCTTGCTTGTGTTTTCCAAAAATCTTTCCAATAACAACTTTTAAGATACCTCTTTGTACAAATTATACTTAAAAGACCGCCATAATTTATTACAAATACTTTGTCCCCCTCTATTAAATTTAAATTTATTGTATGAAAGTGTCGTGCATTTACTGTGTATGAACATGTGTTTTTTTTTTTTTCAATTATTTTTATTTAACGACACTTAACATAATATACAAAATAAAACTAGATTAAACATTCATGAACAAAATAAAACAATTTAAAATACATATCTTGAAATAAAATTGATGATAAAATATAAGAATATTTAAGTTATATTTGAAACATGAAGTTGTTGAGGGAGACAAAATTGAAAAAAAAAAAAAAAAAAAAGAAATGGTGATAATTTAAAATGAAGTGAAAAATGTCAAATTTATTTGAGCTAGAAAAATAAGAATAAAATAAATAACTGATTAACAAAAAAGTTTAACTTGACTAAGTAAATAAAAATTACACAAATTAGTAATTTTATTTCCCACCACAAATTCACGTTCCACGCATTGTGTAAGTGCAATTTGCCCCATTTCTTTCTTGCATCATCTCCATTTCCAAGTTAAAACCATCCTAGGTAGAATCCAAGTTACTGGGATCAAGCGTAATATTATTGGTGAGACCAGATAGACGTCAAGGCAATAGTCCAAGCAAGATTATTTGGACAATTGCACCCTTTCAATCAATCTCACGTTAAAGAAATCTCCCAGTGGATTTTTCAAGGAGACAATGCACAATTAACCACCACTGATCTGTCTACATAAATTAATCCCTATAGCAACTATTCCACTTTAGTCCCATATGTACATGTCTCCATTTTCCACCTACAACTATGAACAAGAAACTGAACTGGGTTTTCCAATCCCTCTCGCAGCACACAAGCAATTAGAAAAACAGTTCAACTAGAGAAAACACAATGCAACCTGCACAAAATTAATGCACCAGAACACGGGTACACAATGAAGCAAATGAACATCACTATTATGTCCAGAGCAAGGGTTATCTTCTTCCACAATTTTTCTGATTTTCCCACAGATTACATGCAAACTTAACCATTCATCAAATTCCGGTGTGTGATAGAAGGGAAATAAACAAGTTCATTTTCATAAGCTCGGAAGCATAATTTAGAGACTAGCACCACCCCTCAGTGCAAGCACAAGATGAAGTACAGAGCCACCCTCGATATTATAATCTTTAGCTGTTTTGTCATCTCCCAGCTGCTTTCCAGCATAAATGAGCCTGCAGATAGCGTACATTAGAGGCTGAAAACTCAATGCTCTTGCAGAATAACCACACAATCGCAGTTGCAATTGACAAGTAAAAATGAGCAGCAAATTCCATGTGCTCAATGGCAGAGCTAAAATTATGCAAGCAGAGGAGAATCAACACAGACCATGTGAAATCAAATTGTTCAACCAAAATGAAGGCCATCCACTGAAAAAATCACAGAACAAAAATGCTGCCATTAACACTGCTCAGGAGCATGTGAGAGAAAAATCCCATGCAGAATGTACACATCTTTTCAGCTTATAATTGTATCGTATAACAGTACACACAACACCAAGGGGTAACTTGAGAATTCTGATGAGAAAAATATTCTAGCAGGCATCATCAAAGAAAAAAGAGTAAGGATCAATTACACGTTAAATGAATCTCATTTTAATCTCTCTACTTTCAATTGTAACAGTCATTCCTTACACATTTAGTTTCAAGATGGACCCTTTCATGTCTACAACTCAATTTGTCCAGTTACTACAAGAATGAACCTGCCATCACAAATAGACTTTTCTTTTCCTTTTTTTTAATTTTTTTAGAATAAATTACACTTTGCACTCTTACACTTTATATTGATTCTCACTCTTAACCCCTCTATTTCATGAAATACATAGTTTGTCCAAAGTTTACACATATGGCAGATAATCAAAATTTTATTTACTTTATTTTTTGAGATAAATTATATTATGCACTCTTATACAAAAAGATTTTTCTCTTTATTTCCTTCTTTTTTTTTTTTTTTTTTTTTTTTTTTGCGTTCTTACACTTTATATCGAATCTCACCTTGATCCCTCTTTCATCAAACACATTGTTTGTCCAAAGTTCATACATATTACACATAGCAGATAATGAATATACCAAAATATTAAAAAAAAAAAAGCACACCTAAAAATAGTTCAGAAATTTAAAGAACACAAGTCATATCATGATCCAGCTGCAGGTTTAATTCACTAGGTGCGGCATGAGCATAAGAAAACTGAACGTACCCAAAAAAAAAAAAAAAAACCCAAAATTCAATTAAGTTTATGACATAATACAAACCTTTGCTGCACTGGAGGAATTCCTTCCTTCTCCTCAACCCTTTCCTTGATCCGGTCAATGGTATCAGTTGGTTCAATATCAATTTCAATTTCTTTTCCAGTGAGAGTCTTCACCTTAATCATAGTGCCTCCCCTAAGCCTCAAAACCAGATGAAGGGTTGACTCCTTCTGGATGTTGTAGTCTGCGAGAGTTCGTCCATCTTCCAATTGTTTGCCTGCAAAAATCAATCTCTGCTGATCTGGTGGAATACCTTCCTTATCCTGGTGAGCACACAACTTTAGTCTCTAGCTAAACATTAAGAGACAAACTCCCTGTCCCTAACCACACAGAACCTGTAGCAGGGAAGGAAGAAGAAAGGCAATGTGGGGAGTCCAACCAAATAGTTTGAAACCATAGACATTGTTGTACTGATTGTGATATGTTGCCATTACCGAAAAAACTGTATATTAAGCAGAGGGCAATTACAAGAATGTGAAACCAAAGCTAACAGATAAACTTACATTAAACTAGCACAAACCTTCCATTCCTATAACTTTGCAGCAAAACATTAAAAGCAATTTTATTTTATTTATTTATTTATTTTTTTGGGAAAAGTACTGAAGGAACCAAATCCGCGGCTCCCAAACCATTAACACAAAGCGACAGCAAGAATCATTAAGTCACAATCTAATGAGTAACCTGAGTAAGAAACATTAATCAGACATCAAAAAGAACTAAATACAAATTTGGGATTCCAGATTTGATTAAACTCTGTGTTCGCATCCACTAATACATAAATCCATAAACTGCAGGAAAAGGTAACCTTGTGTTTCACATAGTTATATGCATATAGACAAAATGAGAAAACCCCATATAAAGAAACAAACAAAAACCCTAACCAGCATAAAGCAGCAAGCAAATCTATAAGCCCATTCAGTAATACCCAAAATAGTAAATTGACTAATTTTTATTTTTTTAGTTTTTTACAAGTAGTGAATTGACTAATTTTGAGTTGGCTCATTTATAAATTGTATAATTTACGTATTTTGGCGGAAGAAATGCAAAAATTCCAAAACCTCAAAAATTTATTTTATTTGCAAAAATCTGGATTAATTCATCCCTTCTGACACCTATATGTTGTTGGGTATACACTTGTGGAAGATGAAAAAAAAATTGTCCCATATTGGAAAGATAAGAGATGGCGTGCGGTTAAGTCAAGAGTTTAAATTTTTTATTAGGAAGATTTCCCATACATGCTATGTTGTCACCCACTGATAGTTTCAAAGGTTCCAAAATCTTACAACAACTAGGATGGGAGCTTCAGGGTTTCTATTCGATTTTGGTCTGTTTCATTATAGCAATGAAATATGAAGTAGAGAAGTTAAATTGTAGAAAGGATTGCATTAGTTGGCGAGTCAATATGCAAGTTTTGTTGGTTGACGAGTTCTTCTAAAAGTAGAACGGGGTAAGGATGCTTTACCTCAAATCTAACAAAGGATGAGAAACAAGAATTGCTCAATAAAATGCATGGTAGTACCCTTTTGTTGTGTTTGAGCGATTAAGTGTTGCGGGAATCACAAATCTAGATACCTAGGATGTAGTATGGAAAATATTGGAAAGCTGATACATGACAAAATCCTTACGGATTGTCTGTACCTAAAGAAGCAACTGTTTACATTCCAAACCCAAGAAGAAATGTCGATGAAGGATCATCTTGATGAATTCAAGAGAACTATTTTAGATTAGAGGAATATTGATGTAAAGATTGATAATGAGGATCAAAGCAATTATTCTCAGGTGTTTGCTACCTCCTTCGTACAAGCAATTTATGGATCCAATGTTGTATGGTAGGGACACACTCACTATGTAAGACGTAAAAGCAGACCTAAACTCAAGCCTTGTTTGATTCAAGGACTGAATAAGACATCCAAGGACTGTTAGTCCCGAGATTCCTTATCTCCAGACTAATGGTTTCCTATAGTCCATAGGATCATTTGTATATATAAGGTAGTACAAGAGTAGTTTGATCTTTATATACCTTACCCTTCTTCCTGGACAATATATCCCATCTCCTCCCTTGGGACAAAGCGTTAATGGTGAAGGATGAAATTAGAGGCAAGGGAGAAATCAAGAAAGGGAAATTTACGAAAATAGAAACATCCAGTCAAAGTCCAAAACCCAAAAGAACTTAGAAGTGCTACAAATGTCATGAAAAGGGGCACATGAGAAAGGACTAACCAAAGTGGAAGAGGAAAAGGGTGATAAGAACAAGACAGAGTCATTAAATGCGGCAAATGTTGCAGTGGAAGAATTAGGCCATGCATACGGTGAGATCTTATCAGGCTCCGGAGGATTTGATCACTCTACAGATGGATGAATTCTTGATTTCGGTTGTTCTTATCACATGTGCCTTAATTGGGATTGGTTAAATACCAACACATCAGCTTACTGTAATTCAATTCTCATGTGAAATAATGCTTCTTGTAAGGTGACTGAAGCAAGTACAGTGAAGATCTGGATGTTTAACAGTGTTTTGAAAATGATTGGTGAGTTTAGGCATGTTCTCAATTTGAGAAATAATTTAATCTTATCTAGAATTGCTGCAGCAACGTCTTGAAACACCATAGCTGATGACACACTTCTATGGCACGTGCATCATGGTCATATTAGTGAGAAAGAATTGGTGGAATTGCATAAGAGAAAGCTGTTGAAAGGGATCAAAAAGTGCAAGCTAGATTTCCACAAGTGTTGTGCGTTAGGACAACAGTGCAGGGTTCAGCTCAAGACTAAAAATTACAGACAAATGGGATTCTAAACTATATTGATTCAGATGTCAGGGGACTGTCAGAGTTGTTTCCAAGGGTAAGGCAGGAAAACAACAATGTAAAAAGGTATTAAGGCAGGTCTGGGGAGGGGATCTTTTTTTCTACCCATAAAACGTCATTTGGTAATCCCCACCCTCATCCCCATTCGCACCCAGAACAAGTTTCATGTCCCCATCCATCATTTAAAAATAGAAGTAATTTATTAAATCAAAATAATGTTATAAAATTTTTATAGCAAAAGGACAACCTAGTACACAAGACTCCCGTACTACAAAGTCTAGGAAAGTCAAATGTATATAGTCTTCCCTTCACAAGCATAGAGATTGTTTTTAGGATATGAACCCGTGACCCCCAAGTCGCAAATGAACAATCGCATTGAGTTCACCGTGTACTATGCTATAAAATATTTATTAAAAATAAAAATTATATATAATTTAAATCAAATAATGTTATATAATATTACTAAAAATAAAAATTATAAACATTTTAAATCAATTAATGTTATCAATTAAGATATGCAATTATATTAATATAATTAATATACGAGGGGGTATGGAAATTGGTATTAGATAAGGTGGAGACTACTATCTCTGTGCCCATTTGGAAATTACTTAAAATCCCAATTCCCATCCCCGTTCCAACCAAAAGTTGGGTGGGTAATGCGATTACCCATCGGGAACGGATTTTTTTTTCCATCCCTACTGTCCTTGGTGCATCCTGGTTCAGGCTACACCAAAAATAGGATTCTTGGGCTCATGTCTGTTTTTGGCCACCCTTGGCAGAGGGGGCTTAGGAATTTTGGGCATTCTAACTGCATGTAGGCTAGCGCTTTGCTGATACAAAAGAGTTTATATCTTGTAAACCCGTAGGGGACTTCAAACTGCGCAGAATATCATTCACCGTCATCATGCCCATCCAAGTAAATCACATACTTTGCTAGATTTCATGATTGTTCTTGCTTGGTTCTTGGTTGATTAGAGTGTGTACATTCTTTTTTTTTGTTTATTGGCCATCAAGATATCTACCTAACCAAAAACAGGAGGATTGAAAGACTATTTTGTTGGCGCTTACACACATCATAATTAACTAACTGTAAATTGACAATATTTTTTAATGGGAAACCAAGCAAATTATTTGGGAAACCTAGCTTCAACAGAGCCCTGAAATCACCAACACAGGAATGGAATGGAAGCACTTCTAATTTAAGAGAGACAGATAAAAAAATCGACGAGACCACTGATTTATTTACCAAAAAAAATAAAAAACACCCAAATCCCCAACTTGCAGTAAAAGATTGAAACTCAATACTTCAAAAAAAATGAAATTAAAAAAGAAAAAGAATGAAACTTCACTGGTTCTGTATGTATTCTGTAAAGAGAGAAATAGGGAGAGGAACGACCTGAATCTTAGCTTTAACATTGTCGATTGTGTCGCTGCTCTCGACTTCGAGAGTGATGGTCTTTCCAGTTAGGGTTTTCACAAAGATCTGCATGTTCGTCCCTCACAGATTGACGACTGAGAAAGAGGGAGACTCGGCGGGCTATATTATTATGCGATCTTGCTCATGGTATTTATATATGTATATATTATTGGGCTTATTAACACTTCGCAAATAAACACTTATACTTTGCATTATTTTTTTATTAAATAAAATTACATAATTACTTTTACACTTTTAATAAAATATGTTATATACTTTTAATATTATAAATAACCTTATACGAGGATAAGAATTATTGTGTAATTTTATTTAATAAAAAATTAAAATAACCCACCTTACTTTTTTTTTTTTTTTTGTAAGTATTATTTAGAATAGTAATATTATCAAAAGCAAATATTGTTAATGCCGTCACATATTAACTACACTCTCAACATATTTATCATTGTATATTTTTACATTAATAATATATACTCTGACATTATTATCATTCATCATTTATATATATATATATATATATACATAATATTTAATTTATTATATAGAATATATTATGGAGGCCAAAGAATTTAAACTTTTTTTTATCTTTTTAAATCTAGGATTCGCTTAGGAAGAGGGTGGGCCCCACACGTATTCCTGTTTTGTGATGGAGGAAATTTTTAATTTTCTTCCCTGCTTTTTATTTTTATTTTGTTTTTTTAATTTCGAATTGATTTAGAAGTAAATTATAAAGTGGGTTTTTTTTTTTAATGCAGTTAGTACCATAATCATAATTTTGATTAGAGAGCATGGTGACTTTTTTTTAAGACTTTGCTTGAGTAAAGCTAGCTTTTTGACTTTTAATATTTGATTTTTTATTTAAATAAAAGTTTTGCCTAAGAAATTTTTATAGTTATTTATAAGTTTAATAATATTAACCATTATTGTTTAGTAAATAAATAATTATAAACAAAAAATGTGACCCCCCCCCAACAAGCTATTTTCTAAACGCATAGATTTAAGGTTTGTATAGTAATATTTATATTTTTATTTTCAGTTATTATTTTCAAATATCTGAAATAAAAATAAAAAACATGTTTAATAATGTTGTTTTATTTATATTAAATTATCTTAATAAAATTTTATCTTTACTAATATTTTTTTATAAATTAATATAATTAAGAAACTATATTTTATATTAATTTAATTTAATTTATTTAATCTAATAAATGCCTTTAATTAATTTAATTTTATAAAATATTTAATGTTTAATAATAATTAATTGTAAAATCTATATTAATAAATAAAATAATTTAATAATAAATTATTATTATTATATTATTGAAAATTAATTTAATTTAATTCAAAAAAATAAATTATTTTAATATGTAATTATTATTTACTAAAAACAATTTTTTAATTTAATAAAATAAATAACTTCAATAAAAGTGTACATTTTGTTTTTTGAAAAATAATTTTAATTTATTAAAGTAAATTATTGTAATCGTGAAGTATTATTTTAATCATTAAAACAATATATTATTTTTAAACGTAATTTTAATTTAATAGAATAAATTACTTTAACACGATATATTAAAAATTGACAAAATGTTATATTTAGACTCCAAAACTAGAAAAGGTTTGTCAAAAAAAAAAAAAGAACAAAAGAAAAATAAAGTGAAAACGTAATTTTTAAAAGTAATCAGAAAAATAATAATAATAAAATTTATTTTATTTTCTTTTTTTTTTTCCATGCTGTGGTTTTATTTATTAAAGGTGGAGAATAATGTCATTAGCACGCTATCAAGTTTAAATTCGAGAGAGATGCGGATGGGTTGGTTCTCAATTTTTATCAATTTTTAAATTCAATGAAGCAGAAAAAGTTCTTAAAAGGTCAAAGCATCTAAACAATTGTAAATTTAAAAAAAAAAAGTAAAATAATATTTTATAAACGTAGAATTATGCCAAAAAAAAGATTGTTTTTCAGTTTCTTTCGTGACTGACATATCTCAATCTTTAATTTCTATAAAACTCACATAAAATCTACACAAATCAACGGATGTGATTTTGCTTAACTGAGGTTATAACTCCTTTATGGGATTGTTTGGAGTAAGAAAAAGTAAGATAAATTGAGATAAATTGTGATTTAGGGAGAGTTCGTAATGCGTGCAATGAGAGAAAAAATTAATGTGATATAAAGTTAACAGAGATTTATAGAATTTTTTGAAAAAATTCAGCAAACCAAACTACCCTTACGTAAAATACCATAGTGAATCCAGTAATTTTACAAATATCACAAGTTATTACACGAAAATAAAATTTTTGCAACCGGGTCAAACTGTCCGTCTCGAGCCCATTAGCCTGCAGGGTGTTGGGTTGGGTCACGTCACGTTCACTTCCCTTCACCCGCGTTGGTTGGGCCTTTATGTAGGCCCATAATCAGAGCTGATGGAGGGGTAAAGCTTGACCACCCCAAATCAATTATGGCTGCTAGTTTTGTATTTTATGCAGTTTTATTTAATTAAAAAAATGCGTAAAGAAAATCGTTATTAGACCAAAATTATATATATATAAGAAAATCAATCAAAATGTTATGATGTTATGACAATGACGGTGTTATAATTATAATATACTCATATGAAATTATTGTTTTTAAGTGATAAAGTTACAAGTGTTTCGTATCATTCTAATCAATTTTTTTTTTTTTTGCGTTCTTTTTTTTTCTTGTGTAGCATACTTAAGAGTTAAGTTGAGCTGGACTGCAAAATTTTTATATTAATGCATTAAAAAAATCAAAATTTTAAAAGTTAGAAATTTTTGAATTATATTAATGGTGTTTGGAGTGAAAATAATTTAGGCTTCATTTGGAATAATGAAAATTGTTAAAAATTACTGAAAAATATTAAAAATCTCTAAAAGTTATTTACTTTTTATCACTACACGAATTACAAACCCATAACTTTTATCAAATTTATAACTTTTTGTTACTCCAAACGCCCCTTAGTATAAATTATAAAAGTTGAAGTCTCGTAATTTGTGTACTGGGCAAAAAATTTAAATTTTATAGAGATTTGTTAGTTTTATAGAACTCCAAATAGGCTCAATATTATACATCATATTACATATTTTATTTCAATTTTTTTTTTGTTCGATAAGGTCAATTATGGAGACGTTTAGAGTAATAAAAAGTGAGATAATTTGAGATAATTAGTAGGTTTGTAATTCGTGCAATAAGATAAAAAGTGAATAACTTTTATAGATTTTTATATATTTTCAGAAATTTTCAGCGTTTTTCATTGCGCCCAATGCACCCTATATAGATTTTTAATTTAATATATATTCTAGAATTAAGTTTAATTTTTAAGAGAGCTAAAAATAGTGGGTTAAATTAGAATTGAATATAACATAAGTTTTTAATAGATTAATTTTATCTGCACATTGAAATTGATATAAATAAAAAAAAATAACAAATAGAAGAAAATAGTTTAAAAACTATTATATGAAACTATGTAACTTTATTAGAATATTTTATACTCTATCAAAAATAATTTTTAATCAATAAAAATAGTACGTAATTACATACATCACACTACGTTGAAGTCAGACTTGATTTTAGCATCATCTGCTGCATCTTAATATAAAGTGGTGCATCTGAATATGTGTTTCCGAATAGTTGTTGAAAGCAAAATGAATCCAAATACAACCTAAGTTATACTAAGATATGTTTTATTTATATTCAAATCACCTTATTCATATCTGAATACTTTTGAATACTTATATTCAAACGTATTATTTCAAACTCAAATGTAATAAATTTAAAATAATAATAATAATAATAATAATAATAAGCATAATGTTCTAACATAAATTCAGGGGCTCAAATTGAGTAATACTATATTTACATCTTTTTATTTATACATTTCTTACACTCGACTGGTTATGACCTGTCATGACCAGTGTATTTTATTTAAAATCATCATAACCATTGAATGTCACATTTTACGTGCATTTGTGATGAATTTGAGTAGATTACACTAGTTATGACTCGTCAGGACCAATGAAATATAAAAAAAGTGTAAATAAAAAGGTGTAAGGATAACGTTACTAGAATCAAATTAGACATAACCTCAACTTGTTGCGAAGGGTTACGGTAGCCAATGGAAGCACTGATTGGATTGTATAACAGAGACTATTAAGTTTATTTGTCATTTACCAAAGATGTATCTGCGTAACCAACGCAATGTTTGATAACAAATCGAAAGTTGCATCTCATGGACGATGGTCCCACAACATCGATCGTGTGTCCCGTAGTCCTTTCCCTACCAATAATAATAATAATAATAATAATTTAACCTATTCTTAATTTTTCCGTTTTTTATCTTAAAAGAAATTTAATCATTTTGAAAATAGTCGCGAGTGTTAAAAAAAAAAAAAAATTTCGTCATTGGTAAATAATTACAGTGGGCTAATTACGCCTAAGGCTTCGTTCGTGAGTTTAAGAAAAAAATAAAAAAGAAAATATTGATTAAAAAGAAGAAAAAAAAAAGAAAATGATAATATCTTTTTTTATTTATTTGTAAGTTTAGAAAAAAATAATAATTTTTTCTCTTTATTTGTGAGTTGAAAAAAAAATAAAAGAAAAATAATATATATATTGTCATTTTACCATTAAATATTTTGAAGAGTTGTAAGGTTGTCAATTTATTTAATTTTAAGGTATATTTGTAATTTTTTCCTTATTCTTTATTTGATCAGAAAATATATCATTTTGATTAGTTTCATAAATTTACTTTTTTTTTTCTCCCCATTTCCACCCACTTGAAAAGATGAAATTTTTAAAATTTTAACATTTACATTTCTTTCTATTTCTCTCTATTTTTTTCTTTTCTGGAAAAATTCACAAATAAGTAATAAATCCTCAACTTTTTCTTTTCTTTTCTTTCTGTTTCACTCCATTTAAAATAGACTGTAAATATGATTATTCAAAATTGTCCACTTAAAGTTGAATTTTCTTGTAACATTTTTTACAATTATAAACTTGCTAGCATTATTTGCATTCAAAGAATCATCAAATAATGCATGAATTCTAAAATAAACTTAAAAATAATTATACAAACTTTTAACTCATTAATGTTTGACATCACGAGAGCGGATTTGAAGAGGTTGATATTACTTTTAATGTTGGTCATGTAATATTAAAATTATGAATCGTCTTATCAACTTAAAAAAAAAAATTCACAATAAAAATAAACTTATATCAAGCTCAACGTAGTAACATCAAAAGTGATTTAACCAACCCGTCTCCCCAATAGAAACAAAATTCTGGTTCCCTAGTTTTCAACTCTTGCAGTCCATGTACGCCAGCCACAGTTTCAGTGCCTTTTCCAACAAGCATTTCTGATCTGACCAGACGTTTTTCCAAAGTGACAAAGTTAATTAAGTTTACAAGTGTGTTTGAATTGATAAAATATGAGATAAGTTAAAATTATGGATTCGTAATTCGTATAATGAGATAAAAAATAAATAATTTTAAAAAATTTTTAGAGATCTACAGCAAACTAAACGGAGCATATATATCTAACTAAATGTTAACTTTGCCATATAAGATTAGTTCAAGTGACTCGTGAGTATACTTTTCACATATATCAGACGAGTTTGATTCTTGACTCATGTAGGATATGCATGAGAGGTAGCGTATATTTTATTTATTTATTTATTAATTACGTAATTCGTGAGGTATTGTAATAAATCAGTGAAACTTTTAAGTTAAAAAAAATAAATAAATAAATGCCAATTTGAAATTATTTGAAAAAAAAATTGTAATATGACGTAAGATACTGTCACTTCGGGGGCGTTTTCTCAACAATAAATGCTGGCATTTAATGCATTAAATTGGGAGCGATCCTTAATTACTATCATTTGCTCTCCGAGGCAAGCGAAATATATTAAAAGTAGATGGAAAGTTTTGAAATTATCGGAAATTATTTAAATTCTTCATAAATGCAAAATAAATAAATAAATCGTCCATTAACGTGTATCTTTAATCCGTGCACGTCCATTTCTCGTTCACATTGGGAAGTGTACGTACATTTTCTCCATTGAATTAATTAACAGAGGAGGGAGTATTAGTTATTTATTTGCATTCACGCCCCTTAAATTATAGTCAATCTTGGAAAATTCGAACGCAATTCTTTTAGCCTTTAATAGAGAGAGATATAGATATATATATATATATATATATAAAGAGTATAGTGGAAGGATTGACCTTGTTAATTTATTGATTCATGTGGAGCACATTGTTTTAAACTCTAATTAAATATGTAACAATAAGAGTATATGTTTTGATATTAAAATAAAAAAATTAATCTAAAAATGGTGATATATATTTAATTGCCCAGATACTAAACATGTAGATTTCGACCTTGATAATAGTAACATTTTTTTATTATTATCAAAATTACATTCTTCACTAATTTCTACTCATCTTCTTTTCAAAATTTTAAAAATATATATATATATTAATTTAATTCAATTTGTAGTACTTGATAATACGTTTAAAATTTTATTATCAATTAATTCAATCACATAGTTACTCAGTTATTATTTGTGCAATTAAAAGGTTGCAACTATTATCATTAAGAAGTAGAGCTTATTAATCCTGAGAAGTAGTTTAAGTTAATACCAAAGTTTTCAATTGAAAAAAAAAAAAAAAAAAAGAAAAGTAGAGCATGTTTATAAGGGGCAATAAAAAGCATATGGAGTGCCCCAAATTCCCTTTTGTTATGCCACGCGTATTTTCATAGCATTTGGTGTATCAAAATTTGATAAAAAATTTTGAAAATCTCTAAAAATTTTTAAAAATCTTTATAAAATTTTACACAATTCTGCCTTCTTAAAATTCAAAAAACGTTCAATATTTTTCTAAAAAAAATCGATAATTAGAATTTAGTTAATCAAATAGCAAAATTTTTTTGCTATTCTCACCATGGACTCCTAATCTACCGAATGACACCTACTTTGACTATTTTTTGTGACGTTTTTAAAATTAATCAAATAGATTGTAAAAACTGTTCCGACGGAATCGCACGGTCAACTTTCGATCAAACGGTTTCTACAATCCGTTTGAACAAATTATAGTGTAAAGAAATCATGACTGTCTAAAATTTTGAACCCGTCCAAACAGAAATCCAATTCATCGGAACGAAAATTTTACTATTCATCTCCAAAAAACGCGGTTTGAGCGGTGTGCACCAAATACAAAAAATTCTCCCAAATCACATTTTATCTCATTTTTTCTCACTTTTTGGCGCGCTAAACACACGCTTAATTGAATTTACCCTCTTCATTCAAGACCAAAGGAACAATTATTAACGGATGAGATTGCTTCCATGAACCATTTCTCCCCCAGTGGTTCTATTTACTCGTTAGCACTCAACTATCTCCCTCTATACTCCATATACTCTTGTCATTGTAATTTGTACCATGTTACATTTTAAATATTTTACTAAACTTATGTCTCTTTAAACTCTTTTTTCATCCGTCTTTGATAGTTAGATTATAAATTACTAGAATAAAAGTCAATTGATTCGACTAGGCTTAAAAATGAGATGAATTTACATATATTAAAAGAATTTTAAAGACTTTTATTAATTTTTTTTACATTTTTTTAAAGAACATATTAAATACTCAATAATTTAAAATTTATTTATTTATTGGGTCAAAACTTGACGTTCCAAACTGATCTTAAATGACCGAAGATACATACTTAAATATAATGATTTATTTATAAAATAACCATATTAAAACATCTTATTTTTCCAAAGAGCTTAGACCTAGTTGATAATAAGAAATTAATGCTCCAAGCAAATGCCAAAGACCCACTGACCTCCCAAGCCGCTGTCGAAGACAAAATGTCAAATTTTCGAACTTGGAAGGGCTCGAAGAGGTAAAATGGAACAAGTAGAAGGGTGTGAGCAAATAATTGAGAAAGAGTCCAATTTTTCTTTTAAGATTTCATTAATGGTGGGTCTTAAGAGCAAGCAATAAAGCACAGCTGTCCACTAATATCTCCAAGCATTTAATGCTGGCTCCTCATTTCCTCCCTTCCTTGAATTCTCCCCCTCCCCCATTTAACTCTTTCAAAGCCCCTCATTAATTACCCATTTAATGTATACATACATACATACATATATTCATATATCATCATAAATATGAATATAATTCCATTGAAATTTCCATAATTATCTTCCATATATACCCATCCCATTCCATTCAATTGAACACATCAATCTCTTCTTCGCAGTTTCATATCCATCCGCTTCTTCTTCGAGTCCTCTCTCTCTCTCTCTCTCTCTCTCTCTCTCTGTTGTTGTGGGTTTCAAATGACGGCTGAGGTGAGCTCTCTGGTTCGGATAATGAACGGGTACAAGGAGGATCAGAAGGCGGTGAACGAGGCCGCCGCCGCTGGCGGTGGAGCGAAATCGGCGGTCGTAACAAGAGATTTGCTTGGTGGGTGTTGCCCGCTTGACTCTAAAGAATTAGACCTCGACTTGCAGGTCCCCACTGGCTGGGAAAAGCGTCTTGACTTGAAGGTATGATTGCTAGCCTCCCCTTCCTATTTGTTCTTGGTGTTTGTTTACTGAGAAAAGGGGGGAAAATAGAAGGAAATCACGGGAAATTCTGAACTTTGTGGGTTAGGTTTGATACCTATCTAAAAGTGAAAACACAATCATCTTTACGAACGCGAATTTGCAGTTGAATATTGGGTCCTAGATTCAGCTTGTTAATTTCGTCTCTGTTTCCATATCTGAAAAACAAAAAAATCTGTTCTGATTCATGATCGATTTTTCTTCTTTGCCCTGCTGCTTCTCTGTTGTTGTTGTTGATGATATTAATAATAATATTATTATTATTATTGATGGCGTTTAGTCTTCAGATTCTTTGTTTGTGGTACTTTATGAATTCAATGGACTGCGCCATTTATTTTATTTTATTTTATTTTTTACTTTATTGGTTTGTTTTAGTTAATTTACAATTCAAAATTTTTTAAAAGAATTTAGTAGCATTTATATTAATTATTAATGTGATCATATGTATTTTAAAACACTTTATTGCACTCATTAAATCGCTGCTATAATTAAATCCTAAATTAAGATACTTCAGCAGTTATTTTTTTATTTTTTTTTAAATCACCATTAAATATTCATGTTTGGCTCTTTGATCTCTTGTTGTATTCTCTGTCTACGGTATGCTTATCCACATACATGCAGGATCATTCAACATGAACAGAACAACCTCTACTTAAATCTATTGATTGCAGTGGGGTCTTTTAGGCGTTTTTTTATTTGTCTATTTATTTATTTTGGATAAAACTGCTTTCAATTGATTGAATGACAAACAAATTGTGTATCTTTTTGCTCTTTATAAATTCATTGATTGATTGCAGAAATATCTAGATATATATATATATATGAATATGGGTATTTTCTAATTTTTTTGTTTCTATTTATTGATTAATGTTCTGGCTCTCCAACTTAAAATGCCAAATGAATTTATCTAGCTGTTGTTTACATGTAGTCATTTATTTTACTGGTATCTTGTTTATATTGATCTCTCTCTTTCCAATTCCTCAAAAACTATTGATCCCTGTATGTGTTATCTTTGGAAATTAATTGATGCCTTTTAGATGATCCTAAAATATTGTAAATAAGGAATCTCCCAATTCAGATTTTGATTTCTTATTTATTTTCTAATGATAAGCAGTCAGGAAAAGTTTTCCTCCAAAGGTGCAGCTCTCCAAATACATCATCAGACCAAAAACACCAAACCAATGAAACAGTGCCAAAGCTTCAAGACTTAAACTTCCCTCCATCATCAAAACAACCACTAAACCTCCTCGACGACACCAGCTTAGACCTAAAGCTTGTTTCGTCGTCATCCTCAGCTTATCAAAGCGTATGCACCCTAGATAAAGTGAAATCGGCACTCGAAAGAGCAGAGAAAGAACCAATCATCAGGAAGCGGTCGATGTTAATGACTAAGTCGTCATCATCACCACCACCACCTTTGAATTCTTCGTCTTCTGTGAAGGAAATCGAAATGGATTACGATGAGAAATCTTCGTCTTCCTTTGCTGCTGGCTGCCCCAGCTGCCTCCTTTACGTGCTGATATCGAAGAACAACCCCAAGTGTCCTAGGTGCAATACTATTGTTCCATCGCCAGTTGCAGCAGTGAAGAAACCTAGGATTGATCTCAATATATCAATATGATAAAAAATTGAGGGGAGACTTTTTATGGTTGGATTCAATTATTTTGGTTTTGTAAATGATAGAAAGATAGTTTTAGTAAGGTGGGTCATAGCCAGAAGGGGGAATATATTATATATATACATTTGGAAGTGCCGGGGCACTCCATTGGAAACTGATATCAAAGATTTTAAGTTCTCATGGCTTTCTTTTATATCTTTTCCCTTGCTTCTTTCATTTTCATTTTTAATTTTTTTTTCAATATTTTTGAGTTTTCATTGTATTTTGACTGTAAATTTCTCATCTCCAGTGGTGTGTGGCTTTTGAACCCCATTTTTAATAATGGGATGAAAGTACTGGTTTGACTCTCTTGGTGGTGTGAAGGGTACTAATCATGTTTGGATCTCATCAGTACTTTGAATTGTTGACACCCTCAACTTATTGCAGACGGTGACTTGTGCTCATGCAGTGCAACTCATATTTATATATATATATATATAGAGTCATCTTTCATCTCATGAATCTCAAGTGGTTGGATATTTTTCTACCAGTCCTCTGGGTGAATCTCAATGGGCATTTGGCAGGTTTAGAAGATATATGGAGAGATATATACATAAATATATATATTTATAGACAACAGTATGGTTGCGTTTTATTGTGTAAATGTGAAAAGGGCCGTTCTACCCTAAAGCTTTTTGTTAAGGGTTGGTGTTTTATGGTTTGCTTCATCAAGGGCTAGTTATTGACATCTTCCAAGGCATTCCATTTATGCACCTAACTTACAATAAATGAAATTTATTTCTTTTACAATCCTTGAAAGTATTACCTACCCATCTCGGTAGAGTTTAATTTCGGATATTTCAACCCATTTTCTCTGGGTAAAATCAGAACCACCAGATCGTGCTGTTCTGAATGCATTTGGTTTTCTGACGCCTTTGATCAAATTCTCTCTGGATCGATTCTATCTATGGCTGTTTGCTTTGTTGGTCAAAACTAGGATGATGACCTTCATGAATAACCCCTCTCTGGCTCAATTTAGTTCTTCTCTGGGCCTCTGGCTCCTCTCCAATTAAGAATTAAATTTAAAAATGTAAATAAAAAATGTCTAAATAATAAATAGACTATTAAAAATCAAATTTGAAAACACAAAGAAAATATTGCTTAAATAATAATTAGACTTTGAAAGGGGTTTAAAAGTTAGGTTTCTCACAGTAACATTTATTAGTATTTTTTAGTTAAAAAAAATAAAAAAGTGTTTAAATATTAATTAGGTTAGGAAGTAATTATTTTTTAAATTTTAAATTTAAATTGTTATATTGACCATTCAAAAGAGTAAAAAAATATTTATTCACATATTTTTTTAATAGTTAATCAAAGTTTTGCTTGATCTAAATTAAGATTGTAAAAATAACTCTTCTTTGTTTTTTTAATTTATGGAACTCCATTTTTAGTTCAAATTTGTATTGTAGGCTTCCCAAAAGACATTTTTTTAATAATTAAGAAAATTTTGGTCCCGTAAGAACTTGAGCTATAAATTGACTGTGTTACCCCTAAGGCCTCATTTTGGAAATAAATTTTATTTTTATAATTTTAAAAAAATTATAAAAAATTAATGTTAGTAATTTTTCTTACGATTTCATTTTATTTCATAAGATTTAAAATATATAATTAAATTATGAAAATTTGAATACCCATTCTATTCTCTGGGCAATCAAACAAAGGAATGGGATAAACATTCCATTCCATTCTATTTTTACGTACCAAACATAGCTAAATATCCATACTTAACCCAAAAATTAATAATAATAAAATAATAAAAATAAAAATTGGACTTAGTACAATTTTTCTTTATAAGACCAAATGAATGTACGCCAAAATTTTGAAACCCGAATAAATTCGGCTGGAGTTGGACAACATAGGTGGGCTACTAAATAATTCAATACTCGAACCGTGGAACATATATGTATAAAATAAGTTATATAATGTAATAAAAAATTTATAGTTAATCCTAACAATGGAGTCAAATGCCTTTGAGACATTAAATTAAAAGTATTTAAATTTAAAAAAAAAAAAAAAAAACCTAACTAGCCGTGATGCCTCTTTATTATCTTCAACAGTCAATTCCAACATTTTTTTTTTTTTGACATTTTATCTTTGTTTTGATAAGTATTATATTTTATTCATGTACTCTAATCTTCTTGCATTAATTAAAATTTCAACTCGTGCTATTTTTTTTTTCTATTTTTTCTTTTTTTCCATGATAACATCATGAAGCTTAGTAGTTCTTTACCAAAATTTTGATAAACTCAAATAAATAAATAAAAAAATGTTACCACTAGACTAAAACATTAGCCTCCATTTCTAAACCCGACCTCAACCGGGTTGATTTGAGTTTGGATTGATTTCATATTTATTTGGGTTGAGCTTAATCAAGTCTTAAACTCGTCCAATCCGATCGAATTGCACCCCCTAACCACAACATATATACTGTGCTAGGCCTCTGAAAATAAACATGTCAATATGCAAAGCAAGTTAAAAAAGGACAATTCTATATATAGCTAACTAGAATTTCATATAATATATACCGTATGCATTATGTACACACGTATTATACGTACAAATAAAGGTATTTTCTCCTTCCAATTTTTCCATCTGCAATAAAGAAGCTTCCTGGGGCCTGTTAGAATTTAAAGAGTTCCGATCTCTAATGACTCGGCAAGAGCAGCCTGAGATTATTAATGAGAAGCCCATTAATTTTGAGAGAGTGACATGTATCCACGCAGTTTTATTTTTATTTCTTAAACATACATACGCACATACACACACAATATATATATATATAGATATATATAATGCTGCTTCGTGGACATTAATCGTTCTTTGCGTGATGGACCCTCTAGCTTCATTAATGGATTATATGCAACCTCTTGTGGTCCTCCCAACTGACTTCTAGCAGGTTATAAATGTTGTGACAACTTCATAAATGACTGAAAATTGCCCTTTACCTGCAATTTTTTCAATAAATATTTTTCATGCTTAATGTAAGGCATTCATTTACTTGACCAAATTTATTTATATACCTAACTTTCTAACTCCCCCAATAAATGATAATTAATTTTATACTTGCACAAAAGTCTGTTAAAGTTTCATATTCCGCATGTATGTATATGCACCATCTCTCCAGCCCATGCATGCACTGATCCAAGATGGTATCTTTTTTCTTATCAATTACTTACCAATTTCAATTGACTACTTCCCAATACATCGACATGCGGTTTCTTAAAATTTATTAATACTAAACTAAATTTTACAATGTAATCTTTATATGTTCAGAATCAATCCGATTTATTAAAAATAAAATTATAATTTTTGTTGGGTTATATTTCATTAGATTAATAACTCATAATCAAAATAGAGCATTAATTCATGAAGACTTGAGTCAAGATATATATCAAAGTTTAATATTAGAATGAATTGTTTTGAAGCTTCAAAATAACTAAAATATCAAAATTTCACGAGATATTCACAGGAAACTTATTAAAAAAATACTGCAACCCTCATTCAATGCAAGCAAGATCCTTGTTGGATAGCTTGGAAAGTTCATTCTCTCCAGCGACGGTTTGACAATTTTTGAAACAATGTTTGAAAATTCTTATTCACCCAAGATTTTGTACTATATATATTTTGTGTCCCTTTTGGTGTTTCTTGAAGAGTGAAACACATTCAAACAGCAATTGAAATCAAAATATCTAATTTTTTTTTTTGTCTAACTCCTAGCTAATAACTATTAGTACTCTTTATGCGTGGCTAATTCGAAGGATTTTAGATCACGAGTCATGTAGATTCATTGATTGTTGTGAAATTGATTGATATTTAAGGATTTAAAAATTGTATTTCGCTTGGGTTTAGGGCATCAAAAATTCAAGTAAAGTGTTAATCGCATGAGTTCATGAAAATTATTGTGAAATTGAATTTTTGTAACTAAAAATGTATTCATAAATAAAGTCTAGAAATTTTTTATCGTTTGTTTATTACTGATTGTGTGATAGATAAAAATATTTAGTACATAACTTTTTTTATTTTTGATATGTCCAAACGGATTTGGTTGTTTTTAATTATATTGCATTGACAGGATTAGTATTTCATTTAATTTATATTTAAATTTTTTTTATAAGCTATATAATCAGGTTATTTGAATATTGGTTGTTATTGAATTTGATCTTTAGCATTGAGTATGAGATATCAGTAAATCGATAAATTGTGGTATAATTTCAAATAATTATAAATCAAGTAGTGACAACTGTTAATTAAATTTAATAAGCAAAGATAAAATTTGATAGGTGAGTTGATATAAATTATTAAATTTTTTTTATTTAATATGATGACATATCATTCCACGTGACTATAAATCTAAATGACTAAAGTTTATTTTCTTATGATGTCCAAAACCAATAAGTGAGGCCAAGTCAGGTTATTTATATAACACAAATTCAAAGCTTCGGGAGGTTGGTGGGTATAATCAAAGTCGTCTGACTATATTACTTTGAAGCAATTAAACATATGCCTTGAAATTAATGTGCAAAAAGTATGCAACCCCACCTAATTGGGTGGTGCAATTAGTGTACTATATTACATATTTAGAATTTCAATACATCGATATGGAAGAGGGTTTTGAGTTATATTTCATTTTAATTAGTGTTTAGATGAAGCAAAGAGGAAGGTGATTATGTGGTGCATGATTGAGTCTCCTGCAAGTAAGTAAAAGTAAAAGTGTATGCGTTCGTTCAGTTTATGGACGGAATTACTTATGAACTGTGGTGCGTTATAATTTAAGTAAAATTTTGGTCCAAACTTTTTGTAGTATTAATAATATATAATATCTTAATTTAATTGTCTATAACCTAATTTAATATTTAGTCATAACTCAATTTAATTCCTATCTTATATTAATCTTAGTATCAAAAAAAATTTTAGCCTAGTTTGATACCCAGTTATAGTTCAATTTAAAACTTAGTTCATAATTCAGTGTGAAAAAAAATTTTTAGCACTGCCCTTGATTTGATCATCTCGTTGTGAGTCAATTCTTATGTAATTCAAAAGATCCGGCAACACTCCAATGACGTAGCTAACAATATAAGTATGTATGTATGTATGATGAGATATTTGATTGTCCACACATAATCTACCAGCATAGTTTGAAACGTATATGGTGACATCTCTTCAGAAAGAAAGCAAAGCAAGCAAGCGTGCCTTTGATAAACACAAATTACATTTTTCTAAAACCAAACTCTAAAATATTGTTTGTTTCAACTAACTTTCAATTAATGGACACTTAATTTTAAGATTAGGTTTATATCTCCTAAAGACTAATTTTTGATTTAACATTTTCAAACTTGAATATTGAAGTGCCCTCTAATATAATTCTTAATTTCTTCAAATTATTTATGTAATATTGTCCAACGATACTGTGCCAGACTTTGAAGTGATATTTATTATATATATATATATATATATATATAATTAAGAAATAAAAAAGAAAGCATTGAATGAAACGTCGGGAGAAGTTCGAACTCAGTAACTCAGTACTCCATCTGAAGGGACTATTTGTCAAACTACGAGCCCTCAAAGAAAGTCCCCCAAGGGCATTTTCGTATCCAACTAGTTATAAGTTAACATCATTCATCTAAATTCATTATGAGTGAATTCAATGCCTGGTTGGTTACCCTTCTTTATTAACTTCAACTAATTTAATGTCTTGCATTCGTAATAATATCCAACTGCGCTCCGAATGTCCTAAGCTTAACTATAAAAAGAGCACAAAGTGCCCCTTTGGGCAGATATATATATATGTATATATATGTATGACTTCTACGATTAATTAATTTGGATTATGACTGGTGATGAATTAGAGAGGGGGTATTGAATCAATAATTGCTGCAACAAAACTTGCGAATTGTTGGTACAAAATAAATTTGAGATATGTGACTCTTTGCCGAGTATCGTAAAACAAGACATCTGGTGTTTCACCGAGCACATTATAAAAGTGCTCGCCGTTAGTCAAGTAATCAGATAATCACTGTAGTTGGGCCCCATTGCTCGATAATGAGACGATAACCATAAATGCTTGTTGGTAACAAATGAACTAGATTTATTATTTAAAGGACAATCTAGTTACTTTGTTTCGTTTCAAGTGGCAGATACATGTGACATGTGAATAGTTCTCAGAGTTATATTCCGTCTATTCAAACATCTCAATCGTCCACACACATTTAATGAGAAGTAAGGGTATTAAATGAGAAGTGAAAGGAATTTAAAGTGAAGGCATCATTACAATCTGATTTTGTACACGTTAATTTATTTATTTCTACTTACTATAAATACAACACTTAATTCCGAAATTCAAGTACGCTCACTATTATCAATCTAAAACATTACTCTTTACAGTATACTCTTTAATTCTGTGAAAATTTTTGCTGACTTAAGCATTAGAGGGTTTTCTAATCAGAGACCCCTTTCTACCGTAACCTATGTTTCCTTTATACTTGGCAGGTCGGCAATTGGATTTCCAATTGACACGGTGAGTAGTTCCGATAGTGTTTTTTTTTATTGCCAAACACTAACCAGCCATTAATTAACGATTTTTTTTTCCCATGATGTTTGTTTCTCACTTATTTTTGAACTTGTACAAGTAGAGGTACGTACGAACTTATTCTATTTTGGTTTATATTAATCTTGTTAAACGTAGAAATGATCCGCTCTTTATATATCTGATTTAATCTTTTGAATTCAAAATCAATTAGACTATCTTATAAAATTGAATCGAATTAATTTAACCTTTATCGTATCAACACAATTCCACAATATGTTGATTTCGTTCCATAAAAAATATATCTTTGAAACTTAGATTTAAAAAATTTAATTAGATGATTGAATCAAAGTAATCGAATGAATATATCATTTTTAGGTAGAAAGTTAGAACTATACTCCCGTTAGAACCGAACCCAACCCAACCCATGAATGACAGATTGGTTTGATATATATATATATATATATATATATATGTATGTATGTATTTTATTTTTCTCGGGTATTCTGTTTAACCATGGCGTAAATGCTTGAAAGTAGCACATACCTAAACATTATCGAAAGAGACATTCAAAGGTTGCTTGATGGAGCTCAGTGGGGCATTTAAGGAAGTTTTGATTTCTACACCTAACACTGATCTATATTTGAAATTCGATATGTAATTATCATAATCCAACCTTAGAGATGAAATTGAAAAGCTCAACAATTGAAATAGCTGGGTAATTAAGAAGTTAATTAAATTGAATGTTGTGAACTAATAAACTGAATGCTTATGAATAATATGGGTGTTTGATTATAAACTACACAGTGTATACATATGTATTATATGTATGAATTTAAATACTAGCACAAATAATTTATTTACTCTTAAACGGTCAAAAGAGGCAAATACAGGAACAGGAAAATAAAAGAATCAATTCCTAATTTAATAGCCACTTAGGTAGATGTGACTGTCTAATAAAATTGGGGAGTTGGGATCTCATTTAGTTGCTTGATCCCCACTCTTCTTTTGCCACAAATACATTAATTCAACATAGGAATTAATAACTAGATTTAGACACATAATTTGTGCTTGCTCACATATATCCATAATATGAAAGCAAGAAGTTGATGGAGAGAGAGAGAGAGAGAGAGATTTTAGAAATTAAGATACTATGCACGGATAATACAGCTGGCCCCAATTGATTAATTAGCTGAAAAGAAGTTAAAACTATATATGAAGGGTGGAAAACTGACTGAGGGAATATAAATATATATATACATATTTATGTGCATATATATATATATTTAGGGGGTTTTGGTTGAAATGGGATATGTGAGTGGGTGACTTGCTCCCCTGAATATAGAAAGATGAACTTCTATCTTCATTCAAATCGTTCAAAAAAGGTTGGTAAGCTACAATCAAGTAGGTAACTGATGATGGGACAACGTACAGCTCCATTTCCTTTGACAAAATGCAATACCACTCGTGCATATACACACACATTAAAATTCCTAATAGAAACCCGTAAAAAAAAGTTTCCGGATTGTCTTATATATATGTCTACATATATATATATATATATATATACACAATCCATTGCACCAAAGCCAAATTTTAGAACTGTGGGGATGATAGCTAATGGTGGACTTACAATCTCGAAATAGCTTATACAGGTACAATTTACCTATGTGTTTTTTTTTTTTTTTTCCCCCAATTAATTTGAAATGTTGGGTCTACTATTAATACACGAGTAGTGGAAGAAAGTAATGGTGGAAATTGGATGCATTTTGGCCCAGCAACGGTTAAGTCATTCAGCAGCCCATTTTTAGCTGCTAGCCCAGTTGATTTATCCCTCATTGACACTAAAACCTAAATCCTTGAAAATCTCGCCTTATGGAAACCCATTCACTAAAAGACCAAGTACTCTTCTATGGACCTATATATGGTCCAATGACTTATTGGTGATCGAAGAGGATATTGAACGAAGCTAAGGTGCGCTGGGATTTAGGCTTTCGTAGAGGAAAAGCAAATGGAAAGAAAAAGAAAATATGAAAAAAATTAAAAAAAAAAAAGAAAGGAAATATAAAATATTAAATACAAAAAAATATTTGATATAATGGTAATATCACGTCCTACTGATGACGTAGTATAGCATGTCAATAAAGTAAAGATACTTATAATTTATATTAAAATTTTAATATGGTAAGATAAATGATTAAGATTTAAAGTACATATATATCTTTATTTTATTGACTTATTATACCATATCACGTTATGATTTGATATCACCATTGCATTGAATATTTCTCACCAAATAAAATTTTTTATTTAGTTAATTTACAAAATAAATGATAGTGAGGTATTTATTAATAAATTAATTTTTTTATATTTTTTCATTGATAAAATTTTGCCCAATTTTCCATTAGAACCAACATGAGAAATAGTTTCCAATCCCCTTTCATATTATTTTATTTTTGTACTTTTTCAAATCAATTCTTAATTGGAACATAGCCTAAGAGATTATATTAACAGCATGAAAACAAATAAGATGCTCAAAGCCAAGGAAATCAGCTAAGGAAATCTGATCAGATATTTCACTGAACTTCTGTTCTCGAGGGAAATTTAAATTTTGATAATTTTGATCTTCCTTTTCTCTACTAAAGATTCAGTTACTATAACTTCTTCACCTACAAAAAAAAAAAAATTTATATAAAAGAAGAAAATATATTAATGATATCCAGAACTTTTATATATACTTATATATATATATGGCATCTCACTTGCATAAGCTAGCTTATCCGTCCCCTCATACATACATACATACATATATATATATATATATATTTATAGTAAGTGTATATAAAATAAGGCAGCTGGCTAGGTGAACACTTTCCATATACTCTTAATTAACGTGCAAATTATACATTCCGTGTTTTTAATATATATAAATAATAATTGATTTGAGGCATAGAAAAATATTGATTTTTGGGAACTGGGCAGGGCATGCAGACTCTACCAGTAAGGAGGGCCAGCGCGGATATATCCATCCATGTGTTATTAAAAATTTGTCCACACACAAAGGAAACATTCAAACATCCTATAATATATATATGTGTGGAAATTTTCTTCACTACGTACTTATGCTCTGCAGTTTGTCATCTCCCTTCATGAAGTTTTCTATATATTTGTTTATATTTATAATACATAATATTTGTATGTATATGTGTATCGGGACCTCACATTGCAGAGTGCCTGCAGGGTAGCATGTGTTGAGACCGCGGGCGCCGCACACAGCACAATGATTGTAGCCCAATAATTAAATATATACACAATCATTTATAGTAATATATATATATATATATTAAAGAAAAGAAAACTAATATATAAGATCATTGTGCAGGCTAATAAGATCATTTAGGTACATCTGAGAATATGATCTTGCCTAGGCATGATGAGTCATGTGCCATATTTGAACTAGCTATAAATATACATGTAAATACGTACGTGGCAGAGAGAAAATGCTTCTAGCTGTTTCTTAAATCATTAAATTATCAGATTCGCATTTTCTATATGTAAAAAAAAGAGAGAGAGAGAGAGAGGGACAGAGAGTTTGGAACTAGCTAGCATGTGCATGGGGAGCACAAATCAAGGGTATGCCCAATCATGAACAACGCGTCCTGTTTTAGGTCCGATTATATTCTTCTCTTTTGTTATAAATGATGATTGCGCAGTTGTACGTACGACTCCATACAGAAGTTTATAGAGTTCGTACGAATAAATACACACATATTTATATATATATATATATATTGTCAAATATATATAAGCTGTAAACAGCTTATATTCACATGGGATAGCAGTGGCACAAGATGGCGGATGATGATTCGATCAGTGATATTGAATGAGAGAGGAATGGAGATTGGAGAATAAAACTCCAAGTGGGTGTAATTACACAAAAGTACAACTAAATTAAACAGGAGAGAGGGTTTTAAGTAGCTAGCATACAGAGCAACATTCATGAACCCAATCTCCTATTTTGTTCGGAAGTTGAATGAAACCAAACCATAAGAGCTGTCAACTCACCCATGGTATGGGACTAATTTATTGATGGTATTTTTTTTTCTTTTTTTAAATATTACAGCAAACTAATACACATATATTTCGCGATTTAATAACTAATAGCGACAAAAGAATAAAAATAGTTAATTGTACATTAAAACGAGGCTTGCCATGTTAAGAGTTATTAACTATATATCTATCAATAAAAGTGTTCAATTTGATAGAACATGGAGAATATTTGTGATACGGAGGCAGATTCTTAACCTTTCAAAGTTTAGAAATGTAATTACCTATGTCGGGAAAAACCATATATCTCTCATATTTCACCGACAAATATCTATCTCATTCCTTAATTAATTTTAACAAATTAGTAAAGCAGTTCTTTAAGCTAATATATGTTTTTTTTACACCTTGCTAGGCATGTATATATATATATATATATATATATATATATATTTTTTTTTTTTTCTATTTGGTTTACCTATGTATGTAATGTCCCACTTAAGAAAGAATGAGTATCAGTTAGTATGGTTTATAAATGCTAATTTTTATAATCGGACCGATTATTTTAGAAAATAAAAAATGATAACAAAATTGAACCAAAAAAAATACACTAAACAAATATTAATTAAACCGAATTATATCAGTCCGGTTATGTTCAATGTGGTTATATACGCTTATAAATTTAAATATATTTTTTATAATTTAATTATAGAAATAAAATAATAATTTTTATATAAGTGCTATTTGAGACCTAGAATGTGTATTTAATGTTACAATGATTTGTTAATTTTTTATAGTCTTTGAGATTTTAAAAGACAAAACCATTGATAAATATATATATATATATTAAGCAAACTTAATTCGGTTTATCTGATTTCAGAATTTTAAGACTATATCCAAAACCGATAACAATTATTTTTACAAAATTAATCAAATTGGACGTTGCTGAATAAATAACCAAACCAAACTTCTTAAATTTGATTGGTACGCTTCGAAAACTAAATTTTAACCAAATAATACACACCCCTAGTCCCACTCAGTTTCCCATTTATTTGTTACCACAATATTTTAGCTCAATATGTGTATGCCTTGATAAACATCTATATTTCACTCTTTTGTCAAAATCGACAAGGCTGATTTACTAATTAACTTTCTTTCCTTCTTTCTTTCTTTAAAAGAAAAAAGAAGGATAAGTGAACTTCAACCCCATCCAGGTATGGTTATCAAGTTGAAATCAGTATTAGCAGTGTACATGAGCATATACGCTCTAGAAAATCGTGTTTAGGAGTACACTAATTAAAAGAAAATCTCTTGCTAAATTAACTAACCAAGACACATGATTCACTTAAAGTACCGAAGACATTGTTAATTCATTCTTTGTCATAGTTTGTAGATGCAACATTTTCGTATAATTTTAGTTCTTGTTGTAGCTTCCTATATATATGTTGACTAAAGTTTTGTCAAAAGGAAGATAGGATGATTAACTTAATGCATGTTGTCTTATAATTATACCATTAATATATATATAATGCAATTGCTTGCTTTGAGAAGCGATTCTCTCATTTTAATTTATACAATCCGAAGCTATTATTAGTAAGTCTCGAGCATTGAATCAATCTCCCACTTGATTTTTCTAATGATTACTGTCTTTGCAATAATTAAGGGGTGGTTTGGCACAAAAAAAAAATAAAAAACTCTGAAAAATACTAAAAATCTCTGAAAAATCTCCAAAATGCTCTAACACATTTTACACTTTTTCATTTTTCTTGAAAGTTCTATAAATTTATATATATCTACATATCCCAACAAATTTTTACAAAACTCAATAAATTTTTTACAAACTCCAGTAAGATTTCACAAGCTCCAATAATTTTTTCACAAATTTCAAAAACTATATGGAACCAAAAAATTCTTTTAGACGGTTTTTTTTTTTTCAAAAAACTGATGTAAAAGTTAAAAAATTTTACTATTCATCTCTGAAAAACGTCATTTGGTAATTGCATGTAAAACATCAAAAAATTTTTTAAATCATATTTTTCATTATTTTTTGTTATTTTTTGTCACGTCAAATAGACCCTAAGTTAAGAAGCAATCAAAAATACTTTCAATGCAATTGTGTGAATAAAACAAGTTCCATATTTTTAAATAATTATTATGACTGAATTATACAAGCAATATAATATATATAAAATAATTAAAATTTAACATATTTAACCAATCACGTAACAAATTATAATAGAACCAAAATTTAGTAACTTAACTGCTCGTTAATTATCTAAAACCATGATCGATGAATAAATAGAAAAAAATATTATTATTAGTAACTCATGTTAGTGCCATCACCGTGATAAATACCAATCCCTTCATTCTCAATGAATGTCTTGGCTTCCTATATATATTGATTATGATCGTTACCGCACCGAATTGTTAAGCCAATCATGTGCATTTACGATGAATAATATGGGATGGCAAATTAAAAAAAAAAATGAAGAAGGAGAAAGAGAAAAAAAAAAAAAAAAAAACAATTAGCAAAGCACAATTTACATAATTTGACAGTATATATCTAAATCTATAAAATCAAACCACAAATAATAATAATAATAATAATAATAATAATAATAATAATAATAATAAATAAATAAATAAATAAATAATGCCAATTATATATAATATGAAAATATACAATATTAAATGGTAATCAAAAGCTAATTTGATATGGAAATAAAAATTATTACATCAGGTGTGGTATTGCCTCGACTTGAAAATTCAATAAAAAAAAAAAAAGGAACGAAAGAGAAACGAACAAACAAAAATAAATACGTATTTTGTGGACTCATTAAACTAATT
The DNA here is from genome assembly GCA_019916065.1 of Vitellaria paradoxa. Classification (NCBI taxonomy): domain Eukaryota; kingdom Viridiplantae; phylum Streptophyta; class Magnoliopsida; order Ericales; family Sapotaceae; genus Vitellaria; species Vitellaria paradoxa. The sequence goes on from CM034239.1 coordinate 48,983,170, forward strand.
ATTAATTTAATTCTACCCCCCACCTACTTCAAACAAATATATAATTTTCTTACTAGGAGATAACATTCAAAAAATAAAAAATAAATAAATAAATAAACAAACAAATAAATAAATAACTATCTCCCAACGCTTACCATTACTTTCAGAAAATATATATCTATGAATTTCTCTAGATCAACCGTAGTTTTTAAACTTCAAAATAAGGTGATTTGGGTGAGAGGTTGGCTAGAAGCTTGGAAGATTCAAAATCCTCCTTTTTCTTACGTTCAGTCAACCTGACTAAAATAAAATAATAATAATAATAATTAATCAAATCCTAATCATTTCTAGATCTTCTTTTTTTTTTTTTTTTAATTGATAGTCTTCGTCGACTCTAGAACTGATTACCTATCAATTCCAAAAAAAAACAAAAAAAGAGTTAGAATCCACGGTCAAGTCGTTAATTAAACCCAATTGACTGCTAATGAACAATTTGTTTATGAAAAGTCGACCTAGGCTCGATTCCATCCGTACATTTAAGAAATTGAGTTTGACGCAAAGCATTAAGGTAATTGATTTAGTAAATAAAGTTCCGTTTGTTAAGTGTTGAATTCCTTTAATATTTACCATTTGTAATTACACAACAAATATAAGTATATTTATTATTTTGTGTTTATATTTTGATATATATATATATATATATTGTGTTTTTTATTTTAAAAATTATATTATAATTTTATACTTCTCTCTTTATTTAATTTTCACCCCGACTCTTTTATATTACGTAAATTCAAAACCTATTTATTAAATATAATAAATAAATCTAAATTATTTGTAAAAAAAAATGCATATATATTTTGTTGTTTGTAAAATATTAAAAGAAAATTAAATGAGCCAAGTTGGGTAGAGCTTAAATATGAGATGATGAGCTTAACTCAGTGAGAAAAAATGAGCTGAGTCGGAGCTCAATTGTTCAAGCACGTGCTGAGGCGAAGTCAAACCTGCAGCTTGGATTGTTTTGACCTCCCAGCTGCGGTCGAAAAATACTTGTCAAAAGCTCCACAAATACTTGGAAATTAACCCAATTGTTGAATATGACTTTTTTTTTTCCCTTCATTAAGTTGCGTTTGGGTAATTAAAAATTTTAAATTAATAAACTTAAGATTAAATTATATTAAAATATAAACAATAGAGTTAATTTATATAATATATGAAAGTCTTTCTAATAACTATTAATAATTACGGAAAATTGTATCCAAGTCATACTTGGTAATCTTTTAAAATTATTAGTCACACTCAAAAAAAAGTATTGCTTTTAAGTCACATTAATATAAAAAGTTTTGTATTTAAGTCATACTTTTGAGTGGGTCTCACGAGTTTGTTTTGAATATAATTTATAATATGACTTAAATGCCCTTTTTCTATAATTAACTGAGATGGAGTTGCCGAAAATTATGGAACCGAAAATCACGTTTTCTGTTTTTGTTTCATTCCTTATCAATTGCGTGAACATATAGTGAGATAAAAATCTGTTAAAGGATTATATACGAAGGAATACACACGGATTACGCGAGTTTGTGCTGTGAGATTAACGTCGATCGAATGAATATATACAGATTTGAATTACGTATTTAAACACATGACTGCGGTACTGTTTTTTTTAGGATGTATGCTCGTTCAAAAACAGTACCACGTTCAAAAACAGTACCGCATGACTCTATCATACAAACATCATATGTAAATACAAAAAATAGTTCACATATCAAACGAATAATCGACAGTACCGCATGTATGACAGTATCGCATGTCTGCGGTACTGTTTTTTTTAGGATGCATGCTCGTTCAAAAACAGTACCGCACGACTCTATCATGCAAACATCACATGTAAACACAAAAATAGTTCACATATCAAACGAATGACCGACAGTACCGCATGTGTGACAGTACCGCATGTGTCTGCGGTACTGTTTTTTTCAGGATGCAAGCTCGTTCAAAAACAGTACCGCATGACTCTATCATGCAAACATCACATGTAAACACAAAAATAGTTCACATATCAAACGAATAACCGACAGTACCGCATGTGTGACAGTACCACATGTCTGCGGTACTGTTTTTTTTAGGATGCATGCTCGTTCAAAAACAGTACCGCATGACTATATCATGCAAACATCACATGTAAACACAAAAATAGTTCGCATATCAAACGAATAACCGACAGTACCGCATGTGTGACAGTACCACATGTCTGCGGTACTGTTTTTTTTAGGATGCATGCTCGTTCAAAAACAGTACCGCACGACTCTATCATGCAAACATCACATGTAAACACAAAAATAGTTCACATATCAAACGAATGACCGACAGTACCGCATGTGTGACAGTACCACATGTCTGCGGTACTGTTTTTTTTAGGATGCATGCTCGTTCAAAAACAGTACCGCATGACTATATCATGCAAAGAATGGTGCTGTTTTAATGAGGTACTGTTTTTTTATACGGTACTGTTTTATTATGTGGTACTGTTTTTTATGCGGTACTGTTTTTATGCGATAATATTTTATTATGTAGTACTGTTTTTTATGCGGTATTGTTTTATTATGTGGTACTGTTTTCCTAAATAGTTTTGATTTTGTTTCCAAAATTCAGTTTTGCTTGTTTTGTAAAGAAGATAGAAAGTCGCGGAATTAGGTTTTTCTCAAACAGTTTTGATTTTGTTTCTAAAAATTAGTTTTACTTGCTTTATAAAGAAGATGGAAAGTCACGGAAGTTATGAGTAAAGTGTGCACTATTTTCGGATAAAACTGGCAGTTTTGAAATGTAGTGAAAAACGCGTGATATCCTTTTTGGTCTTTTTGTTGCAAGTGTGACTTATTCACAAATAAGATTTTTGGGTATGACTTAAATCTTTATAAGTCCATAAATAGTGACCGGCCTCCAAAAACCCCTAATAATTACTATACATCAAAGTGGTGGAGTCATCACTTTTTAAAATGATGGAGCTATTGTAATAAATCATTTCAAATAATTATTTTTTTAATAATTTAAAATCTTTCATTAAATTATGATGTTAAATTACAGTTATGAATTAGTGTAGCAATTCAAAATAATATGCTCATACCGTGATTTGTTTTGTTTAATATCGGACATTAATGAAAATTTTTGAATTTTTGATATTTTATCTTGCATTATTTTTATTTTTACTTGTATTTTAAACTTTATAAAATTAAGAATGACAAACAAATATTTTTTTCTTCCTATTTCTTATCCAATTCTAAGTAAAGAACCTTTTTTCTTTTTTTTTTTTAATTTTGTTATTACTACTATAAAATTTAAAACATTATAAATTACTTATATCAATCAATATTAACATGGTATTTATAACTTATATTTTATAATTATTTAAATAATATATTAAACGTTTTCAATGGATACATATATTTTTTTACAAATATATAATTTTATAAAGAGAAATCCAAAACTTATTTCAAAACTCAGTGGTATCCATATATGCAGTAACCATAATAAAATCAATATGCTTTCTGATACAGTATTCATAATTATGTGTTAAAGTATTAAACTAACAAAGTTATATTTGTACAATTTTTTTTACATAATTAACATTGAATCTTTGATTTTTAATCTTAAGGGTTAGCTCAACTGGTAGGATTTTAGATTTGCTCTTCAGTGGTTAATAGTTCAGTCGTTAACTTTAAAATCTTACAGATTAGTTGATTCTACTCAAAGCCACTGAAAAATTTACTCGATTCTTAACTCGAAGACCCTAAGAAATTTACTTGATCACTAACTTTAAAACTCTAAGGATTAGTTAAAGTGCGTGCAAACTGCTCCGAACATCCTCAATTACACATAAAAAAAAAAATAATCTTGGAATTTTTAATCCATAAATGAAAATGTAAGCTTAAAGTATGAAATCGAGCCAATGCAGACCCTGGTTACGAAATAGAAGATAACCGTAAATAATAATAATATAGAGGTAGTTATAACATAATCTTGTTTATAATTCTTAACTTAATTTAATGTATTTAGTGAATTTCCCGGCGTAAATTTTAAGAGTAGTTGGTATGATTGTACATAATTGTCTAATTTACGGATGCAACCACCATGTACAAACCAAGGAATTTTTTTTTTTTTTAAACCTTAAAGTAAGTGAAAAGATAATGCTCCCCAATGTCTTACCTAATCATATTAGGTGGCGGATATTTAATGTCCTTTAGAAACGTCCACATTGTTGTTTTAGGTGAGGAAGAAATCCCAATCTTACTTATGATCGATCATAATTTTTTTGATAAAATGATCAACATTGATTCTAAGTTTGAATAATTATTCTTTGGGTTATATATTTATATATATATATATATATATTTCCAGTCAAGAATATAACTAATTAAATATATAATAAACTTCAAATCCATCAAAAATGCGTTTTGCATCTGGATATTATTTTCTAATCGTTCGGGGTAAGTATGTCTGGATGAATATACAACTACCAGCATGCAAGTATCTCATATATGCATGCCTAAATAGGGATGTCAACGGGGCGGGTATGGGGCGGGTATGACCTTTCCCGTCCCCGTCCCCGTTTAGTAATACCCTTACCCGTACCCGTTCCCGTCCCCATCCCCGTTTCGGGGAAAAAAAATTTTTTCATACCCGTCTCCACAAAATAATGAATTCTCCATCCCCGTCCCCACAAAATAATGAATTCCCCATCCCCGTCCCCGTTTACTCGCGAAGGATATTAATTATTACAAATTATATATTATATGTATAAAATAAATATTTAAAATTATTATAAATATTATATATATTATATAAAAAAATATATTACATATATATATTAAATAAAAATTAAAAAAATATATATAATATTTGACTTTGACTGATGCACTTAACCAAAGATGAAGTGGTCTTTATTTATTACCTCACAAGACCTTCACTTCTTTGTGAGAAACCGATATGGGACTTCTAAAAGAGTCACCACACTAACAAAATTAACAAAAAAATATTGAAACGGGTATGGGGCGGGGTGGAGACTACTGTACCCATCCCCGTCCCCGTATCCGTGCGGGTAACATTTTAAATCTCCATACCCGTTCCCGTCCCCGCTATTAACATCCCCATACCCTCCCCGAACGGGGCGGGTGAAGCGGGTATCCACCGGATACGGGTATATTTGACATCCCTATGCCTAAATTGATAATTAAATTAACTGATTATTGTCAGCATTGTATAAATTAATTAAGGTTTTAACTGACTTTTTGCATGGTTAATTAATGTCATAAAAAAAGTTCGTTTCCATTGATATATATATATATATATATATAATTAAGATAGTTAATTAATTATTTTTACGATTTGGCTATTATTTGTTTTTGTCTATATTTATTCATTAATCAAAACATTGAAAAAAGTAGTTCCTAGTACAAAGTCTATTTATCTTTTTTTTTAAATAAAAAAAATTAACAACACAAATGTTTGTGAGAGTTACAGTAAATTTATTCCATCGATCATCCTTTTGGGCTATATATTATGATTCTATAGGCAAATAAAATACGAATTATCTAATCTTGAGAATTGGTGACCGTTTATATTTATTGCCATTAATTTTGGTAGTTATTGTTGCGTACATTAGTTTACCTTGCAAGTTGAGATTAACCAATACCATAACAACTGCTTGATAATATTGGTCGTATCTACCCCTCCACAAAAGAGGACAAGACATATTATTAGGATATTTGATATTTGATATCAGATTATCTATATATTTAATTTGATCTTCTTTCCTATTTTTTAGAGGTAAATATTTGTTGTACATATCTATTAGATAGTTTCCTCTTTTTAAGAATTTGTTAGCGTGAATCACGTCTTCAGTTTGTTGTAAAGTTTTCATATATATAGGCTCCAAAAGAGCCAATAAAAGAGACGCAATTTTCCCCATCTTGTTTCTATATGGTATCAGAGCCAGGCTCTAAGAGCCTTTGATCTCTAATATGGCAAAGGCTAAGAATGAAAATACTGTGATCCCTATTACAGCAGAACCTAAGAAGGAAGGTGGGCCACAGCCGAAGAAACAGATGTCCCCTTATGATCTATATTCAAGCGACAACCCAGGAAATCTCATCACTCATGTGCAACTGAGGGGAGAAAATTATGATGAATGGGCTCGTGCAGTCTGTGGCTTATTGAGGGCAAGAAGAAAATTTGGGTTCGTTGACAGGATGATTAAACAACCTGCTGGAGATGCTCTAGAAATTGATGATTGGTGGACTGTCAACTCCATGATTGTCTCATGGATTTTCAATACGATTGAACTAAGGCTTCGGTCAACCATAACTTACAAGGAGAATGCGAATGAGTTGTGGGAAGATATCAAACAGAGGTTCTCTGTCACAAATGGTCCTCGCATCCAACAATTGAAATTTGATTTGGTGAATTACAGATAGAATGGAGATACAATTATAAACTATTTTGGACAACTTAAGAAGCTGTGAGATGAATTGAATGATTACGATCAAGTGCCAATTTGCACATGCAATGGGTGTAAGTGCAGGATAACGGCAACGTTGGACAAGAAGAAAGAAGAGGAGAAGCTTCACCAATTCTTGATGGGTCTTGATGATACGCAGTTTAGGACCGTGCGCTCTAATATCTTGAGTCTCGATCCTCTGCCAAGTCTAAATAGAGCATACCAGATGGTGGTGCAAGAGAAAAGAGTGGGTGCAATTACACAGGGCAAAAAGGAGCAGGGAAACCTAGTCAGCTTTACTGTAAAGGCTGGTCGAATGTCAAGGGGGAGAAAAAATCACAGGCAGCTTCACAAGGACCTTGCTCACATTGCAAACGACATGGGCATGATATTAACTCTTGTTTTCAACTGGTGGGTTACCCAGATTGGTGGGGTGAGAGACCATGAGTTGAAGGTCGTGGTTCTGGATGTGGCAAGACGTTGCACCAGCAGATGGGTGGCTTAGGCAAGGGTAGAGGAAATGCAGCCAAGGCAAACATGGCACAATCTGTTGATGTTGCAGGAACGAATGATGCAAAGGGCGATGGAGAGCAGATACCATTATCAAGATTGAGTCCAGAACAGTGGAGTGCTATCTCAAATGTCATCAACACACATGAGGCTAAGACAAGTGGGAGATTGACTAGTAAGAATACATGGATTGTTGACACGGGTGTTTCGCACCACATGACTGGCACCTTTGAGTGCATGACAAATTTGCGAGATATTGAATCCTGCCCTGTACTTATGCGGAATGGCACAGAGACTTATGCGATGAAAGAGGGAACAATCATTATTAGGGACAAACTCATTCTCAAACATGTTCTTTTTGTCCCTAAATTAAAATGCAACTTGATTTCAGTTTCTCAATTGTTGCGTAAGGCTGATTACATTGTTCAGTTTACTAACAAAGTGTGTGTAATATAGGACCGCACTTCGAGGACGCTGATTGGAGCGAGTGAACAGTCTGAGAGGCTTTACCTTCTTAGTGTGGTGACACGAGTTCATGCGTGCAAAGCAAGTGGCGTTGGATCTTGTGAGCTGTGGCATAGGAGAATGGGACACCCGGGTTCTAAAGTAGTTAGTATGCTTCCTGATATTGATAGAACAGAAGCTGTTAGTGGGCTTGAATCTTTTGAAATCTGTTTTAGGGCCAAGCAAACAAAAGAGACATTTTTGTTGAGTGAAAATAATGCCAAGAATTGTTTTGATTTAATCCATTGTGATTTATGGGGAGCATATAGAATACCTGCTTCTTGTGGTGCCATTTATTTCTTGACTATTGTGGATGATTATTTGCGTGCAGTGTGGATATACTTGTTGCAAACAAAAAGTGAAGTTCCTCAGATCATAGAAATTTCTTTGCTATGGTCCAAAGACAGTTTAGTAAACAAATTAAAATTATAAGAAGTGACAATGGTACAGAATTTAGAAGCCTGAAAAATTATTTCCAGGAAAATGGTGTTCTTCATCAAACCTCAATTCGTTATACACCTCAGCAAAATGGAAGGGTGGAGAGAAAACATCGTCATATTTTAAATGTGGCGAGAGCATTGAGGTTTCAGGCCAATTTGTCGCTGAAATTTTGGGGAGAATGTGTACTTACTGTTGGATATTTAATTAATAGAACACCTTCTGCTCTTCTTAATGGGAAAACACCTTATGAAATGTTGCATGGTACAAAGCCATCATATACACACATACGAACATTCGGGTGTTTGTGCTATGCTCTTAATAAAAATAGAGGAGGAGATAAGTTTGCTAGCTGAAGTCGAAAGTGCATCTTTATGGGATATCCATATGGAAAAAAAGGGATGGGAAGTGTATGACATTGAAAGTGAAGAATACTTTGTTTCTCGAAATGTGAAATTTGTAGAAAATGTTCTCCCTTTTGCTGACAATGGAGCGATGGGTGAAAAACAAACAAGTGGATTGGAGTGGTCATTAGATCCAAGTGATGATAATGATGAAGGGAACGAAGCTCAAAATACAGTGAGTGTTAGTGACATAAGTGCTCCAAATCTACCTTTGGCAACTGATAGTTAGGGAATTGGAGGTCCTGGAGAAGTGAATGACATACAGCAGCAAACTGAGAATATAGCGGGGGCAAACCAAGCCGAGAATGTTGACTCTCAAGAATTCACGCTGACGAGCTTCTTACTAGTGGGCATAGAGTCAAGAAGCCTTCTTCTCGCTTGAATGATTATGTCATCCACACTGCCTGCGTAAGCCCCTCAGCTGGTTTGTCTCTCCATTCAAAATCCTTAGGTACACATTATTCTATTGCACACTTTGTTAACTGTGACAAATTTTCTATGCAACATCGTGGGTTTTTGGCAGCTATCACTGCAGGGCATGAGCCAAGCTCATTCATGGAGGCTGTCAAAGATGCGAAATGGAGGGATATCATGAAGGAAGAGATTTGAGCCTTAGAGGATAATGGTACATGGACGATAGAAGATTTGTCGCAGGGGAAGAAAGCTATCGGATGCAAATGGATCTATAAAATCAAGCATAATTCAGATGGAACTATTGAGAGACACAAAGCAAGGCTGGTGATTCATGTGAATAGACAGGTTGAAGGTATCGACTACAACGAGACCTTTGTTCCCACAGCGAAGATGGTGACAGTTCTGACCTTCCTAGCTGTTGCAGCTGCCAAGAATTTTGAACTACATCAAATGGATGTTCGCAATGCTTTCTTGCACGAGGACTTAGAGGAAGAAGTATATATGAAATTGCCACCTGGTTTTGAGGCATTGTCGCCTAGCAAGGTGTATCGGCTCCGTAAATCTTTGTACGGTTTGAAACAGGCCCGTAGGTGCTAGTTTGCTAAATTGTCTGATGCTTTGAAAGCTTATGGTTTCAAATAGTTGTACTCTGATTATTCCTTTTTCACTTTTTATGTTCATGGTGTGGAATTGAATGTCTTAGTTTATGTTGACGATATAGTTATCTCTGGAAACAATGGGGATGCTGTACAGAGATTCAAGGAATATCTTGGCCGCTGTTTTCACATGAAGGATCTTGGGAAATTTAAATATTTTCTTGGCACTGAGGTGGCGCGAAATGCCACTGGTATTTTTCTCTCTCAACGAAAGTACGCCTTGGATCTCATATCTGATTGTGGGTTACTTGGAGCAAAGACAGCAACCATACCTATTGAACAAAATCATCAGTTGGCTCTCGCTAAAGGCGCGAATCTGAAAGATCCAACTGGATATAGACGCCTTGTTGAGCGTCTCATCTATTTGACTATTACCCGTCCTGAGCTGTCTTATTGTGTTCATATCTTTGCACAATTCATGCAGAATTCAAAACTTGAGCATTGGGATGCAGCATTGCATGTTGTTCGGTATTTGAAAGGTAGTCCAGGCCAGGGAATTCTCTTACGAGCTGATTGTGACTTGCGTCTGTATGAATACTGTGACGCTGATTGGGCTAGTTGTCCCCTCACTAGACGATCTTTTAACGGCTTATTTTGTGATGTTGGGAAATTCTCCTATTTCTTAGAAGACTAAAAAACAGTCCACAGTTTCTCGTTCCTCTGCTGAAGCTAAGTATCGTTCTATGGCCGCCACTACTTGTGAGCTGAAGTGGTTGAAGGGGCTGTTGATTTCCCTTGGCATTGAGCATTCGCATCCAATGCGCCTTTATTGTGATAGTCAATCTGCTCTTCACATTGCCAACAACCCGGTGTTCCATGAGCGTACAAAACATATTAAGGTTGATTGTCATTTTGTGAGGGACGAAATTACCAAGGGTAATGTTGAACCCATGTATGTCCACACTTCCGCGCAGCTAGCTGATATCCTTACGAAGGCATTAGGCACACGTCAGTTTGACACTCTTCTTTTTAGGTTGGGCGTTCATCGTCTTCATGCTCTAACTTGAGGGGTGGGTATTAGGATATTTGATATTTGATATCAGATTATGTATATATTTAATTTGATCTTCTTTCCTATCTTTTAGGGGTAAATATTTGCTGTACATATCTATTAGATAGTTTCCTCTTTTTAAGGATTTGTTAGTGTGAATCGCGTCCTCAGTTTGTTGTAAAGTTTGTATATATAAAGGCTTCAAGAGAGCCAATAAAAGAGACGCAATTTTCCCCATCTTATTTCTATACATACCGAGTGAAAAAGGTGGTTCCATACTAGATAATGAGAATTGTTAATCGGACATAATAACGCTCTTATTTTTATCTAAAAAAATAAGAGGTTTAGAAATGAGAAAATGATAGGTCACAATGAAAAAAAAAATGTCCTTACTCTATTTCCTCTTAAAATATGTCAAAAATAACGGACCTAAAAAAATATATATATGTGGGACATTCTTTAATCCATTCCTTCCTAAAGTAAGCAAGGAATGGCAGGATGAGAAGTGAATCATAGTAGGTGGATGATGGGAAATTAGAACTATTGCTCAAAATCTTAGAAAAGGAAACAACTCTCGCCTTTATTTCCTAACATGAGTAGGTAACAGAATGAAAATAAAAAAATTTAAATACATGTTTTTATCTAAATAAATTAAAAAAAATAATAAAATATAAGGCTTTTATCAACGTATTATTTTCTGAATTTAATTAATTTTAGTTTTTTTTTTTTAAATTCAGTACTTTACTCTTATATTTTTATGGCTATTCTAATTACAAAAGATCTTAAATACATGTCTTTTTATCTGAATAGATTAAATTATACAATAAAATATAAAGCTTTTGTCAATATATTTATTACTAAATTTAATTAATTTTAAATTCTTAAATTCTATACTTTCTCCTCTTGTTTTCTATGACAACCCAAACTACAAATGGAATTCTAAATCTTTAACAATTTCCTTTTCTCTTAACAATTTTTTGATGCAAATACAATTTAAATGAATTTCAAGATATTGAAATTATAATATGCGAGGGAGGAGGGAGGGAGGGAGAGAGTGATGGATAAATATGAAACAAAATAATAAAAAGAAAGAGAAGAAAAATTAAAAAATAGCTTATTTTTTGAAAAAATTAATTAACAGTTTGTTTGGATGGAGTGAAGTGGGCAAAAAATAAGAGAAAAGAGAAAATTTTTGAATCTATCACTTATTTGTGTATTTTTTAAGAAAATAAAAGAAAAGAAATGAAAGAAATTAGAAGAAAAATGAGTATTAAAATTTTAACACTTTCATCCTCTTAAAAGTATGCGAAAATTGAGAGAAAGAAAAGTTGAATTAATAGAATTTTCAAAGTGACATATTTACCCATCAAATAAAAAAAAAAGATAAAGAAAATTACAAATATATCATTAGTACACACATTCTCCCAAAACTAATTCTATCTTTATAGATTTCACAAAATATTTAATAGTAAAATATTTCATTTTTTCTTAATACAAATATTTCATCATGCATCAATTTTATATTAAAATTTGATTTTTCTTTGGACTTCTTTAAAACTCCAAACATTGATAGGAAAAAAATTAATTTTTTTATAATTAATTATTAAAAAGTTAATTTTTCACGTTTGAAAATGAAAAAAAAAAGTTAGTTTCTAGCTATTAATTTTTAAAAAATAAATAAAATTATATTTTTACATTTTAAACTTCTTTTAAAGAGTAAAGGACAAATATGTCAATAAATAAAAAATGAAAAATATAATTTTTTTCTTTTTCCCAAAAAGAAAAAACTAACATAAAAAAAAAACTATTTTTTTCATTCCAAGCTAAGCTTTAGGCTATTTGAGGTGGGTGGGGATAAAATACTCATAATCATCTTATTTTTTAAATTGAAGGACATTTTAAGAAAAAACAACTTTAGAAGTATTTTCCACTCCAATATTCCTCCCAACTCTATTCCATTCTAACTTCTCCTAAGTCCACTCCCAAACAAAGCATTAGGTTCGCCCTCCGAGTCAACTACGACACTCGCAAGTCGCAACTGGTTTTCGCTTCGACATAGTGAATTAATGGGACCACGGGTCGGAAGACCGTTCAAATCCAACACCCCTATACAAACTCTTCAGGTACCTTTAAAAATCACATTTTAATGCATTCAAATTATGCATAATTTGATTTTGAAATATCAAAAAGATATATATGATTATTTATTTATTTATTTTTTGCCATCTCGAAACAACTTTGTGGAGATCGTATAATTTATTGAATAAAAAAATAAACATACCAAGTTTAAAATTTTTAAAAGACGTTTTATTAATTCATTATGTCTTGATAACTAAAGTAATTTGTTGACCGAATATGATTAGAGGATTGAAAATGGAAGTTAACAATTTTTTATTATTTTAACTTTAATCATGTGTTTAATTTGTAATATTACATATATATTATATATTTTTTTAAATGAAAAATATTCGATTCCACATTAAATAGAATGGCATATTTTCTATTCGAAATTATTTTTAATAAAGATTTAATTATTTAAAATTATTGTCCCAAATATCAAAAAATAACACTATATAGTATTTTAATAATATTACTTATGTCCTATCATCTAATTTTCCAATCAAATATAGCTTAAAAATAAAGAGTTATTCAGTGAAAAAAAAAAAATTCTTTAAGAACGATGAAGTATGCGTAGAAAATTACAATTGTAGCGAAGAAATGCAAATTGAGGGGTGATGGGGTCCAAAGAATACCCTTTTCGTAAGATGCTAAAGCAAACTGTGATGTGAGTGCAGCATATCCTAATATCCATGCAAAGATTCACCCATTCCGATGAAACTGTCCAAGATCGTACCCCCATCCTTCAATCAAATATATTTTGGCCCAAATACCAACACTGAGAGCCGAACAGACCCACCAGAAATCACGGAGATTTCACAAACTGTCCAAACGACTTCCCTCGTCCCTAGAAACTCCCCGCTCCGTTTACCGGTCGCCCGTACCAACTTACACGCCTCAAAATAATAATAATATAATAATAATAATAATAAATTTTAAAAAGTATTCGAGGTTATTACTGTAAATTTCCCTCAATTTGATGCCTGAATCAAATGTCCGGTGAAAATCTTCCCGGAGAATCTTTTGAAAAATAAACAGAGGCAAGTAAAAAAAAGAGGACCCCATTTTGGCACCCGTAGAGAAATGCTTCTGTGAATTTTTGAATCTTTGTTTTTATTTTTAAACTTTCCTTCCCATTCTCGACAGCTGAATAGGAGATACACATCGAGCAAAAACAAGATGGAATAAGGGCAAAAAAACGAAGTGATCTTCGTTCCTGTTTCAGTGACAATAGTATTGTTCCCTAATTTACACCATAGCAGAACACTTATCCAAAACCCCAAGTTCCACTCTTACAAACTGTAGTGTATATACAGTAGGAAAACGATCTAACTTGAACGACCAAAGATCTGCTCCAATTTCACCTCGCATAGGAGTTAAAAAAAAAAAAGAAAAGAAGGCATTGAGAGCCTAAATTACGTCATCGGACAATGAGTTGAGAAGCTCTTGGACTGACTCGTCGCCCACACGCAAAGCTTCGAGGACACGTTCGAAGACGAGGACGTGGCAAGGAATGTGAAGCACACCTTTCTGCTCGTATCCGTACTCTTGAGCCGATTTGTTGAGTAGCTTCACAAAGATCGGGTGATTGACGAGCTCCGCGCTGACAACGAATCGTTCCATCTCTTCGCCGACGTACACCGGTAAATGACCCTCCGGTACGGTGCCGGATCGTAGTCTGGAACGGCGGGCCTCGCCGGAACGGATGGACTCAGCCTGGCAGGTACGGGACGGCGACTGTGACTCGGATCGGAGGAGGCAGTACTGCGACGAGTCCGCCACTCGAGACAGCCGTCGGATCAGCTTCTTCATCGCGTTCTGGACGGAGAAAGAAAGAATTTCCAGCAGCGAGTAGGAGCAGAGACTCCGAAAGGGGCGGTTGAAGAGATAAAGAGAGGCGAATGTAGTGCGACGAAAGAGAGAGAGAGATGGGCCGAAGAGAGAGAGAGCGAGAGAAGAAGTTAGGCGGATGGGGTGCTTGATGAGGGAGAGCGATGTAGGAGTGGGAGAGGGGAGGGGGTATATATTAATAAATATATATAGGCAAGCGCAAGCGCGTAAACACAGAAATGTCACATTGCATCCGAAGAGGTACAGGTATGCGTACTTGGCAGGTACCATTATCATTCATTTATTAATGGTAATAACAATTATTAAAAAGAATTTTGCAATAACATTTTTGTTTCAATAGATTTATGGAGCGTTTGAAATGATTAAAAAAAAAAAAAAAAAGATGAAATGAGATATACTGTAGATTCATAATTTGTGTAATGACATAAAAGGTAAAAGATTTTTTAAAATTATTAATAAATTTCATTTAGGGATGTCAAGTATACTCGTACCCGGTGGGTACCAGCTTCACCGTCCTGTTCGGAGAATGTATGGGGATATTAGTAGCGGGGATGGGGACCGGTATCGGGATTTGAGGTGTTACCCGAACGGGTATAAGGATCGGGACAGGTACGATAATCCCCATCCCACCTTATACTTGCTTCAATATATATTTATTAATATATATATATTTTTTAATTTTTGTTTAATATATATATATAATATTTTTATTTAATATATATAATATTTATAATAATTGTTAATATTTATTTTATACATATAATATATAATTTATAATGATTAGTATACTTGGCGGTTAAACGGAGACGGGACAGAAAATTCATTACCTAGCGGAGACAAATATGAAAATTTTTTTTTTTTTCAAAATGGGGATGAAAATAAGAATAAGTAAGAGTATTATTAAACGGGGACAGAGACAAAAAAGATCATATTCACCCAATATCTACCCTGTTAACATCCCTAATTTTATCACACCAAACAAGCCAAGTATGCTAATACTGGGATGGAGAAAATTGAAAGGATTACTTTTAGGAAACCAACTAGAAAAAGCGAGAGGGGGACATTCCAAATATATATAAATAAATAGCGTATAACTCACAGGAATTGCGACCTGGTTTAATCCGTGCCTGTCTGTTTGCGCTAGAAGTCGCTATTTTTTGGTTGACTTTATTATATTACACCCATAGCCTTTTTGTTTTGCTAGAATGGAACGAGCGCAGAGAAAAAATAAGATAAATGGAGGGAAATAATAGAAATTGAAGTTAATTTTTTTTATTTAATAGGAATAGAAAGAAAAATGGAAGGTAGAATAAATAATATATCTAAAAATAGAATTATACATTTTAAAATATATTTTTTTTGTAATAGATATATATATGGAAATAATGAAAAATATTAAGGATAGATTAGAGAAAAAAAAAACTCAATTTAAATTCTTTTACACCCATTCCTTTTCAAATTAGGGATGAAATATAATTGATTAATAAAGATGAATGTAATTAAATAAGTTACCTCCGTTTACTTCACTTTCTTCCCATTCACCTTATCTCAAGTAATATATATTTTTTCACCTTCTCTTATCTATTTCCTTTCACTGTTGTTCACCTCCTCCTAAATAAGAACTTGCTATGAAACTGGTTGATATTTTTGTTTATTACATTAATACTAATTACAATATCACACATCACCTTAATTTTTTTTCTAACAATTTTTTTTTTTCTGTATGTAGCATTTTTTTTATAAAATGCTATAACAGGTGATCGTCTTACACGGTTACATTGTTGAGAGAGAGAGAGATAGAGGAGAGAGAGAAAATATGCAAACAAAGTCTGTCTAAATATTTTTTTATGCATTTTAAACATAGATAAATAAAATTATTTACGACCAATATATTTTCTTAAAATAAATTACACTTAGTTTTCTATAGTTTATCATCCATCTTATTTCATAACTTGTGTATCAAATTATTTTACTCTATATTTTTTTACTTTTAAATCATCTTATTTTGTCAATTCAGTCAATTATGATTAAAAAAATTTGACAAAAGAGCACAAAGTGAGGTTCTAAATTAGATCGGTTAAAGTGAGATTCAGATAAAATACACTTCTCTTTTTTTTTAATATGTACTTTGTCACTCAAATTTCTTGGTGTAATTTATAATTTAGAGTTTACTAACATTGTATTTAAATAAGAGATTTCACAAACAAAAAACAAAAAAAATAAAAATACACTATAATTATTAATACATCCTCATTTTTTTATTACCTTATGTTTTGCATATATATTTTTAACATAATCAAATTAGAATAAAATTACATTTATTTATTTCGTTTTACTTTCTTACCCGTTTTCTATTTACTTCGTTTTTTCCCTCAATGAATACAATGTTTCAAACACACTATAAGAGACACAAAGACTGGGGGAAAAATGGAAAAAAAAAAAAGTGTAAGAGGATAAATATATGTATGTATATATTAATAAAATTTTTATATATATTAATGTGAAAGCGGTACATTTCAATATTTTGAGAGACGGGCTCCGTTTAGAGTTTCAATTTTTTTCAACAAATTTATCAATTTCTCAACGTTCTTTAATTTGAAAAAAAAAATTTCTAATTTTTATTAACTTTTTTAAACATTTTCTAGCTTTTATCAATTTTTTTTATTTTTTTAACTTTTATAAAATTTTACTAAATACATAATTTTTATTAAAAGTGATACATAATAGCACCCAAAAAAAATTATTGATTTTTATTTTTATTTTTTTTTAAGTTTACCAAACACGCCCTGCATTGCGTTAACAGTTGAATGAAGACGAAGTACTTGTAGAAGGAAATAAAAAGGTTGTGTGATGGAATTAAAGAAGGGGTGGAAACGGAAATTAGGAGGAATTAAAGAAGGGGTGGAAACGGAATTTAGGATGGGGACAAGCGGTAATTAAGGAGTTTGTTTTTCCGTTTCAACCAACAAATTAAACTGGGAATGAATGAACTATTTAACCGCACGACCCCCCCATAAATATGCTTAACCGCTTGCTTTTATTTAATTTCGATTGAAAGTCCAAAACGCCAGTCCCCGGGGGGGTGGCGGTGAGGTCTTGGATCCAAATCCGAGAACACGTGGGTGCCGGTTTGGAAAGTCCAAATTTTATTAAATTTCGACATTTTTTTTTTTCTGTCATTAGTTGTAATTTTTGGTACAAATTTTAATAAGTTCTTGACATTTTTTTAACTAATGGGTTAGTTCAATTGATAAAATTTTAGGTCCACTATCTAATAGTCACTAGTTTGAATCTCCTCAAAACCATTGAAGGGTTTACCCGATCTTAACTTTAGGGTCCCAGGAATTAGTCGAGATGTGTGTAAACTGATTCGGATACTCTCGATTATAAAAAAAAAAGTTTTAACTTTTTTTGGTCATTAATCGTAATTTTTGGTGCGTTTGTTAAAATAAATAATAACTTTTAAGTATTTCTGACAACTTTTAGTAATTTTTAATAATTTTTTGTGACTTTTAACAAATTTTAGTAATTTTTTATAATTTTTGAATTGAAAAGTTATTACACTAGTGGAGAAAAGTGGTAAAAATTAATATTTGCCAAACAGTCTTGAGAAACAAAAGTTAGTAACTTTCTACTAAAACTCATGCCCCCAAACGGCATTTGCTAATGTTTTTGTCATCTATTGTATTGTATTTACCAATGTTTTCCTTTTTTTTCTTTTTTTTTTTCAAGTATTAGATATATGTATGTGAGTGTGATTAAAATCTTTGGTCCGTATGGAAGGAAAAAGAAAAAAGAGAAAAAAATAAAAAAAAATTTAATTTTTATTTACTTGAGGAAAATAATGGTCATTTTATTTTAATTTAAATTTAGAAATTATTAAAAATTTTATTAAACATTTAAAAATTATTAAAATTTTATTTATTTAACCAGAAATAAAGAAAAATAAACCAATTTTTTGCTTAAAAAATTATTAAAAAAATTGACTGGGGCCGCCTCTTGTATTCCATTAATCCAATCCAACAAGTGTAGGGGTACCCCAAATTGGAAACAAAATAATTACCACTGGCCAACCAGCACATGGGTTTGGCCCAAGTCCGAGGTGTCCTAGAAATTGTTGTCTTCCCCTTACTTTTTTTTACCCCTATACTTAGGCGTAGGGCTGTGGGGGCAGACTCGTACCCTATAGGAGAAAACCAACATCAAAAGTCCACATTTCCCGAAAAAAAAAAAAAAAAAACTAATAAAAAGTTTTTATTATAATTATTTAATAAAATTTGAAACAAAAAGTTCAATAATACTGTTTGTCAGAGTTACGGGGTTTTGATCAGACGATTAACCCATATTTTAACTGCTTATTACCATCCATCGCCTTTAGATAAGAGAAAAAAAAAAAATTTTTTTGTGCGCCCAAGTCATTTTTATGATTAAAATTATTATTATTATTTTTTGAATTGTAGGAGAGAAATTTAAAAAATGTTTGATTGGTTAAAATTAATTATAATTAATTAATTTTTATATATTTTTTATTAAATTTTAATATTTATTATTTTTACATTAAACCTCTAAACTTTTTACAAACTAAATATTTCTTTAGTTGTTGGAACAGCGGAGTTAAGACCAGTCCGGTACTCTGACTAGTTGTGAAAGGGGATCCAGGGTCAATAAATGTCCCCATCATTGACGGTGGTGATGGAGTGTCGTACAATTACAAGTGGCCCCACAGATGTGGGATTTTGTCCTTCATCAGACCTCAGATTTAGAAATTAGCGGTTGTGGGAAGAGGAGAGGAAGGTGGTGGAACGGGGAAGGGGTCGTTTTTCTTTATAGAGAAATTTGATTGGTAAAATTTTAGTTAAAAAAATAATAAAAATATATAAATTTAACGTAAAATTGATATGTAATAAGATTTAATTAAAAAATATATAAAAAAAATTAATATAAATTAATAAATTTTAATTAATTTTAATTAACCAAACATTTTCCTAATTTATCCTTTGATTAATTTCTTGACTATGAAAGGAATATGCTTTACGAATCTAGAAAGTACAATTACTCGGACAATAGGAAGCCCAAAAATTAGAACCACAGATTTTGTTAAATAAAACTGAAGCTTCGAAATCAACTGAAGCATAAACAACTTTGTTTAGAACACAGATTTAAGTGAAAATGATTTGAGAAAAAGTAGGATGTCATAATACTTGCATAAATTTAGGTAATATATATTTAGACTTCGTTTAAAATTCTAAAAATTATTAAAAATTATTCACTTTTTATCTTATTACACAAATTACGAATTCACAATTTTATTAAATTTTATCACTTGTCATTCCAAACACCTCCTTAATGTACATTTGATTGTTACAAATTACGTGTAACTTTTGTTAAAATTATTCTTCATGGCAAGTTCTATATTTGATTGGAAAGATTTATTAAAAAAAAAAAAGTGGGAGGAAAAGTCTGAGTCGTTCAAATTTTATTTCATTTTAGGATAGAAAGTTTTCTTTCAGTGTTTTGCTTGATTATAGAGAAATAAATAAATAAATAATATATTAATCTAAAATTTATTCAAAATTTATTTGAAAATAAAGTGGGGATCCACAACTTGAAAAAAATTAAAAAAAGAAAAATACATTTTCCTCTTTTTTTATTTCCCCCTTTTCTCCTCCTCTTGCCTCATTTTCTTCTCTTTTCCGCTAAACATTGAACAGGAAAAAAAAAGGCACTCTCTTTCCTTTTCCTATTTGCTTTCTTATCAATTTTTTTTCCAAATAAAATGCAAAAAAAATTATCTTTTCTCTGATTACTCGTTCTCTCTTCTTCCACTATCCCCCATCCCTCGAAATTAAACAAACATAAAGTTAGAAAATTAAATCGTTTCACATTCTTTTCCTCTCTTAATCTGATAATTTGAAAAATACATTATAAAAATAGAATTCTCATGTGGTATTATTCTCCTGGGTCATAATTTAGTGTTGATTTGTGAATCAAGAAAGTAATTTTTTTAAACTTATTTTTGTTTTATATCAAAATTTCAATTTTTTTTATAATTTTGAAACATATAGTTTTTAGCCATTCATAAATGAAATTTTACATAAGGGTACATAATTTTTTATAAATATAAATAACATATTTAAAATTTATCAAATAAAAAAAATTAAATTAATAAAAAATATATAAAACAAAAATAAGCTAAAAAAGAAAAACGAAGAAGATGGCTGGGAGAGGGGGAGTTAGAGAAAGGGGGGAGTGGGACCCAGGTGAAACGATGGGACGGGAGGTTGGGGGCTTTAGGAAAGGTCAAGCGCCGGACATTTCCGTGGCACCGTACTGTCGTACACGGACACCACCGCCCCCAACTCTCTCTCTCTCTCTCTCTCTCTCACTAACACGCGCTCCAGAAAAGAGAAGACATTAAAATAAAATTGAACAGTCAAATATAAAAAAAGAAAACAAACCCAAAAAAACTGTATGGAAAAGTAAAGATGCTCTTTTCTTTTCTATTTTTTCCTTTTTCCTTTTCCGCGTGTACCTTCTTGTCTGTTACGCCCCAAAAGTCACAACCAACAGTTTTAGGGCCAATTTGGTAACGTTGATATTTATTTTTTTTATATTTACAGATTTTTTAAAATTAATAATAATAATGTATTTGTTAAATTTATTTTTATTTGTACTTTTAAAAAAAATAAAAATTTAAACAGAAAATTAAAAAAAAAGTGTTTTCATTATTTTTTTTTATAAACATTTTTGTTAATTTTAGAACTAACAACAAGTGTTGGGCTCGTGGAAATAAATTTTTTTTCCAAAATTTCCCCAAATTAAAAATAACCAATGCATAACAAGTTTTATAATCTGATTAAACAAATGCAACTGAATTAAATTTTGGGAAACGAATTCGAGCGGTAGTCTGATTTCGTAGGTGCCCTGTAGTCAATAATCATCTATAGTGGCTGAATTGGACAACGTGTATTCCAGTGTTAAAAAGCAAGTCATGTGACCACTTGCATAGTTGCGTTCCCACACTTTTGTGAAAAAAGATGAAGGAATGATTTCATTCAACCGACAAAAAGTGGAGCACATTGGGCAGCTCAGTACTGCTCATGCCCCGGTTCCAAAATGGGGTTAAAAAAAAAAAAAATTATGTATGCCTATTTCATCATATAGTTGCATTTATTCATATATTTTATGATAACATAAGACTAAAATTATTAATGTCAGAATTCATTTAATATTACTTTTTATTATTGAAAAAATTACTCTCCTCATCTCTCCTTTAAAACTTAGATAACCTCAGCTAAATTAATTTGTTTCATCTTTATCTAGCCACTTACGTATCTTTATGTCTTTTTTTTAAAAAAGCACCCATCTCTCTTTTCAAAACCAACTTTCTATCTAGATGTAAAGCATATAACGGTTCCTTGGCACCTTGCAAGTGGTTGCGTAATACTCCTTTGCAGGTGATCAAAGAAATTAAGTACGGTAGCCAATCTACATTCCCAATTTCGTTCCACCCAAAAAAAATATGTATATATATATTTATTTATTTTTATATTCCTTAAACTAAAGTTTGAGATCATTAACATCTCTAAATTTCAAAAAAATTTCTTTTTGTCCCTCGTAGTTAAAATTAACATGGAGTTGCAATGATCTTAAATTTTTAAGTAAAAGGATAAAAAAATATTAATAAAAAAAGTAAATAGAATTAAAAGTGTAAATATAAAAAAATAAAATAAAATAAAATAAAATATATACACGAAACATAAATAAATTTTTTTAAGTTATTAAAAGTCTAAATTATTATTTTTAACAAACTTTTTTAACATTTCACTTTAATATAAGGTACATAAGGTAAATAAATAAATGTATGGTTTTAAATTTGAGGGTGATTAAATATGATTTACCTCAAAAAAAAAAAAAAAAAAATTACACAATTCCCCTTAAGCAATGTATGCATAGGATTTGAGTGTTTTGCTAACGTAGTAATTGCGCAGAAGAGAGGAAAAGAAAAGAAAATGACGGGAGCAGCAATTGTTGGTGGGAGTGTAAATGTGTCTTGCTACCCACAGACAGCTCCATTTGGTATGTGAGTAATCTTCCACGTACTCTGCAATATATCATGCTCGATCTGCATACATATATATATATATATATATATATATATATATGTTTGCATATAATAGCAGAGTAGTAGCCCTGCAGCTTGCTGGAGGCTTCAGTGCATTTCGTAGCCAACACCTCATTGCACTCTTTTAAAATTAATTCGGCCACTGCAATGCAATGCAATAGTTTTCTCCCTCCCATTACTTGTCAGTTCTTGGACTTAACATGACAATCCAGTAATTAATTTAACTATACATCTTACCCTGCCTAAAAATGTAATTTAATTAAATTGGCTCGATCGAACCCCCCCCACCAAAAAAAATGAGTATTTAGTCTCTGCCGGCTTTTTTTTATTTTATTTTAATAAATATAAATAGAAGAAGAAGATTCAAAAGTTGTGGATTTAAGTCAAACCTATACATAGGCGAATTGAAAGCTAGCCGACCTTCATTGGGGACCAAACATTTTTGTAGGTCAGCAAAACCCAAGTGGCTTGTCTTGTGCAATTGGAGTTCCAACTCTGGCTTTCCAGGAAAGTGGTGAGAAAATGAGGGAGAAATTTAAGCAGAGATATATATTTCTAAAGCAAGCATTGATGATAGAAGTGCAGTGGGTGTGATCTGTAATTGGAATGTTCCATTTTGAATTTTCCCTAGCTTTGGACTAGAATGAATGGTAATTATACGTATATGGGGACGAATTGTGCAGGCGCATCCATGTGAGGACACACAATGCTTCAAATATTAATGGAAAGGGTTAGGTTAGATGGAGCCACGCATACGCATGAAATTTCACCATGGCTATTAAGTCTTCATTGTATATGTGAAGCGTCATTAGGGGGTCCCACCTTGACTGGTCAGTGGTCTGCTTTGAACCAATGAAGGCCAAACTAACTACGTATGTGTGTGTGTGGTGTGTTTTTTATTACGAAAAACCAGTCAAGATTGGGTGAATGGCTTCTGCAATTAAACACTTCTAGTTAATATATATTTTTTTTAATTAAGGTTGAAACTTTGAATAATTCAAACCATATTTATGGTTAATAATAATTAATTATACTTTGATTGTGCGGGTAGTACTACATGGCCAACTTTGGAATATTCTATACCACTGCAAGAAAAGTTGGTATATGCGATGATTTTTTTTTTTCGTGGAATATATAAAACCAATGTTTTGTTTCATTATATACAACCTGAAAAATTTTTACAAGAAAAAAAATTTTCTTCACTAATAGTACTATTTTGCAAGAAATTTTTTATTTCTTTGCTATATGGTTAAAATTCTCTTGCTAATGATAACTTCGGCTCATGAAAGATTTGATGGCTTTAGACAGAAAAAGTTTTCATTGCATAAGACTTTGGGTGAGGATGATTTTGTTACTAAATGTTATAGGTTAGGAATTAAGTTTCCCAACTAAATCTCAATTTTTATTATACACCTCTAAAACTCACTTCTTGTACCGTCCCTTATTTTTATTCTCCCTACCCTAAGATTTGGTTATTGCTACCACTATTTATTTTATTAACTATTTTTGTTGCTTGTTGTTGTCGCCATTGCTGCGACCATGTGTCGGTGAAAAAATTTGAAAAAAAAAAAAAATTCCTCACATGTAATATTTAGTAAAGAAATTTTAATCTTTAATGAAAAAATAATTTTTCACTTGTACCCACATTTTTTCACGGTGTATGAACGAACGTACACCAAGAATAAAAGTTTCAAAGCGTGCCAATTTGGCCACTAGGTTTTGGAAATTAATGGAGAAGGGATGGAGCAATGGAGTGGTGTGGTTGGGGATTGGCAAAGAAATACTGTCATATCATCAATGCATATATAAGAAAAGTATAATCAAATGATAACCCATATGAGTTTAATATTATTTTAAAATACTGACAAAAATATAATTAAATATTTCACACCATGTTTTACTTTTTCTTCTTGCATACAGTAACTATATCTAGCAATAGGAGGACTCGTGATAAGGGCACTAAAACCTGGCCCGCTTGATTGGTGTTCTTTAGGTGTGTCTTAGAGTCGTGCAAAAGTAGTGTTTGTTCCTTGGCAAAATGGTGAGGCCAAGTGAGAGCGGTGGGGTTTGCCCTTTGACGAATACATATCGATCCCAGCTCCCTCTCTCTCTCTCTCTTCCCCCTGTCTCAAATGATAATCGGCGATGGTCACTTGGCGTACGCATAGGTTGAGCGATGAAACTCTCTCCGGGCCTTTCCCCTTTTCGCATTTTCAAATAGAATGCTAGAGAGCCAAATTATAACTTTTCTTTTTTTTCACTTTTCTTTTTTTCATTTTTAAAATATATTTTTTAAAAGTTATATTTGACATAAGAATAATAAAATATTATTATTTTAACAAAATAACAAAAAATATTTTTCAAACCAAACATACATTTTAAAGTTTTTAATTAAGTAAATTAAAATATAAACTATCTTTGTGCTTTGTATAATGATCACATTAATCTACAAATTGGGAAGTCGATTAATGTTATCATCATCATGATGTTATGACAATCCAAATCATCATGGTAGAAGGTTAATTCCCATTGACATCCCATCTAAATTTACTAGAGAGAGAGAGAGAATCAAGAATTTTCCCTATGCACATGCATTAACGCTATATATATATTGCATGCACTACTACAATAATTGATAAAGATCACACTAAGAAATTCATAAAGATCACGGTTTAAGAAAAAGCGTGATAAAAATTTGTGAGTTAAACTTTTTATCTCAGTCTAATTAAAAAACTGAAATAAAAAGTTACTTTTAATACTTTTTATCTCATTTTTGTTAAAACCGTGATTGTATTTAAAACGAGATAAAAGATCAGTGGAAACCATCTCAACAAAAAATTGAGATAAAAAATTAGTGAAAACTATCTCTAGAAAAAACTGAGATAAAAGATCAGTGAAAACATCTCAAAAAAAAACTGAGATCAAAAAGTGAGTAAAATTATATCTTAAAAAAAGCGAGATAATTAAAAAAATTAGAGATAATATTATTTTTTTTCCTTTATATCTCTCTGAAATAATTTTATTTATCATCTTATATGATTTAAATTAGATTTTGTAAACTTTATTGTAACATTTATTTATTAATTTTAATTAATTGAATATGTTATAAAAACTATAATCATAGATCAATAAACAAAAAAATTTTAAATTAATGTTAAAATTAAATTTACCAAATCAAATTTAAATAACGCTAAATATATGATTATTATTTTTTTCAGTAAATATATGGAAGTAGTTTTCATAATTTGTATAACTTATAACGAGGTGAATATTTAATATTTAATATCTAATAAATATTTCATGTATCTTTAATATTATTTATATTTATTAATTTTAATTAATTGAATATGATATAAAAACTATAATCATAGATCAATAAACAAAAAAAATTTAAATTAATGTTAAAACTAAATTTATCAAATCAAATTTAAATAACGCTAAATATATAATTATTATTTTTTTAGTAAATATATGGAAGTAGTTTTCATAATTTGTATAACTTATAACGAGTTGAATATTAAATATTTAGTATCTAATAAATATTTAGTGTATCTTTAATATTATTTATATTAAAAGTGACATTATTTTATATTTTGTTGGAAGTGATAAAAATTTACAAATAAAAATAATAAAAATTTTCATTTTTTTGTTTTTTTAGAACTAATTTTTGAATATAATCATTGAAAATATTTTTTGTATTACAAATCAATTTTTAAAATAATTTTCAAAAAATTTTTTTGAACAATAATTTTCTAGAACTAAAACTAAACGCGACCTAATTACTTTTAAAAATATAATACAAAATGAAGAAAAATATATTATAAATAATGAGTTATGATTAAATATATGCTATACACAAAGAGTAAAGGAAAATAAGAAAAAGATTTGAGATTATTTTTAATTAAATATAATAGATATTTATAAATTATTTATTAAGTATTCACATTGTTCTATATATTACTTACGATTTCAAGTTGTTGCAAAAAGTTAAAATAATTAAATAAAAGTAAATTTTTTATCATTTTTTCTGGTCAATTGATCAGGAAAAATGTAACTTTTAACTACTAATTGGTTGACAAAAGTCATAATAAATTATTGTAAAAACTTAAAATAATATAATTTTATTACTTTTAGTAACCCCTAAGGTGATAAAAATTTGTTTATATATATTAATATGCAAAATGTATATATAAATGATAAGTTGGACTAGCGGTCAACTACACTAACTTCCAAATGAATGGCAGGGGTTTGATTCTCAGTAGCAACAAAAAAAATGAAATATATAAGGTTACTATAATGATAAGGTGGTAAACGGTGCTAGAATGGCGTGATAGTAGGCTGCCATGTGAATTTTTATTATTTTTAAAATTAATCCATTTTTTCAGCGTGATTATTTGTTTATATTTGATCACGATTTTTCAAAAAAAGTGAGATCAAAATACATAAAAGATCACACGAGATTTCTTTTCATCTCAATTTTTTACCATAAAGATCACGCTTTTAGTGTGTGATTGTTGTAAGTTTTCGATCACGGTTGTA
Source organism: Vitellaria paradoxa (assembly GCA_019916065.1). NCBI lineage: Eukaryota > Viridiplantae > Streptophyta > Magnoliopsida > Ericales > Sapotaceae > Vitellaria > Vitellaria paradoxa. The sequence continues at coordinate 49,010,189 of CM034239.1, forward strand.
AACTGTGATAAAAAAGAGGTGACTTACAATCTCACTTGGATCAATCACGCTTTTGTGACTGAGATAAAAAGTGAAACATCACGCTTAAAAGTTGTGATGTTTATGCATTTTTGTAGTAGTGATGTTAAGAAAATGAATGGGAGATTTAAGGCAAGAAACTAATTAATTAATTAATTTGTAATGAAGAAAATAGTTTTCTTTAAAGTGATACACTTTCTTTGAAAACAAGATGTTATATATGACGATGACTGTAATTAATTTATGATAAATTATAATCCCTTTCATACATCTTCTTTAAGTTCCCGTGCAAGTGTAGCCAAGAATCAAGATTAAAATTTGTGAGCAACAACTAAAATTAGTCCCATTTTATGGAAAGGATTTTGACATAAAACACCCTTTCACCCTTTCCTTCTATAACAAGTATTTATTTATATATAACTCCCGCGAGCGTAGCAAGGTTGGTACTCGGGCAGCAGATTGCACCTAAGGATGTAGGTTTGAGTCTTGGCAGCCGCAGTGTGTGAGTTTCACCCTCTTGTAGGAGTGACCTTTTGTGGGTACCAGGCATTGATCCTCCTATCTAAGAGGTCGCCGCGTATCGCGATTTATCTCCTCTATCATTCACTTGAAGCCGGGGGTGGGGGTCCTGGGGGCGAGAGTATTATTCACCTTTTGCACCCAAGTATTCATTTATATATATGTGTGTACATATATATATATATCAACCAATTTATTTTTTATTAGACCCACCGCTAGACAATTAATTTATAGAATATTCAAGATGGCTGAGATCATGCGCTCTTTTGTGTGTGTGTGTGTCTATATATATATATATATATATGGACAATCGATTATCAAAGACTAATTCAACCTAATTCCAATAACTATCATTACAATAATTTAAATTAAGCTATACAAGAGATTGAAGGAAAAAGTCTTGCTAGATATATACAGCCAATGCGAACACCTCTCGAATTAAACTATTGTCAAATCTTTTTTTTTTTCTTTTTATCATTATTATAATAATCATCAACCAAATGCATATCCAACTTACAACTGCCAACTCAGAGAAACATGATAAATTAATTGCGTTCCCACAGTAGGGATCTGACCAGCCGTACATAAATGCAAATATATATGTACGTGGCCGTGATCAGAACATTGAAATCAATATCTGATTCAAATTTCCTTAAAAAAAAAAAAAGACACACATGTGTGTATATATATATATATATATATATATATATATGTATACGTAGGGGCCAAAATAATAAGAGTGAGTTTAATTATACCAATGGACGACCAGGTAATTAGGAGAAAGTTTAGAGTGAAAAAAGTGATAAAATTTAATAAAAATTATTAATTTGTAATTGGTGTAGTAAAATAAAAAGTAAATAATTTTTAAAAATTTTTAATATATTTAAATGATTTTCAAAAATTTTTTTAAATTTTTTTAATCCCAAACAAAATTTGAAGACTGCCAATGAAATCATTGCCGTAGAAGTCAAATATAAAAATGAAAATTTAATTATGATTATATGAAAAAACATTTTTATACCTAACATTGAGTCTTGTGCTTATCGGATTTTGAAATGAAATAATATTTAATTAATTAGGTAGCAATCAAAAGGCTTCAATTCAATGGTCAGAAACCCTAATTGGTGGTCTCCCTGCCCAGCTAGCTATAGCTTAACGTACAATTATAAAAATTAATTAATATTTTGAGCAAAAAATATATTTTTACCGACTGTAGACAAATTTAAAAATCCACGGTTAATTTTCCAACGACTTTTTACTGCTCATTTTCACTGTTTTCTCATCTTCGTGATCAGATGCTTTGCCCATTAAGGGGTGAGCATGAGTCAAGTGGTCACTTTGACCTGACATGTACGTACGTACGCCTGGTTGTCCTTAATTGGATGGAATTTTTATTATTTAAATTAGCTTGAAAAATCAAACTTTATTGCGTTCACACTCCGGCACCAAATTTTCTACCTGCAAATGAGGATGATGATTGATGAAAAATGGAAAACCACACCTTCACTTTCCTTCATATCTCTATATATAACTACAATTAAATGTTCCGCAATTTCCTTCAAATTTAGGGGATGGGGTTTTTATTTCGTACTGTGTTTTATATGTATTATCAAATTAATTGTAAAATTGACACTAACTTCTCTTTAGTAAGAAAACATTTTTTTTTTGCTTCTGTAGTTAAATATAATCTTGTTTTGACTGTTTTTTGATAGTTATAAAAGTGATGTGAATGAATCCATCAGTACTATTGAGTCATACAGCATTTGAATTAGACTTATTAAACTTAACTGAGTTTAGAATATTAATTCAAATTTATATCGTTTATCTTTCCAGTTGAACTTAAATATTTGATTTAATTGATCTCGAGTTCAATTCAAATGTTTTGATATTGTACGCTATTTAGGCCCCGTTTGGAGTAAGAAAAAATAAAATAAGTTGAGATAAAATGTAATTTGGAGTTAATTTTGGCTCGCATTTTTTTCTGAAAAGTTACAAACCGTGGGAACGACGGATTCAAAAAAATTCACAAAAATAACGATAATGGTACTCATTTGAAAACTTTCGACACGAAAAATATGATTGTATAAAAAATTTACACATTCGGTTAACCTGCTTTCAGATTTTTTTATTTTTTTAACGAAATATTGGAATTTTTTTAAATTAGTGATGGTGAAAAATTTAGAGGTAGAGGGATTATTAGAAATTTATAGAATTTTTTAGAATTTATTCTTGATGTCAAACGGGCCTTATTGGGTCGGAATATAATTGAGCAGCCTTAGCTAGGATGGAACCTTTTTTATTTCTAATTTTTTTAATGGGATTTTTGGAGGCCGGTCACTATTTATGGACTTATAAAGATTTAAGTCATACCCAAAAATCTTATTTGTGAATAAGTCACACTTGCAACAAAAAGACCAAAAAGGATATCACGCGTTTTTCACTACATTTCAAAACTGCCAGTTTTATCCGAAAATAGTGCACACTTTACTCATAACTTCCGTGACTTTTCATCTTCTTTATAAAGCAAGTAAAACTAATTTTTTGAAACAAAATCAAAACTGTTTGAGAAAAACCTAATTCCGCGACTTTCTATCTTCTTTACAAAACAAGCAAAACTGACTTTTGGAAACAAAATCAAAACTATTTAGGAAAACAGTACCACATAATAAAACAATACCGCATAAAAAACAGTACTACATAATAAAACATTATCGCATAAAAACAGTACCGCATAAAAAACAGTACCACATAATAAAACAGTACTGCATAATAAAACAGTACCGCATAATAAAACAGTACCTCATTAAAACAGCACCATTCTTTGTATGATATAGTCATGCAGTATTGTTTTTGAACGAGTATGCATCCTAAAAAAAACAGTACCGCAGACATGTGGTACTGTCACACATGCGGTACTGTCGGTCATTCGTTTGATATATGAACTATTTTTGTGTTTACATGTGATGTTTGCATGATAGAGTCATGCGGTACTGTTTTTGAACGAGCATGCATCCTTAAAAAAACAGTACCGCAGACATGTGGTACTGTCACACATGCGGTACTGTCGGTCATTCGTTTGATATGTGAACTATTTTTGTGTTTACATGTGATGTTTGCATGATAGAGTCATGCAGTACTGTTTTTGAACGAGCATGCATCCTTAAAAAAACAGTACCGCAGACATGTGGTACTGTCACACATGCGGTACTGTCGGTCATTCGTTTGATATGTGAACTATTTTTGTGTTTACATGTGATATTTTGCATGATATAATCATGCGGTACTGTTTTTGGACGAGCATGCATCCTAAAAAAAACAGTACCGCAGACATGTGGTACTGTCACACATGCGGTACTGTCGGTCATTCGTTTGATATGTGAACTATTTTTGTGTTTACATGTAATGTTTGCATGATAGAGTCATGCGGTACTGTTTTTGAACGAGCATGCATCCTAAAAAAAACAGTACCGCAAACATGTGGTACTGTCACACATGCGGTACTGGCGGTCATTCGTTTGATATGTGAACTATTTTTGTGTTTACATGTGATGTTTGCATGATAGAGTCATGCGGTACTGTTTTTGAACGAGCATGCATCCTAAAAAAAACAGTACCGCAGACATGTGGTACTGTCACACATGCGGTACTGTCGGTTATTCGTTTGATATGTGAACTATTTTTTGTGTTTACATGTAATGTTTGCATGATAGAGTCATGCGGTACTGTTTTTGAACGAGCATGCATCCTAAAAAAAACAGTACCGCAGACATGTGGTACTGTCACATATGCGGTACTGTCGGTTATTCGTTTGATATGTGAACTATTTTTTGTGTTTACATGTGATGTTTGCATGATAGAGTCATGCGGTACTATTTTTGAACGCGGTACTGTTTTTGAACGAGCATGCATCCTAAAAAAAACAGTACCGCAGTCATGTGTTTAAATACGTAATCCAGATCTATATATATTCATTCGATCGACGTTAATCTCGCAGCACAAACTCGCATAATCCGTATGTATTCCTTCGTATATAATCCTTTAACAGATTTTTATCTCACTATATCTTCACGCGATTGATAAGGAATGAAACAAAAACAGAAAACTTGATTCTCGGTTCCATAATTTTCGGCAACTTCATCTCAGTTAATTATAGAAAATGGGCATTTAAGTCATATTATAAATTATATTTAAAACAAACTCGTGGGACCCACTCAAAAGTATGACTTAAATACAAAACTTTTCACATTAATGTGACTTAAAAGCAATACTTTTTTTTGAGTGTGACTAATAACTTTAAAAGATTACCGAGTATGACTTGGATACAATTTTCCGTTTTTTAATTTCTTGTCCTCTCAATTTTTTTTTTTTTTTTTGGTGTTCGTGGCTGGGGTACATAGGATTGTTGTGTTCTTGAAACCATCAAGACGATTTGGGTTTAAGGTAGACCCTAGTCCATATTTATCGTCCAAGGCTTGGGCTTTCAGCCTAGAATCCTAAACCCATGGACTCAAAGTCCTTTTTGTCTCCCTGGATACTTTTTCTGTCCATGGCCTTCGTTAAGACATTGATATAGATTTTCTTCTCATAGTGCTGAGGTAGTAAAAGCCCTTCTCAATTGGATCTATCCCTCTCTTGCCAACACATTCTTTGTTTTGAGTTTAAAAGGTTGAAACTTCCGTCGGATGAAAGGAAAGGAAAGGAAAGGAAAGTGAAGGCAAGGGAAAACAAAGGAGGGTACATAACATTTTCTTTTCTCTTGTTTGGATAATCAATATTCTGTTACCTTCCTCTCTTGCACCTTTGATCAGTAGAACCATCGGCATTCTAATTGACTTTATACATCGATTTACATCCTATATATATAGAGAGAGAGAGAGAGAGAGAGGATATTTACTAGCTAGTAGGCAAACCGTGATGGCCCCTGTTATTTGCCTCGAGTGCTTTTAAATGTTATCCTAGTTACATGCATGTTTGTTTTGGGCTTGGATTCGAGCTGCAATTGGATCGGGTGGCCGGATTTAATTGGTTAGATCGGATCTTAAAAGTCCAGCTTGAATTTTAAATGCCAAACCCGTTTATTTAAGCCCATTTATCTTTTCAAATATTTTTTAAATTATATTTTTCAAAAAAATCTAATTTAAAAATTTATAAAAATAAATAGTTTTGTGCTGAAATAAATATTTTTGTAAAAAATATAAATATTATATTATATAAATAAATAAATTATTATTTCAAACTAGGGCTGGATAATTTTTTATTGATGATTCATTTAGTTAATTTTTTGTTTTTAAGAAGACATTCATTGGAGCAAGATGAACAATAATAACGTTAATTCAAAATGCCATCAAAATTAGGTATGAGCAAATTTTTAATTTTTAACAACTTTCTTTTGTATCACATTTCTAAGTAAAGTAGATTGTTATATTTTTTTATTTTTTATTTGTTCTACACATTTAAAAGATGATACAGTCAAACGTGAGGCTAAGAAATTGAATGCACGTGTATCACTTACACGTCAGGGAAGCTATTACAGATGGTGTTTGGAAAATAAATAATCAAACTATTCACTAGGATTTGGGAAAGAATCAAAGCCGTCATAATCAATAAGATCTACAGCATCTTCTAAAGGGTGTTATAATCAAAATTTTTGATACTAAATTTAATTTTAACCAAATTTTTTCGGTTTTGGGATTTATAGACCATAATAATATTAATAAGTGGCCCGTGCCTACAACACTACTCACCTAAAATTAAATATGCAAGTATTTAAAATTGAAATGTGTTAGCACATTTTGAAATTTAAATATGTTAGTACGTTTTTCCTTTTCAAAAATCTAAAATAAATTATCTTTTCAAAAACTCAAAAATTTTGTCTTTTTCAATGTAACTCTTTAGATATTATCATTAAATTCAACTCAATAGTCTATTAGATTGTGAAGTGATCGAAAGACTAGGCAAGAGTTTAAGAAAAAAAAATTAGTTTGTAAAAGATATCAGCTATTCGTTAAACTTAATTTCAAATTTTGGATTTTAGTTTGTAAGAGGGACATTTGAAATTAAAATACATTAACACATTTTTGCTTTTCAAAAACTCAAAGTAAATTTCCTTTTAAAAAATCTAATTTTTTTGTCTTTCTCAATATAACTCTTCAGATATCAGAATGTGAAGTGACCCAAAGACTAAGCAAGAATTTGAGAAGAAATTTTAGTTTGTAAAAAATCTCAATCATTTGTTGAAGAATAAAACTCAATCTCAACATTTCAATTTTAATTTATAAGATGGACCTTTTTTAAATGTGTTATGTTTTATTATATAGATAAGTTTACTATCTATTTACATAATTAATTTTAAAAATAACTACATGCATTATGAGAATTAAGGTTTTTAAATCACATGCAACCTAAGCTTATTTAATCCATAATTTCAAACTAATAGCAACTAAATCCTCATGCAAGATGTTAAAGGTTCCTTATCTTTATGTTAAGGCTCCAAGTAGAGATAGAATTAGGAATTTAGTAAGGGGGAAATCAATTCCTATAAATTTTAATATTTCTCCTATAATCTAAAAAATGCAATATCAAAATTAAACAGCCTATTTGGATTTTCAACAAGTAATATAAATCAATAATTAGATATTTAGTCATTCGTCGATAAAACAATCATGAAAATTTATCATTCAATCACATTTCAAAATGTCAGTAATATGATCTACAAATCAAAGAATATGGAAAGGAGAAATTGAATGCATGAAATGTAATTTTAGTAAGACTAGAAACAAAATTTATCAAAACGTTATGATTAAGGGAATCTTAATACTAATTTCTTTTATCATCTTTAATCATAATGTGTAAAGAATAAGATATTGAGGATGTATGCATTCAATAGCACAATTCTACATACACCAAAAAATATATATATATTGGGCACCCATTTATCTATACACCCAATAGCACAACTGCACAAAAAATAAAAATAAAAAATAAAAATAATTAGTACACTTATTAATTGAGGGGACTTAAAGCCAAATCAGTTGATTGAGAAACGTCAAACAAAAAAAATATCAAGCATTGAAACTTTCTGTTAGTTTTGAGTTTCAACTTTAATGAAAAAGGAAATTACAGGGTTAAAGTTTTAGTTTCAACGTCAAGAGAGCGAGAGAGAGTAATTCTAATCGAAGAAAACCTTAACTTTTGCATTCTGTCAGTGTGCAATCTCAAAGACTTATCTTAAAAATTATTTAATTGATTAGTATAGATTATTAATGACCTGACTCAAGAATTTAAATTCTATATCTTATTAATAGTCAAACTCAAAAATTATAGTCCAAAGTTAAAAAAAAAAAAAAAATTGGGGGTGCCATTTTAAAAATATATATTTATAAAAATATTTATGCTATACATATAATTTTTTCAATGTCTGGGGAGCTAAGGCCCCTTTTGGTCAAGCCTTGGTTCCATCTCTGGCCCCAAAAAATCTAGATACAAAAATGAGAGGTAAATTTCTTCTCTTTCTTCTCTTTCTTCTTTTTTTTCTCTTCTTATTTATTTTTTTCTTTTCCTTTTTCTTTCCTTCTGGTTTCTTCTTTCATCTTGTCTTTTCTTTTTTTCTCCTCACATCACACACACACACACTATCTCTCTCTCTTTCATCCACACACTCACAAGCTATGTAACACTCTCAGCTCTTAATTCTTACTCAGTGAATCATTTTCTCTCCTAATTCATGCATGCAATGCAATTATATGCAAATGAATGAATTGGCAAACATGATAACCATATGGAAGGGCTCTAGATAGTTGGACATATGAGAGGTGTGGGTTGATTATTCACCTATACAGATATAAATATATATAGTTCAATTGGTGAAAAATTATTTGAGAAACTCTAAATACGCACAATTGTATAGATGATTCTGAATGACCCATCATCCAAATGCGTGTGCAAACTAGGTTCCAAGCTAAGTAAATTTTTAAGTATTAAAATGCTAGAGTAACGGCATGTTTGGTTGATAAAAAATAGGGCAAAAAGTACAATAAAAGTAGAAAGATGTGACATAAAAGTGATATGTGAAAAATTTTGATTGGAGAAAAATATAAAAATTAGTTAAAGTTAGTAACTTTTGATGACTTTTGGTGCCACCAAACAGGCCTTAGTGTAAAATGACCATTATGCTCTCATGAATAAATAATGATAAATAAATGCTGGATAGAATAAAATAATCAAATAAATATTTGGATCACAACAAATTGCTAAATGTTAGCCATTTACCGACCAATTAGTTAATAAAGATCTTATTTTCAAAAAATAAGCTAACTTTTAGCGGAAAATTGGTCGACAAATCTCAAGCCTTTACCGACCAATTAGCTTGTGAAAACCATCTTATTGTTAAAATAATTTCTATCTTTAGTGACTAGTTGCTCGAGAAATATCTTACCTTTAGCATCCAATTGATCGGCAAAAATTGACATATAATGACCAATTTTTGGCTGACGAAAATGTCATTTTGCTTGCTAAATAGTTACTTTGATTTCCGATACCTTTTACAGTTAACTTTATTCAACCAATTGACAATCAAAATTAATTTGGCCGACAATATATTTAGCAATCAACATAAGACATTTTTGGTCGCCAAAAGTACTATTTATTGTGGTGACTCAAAAAAAAAAAAAATTATTCACGTTTTTCAATTTCATTTTTTACAATTTTAAGCTTCTTAGTACCTCTTATTTAGAAGGAAAATATTTGTACAGCAGAATAATTTATCAAAATTAGTTATACGAATAACGTTAGAATGTCGTACTTAAAATGAAAAAAATATTTTAATAGTTATTTTTACTCAGGCTTCGTTTGATTGAGTAAAAAATTACTAAAAATTATAAAAAATTACAAATTTTTACCTACTTTTACTAGTTTTTTGTCATTTTTATTTTTCGTGCATTTCTTTTCAAATTTAAAATTTTACAAACTCTTACAAACGGTTATAAAAAAGTTGTAAAAAAATTACCTACTTTTTTTCACTTTTTTTAATATGTCATTTTTTCATATTATTTTTTTTATCAAAATCGTTAGAACGACTTTCATTGTATTTTTTTAATAGATTATTTTGACCACTTTTACCTGATTTTCCTAACACAAAAAAGTAACCGAGATTCTTTACTTTTTCTAATTTGTAACTACTTTTAACCGTCTAACCGGCCCCTTAAAGTGAAGTGATAAGGACGCGAGTGTTTCCCGTTATTTTAATAATTATTTATTTATTGTTAGTATAGCATTGCTTTGTTTGGAATGACCAGCGCCCAAGCCAGGCGATAACCCAAGATCAGAGAGTAATTCAATGATTTTATTATCAAACTGATGAGGGCCCACCAACTTTTTCTTCAGAAACTCCAAGAGGAAAATGTCAACCATGTCAAGTTCACATCGTACAAATTGACAGTTTTGATGGAATAACGACGTACAACCACCACTTTTAACGTCTTAGGATGACTATTAATTAACCCGACGACTTTGTGGGGCATTTCAAGGACACTGGGTGGCGACTTGTCAACTGGACGACCATGTCCATGTTAACAGTAACGCTCAAACCCCCAGAGACGTGTGTATTCAACCGCTAGGCTGATGACTATAGATTAATTTATGTACTCAAACTTTGTTCAAACCTTATGTATATATGTATATAGGTCTCGTATTGGAGTGTGTTTAGAATGAAAAAAATTAATAAATTTTAATAAAAAAATATTAAATTTATAATTTGTATAATAAAATAAAAAATAAATAATTTTTAAAAATTTTTAATATTTTTCAACGAATATTCTCATTTTTTATAAAATAAAATAATTTTCATCACCGACAACTAAAAATATTGAATCCCTCGTTGGAGTATGCAACACAATCAGCATTTATTTATTTAGATTTTATTAGGCCAGGTGAAAGTTTATTAAATTTAAATTTTTTTTTTAAATGATCAAAATTACTCTATCACAATATTTTAAATTTCAATTATTTCATCTAAATCATAAAAGATAAGTACGTCAGTTAAACGAGAAGAGGTGATTAACATTATTTTTGATATTAGTTATGTAATATCAAAGTTGTGAGTCGTTTAATTAAAAATAAATTTATAAATTTTTACTTAAAATTTTTAAATAAGTAAAAATTTTTAAACTTATTTTTATTTTGAATCATTCAATTTTAATCAAATAACTCGTAATTTGATATTATATGACTAATATCAAAAATAATGTTAATTTTTTCAAATTCTCAAATAGCTAGATTTTTTTCTTTCTTTCCAAACAAAAACTTAAAGAAAAAAAAAGAAAATTAGCAGCTAATTAAAAAGAAAATTATCCCCTATCGCCCACAAAAAAATCTGAGCCTCGATGTGAAAGCCACCACGCGGACATAATGGTATTTTGTCGCGGGCTTGATGAATACATTCATTGAAAAAGGTGGATAGAGACTAGAGAGAGGGGAGAGCCAAGCCGTCAAATATGAAGGCCCCATTTCAAGCATCGTACTTCCACAAAACCTTCTCTTAAAAAAAATTTATCTTAACTTTATTTGATTAATTTATTAATCATAATTGGGATGTCTCTTGCTTCAAATTAAAGCCCCACGTTAAGTTGAATCGCGTGCTGAATCATCACTCAAGTTAGCCATATTCTTCATTATGATTTTTTAACTCCTCGTGCCTTTTGAGTTTTTCTTTTTTTTTATATATAATTTTTATTAAATTTTAATTTTATTTATTTAATAATTTTTGAGTACATTATTTACATTTATAAATAAAATTAATCAAATATTTATTGGAGTAAATCATTGGGTAAAGGTTTTTGCGCTTTTTTTTTGAAAGGCAAGAGGAATTTAGACCATACATTATTTTAAGTTTTCTTTTAAAAATCTTGTAACTTCGTAGTTTATGATCATTCAGCATTTTGATTTTTTGAAATGATAAAATTTACTTTCTTATATTTTAAATATCTTTTTAAATAATAAAAAATTAAAGTGTCAAATTAATAAAAAAATTAAAAAAATAGTTACTAAAAAATTACATATTTTACTTTCTTAAACATGCAAAAATAATAATAATAATAACTTTTTAGTAACTAGTTAGTAGTTAAATAGAAAAAAATTAATTTTTTTCCTCTCAAACTAAGCCTAATCATCATCAAGCCTACTTAAAGGAGGATGCAATCGAATCTTTGATGGATGGGAATTAAAAAACATTTGATTAAGGGTGAGTTTGGTATTTAAAAAACATCAAAAAATTTTGAAAAACTCCAAAAATCTCTAACACATCTTGTCTATTTCGTATTTCGTAAAATTTTTATAAATTTATATATCTCTATATATTCCAATAAATTTTTATAAATTTTTATAAAATTTTTACAAACCCCAATAATATTTCTGCAAACACCAATATCATTTCTGTAAATTCTAAAAAATTTTCAACAACTTTTAAAAAATTTTAATAGAAAAGTCAAAAAATTTCTATCGAAATCCGTTAGAATAGATTTAAAGTCAAAATTCTGACGCAAAAATCAAAAAGTTTATATCAAAATTCGTTCGAACGAAATTATTTATCTCTGAAAAATATGATGTGGTGGCTGAGTTTCAAATATCAAAAAGTTATCCAAATTATATTTTTTGTTTGTTTTTTTTTTTTTTTTGAACTCCAATCGCCCCCTAAGTTATAGCATGCTTCTATTTATTATTAAAATTTTAAATTTATACCCTATTATTTTTATATTTATTTATATATCATACTTCTGTTCATATCATTTTTTTTATTTTAAATCATATATTTACTTGACTATAAATCTTAAATTACCTAAAATTAAAAGTCCAACACCTCATAAAAGTTAGTTCTATCTTTTTTTATACTGACATGAAATTTTACATATATTCAAGCATTATAAATTAACACAAGAGCAATTAAGTGTAAATTATAATTTGAATGGGGAGTTTGGTTTTATTGAACTACGTCAAAAATTACAAAAAATAATTAATTTTCTTCAATTAAATTTTATTATATATTATTTTTACATTAAAATTTTTTTAACTTTTCTTATATTTTTTCTGCTATTCAAACATTGGGTGAGGTAGGGAACGGATTATTATAAAATGTGATTGATTGAATGTTCTAAAGAAAAAAAAAAAGTAGGTTTTAATTATGGGTTATTGATGTATTATTATTTTTTTTGGTAAGTGGTTATTGATGTATTATGATAGTACAAACGTTTTAGAAAGATGGAATTATTGGAAATCATGATACAGAAGTGCCCCACTGTGCATTGCGCTGCACAGCTCGGCCCGCGCGCGTTCGTGTTGTCGTGTCCCATTAAAGATTGTAACGTTTAAAATATATATATAATGTGTATATTGTATTTTATGAAAATATCAAAATAAACTAGCTTATAATTTTCATTTTTTCTCTCACTTATGAAGTCGGGGAGAAACCCGTAACCGTTACTCATGAGTACGCAAAAGGCTATTAGATGACCCACCACAATTAGAGAAAGGACTGTCTCCAAAAAGAGTCAAACCTGCGACTTATTAGTCCCAATTCCTTCAACCCGTCATCCGAACCAACTCGACTATCTTTCGGGGCTCATTTCCCTCTCACTTTCTTGGGTTATTCATGGAGTTGGTTTTGTTAGATTCAAATCTGAAATTCCATCCTCTCTCTCTCTCTCTCTCTCTATCTCTATATATTTACGCACACACACGCACAGATAGAAATAGGTAATCCATTGACCAAAGAAAGATGAAGAAACTAATGGCGGGATCAGCCTATGCCTTGGCCTTATGCCTTCTGGGAATCGTAAGCGCCCTGGTTGAGGTAGCTTGATCTCAGAATCAGACTAGTAATGGTACTACGCCTCTTTCTGAAGGTAATCTCTCTCCCTCTCTCTCTCTCTCTGTTTTTTGATTCAAGAAAACCGGCAACTCTCTGCGGATGTGCCTCAGTGTGGACGAACATGGGTGATGTTTGGCAACTTAAATAATTGGGCAAGTTTCTTTCTTTCTTTTTTGTTTTTTTTTTTTTTTTCACATGCTGTAGAAATTTAGATATGGCGTTTGAAAGGTTCAAGTCCAACGTCTTAATTATGTTGATGTCACTTCATTGCTTGGGGTCTTTTGGGTGAAGAACAGGCATATCATTATTTGGAAACCAAGAATCAGATCCACGGGAATTGGTCTGGTTGGATAAATTTGATTCTTTTGGAATTGATCTCCAAATGAATTGATCGGAAATTCAGCTTTACAATGAAGTTATGCTACTCAATTCATTATCAAGTTTTGGGAATGATATACAAAAAATGTGCGCTTAACTCTTACGGGAAAGAAGAAAACTTTTCCATCGTCAGGTTAGATCCAACTAGCTAATCATCAAATAAGATACAATTTGATCAAACCTAAGATTTAATATGAAAATTTAAAGATATTACATAGTTGTTGGCTCGCAATTATCATATACTTAAAAATTTAAACCATTAAATCTCTTTCTTGACAAATGCATGACAAAAAAAAATCAAATAAAATACAAGAATATAACTCTATACTCAACATTTGACTCTCTCTCAATATATGAATCAAACAATATCTGCAATCTCTCCCTTGACCGTCGATACGTTTTCAAATCTCTAAAATAGATCACATTTCTAAAACAAAATCCACACACATGAGCCCTAAAAGTCTACAAGACATGTTAGAAGAAAAATGATAGTCAACAAACACAAGATAATCTATTATCCAAAAGTATAAAGGTAGCATTTCCATTGATTGTTAAAAGTTTTCATTGAATACCATTAAAGCATAACATATATGATGTTAAAAAAAAAAAGAAACACCAAATACCCACCAGCAAAAAGCTACATTGTTTTGAGGAAGACGTTGTCAAAGCACAACAGAAAAGGATCACAACACCTAAAAGACACTGACCCACAGCACAATACAAACTGCAACTGCAGAAATAAAGTAGAAAACAGACCAAAAATGCAGGACTCAAACACCTCTAGCGGCAACAAACCCAAAACCAACAACAAAGGCCAAACTAACAGGTAGCACAATGAAGGACCGATCCAGATAGAGCCAATTGCAGACAAATTACTTCAGAAGAAACAATCCTCGCACTACAATAGACCCAAGACACAGAAAATCAACACAAGATGACACAAAATCAGAGCCAACCGACCCAAATCAGAGAAACTCACAGACAACAACAATACATCAAAGCCGCGAGACAAACACTTATTCAGGAACCCAAAAAAAAAAAATTAAAAAATTAAAAAATAGCTGTAGGATTATATTTGGCACGTGAAAATAGAATGGAATAGAATTCATTCCTATTTTAACCTATTTTTATGTTTGGTATCAAAAAATTAAGTTGGAATGTTATTTCATAGGAATAATCATTCTCATATTAAGTGAGAAAAGACATTTCACAATTTAAGCGATAGAATTGTCATTTCATTACAATAGAAATTTGAACCAAAAATTGAAAAAAAAAAAGAAGCAACTCCTTTATAATAAAAAAATTTTCTTAATTATTCCCTTGGACTATAAAATAATCATTTTACCTCTTGATCTTATTTTTAAATTAGATTCGAGCTTGAACTGTAAAATGACTGGTTTATCCCTATATTTGTCTTTTTTTTCTAAATTCATATTTTGAACTTTCGAAAGGTTAATAAAAATATTCTTTCATATTATTTAATAACAAAATAAATTTTGATTTGACTCAAATTCAAGGCTGTAAATTAACCATTTTACTTCTTTTTTTTTTTTGCCCAAATATTCATTTTGAGCTTCCCAAAATGATAAAAAATATTTATTGATGAACTTCTTAAAAACTAATAAAATTTCATCTTAAACCAAACTTAAATTGTAAAATAATGATTTTACTTTTGGGCCATTTTTTGTCCAAATTTGATTTCTAAACTGCCCATTTTTTGGCCATTTTTTACTTTTGGGCCATTGCACCTCAGTTAATGAAAAACAAACAAATCTCGAGTAAGAGAAAATCTTGCAACAGTAGTTAGAGAGTGAGGGGAGCAATCAAACAATAATCTAGCAATCGACCAAGTATGTCTACGAGTAGCCGAGCATTAGTGATGAACGCAACAAATTGACTAATAGACGAGAATCGAAGCAACAAAATCAAACACTGTTCATCATTGACAATCACAGCAAATCAAGTGATAGACGAAATCCAGGGTTCAAATCAACGAAGCATAAGTAACAATTGAAGATTTCAAATCAACCGAGAAGTACAATTGAGAAATTAGATCGAGTCTCCAACCATTCATCAGGTGACGAGCACAGCAACGATACGATACGAGCGTATTTCAACGAGAAATATGGAACAGTTGGCGACTGGACGAGGTGAGGCCGGGGACAGTTGCTTACATGGGGCGATTGCCATCGAAGAGTGCCAGTGACCTCTAGTGAATTATGCACAAGCACGTGCGGGAGGCCCTTTGGCACGTGAGGCCAAACACAGAGAGCAAAGCTACGCGTGGGAGAATGTGGAAGGACCTCCGGCGACGGGTCTGTTACAGTTGTGGTCGCTAGTCGCCGACGGATCTCCTTCATGCTGTATATTTATAATCAAAGTTTAGGGTACAAAAAGGAAACTAGAATCAACCAATATATGCTAATAACCAAAAATAACCACGTCACAATCCTTCAATTATCCCCTAAATATTCTAACAAGTATTTAATACCTAAACAAACCCATGCATTGTCTACATATATATCCATTTATCTTGGTTCAAAGAGACTTTCTCATTCTCTTCAAAATCAAAGAATTTAGCATTGATAAAAGATATGCTGTAATGGATATACTCCAAGAGCTGAACATGATTTGATGCATTATCATATTCTCAATTTTGTTTGTAAAACTGGCTAGCACTTGATTTATGCCTTCTGAAATGAAGATTAAAATCTATCTAATTTGATTCAGCAATAATTGATTGCTACAGGTTTAGAAAATGGGTAATCCAAGAAGTTAAATAGAAAAATACAGAAACTACTTTACCTTGGCAATCATATAGGTAGATAATTACAATGGTGAGAGAGGTTCTGAATTCTTCCTCCCATAATCCTTATAAATGCAGCTTATCTACCTATGATTTGTTAATCATTCTCGTGACTTTATAACTAATAATGGAGGATTACTAATTAGTTCGAAACTTTGAATGCATGGTAATGTGCTTTATCTCCATAAGAAGTTATTGACTTCATCTCTGTAGCACTACTAATTTAGTTCTGTTGTTATCTTTGTAAAAAATAAACTTATTTCAGAGAGTTTAGTATGGAGCAACAAATTTTCTGTTTGAGTGAAACTGCCTGTTTGCTATTGGACACATTTTTTTCAGCGGTAAACTTTGTTCTTGGAACATTTTTCGAAAATGTTAATGATAAGCTAGTGCTTTATGTTGCTTTGATTTGTCTGATATGACACCTTTATAATCGACATAAATCCTTCTACTGCTTTCAGTGTTCTGCCTTCAGGATTGAGATGTCTCCAGAGGAACTTTCCCTGCAATCGGAATTCTCCCATCTGTAAGTGCAATTTAAAACTTATCCTTAACTGCGTTTCTGTTGGTAGAACATTCCATAATATAAGGTTGAAAAAAAAAAACATTTTTGTTTTTATGAATAATAAAATTTTATTGAAAGGACATCAAGGGGACCGCCCCCTGTATAAAGATCTCTGAATACAGAGATAGAATAGAAAAAACTCTCAAAAAATATGCATGCACTTAATAAAGTGCAAAAAAACTCGAAGTTCTGGCTCTTTACCCGTAGACAGCCAACTCTATATCCCGAAAACATCTTCTACTCCTTGCCCCCTAAAAATAAGCCAAAATTAGCAAAAAGAAATTATTCTCCACACCTTCCTTTTGTTCTTAGACAAGCTTGCCCACCAGAGAGAAGACTGAAGGAATATCAAAGCAAGACAAAGCCACACTCCACTGTCCACAGTTCTCTGGCCCAAATACAGTGCACAAAATGGTGACTGATGGACTCCCCTCTTTTTTAGCATAATCAACACCAGCTCAAGTTTCTTTTAAAATGAAATTATCTATAGCCAGGATCCTCGCATGAAGCATAACCCACACAAAAATGGCCACCTTTGTAGGAGCCTTACTACTCTCTACCTTTGTCCATGGAAAGCCCCCCACATCAGCCCTTATGAAAACAAATAAAATGAGTTAACCTCAAAGAGACCCAACTTTGTCGTGCACCACTGCACTTTGTCTTCTCCATCCCCATTTAGTTGTATTAGATGCTAGCAAAAAGACTAGTGAGGCTCTCCATCTCCCAATCCTGGATATTACTCTTGAGATGCACATTCCAATTGGTCACTCGATTATTAGACTCAAAATAATAATAATAATAATAATAATAATAAATAACAATAGTGCCATCTTGGTGCACTGCTAGGTCAAAAATCACTGGGATTGACTCACGCGCCTATCAGCTAACCAGTGATCACTCAAGAAGTTGACGTCATCGCCTCTACCCACCTCAAAAAATAAGAAACTAGAGAAACGGCCCAAAGTCCACGAATGCCCTTCCAAAGACTTGAACTATGGGCTCCTTTGACTTCTTTAGAAGTCTAGCACCCCCCCCCCCAGGCCCCCAAAAAAAAAGAAAAAACAGGCTGGCCCATACTTCAAGACCAACATTTGTCTCCATGGACCAAGTCTGTAGTAAGCAAATCTTCAAAGTCATTTCTCTAAAAGAGCTTCATTAAGCAGAGTTAGCCTCTTCATACACAACCCTCCCTAATCAAGCGGTGAGTTAGTGGTTTCGAGATCTCCTCATTTGAATTAAGTTTTGCTATTCTCATAGTCGAACCCAAAATATTCTATTCCAATTTAAACTATCTTATTCAAGGCCAGAATGTCTAGTCCCGATTTTTGATTTATTCCTATACCAGAATATCTTATTACAATTTTACTACCCAAAATAGCCTATTCCAGTTTAATCCAATTTAATTCTTTGGTCATCAAGTGCCTCTCTCCAGCCATCAAAGTGGCTATTGTTCATTGTCTTCACAATCGCATTGTGTTCAAAGGGAGATATCAATCCATTCAATTTCATACCTATTCCAAATTTCGAGAAGTTAATAGAGTGTCGCCATCAAAGGTGGTCATAGTCAACTGTTCCAGATTTTGAGAAGTCAACCAAAATCAATAGAATTTCATTGTAAACTAGCAATTAGTTTTTCTATAATTCAGCAACGAATTTTGTTGTAGTCCAGAACCTAGTTACTCTGGATTCCAATACTCAATTTTGTACATGGGCTAAATATATTTGTAATAAAGTCAGGACATATAATATATATATGTTCCTGCTTGAGGAGAGTAGTGTTTGAAGTAATAAATATTATTAGTATAGGATCATACAGTGTTTTCTCCTACTTAGAATAGGACTTGATTTCTTTTTCTCATTTAGCATAAGATTTGATTTTCATTCTTACTTAGTAGAGGTTTTTATTCCTGTTCTCATTCCTATTTTGTATTGAATTTCAACTATTATAAATAGAAGCTTAGGCTCCCAACTATGGGGGTTAATTTTTCCCCAAATCTATTTTTGACACTAATAAAATTATACCTTCTCTAAATCCTTGATCATTTAAGTGAGAAATGATGGCTAACAATTTAACACAATATAAAAAAAAACAAAGTCCTGTAGTTCAAATCTCACCACCAGCCCAATAGTCAACAGTTAGACACGTTTGGCTTGTCAAAAAAGTAAATCTGGCCTACGTGTAAAAAACAGAATTGAGAGAAAAAAATAATAATGAGTAATAAAGTCATCGCTCTTTCTAACAATTTGAGCTCTTAGGTGAGATTGTGGCTAACAATTTGAATTTTTAGTGACGGTTATTGAGTTAAGAATATTCAAATTTTTTAACAATTTTACATGAGGAGAGATGTTTCCTAATGCGAACCAAGTTTGTACGTGTTAGGTGAAGTGAGTAATCTTTTCCTTTTTAGGTCAAATTCACAGGTCATCAATTTGTCTTAAAAAATGTTAGCATTATGTTAGCCATATGTCATCAATTTGTGTTAAAAGTGTTAGCATTATGTTAGCCATATCAGGTAATTCTTGAGATATAAAACGAGGGTTGCTTATTGTTTTTAGACAACAGCTCGCAAGTGGAAAATCATATTTTACTCTATACATTTTTTTTTTTTTTTTAACTTCATGCACTTGCAGTTACAAATTGCATAATTTCGTGTAGGAGATGAAAGACTCACATTTATTTTTCTTAAGTTGAGAATTGACATTGTACAATTGCATTGAACCCATTAAATGCATATGAACAGTGGGATATGGCTGATGTTTGTTTTGATTAATTGGAAGGACCTATTTGAACTCAATCTGATGAATTCCTTTTTCCCATTGGTTTACAGATTCCAGCTTTGCAGTTAAATGTGGTGGTCCTCAGATTACCTCTAGCAACCAGATTACATATGAGTGGGATAATGAGACCCTGGGTCCAGCTAAATATTATGTGACTGGTACAAACAGGTGGGCAGTAAGTAATGTTGGACGCTTTGCTGAGAACAACAATGCTCAGTATATAAGTTTCACTTCATCTCAGCCCACAAATACTTTGGACTCAGAGCTCTTCCAGACAGCAAGAATATCTCCTGGATCATTAAGATACTATGGATTAGGGCTTGAGAATGGTAATTATACCGTGACTCTCCAGTTTGCAGAGATAACAATCCAAAACGGTGCCACTTGGGAAAGACTTGGAAGGCGTGTTTTTGATATATATATCCAGGTCTGTGCTGAGTTAGAAACTATGTTTACCTATTTATGCTTAAACACGACATTTTGTTACCACATCTCTCTTTATTACCCTCTTATTAACTTAGACCATAATGTCTCAATTTTTGATCACTGTGATGAGTTTCTCCAGATTTTCACCTCATGTTGTCAGGCAGCTTTGAAATTTGTTACTAATCTACTAAAGAGATAATTATAAATAGCAGGGTAAAAAGTATTATAGACTCATAGACCATCACCTATTTATCACTTCTTGTCAATCCAGAGTGCTGGGAAGAGTGGGCTGGGTTTATCTAAATATTGTGGTACTTGTTTGCTCAAAATGTATGCCTTCAGACTTAAACCACATTGTCTACCTTGATAGCCTGCTCCTTTTAACCCTTTGCAGCTGTACTTTTACTACTGAACCAGCCAGTTTCCCTGTCAAGGTTAAATTCTCATAATCATTGCCTATAATGTAAACACAAGTGTCTTTTTCCCTTACATATGTTCCCTTATCCTGATAATCTGTTCTTATATAAATGGAATTTTTTGTCCAAACGTCAGAGACAACTGCCCCTGTGATTTTTTCTTTTCTTTTCTTTTCTTTTTTTTTGGGGGGGGGGGTTGGGGGAATTTTATTAATTAATTACTGAGATCATATGAATTTCGATAACAAATAGCTAGTCATAAACGCCTATGTTGGTTTTGATCTTTTAATTATGCTGCTTTTTTTTTAATGTGTTCTTTTGTTTTTCATTTGCTTAGTTTTTGTTTCTTAATTTCCTAACTTATTCATTCTAGGGGAACCGGGTTTTGGAAAAATTTAACATACGAAAGGAGGCAGGTGACACCTCTTTCCGAGCTGTTGAGAAGAAATTCACAGCTCAGGTATCAGAAAACTACCTTGAAATCCATTTCTTTTGGGCTGGTAAAGGGACTTGCTGCGTGCCTAGTCAAGGAACATATGGACCTTCTGTTTCAGCAATCAGTGTCACCCCAAGTAATATGACATTGCTAGTTTATAAATTTAAGTATGATATTTAAGTCTAATAATGTCAAGTTTTTGACAAGAATGCTTTTGTACAGATTTCAAGCCCACTGTTAGTAACAACCCTCCAACGAGTAAGAAGAATCAGACTGGTTTGATTGTAGGGATTGCTGTTCCTCTTGGAGTTATAAGCTTTCTGTCAGTGATCGCACTATATTGTTTTGTTCAACGAAGAAAAGGGCCACATTGGAATGAGGATGAAGGTAAGAACAGAGAAAAAGGGGCAAGCTGTGTTTATTGTTGCAATCTGAATTCTTTTGCTCCACAGTAGATTGCTCATTTGCTTGTGTGTGGCTTTACTCTTTTAGTTGAAATGCTGCTTTAAAGTGTGTGTTTTCATGTCTTTTTTGCTAATCACAACGTCAGGCTTGTGAAATACTATTCATTTGTTTCGTAAAATGTGTTTCAAACATAACGAGGTTTCTTCAGAATTCCTGCCATTTAACACCCTCCCCCTCCCAGGCCTCCCCCTTCTCCACCACAACCCCCTGGTTTTAAGAAATGAGGAAGAATATGATGAACTCTTGTCAAACAAATCCGTTTTGGTATTTTTCTTCCATCCCCCCACTAGAGTTTTCACACCTTTAATCCAAGAGCATTTTTGGATTGGAATTACATTTAGGATTAGTATGTTTCTGACAATTTCTAATATATTTTGCTATCTTTTAAAGATCAATGTGTCACTGAATGATCTGATCACCACTATAAGCTTACTAGATACATTAGTCAAGTTATGACTTCCTACAGCCATTCACAATCAATTTTTAATATTGAACTTGCAGAGCTCCTAGGGATGGATGCTAGGCCTTACACTTTCAGTTATGCTGAACTAAGGGCTGCAACAGAAGATTTTCATCCTGCAAACAAGCTTGGGGAGGGAGGCTTTGGACCTGTTTATAAGGTAATTCTTATAATCAAGGACGAGCAGCGATTAAACACTTTACATTTTGCATATAACTGTATTGATAATCTGATTTGCTGGTACTGCTCTACTATTTTCTATAATTAATTTCTTGTTAAAGATTGTAGTCTTCCCAGCTTTTTTAGCTTTTGAATCGTTGTAACATGACAACAATATTTGCCAAAAAGAAACTGACAACTGTGCATTTGTTCGATCACAATTTGTGCCACCATTTGTGAGAAGCTGTCCACTGCGATTTATGTTTTTTAGAAATAGTATGATATGATATACAAACCGCTATATGGCAATATTATACATGTAACAGAAATTTACAAGGCCGCACCTTTTCTTTTTCCTTTGTAGACAAAAACACAGTTGGAAATAGACAATTTATCTCAATTTTGTAAATTGTGTACTCAATAGGGAACACTCAATGATGGGAGGGTGGTTGCTGTTAAACAACTGTCAGTGGCATCCCACCAAGGAAAGAGTCAATTTGTCGCAGAGATTGCTACAATTGTATGGATGCTGCATTGAGGGAGATAAGCGACTGCTTGTTTATGAGTATCTTGAAAACAAAAGTCTTGATCAAGCATTATTTGGTACAAGGATTGCACCTTTACAATCTAAATATTTTAGAATTTCTGAATAATGGAGAATAATAGAAATATTAACTATTTGACATTTTACTTTTTTTTTTTCTTAATAATATAACTATTTGACATGCATGAAGCAGGAAATAAAATTTTGTTTCTTGACTGGCCCAATCGTTTTGATATATGTTTGGGAGTTGCAAGGGGTCTAGCTTATCTTCATGAGGAATCACGGATTCGCATTGTGCACAGAGATGTGAAGGCAAGCAATATTCTTCTTGATTCCGACCTCAACCCCAAAATTTCGGACTTCGGTTTGGCCAAACTTTATGATGACAAAAAGACCCACATAAGCACTCGTGTTGCAGGGACAATGTAGGATTTTCAGCAGTCAAGCTTCAAATATTCTTCATTTTATTAACCACCTATAATCTTTTGACGTTGTTCATATATGAAATAGTATCTTAGAAAATGGTGATTCTTTCATGGTTACTGATGTTAGAGGGTATCTTGCACCTGAGTATGCTATGCGTGGGCACCTTACGGAGAAAGCCGATGTGTTTAGTTTTGGTGTCGTTGCACTAGAGATTGTCAGTGGAAGGCTGAATTCTGACAGAAGCCTGGAAGAAGAAAAGATATATCTTCTTGAATGGGTATGATTCACCCTTTTTTTCATTTTGCTTTATTGTTTTTTTTCCTTTTTTGTTTAAAAAAAAAATCTCCAATTGCATGTGCATTTGCTTTAGTTGTAGGTACAGTATCTGTTCTGATCATGGTTCAGCTGCATCTATGGTTCCCTTCTGGTAAGAGAAGGAAACATCATCAAACCTGAAAAAATTTAAAGAGGCTTTCTAATGTTGCATGGGAACTAAAACATTATCTTTAAATTTAGTAAACGTCTGCTAGAGGACTAGATAATTTATACTCAAATTAAGTGATGAAAACACGTTTATGACCTTATTATTGAACATCGATTACATTTGAGCAGCATTTGTTCATGTAGACAGGGTTGTTGGTATAGTACCAACATGTGAACTAGCTAAATTTGCTTGGTTATCGGCTTTCAAAAAGCAGGAAAAGTACTTGAAAAATCCTATTTGAACAGTTTGTTAGTTCTGGACTCGGTTTATGTGTTGAAGAAATGTTGGAAAGAAAAAGAGACTACATTCTTCAAACTTAGATTCTCATTCTTGGAACCTCCACAAAACTTGCCCTTTTCCAAATCAAATGGGTTGGCTATATTCATCTTTTTTTTTCTCCATTCAACTTGGATAAATGTCATTTCCTCCATTAAACCACACCGTTCCATGTTGTATAGAAATAATTTGTATTTTCGTGGATAAAACTTAAAAGATTGACCCTTACACTGTACAGCACATCATTTGGTATCAAGAAAGTAGTTTTTATGTTGATATGTCTGTTACTTGTCTTAAAGTGTGCAATTGCATTCAAATGCCATGACTAAAACAATGTCACTTACCATTTCCATTTATGTCTCCAAATCAAGAGTTGAAAGCATTTAAGGTCTGTCAATAGGATTTGCATAAAACTCAATCCTTGTCTGATTTATTGTACAATTCAATTCCTCCCATTGAAGTATTTTAAATATTTCCTCCTTTTAGGCTTGGCATTTACATGAAAACAACCACGAAATTGAGCTGGCAGATGCTGATTTACCAGAGCTTAATGAGGAAGAAGTAAAACGAGTGATAGGGATAGCTCTGTTGTGCACACAGACATCCCCATATCTCCGCCCATCCATGTCGCGTGTAGTGGCGATGCTCTCCGGAGATATTGAAGTTAGCGCTGTAACTACACGACCTGCGTATTTGACTGATTGGAAGTTTGACGATATAACCAGTTCTATGAGTACCGCGAAAAATGGCCAGTGCAGCTCATCAACTACTAGTACAAGCATGGCTGCCGATCAAGAAAAGCAGTAACCCCGTGCTTCAAGAGATCATAGGAGATGGTAGGTGAAGCCGAAGCCGTAGCTGAAGCTGAAGCCGTGAAAAGGCTGTTTCTTCAAGGAGAAAACAGAGATCAATGCACCTGGGATTCCTATTGTCTGTAAAGTCTTCTATCATCCAAAGCTGCAACTGTGGAACCATTGTTCTGTGTTGTCTTATGTTTTTATGTTGTTTTTTTGAGTGTAGTTATTATACAATGGTCAGAAAGCAGAGATTCTTTTTTATTTGTTATAGGACAAATCTTAGGTGTAAGTCTTGAATTATGTGTGTATGCATATGTAGTCAACTAATTAAACAAAAGAAAAATAAAAACTATCACGATCGTGAATAATTACAAAAAGTGTGTGTGTATGTATGTGTATATAACAAGTGGAAAAAAGAGAGAGAGAGAGAAGTGGGCAGATTTTTTATGCATTTTTTTTATTTATGAACGGTAAATTTTTATTTTTTAACTAACTCATGAATATATATATATTTTTTTCTACTTGGAAGTTAATTTGTTGCTTTCTTTTTCTTACTTAATACATTAATAAATATTTTTTGTTGTATGATATCTAATATTTGGTATTGGGCTCGTTTGGTTTGGCAAAATTTGCTGAAAATCTCCAAAAATCTCTATAAATCTCTGTTAATTTTATATCACATCAACTTTTTCTCTCACTGCACGCATTACGAACTCCTCCCAAACCACAATTTATCTCAATTTATCTCATTTTTTTTTACTCCAAACAAACCCATTGTTTTGCAATCAATAAGTTAGCTTTTACTTGTCATCTTTGAAAGAGAACACTTTGAAAATATTAGATCTAATAATAATAATAATAAACATTACTAAATTGATCAACAATGAAACCAAACTTAAAATTTGGGAAATTGGATTGGCAAAAAATTATTCCATAATTTCTCCAATGAGCGAGCTTTTTTTCACCAAATTACAAAAGCAGGCTTGGCAGAACAGGCGTATTCTGCAAGCAATTCCCCCAATATCAGACACCTTTAATCACCTATTTTTGCTATGTAATGACAGAAACAAATCACTACCGTCATCCCACAAAACAATATCGATCCATCCAAACTTCAAAACGAATTTTAAAGTTAAAAACTCCAGTTAGAAGGAAAAAAACGTTACCCAGTTTTCTTTAGTATTCCTAGTTACAGAGGATGATCCTCGTGAGAGCGAGAACAAGGCAGGAGACAGTGAAGAAGAAGAGAGTAACAAAGTCCCTCGCCGACCACTTTCGAACCGGTTTCGATTCGACCCGCAAACTCTTAGCCCTTCGTAGCGCATCAACTTCCTTGAGCAGATTGAACTCGACCCCTTTCTTCTTCAACTCGTCCACGCATTTTGCCAAGAGCTTCCCGTCCTCTCTCTCTCTCTCCAACAGCTTCTCCTGATGGCCCTCCACGTCGGACTTGTATCTGATGGCCCAGATGATGCCGAGAGAGCAGAAGAGGGAACTGAGGCTGGGTATCCAAGACCTATGGCAGGGCCCCCCGCCTTGCGGGCCTCTTGAGGAGGAGGAGGCGCTGAAGAGGAGGACCAGAGATGCGGAGTGGAAGAGGAAGAAGAAGCAGTAGAGTTGAGTGATCTCTTTGCGGATGGAGTCGATTTGAATCTCTTTGAGGGCGATTCTGTTGAGAATTAGTTCTTCCTCTTTGAGCCATTGCTTCAGGAGGAGCTTGTGTGTTGGGGTTTGTGGCAACTTTCTGCAATTTGGTGAAGTGGTTGCGGAGGCTTCGACACCATGATCGATGTGTTGTTGTTACTGTTCTGATGATCAGCCATATGTATTGCCACGGGGAGAGAGAGAGAGAGAGAGAGAGAGAGAAGGGGGGAATTAAGGGAAAATTTCCGAAGATAGAGAAATACGGAAACGGTAGAAGGAGCGGCTATTCAAAATTAATTTCAAACGGTCGCTTGGATTTTGAATTCTGCTATAACGGTCGAACTTTGAAATAATTTTGTTTGTGTTTTCAGGAGTACCCCTTGCCTTTAATTGAATTTTCAAGCGCGCCGCTACTAAGTCTTTAACATAAAAATAAAAGTAATTAAAATTAATAGATTGAATATTACAAAAAATGGAATTAGCCGTATAATTTTTACACATACAAAAAAAAAAAGGAATTAGAATTAATAAAATGAATTGTTATTTTTAATTTATTTATGCCTTTCTAAATAAAAAAAATAAAAAGTAATTTTAAATTACGAAAAATGGAATTAGCCATATAATTTTATAACACACACAAAAAAAAAAGGAATTAGAATTAATAGAATGAATTCTTAATTTTTAATTTATTTTTGTCTTTCTAAGTGTCAAAAAAAAATTAAAAAGTGATTTTTGCTATTTTTTTTTTATAAAACCAACCGATTTGTATGTAATTCAATATAAATTGAGTGTGTGTAGTTTGTCAAAAAAATAAATAAAATTTTTGTATAAAAATAATACATGACAAAATTCGGCTAGAGAAATTTAATAAAAGTTAAAGTTTTTTTTTTCATGTCTTTAGGAGATCCAAACAATGTCTAAATAAATTATTATTTTTTTATTTAAAAGAACAGTTCTAAACATGGTGAGTTTCAGATTTAAGAACTATTGCTAACCAAAAAATCTATTTAATCAAACCTATCACTGTTAATCTGAAATGTCAACTTAACAATTCATATATTTGTCCAATGCACAAGTCTGGGTAGAAAAATTATATAATCTAAATCTAAAATCCTAATGATGACTAATAAAAGAGAGACCAAATATACAATTATGGGAAGTCCTAATACATACAACATAACACCAAAAAAAGGAACTAAAATTCAGATTACACAAAAGCGAAATATATTGCTTGCTTAATTCACTTTCTTTCTTGTCATTCCTCCTAGCAAGAAGGCATATAAAAGAAGCGATGCTGTTACTAACTTACTTCTATCTTTCCCAATTAATTTGAGATATGTCAATACATACAATCTCATTCGTGTAAGATAAAACACTAGACGAAGATTAGGATTCTTTGATCATTCATCTTAAAACAACCACCATGTAGATGCATTTCACCAACTTCCTGCAAGGAGAAGAATTGCTCCCCAAAAAAACCCCCCACAATTTTCTTCCCACCATTATCATGATTGAACGATTGTCCTTAGCATCCCTCTACACATGATAGGCAATGCCCACTTCAATGAGTGAGGTATGTGTAACACCAGGTGCACTTGCCGGTCTCCTACTATTTCGTCTCAGAAAACTGTACACAACGTTGATCGCAAACTTCTTCATAATTGGTGATGCTACAATCGCCACAACACCAGTATTGCCCACCATGTAAGCCACCCCAGCTTCCCTTGCCTCAATCAGTTCCTGCACTTCCTCGCTCAATCCCGAGCTTTTTGAAACTACTCTTCTTCTTCCAGCGCTAACACTAGCCTCATTCTCACCTGCAGTTCTCTTATTTGGAAGTCCTTGCTCATGAAAATCTCTTTGCACGAATTCTTCCACCTTTTCAATCAACTGGGTCTCAAGATTGTAGTTGTCTCTCGCATCTTTGTATCCATACCTGATCGCAGCAACGTAGCCATATAATTCAACAATTAAAAAAGAATTAAGTTTTTTCTCGGATTTTTGTCTATATGTACCTGACGATACACCAAAAAGCTCTCAAGTCTGGGGGACCAATCCGCCCAACAAGGATATGATCAGAAACTGGAACTTTGGGGACAATCAAAGTTTCAAGAGTCACAAAGATGAGAATCTGGTGGAAGGCAAGGAAATTTGTTATGAAATGTGCAAACATTGGTGGCACTGTGGCTGCAAGACTCGAGTAAAGCAAGGCAATTCCAGGGACCCTGACAATACCCAAGCTATCGAGATTAAATTTGTAAAATAGACCTTTCATTGTCATTTCTAATTTTTTTTTAAGAGACTCAGCATTAAATTAAAAAAAAAAAGTTAAAAAGAGTATAATGAATATTACATAAAAATAAAATTTTAGGCCCAATCTAGCAACGTTTATATTTAATATTTTTTTATATTTACCAATTTTTTAAAACTAACAATAAAAACGTATTTGTTAAATTGTTTTTATTTTTTATTTCTAAAAAAATAAAAACGTAGGCCAAAAAATTAAAAGAAAGTGTTTTTTTACCTTTTTTATAAAAATATTTTGTTAATTTTAGAGCTAACAACAAAAGTTGGATTCCTCGAAGCAAATTTTTTTACTAATTTGTTTTTGAAAATTTCCCCAAATTAAAAATAAAATATGCATACCAAATTTTATAATTTAATTAAACAAATACAAATGAATTAAATTTTGGGAAACGAATTAGGTGCCGTGTAATCATTTATACTGGCTGAATTTGAGTACAGGTGCATTTAGCTTGCTAAAAAATTATTAAAAATTTCTAAAAATTATTAAAAATTTTTAAAAATTTTTAAAAATTATTTACTTTCTATTTCACTACACAAATTACAAATCAATAAATTATTTTATCTTATCTTATTTCGTTTTATTTTATTTTTTATCACTCTAAACACGGACGTGTATTCCAGTATTAAAAAGCTAGTCCAGCGACCACTTGTATAATTCCCACACTTTTGTGAAAAAGATGAAGGAATGATCTCATTCAACAGACAAAAATTTGAGCACACTGGGCAGCTCAGTAGTAGTACTGCTCATACCCCAGTTTAAAACGGGGTAAAGTTGTAAAAAAAAAAAATGAAAAACATAATATATATATATATATATATATATGCCTATTTCATCATATATAAAAAGCAAACCCAAAAAAATGAATTAAAAATATTTATTATATTACAACCTACTAGTTGCATTTATTTATATATTTTAATAGCGATAATGTAAGACTAAAATTATTAATGTCAGAACTTATCTAATATTACTATTTATTGTTAAGGTCTCGTTTAGTAACATTTCTATTTTTTGTTTTTCTCTTTATATTTTTAAAATTTTGTAAACTCGTAACAGAAATATATTTGATAAACCTATTTACGTTTTTTTGTTTCAAGAAAAATAAAAACATAAACAGAAAAAAGGTATTTTCATCCTAATTTTCTTTTCTATTGCTAAATTATTTGAAATAAATATCATAATTAATTTATTTAATTTAATAATTAAATTAATTTATATAAAATAATTAATAATAAATAATTAAATTACATTAATTTTTAATTTAATTTAATAATTATTATTAAATTATTTTAAATAAATATCATAATTAAATTAAATTAAATTATTTATGATTTAAATAATTTAATTTATATAAAATATATTTTATTAAATTATTTTAATAAATAATTAAATAAATTTAATTAATTTAAAAATAAATAATTTAATAATTAATCTAATTTAATTATTTATTTAATATGAAATATGTTAAATTATATTATTTTTAATAAATAATATAATTTAATATATTTTATATTTATTGAATTAAATGATTTTAATAAATAATTTACTGTACTAATTTAATTAATTATATTAATTAAATTAATTTAATATAAAATATATTTTATTAATTTCTATTAATTTTTTAAAACTAATAAAATTAAATATTTTCTAAAATAAAAAATTAATAATTATAAACAAACTTGTATTTCCAAACACAGTTTTAATTTTCATTTCATAAAAAATAAACGGTAGTAGAAAATAAAAAATAAAAAACGGCGACAGAAAAATAACAAAAAAAAGACAACATTTTCAAACGGGCCCTAAATAAATTGCTTTCCTCACCTACTCTTTAAAACTTAATGAAATTCTCTCAACTAAATTAATATGTTTCAATCTTTATTTAGTCGTTTATATACCTTCATGTTTTTTTAAAAAAAGCAACCGTCTCTCTTCTCAAAGTCAACTTTTTTATCTATTCACGAGACACATCTTTCCTACGTTCTCATTTATTAATATATGTATATATATAACTTTTTGAAAAAATTTTCATAAAAGTTTTCCAAGAAAAATAATGTTGTCCTTACGACCCTCTTATTGAGAACAAAAAATTATATTATTTATTTGTTATTCATATAAAATTTTTAATATATTTTTTGCTCTTTAGAAAAAAAAAAAAGAGATTGGTTTCATTTCTATTACTTTTGTAACAAACAAAAATCCCAAAATTTATATAATTATATATAATATGTATACAAACAATAATATCTTTTAAAAATATTATAAAAAAAAGTTCAACATATGCAATATACTGATAATATTTTTGTAATAGAAAGATGTTTTAACCATTGTTATTTTAAATGAATACAGTTACAATTAAATATGAGTCTAAATTTATAATGTTATAATTTTTTTATGCACTTGTACTGAAATTTCAATAATCTTTGAAAAAAATTCACACCAGTAAGAAACCTTCAAATATATTATCTAAAATATTACAAATAAGTATTGATATTTTTATAGTTTCATGACATGTTAATAATTTTTATATTTAGAATGAGAGATTTATTACTTAACTATGTGCTAAAGAGGGACATTTTTTTTTGTAAAGAAATAAAGAGAGAATATTGTGTCCTAAAGAGAGAAAAGTATTTTTTATAAAGTATTTGTTTTATTAAAAAAATTAAAAAAAATCAACTTTTATCAAATTTCTGCAATTAAATTTTGTTATGTATTATTTTTACACCAACTTTTTATTTTTATTATTATTTTTTTGGTCATCCAAACACCACCTTAAAAAGAGAGCAATAGATAAAAATGAATAGACAATAATGAGATAAATTAATTATGGGAAGAGAATCCAACTTCTATAAATTAAATAGTAAATGATGGTAACTTCTAACTATAATCAACGGCAGAGCCACATTGTGCTCATTGTAGGTGAAGGCTTACGCTGGAAATTTTTTTTTAAATTATTTGATATAAAAAATTATAAATATTTATAAAAAAATTTTGGATGCATTTGGAGGCATATCTTTTAGTAACTTTTGGTATTTTTTTACCAAAAACATTTTAGCATTTTTTTATAATTTTTGGATGTTTAGTAAAATTTTTGACAACTTTTATCAATTTTAGTAACTTTTTGGCAACTTTTAACAATTTTTGGTAATTTTTAGTAACTTTTGTGTGTTTGGTAAAAATTTTGGTAACTTTTGAAGAGAGCAAATTATTGTAACAGAGTAGAAAAGTGGAAATATATTTGATATCAATGTATAATATTTTGTATTTATCGTATTTTATATATTTATTTAGAATTTAAAATTTTACATGTGATTTGACCTACGCTAATCTAAATTCTTGCATACGCCACTGACTATATTATTTATTTTTTTAAAAGACAAAAAAATTTAAACATAAAATGTTAATGCACGAATAAAAATAAATTAATTTATTTGAAAGAAAGAAATTGTTGTTAGTTATGTTACGTGGCTATTCTGTTCGAAAGTAAAGTGACACCCCGGTATATACTTATGTGTAAGGTCCTTGGCACCTTGCAAATGGTTGCGTAATACTCCCTTGCAGGTAAAAGAAAGTACAGTAGCCAATCTACATTCTCAATTTCGTTCCACCCAAAAAAACAAATTAATTATTAATTATTTATTTGTTTATTTTTATGTTCTTTATACTAAAGTTTGTGACCATTAACTTCTCTAAATTTAAAAAAAAAAATTCTTTTTGTCCCTCGTAGTTAATTTTAACGTGAAGTTGTAATGATGTTAAATTTTTAAGTAAAAAGAAAAAAAAATATTAATAAAAAAAATTAAATAGAATTAAGAGTGTAAATACAAAAAAAATAAAATATATACACGAAATGTAAATATATTTTTTTAAGTTATTAGAAGTCTCAATTATTATTTTTAACAAACTTTGTTAACATTTCACTTTAATATAAGGTACAAAAAGTAAATAAATAAATGTATAGTTTTAAAGTTGAAGGTGATTAATTATGATTTAACTCAAAAAATAAAAATAAAAAGGAGGTGCTTAATTATGACTTAACTCAAAAAATAAAAAATAAAAAGGAACAATTCCCCTACATAGGATTTGAGTATTTTGCTAACGTAGTAACTGCGCAGAAGAGAGGAAAAGAAAAGAAAACGATTAACAAGCTCGCTTTCTCTCTACATATATATGAGGGAAGCAGTAATTGTTGGTGGGAGTTCAAGTATGTCTTGCAGCCCACAGACAGTTCCATTTGGTATATATGTGAGTAATCTTCCACGTACCCTGCAATATATCATGCTCGATCTGCATACATACATACATATATATATATATATATATATATATGTTTGTATATAATAGCAGAGTAGTAGCCCTGCAGCTTGCTGCAGGCTTCAGTGCATTTCGTAGCCAACACCTCATTGCACTCTTTTAAAATTAATTCGGTCACTGCAATGCAATGCAATAGTTTTCTCCCTCCCAGTACTTGTCAGTCCTTGGACTTAACGTGACAATCCAGTAATTAACTTAACTATACATCTAACCCTACCTAAAAATGTAATTCAATTAAATTGGCTCGATCACCCCCCCCCCCCAAAAAGAGTATTTATTTAGTCTCCGCCGGCTTTTTTTTTTATTTTAATAAATATAAATAAAAGAAGAAGATTCAAAAGTTGTGGTGTTAAAAAATTTTAACTCAAACCTAGACTTTGGCGAATTGAAAGCTAACCGACCTTCCTTGGGAACCAAACATCTTTGTAGGTCAGCAAAACCCAAGTGACTTGTCTTGTGCAATTGGAGTTCCAACACTAGCTTTCCAGGAAAGTTGTGAGAAAATGAGGGAGAAATTTAAGCAGAGATATTTTCAAAGCAAGCATTGATGATCGTAGAAGTGAAGCAGGAGTGATGTGTAATTGGAATGTTCCATTTTGAATTTTCCCTAGCTTCTGGGATTGGAAAGAAGCCCGCAGTCGCTACTCATGGGTGCGCAGTGGGTGAAGCCCACCCCGTGGCCCAATCTGGCAAAGAACCACGAGGAGGTAAACCAGTCTAGGCAAACCCTGGCTGACCGGCTCAATCGAGAAGGCTGTTAGATGGCCCTCCATAATTAGAGGAATGACTGCCCCCAAGAAGAGTCGAACCCATGACCTATTGGTCCCAGACCCTTCAGTCCGTCATCCGAACCAACTCGACTATCCTTTTCGGAACGAATTTTCCCTAGCTTTGGACTAGAATGAATGGTAATTATACTGTTTATACATATATGGGGACGAATTGTGCAGGCGCATCGATCCATGTGAGGATACAACCAATGCTTCAAATATTAATGGAAACGGTTAGGTTAGATGGAGACATGCATTCGCATGAAATTTCACCATGGCAATTAAGTCTTCATTGTATGTGTGAAGGGTCATTAGGGGGTCCCATTGTCCTTTGCCTTTCGTACGAAGTCAGGATACTTGACTGGTCAGTGGTCTGCTTTGAACCAATGAGGGCCAAACTACGTATGTGTGTGGTGTGTTTTTTATTACGAAAAACCAGTCAAGATTGGGTGAACGACTTCTGCAATTAAACACCTCTAGTTAATGTATATATTTTTTAATTAAGGATGAAACGTTAAATAATTCAAACCATGCTTGTGATTAATAATAATTATTATACTTACACTTTGATTGTGCGGGTAGTAGTACATGGCCAAATTTGGAATATACTATATCACTACAAAAAAAGTTGGTATATGCGATTTTTTTTTTTTTTTTTTTTGCGCGGAATATATAAGACCAACATTTTGTTTTATTATATATAATCTGAAAAATTTTCACGAGAAAAAAAATTCTTTAATAATTTTTATTTCTTTGCTATTTGGTTAAAATTCTCTTGCTAATTAATGATGACTTTGGCTCACGAAAAATTTGATAGCTTTAGACGGGAAAAGTTTTTGTTGTATAAGACTTTGAGCAAGGATGATTTCGTCACTAAATGTTATAGGCTAGGAATTAAGTTTCCTAGCTAAATCTCAATTTCTATTATACACTTTTAAAACTCATTTGTTGTACAATCCCTTATTTCTATTTTCTTCGCCTTAAGATCTAGTTATTGCTGCTACTATTTACTTTGTCAATTACTTTTGTTGGTTGTCGTTGTCGTCACTACTGTGACCATATGTAGGTGAGAAAATTTGAAAAAAAAAAAAAATTCCTCACATGTAAACATTTAGTAAAGAAATTTTGATCTTTAACGGAAAAATAATTTTCACTTATACCCACATTTTTTACGGTGTATGAATGAACGTAAACCAAGAACAAATGTTTCAAATTGTGCAATTTGGCCACTAGGTTTTGGAAATTAATGGAGAAGGGATGGAGCAATAAAATGGTGTGGTTGGGAATTGGCAAAGAAATACTATCACATCGATACATATATAAGACAAGTGTAATCAAATGATAATCTATATGAATTTAATATTATTTTAAAATACTGACAAAAATATAATTTAGTATTTCACACCATGTTTTACTTTTTCTTTTTGCAAACAGTAATTATATCTAGCAATAGGAAGACTCGTGATAAGGGCACTAAAAACTGGCCCGCTTGATTGGTGTCCTTTAGGTGTGTCTTAGAGTCATGCAAAAGTAGTGTTTGTTCCTTGGCAAAATGGTGAGGCCGAGTGAGAGCGGTGGGGTTTGCCCTTTGACGAATTCACACCGATCCCAGTTCTCTCTCTCTCTCTCTCTCTCTCTCTCTCTCTCTCTCTCTCTCTCTCTCAAATGATAATCGGCGTTGGTCACTTGGTGTATGCATTGGTTGGGTGATGAAACTCTCTCCGGGCCTTTTCCCTTTTCGCATTTTCAATTAATTAGGATGCTAGAGAGCCCAATTGTAACTTTGGGGGGGGGGGGGGGGGGGGACTTTTTTTGGTTAAAATAAGTGAAGAAATATATTGAATTTAGAGAGTATTTTATAAAAGTTATATTTGACATAAAAATAATAAAAAATTATTATTCTAACAAAAAACAAAAAATATATTTCAAACCAAATGTACCTTTTAAAGTTTTTATATAATTAAGTAAATTAAAATATAAACCATCTTTGTGCTTTGTATAATGATCACATTAATCTACAAATAGGGAAGTCGATTAATGTCATTATTATCTTGATGTTATGAGAATCCAATCATCATGGTTGAAGATTAATTCCTATTGACATCCCATCTAAATTTAAGAGAGAGAGAGAGAGAATCAATAATTTTCTCTGCACACGTACATTAACGCTATATATATATATATTGCATGTTGAGAAAATGCACGGGAGATTTCGAGTGGATAAGGCAAGAAAGTAATTAATCAATTGATTTGGAATGAAGAAAATTGTTTTCTTAAAATGATACACTTTCTTTGAAAACAAAATGTTACATACGAGGATGACTGTAATTAATTTTTGGTTAATTATAATTCCTTTCATACTTCATCTTTAAGTTCTTTTTTAAGTTTCCGTGAAAATGTAGCCAAGATTAAAATTTGTAAGCAACAAGCAAAATTAGTCCCATTTTATGGAAAGGATTTTGACACAAAACACGCTTTCCTTCTATAACAAGTATTCATTTATATATATGTGTGTATATATATAAATATCAACCAATTTATTTTTTATTAGATCCACCTCCAGGCAATTAAGTTACAGAATACTCAAAAAATATTATGATTTTTTTATTTATAAAAAAATTTCCAATGATGACTGAGATCACGCGCTCTTGTGTGTGTGTGTCTCTATATATATATATGTGGACAATCGATTATCAAAGACCAATTCAACTTAATTCTAATAACTATCATTACAATAATTTAAATTAAGCTGTACAAGAGATTGAAGGAAAAGGACTAGCTATATACAGCCAATGTGAACGCCTCTCGAATTAAACTATTGTTAAATCTGTTTTTCCTTTTATAATTATCATCAACTAAATGCATATCCAACTTACAACTGCTAACTCAGAGAAACATGATAAATTAATTGAGTTCCCACAGTAGGGATCTGACCAGCCGTACATAAATGCAAATAGTGCCCCTGAGCAGAACATTGAAATCAATATCTGATTCAAATTTCCTTAAAAAAAAAAAAGACACGCGTGTATATATATATATATATATATATATGTATGTATGTAGATGTAGGGCCTAAATAATAAGAGTAAGTTTAATTAAACCAATGGACGACCAGTTGATTAAGGGAATGTTTGGAGTAAAAAAAATGATAAAATTTAATAAAAATTATGTGTTTATAATTAGTGTAGTAAAATAAAAAATGAATAATTTTTAAAAAATTTTTATATTTTAAAATAATTTTTAAAAATTTTTTAAAAACTCTAAACAAAGTTTAAAGACTGCCAATAAAATCATTGCCGTAGAAGTCGAATATAAAAATAGAAATTTAACTATAATTATATAAAAAATATTATTATACCGAACATAAGTCTTGTTCTTATCGGTTTTGAAACGAAATAATATTTAATTAATTAGGTAGCAATCAAAAGGCTTTAATTCAATGGTCAGACGCCCTAATTGGTGGTCTCTCTACCCAGCTAGCTATAGCTTAACGTACAATTATAATAATTAATTAATATTTTGAGCAAAAGATATATTTTTACTTACCGTAGACAAATTTAAAAAATCACGGTTAATTTTCCAACGACTTTTTACTGCTTATTTTCACTGTTTTCTCATCTTCGTGATCAGATGCTTTGCTCATTAAGGGGTGAGCATGAATCAAGTGGTCACTTTGACCTGACATGTACGTACGTACGCCTGGTTGTCCTTAATTGGATGGAATTTTTATTATTTAAATTAGCTTGAAAAATTAAATTTTGGAGTCATTTGGTTTGTTAATAAACTCCAAAAAAACTCTATAAATCTCTGTTAACTTTATATCACATCAATTTTTTCTCTCATTGCACGTATTACGAATTCTCCCCAAATTACAATTTATCTCATTTTTTCTTACTCCAAACAACCTCTTTATTGCGTTCACACTCTTGCACCAAATTTTCTCCCTACAAATGAGGGTGATGATTGAAGAAAAATGGAAAAACAAACCCTCAATTTCCTTCATATCTCTATATATAACTAGCTTAGGTTCTGTTTACGAAGAGTAGTAATTAGTATGTGCTAATAGTTATTTTAATAGTGGTTAGATTTTTTTACCTTCTTATATTTTAATTTTCTTTTAAACTTTTAGCAGTAAAAATATCAATTTACCCTTACAAGTTAGCCACCTAAAAAAAAATAACTTTTTTTACCTTCCCAAACATAAAATTAGCTAACTTTTTTTTAATTAACTAGTAGCCATTAGCCATTAGTCACTTTTTTTCCCTCCTAAACACAAAATTAGCTAACTTTTCTTTTAGCTAACTACTAGATATTAACCATTAGCATATACTAATTTTTTTCAAACGGAACCAATTTCCTTCAAATTTAGGGAATGGGGTTTGTATTCCATACTGTGCTTTATATGTATTATCAAATATACTAAATTAATTATAAAATTGACACTAACTTCTCTTCAGTAAGAAAACATTTTTTTTGTTTCTGTAGTTAAATATAATCTTGTTTTGACTATTTTTTGGCAGCTATAAAAGTGATATGAATGAATCCACCAGTTCTGTTGAGTAATACGGCATTTGAATTGAAGTCGTTAAAGTTAACGAGTTTAAAATATTAATTCAAATTTATATCGTTTATCTTATCCGTTGAACTTAAATATTTGATTTAATTGATCTCGAGTCCAATTCAAATGTTTTGATATTCTATGCTATTTATTGGGTCGGAATATAATTGAGCAGCCTTAGCTAGGATGGAACCTTTTTTATTTCTAATTTTTTTAATTTCTTGTCCTCTCATTTTTTTTTTTTTTTTTTTTGGTGTTCGTGGCTGGGGTACATTGGGTTGTTGTGTTCTTGAAACCATCAAGACGATTTGGGTTTAAGCTAGACCGTAGTCCATATTTATCGTCCAAGGCTTGGGCTTTGAGCCTAGAATCCTAAACCCATGGACCCAAAGTCCTTTTTGTTTCTCTGGATATTTTTCGGTCCATGGGCTTCGTTTAGACATTGATATAGATTTTCTCCTCATAGTGTTGAGGTAGTAAAAGCCCTTACCAATTGGGTTTATCCCCCTCTTGCCAACACATTCTTTGTTTTGAGTTTAAAAGGTTGAAACTTCCGTCGGATGAAAGGGATGGAAAGTGAAGGCAAAGGAAAACAAAGGAGGGAACATAACATTTTCTTTTCTCTTGTTTGGATAATCAATATTCTGTTACCTTCCTCTCTTGCACCTTTGATCAATAGAACCATCGGCATTCTAATTGACTTTATACATCGATTTACAGCCTCTATATATATATATATATATAGAGAGAGAGAGAGAGAGAGAGAGAGAGAGAGGATATTTACTAGCTAGTAGGCAAACCGTGATGGCCCGTGTTATTTGCCTCGAGTGCTTTTAAATGTTGTCCTAGTTACATGCATGTATGTTTTGGGCTTGGATTCGAGCTGCAATTGGATCAGGTGGCCGGATTTAATAGTTATATGGTTAGATCCGATCTAAAAAGTCGAGCTTGAATTTTGAATGCCAAACCCGTTCACTTAAGCCCATTTATCTTTTCAAATATTTTTTAAATTATATTTTTTGAAAAAAAACTAACTTAAAAATTTGTAAAAATAAATAGTTTTGTGCTGAAATAAATATTGTTTATAAAAAATATAAATATTATATTATATAAATAAATAAATTATTATTTCAAGCAAGAGCTGGATAATTTTTTTAATAATGATTCATTTAGTTAATTTTTTGTTTTTTAAAAAAATTCATTGGATCAAGATGAACAATAATTACATTCATTCAAAATGTCATGAAAATTAGGTACGTGCAAATTTTTAATTTTTAACGGCTATCTTTTTTTATCACATTTCTAAGTAAAATAGATTGTTATATTTTTTATTTTTTATTTGTTTTACATGTTTAAAAGATGATACCGTCTAACGTGAGACTAATAAATTGAATTCAGGTGTATTACTTACACGTCAGAGCAGCTATCCTAGATGGTGTTTGGAAAACAAAAAAGACAAAAAAAAAAACAAAAAAAAAAATCAAGCTAGGATTTGGGAAGCAACCAAAACTATCACCATCAACAAGATCTACGATATCTTCCAAAGTGTGTTATAACCAAAATTTTTTGTCTTAAATTTAATTTTTTTAACCAAAAATTTTCAGTTTTGAGATTTACAAACCATAATAATACTAACAAGTGACCCGTGTCTACAACACTACTCATCTAAAATTAAATATGCAAACATTTGAAATTAAAATGTATTAGCACATTTTGAAATTTAAATATGTTAGTATATTTTTTCTTTTCAAAAATCCAAAATAAATTACCTTTTCAAAAACCCAAAAAATTTATTTTTCTTAATACAACTCGATCTTTAGATATTATCATTAAGTTTAACTCAATAGTCTATCAAAATGTGAAATGATTAAAAGATTTGGCAGTAGTTTAAGAAAAAGTTTTGCTACATAAAAGATCTTACCTATTCATTGAATAATGAAACTCAATCTCAAATTTTAAATTTTAATTTGTAAGATGGATATTTAAAATTGAGATATATTAACACATTTTTCCTTTTCAAAAATTCAAAGTAAATTACCCTTTTAAAAGATCTAAAATTTTTATCTTTCTCAATACAATTATTCAGATATTAGAATGTGAAATGACTTAAATACTGAGCAGGAGTTTGAGGAGATGGTTTGGTTTGTAAAAAATTTCGGCCATTCGTTAAAGAATAAAACTCAATATCAACTTTTGAATTTTAATTTATGATATGGACATTTTTTAAATATGTTGTGTTTTATTACATAGATAAGTTTTCTATCTATTTACATAATCAATTTTAGAAATAACTACATGCATTATGAGAATAAGGTTTTTGAATCACATGCAGCTTAAGCTCATGCTTTAATCCATAATTTCAAACTAATAACTTCTAAATCCTCATGCAAGATGTTAAAGGATCCTTATTTTTATGCTAAGGCCCCAAGCAAGGATAGAACCAGATTTAGTAAGAGGGAGCCAATTCTTATAAATTTTAATATTTCTCCCATAATCTCAAAAATGCAATATCAAAATAAATATTCTATTTGGATTTTCAACAAGTAATATAAAACAATAATTAGATATTTAGTCATTTATAAATAAAATAATTGTGAGAATTTATCATTTAATCACATTTCAAAATGTCATTAATCTGATCTACAAATAAAAGAATATGGAAGGAGAAACTGAATGCATGAAATGTAATTTTAGCAAGACTAGAAATAGGATTTATCAAAACGTTATGATTAAAAGAATCCTAATACTAATTTCTTTTGTCATCTTTAATCATAATGTGTAAAGACTGAGATATTGGGTGTAATATCCTGAATTTTCTTTTTACGTTGTATAATTAAATTAATTTTTATTGAGGAATTTTAATTGTGCTAATTTGGTATTATTTGAAAATTTACCTAGCCTTAATTTAATTTAACCAAGTTATTAATTATTAATTTAATTTAGTAGTGATATTAATTTGTACATTTAATGGGTGTTAGTGTAATGAAAATGCATCTATATGCATATCTATATATATATATATATATACATATACGTGTGTGAGTGTGGGGTTCAAGGGGGCTGCAGTGAAAATATCCATTGCAGGGGCTGTAGTGAAAAAATAAAGAGTGGAGATTTACTTGCACTTTAATAATACGTGACTTTTAACATTTCGCATTAATTATATTTCAATCAGATTTTTAAAATTTTATTTTTATTTTAAAAATAATTTTAATTAAAATAAATATGAACCATTGGATTAAATGTAAGTAAATCTCTACCTTTCATTTTTTACTATAACCCCTACAATTGATATCCTCACTGCAGCCCCTGAACCCGTGAGTGTGTGAGCATGTGTGGCTTACGGGTGAGTAAAAAAAAAAAAAAAAAGTTGAAAAGTCAAAGAAAGTGGCTAATGCATATATGTATGTGTGTGTGTGAGAGAGAGAGAGAGAGGAAAAGTGTACAGCCCACGGCAGCCCAAAAAAAAAAAAAAAAAGAAAAGAAGCTCCTAGAATTTCTTTTACTTGGCCACCAAGTGTGCCATGTGTGTGTACATGTGTGAATATGGGTCATATA
The DNA here is from genome assembly GCA_019916065.1 of Vitellaria paradoxa. NCBI lineage: Eukaryota > Viridiplantae > Streptophyta > Magnoliopsida > Ericales > Sapotaceae > Vitellaria > Vitellaria paradoxa. The sequence continues at coordinate 49,052,150 of CM034239.1, forward strand.
TATATATGCGTGTGTGGTTGGACGCCTGCTAGAGAAAAAAAAAATCGAGAAGAAGAAAAAGAAAACAGAGAAGAGGAAGGAAGAAGAAAGAAAGAAGGAGAAAGGAAGGAAAGGAAAGGAAAGAAAGAGAAGATGAAAATTAAGAATTTTGATCAAATTATTGAGGTAAGTTATTTATTTTATCAGTTTAAAATTAATTTCATGGAATGTTAAATAAATTAAACATGTAAAAAAATGATATGATTGTGTTTTATTTGTCCGATTTTTATTTTGCTTAATTATTCAATATTTAAGTTATATAATTTATTTAGGTTAAATTTAAGACTGAAGAATAGTCCGCAATAACCACCTCACTACCCTCATGTTGTCAGGAAATCTAAACTTAAAAAGTAAAAGATAATAAATGTTAATAAATAAATTTTATTCCATTGATATCAATTATTTATGGTAAGGAATATTGATTGTGGTAAATTAATTTGTTAACGGAAAGTTGACATTATTTAGGAGAAATATAGTGTATGAGTTAATACTTTTATGTGAAGAATTAATTGTGGGGTATATTGACAGTAAATTAAAAATATTTATGGAGTAATAATTACTGTTATTATTTTAATAGTAATTAATGAATTGGAATTATTTGTGAAAAAATAATATTTATATATGAGAAATTATTTATGTGTGAATATTGATGATTTATGTGGTATTTGGATTGATAAGGTAGTGGTAATCATTTATGGAGTAATCTGTGGGGATAAACAAAAAAATAAAATAAAATAATACAGAATATTATGAAATATTTATATTAACGATTAATTAATAATAAAGATGATTTTTATTTCAGAACATATTTGCCAGAAATACTAAATGACTATTGTGAAAATTTATATTTAGCAGAGGAATTATTTGTGAGGATAATAAAAATATTGATTGTCTATGAATTAATTAAGTGATGATGATTTATGATTATTTTTGAAATCATGAATGTGAGTGCTGTTGTTGTAACGTGGGGAATTATTTGTGTGAATGAGAAATATTGTGTAATTATAAATTAATTTTGTTAATATCAAATTATGAGTATTCATGGAATAATAATTCGTATAATAGATATTTTTCTGTATGCAATAAATTATGAATTAAGTATGTTGATGATGATTTATAACTATTTATATGATGTTAGTGGGTGGCTTGACATTTTAAAATTATACCTTATTTGTGACTTGATTGTGACGATACTTAATTGTGACTAATTATGGGTTACAATACCTTATTTGTGGATTGATTGTGGTGATGTTAAATTGTGGCTATTTATGGGGTTGCTGAATGGGAAGTGATATTTTTACTAAGAAACACAACAATAATAATGATAGTAATAAAATAATAAATATCATTGCATAGCATGGATTGTGTGCATTGCACGTGCATTGAGGCCAGATGGGGCTAGGTCAGATGGGACCAATGATACGGCCAGATGGGGCTAATGAGATAAACTAAATTAAAGCCACTGTCCACCGTTGAGCGCTCAACTCATAAGCCAAATGTGGCCAATTGTGTGTACATTAACACTTAAATCATTCATCATACGTACATATCATGGCAGTGCCAGATGGGGCATGTGGCCATCATGATGCATTAAGAAAGTTTGATATAATGATATGATGAGGTTGATGGTTGACACATGATGCTTATGATGCGGTGACATATTGCCAGATGGGGCATAATGTGATGCTACGAGTGGATAAGGGGATCATGTTAATGATGTGATGTGATGTTGCTATTATTGATAATTTAATTCTTAATTATTTGTGAGACTATTGGTTGTGTAATGGATTATGGATGCACTAATGACATGGTGATATATTGCCAGATGGGGCATATTGTGATGTTACGAGTTGATAAAAGAATCATGGAGTAATAATGTGAAATGATGTGACTAGTGTTATTAAATTTAATTCTTCGTTAATTGTGAGATTACTGTTTATGAAATTAATTGTGGGTGCATATTATAAGACAATCAATTGGGATGAGATGGGGAGATGAGTTCTAATGAATGTGTGATGAGAACGGAAGTAATATAACAATAAAAATGAAAGTGGGAATAATTTATTATCTTTTATTTTAAATATAACACTTCCACTTCGTATGTGACACTCAGACCTAAATCTTAAATTTTTCAGGTTGAGATAGGCGTGGCTGCATGTGCTGGAAGATGACTCAAGTTGTCTATTTCTCCATTTTAATTCTAGTTATGTAATAATTTTAGTGTTTGTGGAAAAAAAAATTAACTCTAGAGTTCCAATTTGTGAGATGTCATATTCAAAGTGATTATTATATGGAAGGATTTGTGAGCATCTACTCCTATTGAAGGGGCTAAATATGTATCATAAAATAGGGGTGTGACATTGGGGATGTATATATTCAACAGCACAATTGCACTTAAAAAAAAAATTGGATACCTATTTATCTATACACCCAACAACACAATTGTACAAAAACATAAAAATGAAAAAAAAAAAATAATAATTAGTACACCTATTAATGAAGGGAACTTAAAGTCGTGATCGAGAAACGTCAAACAAAATAGTATATCAAGCATTAAAACTTTCTATCAGTTTCGAGTTTCAACTTCAATGAAAGAGGAAATTATAAGATTAGAGTTTCAGTTTCAATGCCGAGAGAGAAAAAGTAACTCTAATTGAAAAAAACTCTAACTTTTGCCTTCTGTCATGTGCAATCTCAGAAACTTATTTTAAAAATTATTTAATTGATTAGTATAGATATTTTACTAATGGCCCAACTTAAAAATTATAGTCCAGAGCTAAAAAAAAAAAATTACGGGTGCCATTTAAAATATACATATTTATAAAAATATTTATACTATACATATAATATTTTTTTAATGTCTGGGGGAGCCAAGGGCCCCTTGGTCAAGCCTTGGTTCCGTCTCTGGTTTTAAGAAAATATGGATGCAAGAATGTTAGGTAAACTTCCTCTCTTCCTTCTTCTTCTCCTCTTTTTCTTTATCTATTTCTTTTTACTCTTTCTTTCCTTTTTGTGTATTTTTTCATCTTGTGTTTTCTTTTTCTCTCCTCACATCACACACACATCGTCTCTTTCTCTCTTTCATCCACACACTCACAAGATGTATAACATTATAAGCTTTCAATTTTTGCACGGTGAATCGTTTTATCTTCTAATTCATGCATGTAATGCAATTATATGCAAAGGAATGAATTGGCAAACATGATAGTCACATGAAAGGGCTCTAGATAGCTGGACATATGAGAGGTGTGGGTGGATCGTCCACCTATGTGTATATAAATATATATAGTTTGGTTGATGAAAAATTGTTTGAAAAACTCTAAAGTCAGACTATTGTATGAATGGTTCTGAATGGCCCATCGTCCAAACATGTGTGCCAACTAGGTTCCAAGCTAAGGAAAATTTTAAGTATTACAATGCTAGATTTAATGTAAAATAATCATTATGCTCTCATGAATAAATAATGATAAATAAATATTGAATAGAATAAAATAATCAAATAAATATCTAGATCACAATAGATTGCTAAATGTTAGCACCAATTGGTTAGTAAAAATCTTGTTTTCAAAAAATAAGCTACTTTTAGTGAAAATTTGGTAGATAAATCTCAAGCTTTTATCAACCAATTAGTTTGTGAGAAGCATCTTATTTTTAAAATAATTTCTATCTTTAGCGACCAGTTACTTGAAAAATATCTTACTGTTAGCATCCAATTGATCGGCAAAGATTGACAAATAATGACCAAATTTTGACTGGCGAAAATGTCATTTTACTGGCCAAATACTTAGTTTGATTTCCACTACTTTTTACAATTAACTTTATTTGACCAATTGATAATCAAAATTAGTTTGGTCAGCAATACATTTAGCAATCAAAACAAAACATTTTTGTTGCTAAAAGTACCGCTTCTTGTAATGATTGAAAAAAAAAAATTATTATTCAAGTTTTTCAAATTTATTTTTTACCCTTAGTACCTCTTATTTATAAGGAGAATATTTACATGGCAGAAGAATTTATCAAAATTAGTTGTAAGAAAAATGTTAGAATATCATATTTAAAATAAAAAAATATTTTAGTGGTTATTTTTATTTAAGATAATAAGCACGTGAGTGTTTGCGTTATTTTAATAATTATTTATTTATTGTTAACGTAGCGTTGCTGTGTTTAGAATGACTAGCACCCAACCCTGGCGATAACCCAAGGTCAGGAAGTAATTCACACATTTTATTATCAAACTGACGAGGGCCCACCCAACTTTTTCTTCAGAAATTCAAGAGGGAAATGCCAACCACGCCAAATTCACATTACACAAATTGACAGTTTTGATGTGATAACTACCACCATTGCTTTTAACATCCCAGAATAACTATTAAGGATTTGTTTGGTTGATAAAAAATTGATTAAAAAATATAATAAAAGTAAAAAAATGTGATATAAAAATAATATGTAGAGAAATTTAATAAAAAAATATAAAAATTAATTAAAATTGATGAATTTTAATAAATTTTAGCACTACCAAACAGTACCTAAATTAACTCGCCAATTTGTGGGGGTGTTTCAACGACAATGGGGGGCAACTTGTCAACTAGACGATCATGCACATGTTAACATCAATGCTCAAACCCCCAGAGTCATGTATTCAACAGCTAGGGTTATGATTATAGATTAATTTATGCACTCAAACTTTGGTTAAACCTTATTATATATATAGGTCTTTGTATTAGAGTGTGCTTAGAATGAAAAAAATTTGTTATATAGGTCTTTGTATTAGAGTGTGCTTAGAATGAAAAAAATTTGTAAAATTAGATAAAAATTGTGAGTTTGTAATTCGAATAATGAAATAAAAAATAAATAATTTTTTAAAATTTTTAATATTTTTTAATGAATATCAAAATTTCAAACGGATGTATTTGGTATTAATTTGTTCTAGTTGCATCTTGAATCCATCCATCTCCATTTATTTTTTTATACATTCTACATTGCAACAAATAATTAATTCCCCTTCCGAGAAAATTCTTAGGGTTAGTATTTAGACGCAAGTAGTGCTTTGGGTCTATATATATATATATATAGATCTAGTTGGTCTAATAGGCTGCGGTGTGATTTAATTTTCTTTCTGGTCAAGTAGGCTGGCTGCGTCACCTTTATGGCCATTAAATTATTATACTTATAAAAGTCAAGATATACCTAACGTTAATTTCTCATTTGGGGTACCGCTGGTGTAAAAAAAAAAATGAAAAATTTTTGTTTTTTTTTTAATTTTTGTCGTGATGTTGTAACGTGTTATTTAAAAAAAAAAGTTATATAATTAATAAAAATTTATAAAAAATTGTTGAAAATTAAAAAAATTAAAAAATTTTGATAAATTTTAATAGAAAAAGTAGAAGACAATTGATAATTCGTGAAAAGTTTGTGAGAGTTAATGTGCGCCAAATGAGACCTTACCACCTTACAGAATGCTAACATGCATGAGCCCGGAGACCCACAGATTGAGTTGTAAGAGCAGCCGACATAATTAATTTTTTTTTTAAATTTTATGTAACAAAGTTTATAATTTTATTAATCCGTTATTATATAATTTTACTAATTTATTTTTATTGTTTTTTTTCCCTGATACGACACATAGGTTTAAAATTAATTTATTATCAAAATTATTAATTTTAATGAAATAATATTAATTTTTAAATTATTTTCACAAATCTTTTTATATTATAATTATTTCTAATAATTTTATTATAAAAATATTTTCATTTTCTATAAAATAAAATAATTTTCATCCCCGACAACTAAAAATATTGAATCTGTCGTTGGGGTATGGAACACAATCGGCATTTATTGTCGGGGCATGTAACACAATGAGCATTTATTTATTTAGACTTTATTAGGTTAGGTGAAAGTTTATTAAATTTAATTTTAATTTTTTTTAATGATTAAAATTACGTATTATAATATTTTAAATTTCTTTTAAATCATAAAAAATAAGTATGTCAGTTAAACAAGAAGAGGTGATTAATATTATTTTTTATATTAGTTATGTGATATCGAAGTTGTGAGTCGTTTAATTAAAAATAAATTTACAAATTTTTACTTAAAATTTTTAAGCAAATATAAATTTTTAGATTTACTTTTATTTTAAATCGTTCGATTTTAATCAAATGACTCGTAATTTGATATTATATGAATAAAATCAAAAATAATGTTAACTTTTTCAAATCCTTAAATAGCTAAGTTTTTTTCTTCTACTCAAACAAAAACTTAAAAAAAAAAAGAAAAAGAAAATTAGCAGCCAATTAAAAAGAAAATTATCCCCCCAACCCAAAAAAATCTGAGCCTCGATCTGAAAGCCACCAATAATGGTATTTTGTCGTTGGCAGAATGGTATTTTGTCGTTGGAAGAAAGGTTGATAGACACTAGAGTGAGGGGAGAGCCAAGCCGTCAAATATGAAGGCCCAATTTCAAGCAGCGTACTTCCTCGAAACCTTTTCTTAAAAAAAATTTATCTAATCTTTATTTGATTAATTTATTAATCATAATTGGATGTCTCTTGCTTCAAATTAAAGGCCCACGTTAAGTTGAATCGCGTGCTGAATCATCCCTCAAGTTAGCCATATTCTTCGTTGTGATTTTTTAACTCCTCGTGCCTTTTGAGTTTTTCTTTTATATATATATATATATATATATACATTTTATTAAAATTTAATTTTATTTATTTAATAATTTTTAAGTACATTATTTAAATTTATAAATAAAATTAATGAAATATTTATTGGAGTAAATCATTGGGTAAGGTTTTTTTTGCTTTTTTTTTTAAAGGCAAGACGAATTTAGACCATAAATTATATTAAGTATTTTTTTTAAACCTTATAACTTTGCAGTTTATGACCATTCAGCATTTTGATTTTTTGAAATGATAAAATTTATTTTCTTATATTTTAATTATCTTTTTAAATAATAAAAAATAAAAGTGTCGAATTAATAAAAAATTAAAAAAAAATAGTTACTAAAAAATTACATATTTTCCTTTCTTAAACATGAAAAAAACAAATACTAATAATAATAACTTTTTAGTAACTAGTTAGTAGCTAAATAGGAAAAAAAATTAATTTTTTCCTCCCAAACTAAGCCTGATCATCATCAAACCTACTTAAAGGAGGATGCAATCTGATCTTTGATGGATGGGATAATGTGAGGTATGAGTTTAGTATTCTAAAAAACATCAAAAATCTCTAACACATCTTGTTTATTTCGTATTTCGTGAAATTTTTATAAATTTATATATCTCTATATATCTCAATAAATTTTTATAAATTTTAATAAAATTTTTACAAATCCCAATAATATTTCTGCAAACGCTAATATCATTTCTATAAATTCTAAAAAATTTTTAACAACTTTTGAAAAATTCTAATAGAAAAATTAAAAAATTTCTATCAAAATCCGTTAGAATAGATTTAAAGTCAAAATTCTAACACAAAAATTAAGAAATTTCTATCAAAATTCGTTCGAACAAAACTATTTATCTTTGAAAAATATGATTTGGTGGCTGAGTTTCAAATATCAAAAAGTTATCCAAACTATATATTTTGTTTTTTTTTTTTTTTTGAACTCCAATTACCCCTAAGTTGTAGCAATTGCTTCTATTTATTATTAAAATTTTATATTTATACCCTATTATTTTTATATTTATTTATATGTTATACTTCTGTTCATATCATTTTTTTTATTTAAAATCATATATTTACTAAATTGACTATAAATCTTAAATTAAAAGTCCAACACCTCATAAAAGTTAGTTCTATCTTTTTTTTTTTTTTTTTTACTGACATGAAATTTTACATATATTCAAGCATTTTAAATTAACATATGAGCAATTAAATGTAAATTATAATTTGAACGGGAAGTTTGGTTTTATTAAACTACATCAAAAATTACAAAAAATAATTAATTTTCTTTAATTAAATTTTATTTCATATTATTTTTTTATTAAATTTTTTTAACTTTATATATATATATATATTTTTGCTATTCAAACATTGGGTGAGGTAGGGTACGGATTATTATAAAATGTGATTGATTGAATGTTCTAAAGAAAAAAAAAAGTAGGTTTTAATTATGGGTTATTGATGTATTATGATAGTACAAACGTTTTTGAAAGATGGAATTATTGGAAATCATGAGACAGAAGTGCCCCACCGGCATTGCGCTGCACAGCTCGGCCCGCGCGCGTTCGTTTTGTCGTGTCCCATTAAAGATTGTAACGTTTAAAATATATATCTAATGTGTATACATATATATATTTTATGAAAATATCAAAATAAAATAGCTTATAATTTTCATTTCCCTCTCAGTTTCTTGGGTTATTCATGGAGTTGGTTTTGTTGGATTCAAATCTTCAATTCCATCCTCTCTCTCTCCCTCTCTCTATATATATATACGCGCACACGCACAACTAGAAATAGGTAATCCATTGACCAAAGAAAGAAGAAGAAACTAATGGCGGGATCAGCCTATGCCTTGGCCTCATGCTTTCTTGGAATCGTGAGCGCCCTGGTTGAGGTAGCTCGAGCTCAGAATCAGACTAGTAATGGTGCTACGCCTCTTTCTGAAGGTAATCTCTCTCCCCCTCTCTCTCTCTCTCTCTCTCTCTCTGTTTTTTGATTCAAGAAAACCGGCAACTCTCTGCCGATGTGCCTCAGTGTGGACGAACATGGGTGATGTTTGGCAACTTAAATAATTGGGCAAGTTTCTTTCTTTCTTTTTTGTTTTTTTTTGTTTTTTTTTTTTTCACATGCTGTAGAAATTTAGATATGGCGTTTGAAAGGTTCAAGTCCAACGTCTTAATTATGTTGATGTCACTTCATTGCTTGGGGTCTTTTGGGTGAAGAACAGGCATATCATTATTTGGAAACCAAGAATCAGATCCACGGGAATTGGTCTGGTTGGATTAATTTGATTCTTTTGGAATTGATCTCCAAATGAATTGATCGGAAATTCAGCTTTACAATGAAGTTATGCTACTCAATTCATTATCAAGTTTTGGGAATGATATACAAAAAATGTGTGCTTAACTCTTACGGGAAAGAAGAAAACTTTTTCATCGTCAGGTTAGATCCAACTAGCTAATCATCAAATAAGATACAATTTGATCAAACCTAAGATTTAATATGAAAATTTAAAGATATTACATAGTTGTTGGCTCGCAATTATCATATACTTAAAAATTTAAACCATTAAATCTCTTTCTTGACAAATGCATGACAAAAAAAAAATCAAATAAAATACAAGAATATAACTCTATACTCAACATTTGACTCTCTCTCAATATATGAATCAAACAATATCTGCACTCTCCCTTGACCGTCGATACGTTTTCAAATCTCTAAAATAGATCACATTTCTAAAACAAAATCCACACACATGAGCCCTAAAAGTCTACGAGATATGTTAGAAGAAAAATGATAGTCAACAAACACAAGATAATCTATTATCCAAAAGTATAAAGGTAGCATTTCCATTGATTGTCAAAAGTTTTCATTGAATACCATTAAAGCATAACATATATGATGTTAAAAAAAAAAAGAAACACCAAATACCCACCAGCAAAAAGCTACATTGTTTTGAGGAAGACGTTGTCAAAGCACAACAGAAAAGGATCACAACACCTAAAAGACACTGACCCACAGCACAATACAAACTGCAACTGCAGAAATAAAGTAGAAAACAGACCAAAAATGCAGGACTCAAACACCTCTAGCGGCAACAAACCCAAAACCAACAACAAAGGCCAAACTAACAGGTAGCACAATGAAGGACCGATCCAGATAGAGCCAATTGCAGACAAATTACTTCAGAAGAAACAATCCTCGCACTACAATAGACCCAAGACACAGAAAATCAACACAAGATGACACAAAATCAGAGCCAACCGACCCAAATCAGAGAAACTCACAGACAACAACAATACATCAAAGCCGCGAGACAAACACTTATTCAGGAACCCCCAAAAAAAAAAAAATAAATAAATAAAATAACTGTAGGACTATATTTGATACGTGAAAATAGAATAGAATAGATTTCAATAGAATTCATTCCCACTTTAACTTATTTTTATGTTTGATATCAAAAAATTAAGTTGGGATGTTATTTCATAGGAGTAATCATTCTCATATTAAGTGGAAAAAGACATTTCACAATTTAAGCAATAGAATTGTCATTTCATTACAATAGAAATTTGAACCAAAAATTAAAAAAAAAAAACTCCTTTATAATAAAAAAATTTTCTTAATTTTTTCCCTGGACTATAAAATTATTATTTTTTCTCTTGACCTTATTTTTAAATTAGATTCGAGCCTGAACTGTAAAATGACTGGTTTATCCCTATATTTGTCTTTTTTTATTTCAAATTCATATTTTGGGCTTTCGAAAGGCTAATAAAAATATTCTTTCATACTATTTAATAACAAAGTAAATTTTAATTCAACTCAAATTCAAGGTTGTAAATTGACCATTTTACTTCTTATTTTTTTGCCCAAATATTCATTTTGAGCTTCCCAAAATGATAAAAAATATTTATTGATATACTTCTTAATAACTAATAAAATTTCATCTTAAACCGAATTCAAATTGTAAAATAACGAATTTACTTTTGGGCCATTTTTTGTCCAAATTCGAATTCTAAACTGCCCAAAAGATTAACAAAATATGCTTGACATATTTTTTAATAATTAAACAAATTTCAATCCGTTCTGAATTTAGCCTATAAAATAACTATTTTGTCTTGGGTCTTTTTTGGATAAATTTGTATTTTAAATATCTCAAAAGATTAAAAAATATTTATTGACATGTTTCTTAATAGTTAAAATTTTGACACAGTTCGAATTGAAATTATAAAATGATCGTTTTATTCCCGAACTCTTTTTTTAACTCAAATTCGTATCTTGAAAATAAAATTTATTTTTACAATTTTGATAAAATTAACGTTAATAATTTTTATTACATTTTATTATATTTAAAATATATAATTAAATTATAAAAATTTAAATATCTATTTTATTTCATTATTTTTTTATTGACGATCAAACAACAGAAACATTTCATTTCATTTTCACCTTCTTCCCATTTCCACTTTTTATATTTAATTTCATTCTATCACATTTCCACGTACCAAAGCATAGAGTAGTCAGGAGAGAAAGAAGCCCTTACCGATCGCGTGAAGATGGAGGAGAAGTCAGCACTTGGACCGCGCAAAAGAGTCTCACCAAGGTCGCTTTGATGTCTATGTGAATCGCCAGAAGCAGATGAACAATGGTTTAGGGTTAGGATGTGCTTGGACTGAAGTGATAAAAAGTGAGATAAATTATAAATTCGTAATTTGTGCAGTAAGGTAAAATATTTATAATTTCTAGATTTTTAAAAATTTTAAGATATTATAAGAAATTTAGCTTTAATGATACGGGGCTGAAAAAGTTAAAAGGGCTAATTTAACTTGACTGAAGACGGACGAACTAGCAACCTGACCGCTTTAATCGTGTCATCAAGCGGAAAACCCAGAGCACCGGGAGCTCGAACTAGCATCCAGCGGGAAAACTGAAAATGTCAATTTGCCAGAGTTTTTCCTATTTTCAATATTTGACTTATCTGAATCCTTTTCTTCTTCTTCTTCTTCTTCTTTTTTTTTTTTTAAATACTTTTCTTGTTCTAAAGGTCTATGATAGCTAACAAGTTCTTAGTTCCCACCCACTTCTTCCTCTGCCGAGAATCTATGAGTGCCATCCTTCACCAATGCTTTTGGAGAGAGAGAGAGTTGCCAAGATTCTGTTTTTGACCTTCTTAAACACGGGTTTTTATTAACTAAAGAGATTTTATCAAAAATGATTAGTAAACTTAAATTGCTTTGGAGTAAACTGAAATTAATATTTTTAAGTACACAATTTAAAAGGTGTTCATGAGTAAAAATTGTATGATATTCATGAACTAAATATCAGTGTGTGTGTGTTTTCCTACTTGGAAAACTGATTAGCTGAAAAACGAAAAACAAAACAAAGAAAAGCGGGAAAAGATAATATTTTGTGCCTCCTTAGCAAACCAATTTTCGTAAGAGGCTTTATTTAGCTTTGACAGATATCTCGAATTCACTTTCAATATTATGTTTTCCATAAGAAAACTAGCTTATGTTATTATTATTATTATTTTTTCTAAATTCAAAATGTATAGTAATATTGTGTGTATGTGGTTTTTTTTTTTTTTTTTTTTTGGGTACCGTACATGAATTTGGTTGGCAGTGAATGCTTTGAACTCCATATTCATCCACTGGGGGATATCAGCATCAGATTCCGTAGACCAATGGAACATAAGTGGAGAACCATGCAGTGGAGCTGCCATTGACTCAACAAAACTCGAGACCACCAATACAAATTTCAATCCCGGGATCAAATGCGATTGCAATGGAACCGTTTGCCACATTACCCGTTTGTAAGTTGGAAAATAAATTTTAGGACTTGTTAAAATGCACCCTATTTGTTTGACATACAAATTGGTTATTATCTCAACAAAAGCTGCAATTTCTTGGTCACAATTTTTTTTTTTTTTTTAATGTATGGGCTAGAATGTTGAATGGATATGGACATTAAGAACTTAAGACAGATGAGTAATGTTATTGGAACAAATGGAAGAAGTAACACAAGCTGAGGATAAATTAACGTCAAGTCCCAGATTCCAAACCCATGCTGATTGGCTGCTAACCAAGATTTATGTCTTGTGGGGTAGTGCACATGCTACAGCATTTACGTTGTAGCCACATGTCCACGGAAGCATCTGATTAAAAAAGAAAATAATAAGTGTAAACAAAGGAGAGAGAGATTGATTTGAGACGTGACTCTTATTTGTAATGCAAATCAATAAAGAATGATGCAATTGTCTTGAACTTAACTAAAAACAGTACTCCTCATAGAATCTTTGAGGCAAATGTATCGCGTAGGTACTCAATTTCATAATTCATTGGTATAGATGATGGTTGAGCCAAGTTAAGTATCATAAATGCATTTGCCACTAAAATTTAGTGCCCAATTTGTGGATTATCAGACTTGAGGTGGATGATCTAATTGTCTGGGCAATGTTGAGCATTATTTAGAGTAGGATCGCCGTAGGCCGGTGAGGTGAGAATCAAGATGGTTTGAAGTAAGAGGAAGAATGAGCACTAAGGGATGATGGTTCTGATGATGATGAGATAAATAGATATATGTAGGCCGGGAAAAGTACTTTAGAGAATGGGATAAGTTGTCGTATCCACTTAACTGGAGATCTGGCCGTACATCAGCACAGCCTGTATGGCAAGGATGAGTCCGATGAACTCCCTCTAGATTGGTCGAGGGATCTTGATAGATTCCTTTATTAGCCACCAAACTGTTGAACCCCAATACTCTTGCAAGTGAGCAAAGGAGGTTCCTTATTAGGGATGATCCCTGAGCCTTGCTCCAGGACCACAGAAAATCCTGTAGTATCCTAGTAGAGGCTTGCAGCTGCTTGGTCCACCCTCAAGGGATACCTTACAGGAGGTGTCCTCTGGATGTGTTCTTCACGTCGACGTGGTGCTGATCACGTCGACGTGGTCCTCCTGGTAGAGGCTTGCAGCTGCTTGGTCTGCCCTCAGGGGATACCTCACAGGAGATGTCCTCTGGATGTGTTCTTCACGTCGACGTTGTGCTGATCAAGTCGACGTGGTCCGGGTATCCACACAATTCAATTTCAAATTTGAATCTACTTCATATTTACTTCATTTAAATTTCAAATTTTATGCCTTTTACCAATTCCTACACAAGCTACCATAATATACTATGCAGTTGAAATTCAGAACCCTGCGTAATTCAACTTAAATGCTTCACTCACTGCTTGCTTATTTTTCCATTTTTGTTGCAGGAAGGTCTATGCATTGAGTGTTGTGGGTGTAATCCCAGATGAACTGTGGACTTTGACTTTCCTTGACAATTTGTATGTTTCTTTATTGATATTGTAGTTTAATAAATTTGTTTTTCCTTCTACCATTTTCTTTTCTCGTGTAAATAATCTTCAAACTGCAACCTTGCAAATTATGACATAGAAGCTCGCCAAATTAAAATATGTGCTATCTATGGTTTGGTAGTCTTCCTTAATAGGTTCTTTAAATTTTACATCTTTAACAATGATGAGTTCCTTTTGTGTATTGCAGGAACTTGGCCGAAAATTACCTGACGGGTACCCTTTCTGCATCCATTGGCAATCTAACTCGCATGCAGTACCTGTAAGCCGAGCTTACTTTTTATCAAAATTTTTCTGTGTAGCTATACTCCTCTAAAGTTCTGACACCTTATTTAATAATTTTAGGACGGTGGGAATTAATGCATTATCTGGAGAGGTTCCAAAGGAACTTGGAAAACTTGCTGATTTAAGATCACTGTACGTTGTTCTTAGCTTCATATGTTTTTAATTAAGAGGCAGCTTGATGTTTTGATGTTCTATTGATTACAAGGCAGCTTGATACCAATTCATTGTCATATAATATGATATACCAAAATATGTAATATATATTCATACATACGTATATATAATTTTTGTATGAAAATCTATGTTTTGTAAACAACAATTTTATTACTAAATTGTTGTCTTTTTGATCCAAGTGTTCTACTGTAGTGGTATTTAAGGACCTCAAATAAATAGTGGGCATTCAAAGGCATACCAATTTCGTGTATGTGTTCTACCATTTGAATTATTTTAACGTTGTTGACTTGCTAATTTTCCAGGAGCATTACTACAAATAATTTCTCTGGTCCGCTGCCATCAGAACTTGGGAATTTAACAAAATTAGAAAAAATGTAAGTGCTCACTTTTATTTCATTATCCAGAAAAATGCTGCTTATCCATTCAAATAAAATTGGGAATGGGCATCCTAGAATGCCCCCCGACATTCTATATGCACTATTCTGGTAGCAAGGAACCCTTGTATTGCTGTAATTGAGTTGTAATATGTACTTTCATCATGTTCATCATAAAGATGAAGATGTCCCTAATGTGTACACTGCTTAGATGTGGAGGCTCACCAGATACTTTCCCCCCATTTTGCTTGTTACTTGTTATAACAGTCTCTTTCTTGGGGAGGAAAGTAGCTGGCTTATTTTTTTGTTTGGGAAGGAAAAAAAGGTAACTTTTTTTAGGTGGATTTTTAGTTTTGATTAATTTGACATTTTTATCCTTGAAAGTTTAAAAGAAGGTTAAAATGAAATAGAGTAAATTTGGTCGGCCACTGTAGCAATTACTAGCTAGTAGCTACTGTAGCAATTAATAGATAGGGATGCCAAACAAAGCCTCTGCATATCCAATAACTTGATGAAATTGTTGGTATATTCTTAATTATCAAACAAAATGAAAAAAAATTGGCAAGATTCATAGCACCCTTAGCCTTAGCTATGGATCTTAGGTGGTGCTCCAGTTGTTGAGAGATTGAGAGTAAGGTAGCCGAAGTTTGACCCTTTCTCTCTGTTACTGTTGCAACTTCTCTTCACAACGTTCAAAATCCATGACGGTGGATTCTTTATTTTCCCATCTGGTTAGAAGGAATAGAAGGCATTTTTACGCAATTGTGATCTTTGGATAAGACAATGATGGCTGCTATAAAGGCTAAAATGGTGTATCTGTACACTTTCTCCAAAGCTGTACAGCAAGTACTGATGTATTAAAAAAATTTTACCCTGCAAGCATCATAGAGTTTTTAAACCTGTAACCTGTGTGATATTTTGCTTCAATTTTATTTTTAATCTGATTTTTATGATTATATTTATTGCAATCTCCTTGTTCATGCCTAGGCTGTAAATATTAAGCCATTCGTGAGCTTGTAACAGAAAAACTAGGCCCTTTTACTAAATGAGCCAATTCTGGATATTGCCTTGCTCAGTTAGTTAAGGGCTGGGGCTCATTTAATATTAATATATAATTTAATAATATAAATCTAAAATATATTAATTAAATATTTTGTATTTATATCACGAAGAAAATTTAAATTTATGGCTGTTGATGATGATAGAAATGTGTAGTATTGGTCTCATGAATATTAATCCTTGACAGCTACTTGGTAGGTTCTGGAGTTAGTGGGCCTATACCATCAACATTTGCTGCTCTAAGGAGCATGCAGATAGTGTAAGAGCTTTCTGGCTTATCCTTCTTATCCGAGAAACTTATAAGTGTTTTGTTTAAATTAATTGTTTATATTATCAAATTTACCAAGGAAGAAATTTGGGGAATTCAGGTGGGCTTCAGACAATGAATTCACTGGCAGCATACCTGAATTCATAGGGAATTGGTCAAAGCTCACTGTCTTGTAAGCAATCCTCTGTTTTGTATTTTCTTTATTTTGACGATCATGCACACCGCACAGTTTGTAGTTTTTACTTTATACTATGAGTATCAATGAACGTACGGTAATTGCGATATAGTATTTGTTGATATTCATTGCCAAATCCAGCAACCTCTATTACATAATCTATAAATATACTATGCCTCAATTTTCCTGTAGGAGGTTTCAGGGAAACTCCTTTGAAGGTCCAATACCATCAACATTTGCTAACTTAACATCGTTAACAGACTTGTGAGTATTTTTCTTTCAATAGCTTTTGCTTTTATTTAGCATTTTAATAGAGTTAACCTTCTCTTTTGCCATAAAATGTGCTTATACAGGAGAATAAGCGATTTATCTAATGGAAGCTCTTCACTGGCGTTTCTGAAGGATATGAAGTCTCTAAGTATCTTGTAAGGAGATAAAGTTGCAGAATACCGATGATATTTTCTTTTTTTGGTGTTAATTTTTCATTTTCATGCCACCACCATTGAACTTTTACAAAATTAATTTAAACCTAGCGGTTTCATATCTGGCAGGATTTTGAGGAATAACAATATTTCCGGTTCTATCCCATCCAATATTGGAGATTATCAAAGTCTGTCAGAACTGTAAGTTATTGCTGTTAGCTGTTGTTGGCTCCCATAGACTTCAGCCTGAAAATTTGCCATTTTATAATCAGGTTGAGGAAGTGAGGGTCAAAATTAGACAGCTAAATCTATGAAGTAAATAGTTGTTAATAACTTAATGTCTTTACATTATCATCTAGTAAAACTTTTTTTCCTCCCTTACAACTTTGGCTCATTTAATTTTCCAGGGATTTGAGCTTCAACAATTTAACTGGACAGATTCCTGACTCACTGTTCAATTTGAGTTCTCTATCTTACTTGTAATAAACATCTCATGTTCTGTTGTGTTATGTTGTTTAAAATACCTTCCCGATGTGTACTTTTGTTATTTGTACTAATTTTTGTATGGCTAGGTTTCTGGGGAATAATAAACTATCTGGTACCATTCCTGCACAAAAGAGTGCCACTCTCCTTAATATGTAAGTACATGTTACATAATGGTCCACAGTTTAATTTTCATGTATGTTATTAGATTTATCAACAACTGTTTTTGTTATTTGAGAAATTATTTCCCTTTATGATCCATGGTGATTTTCACAAAATGTTTGTCTTTTCTTTCTTTTTTCTGTTTTAATTATAAAGTATCACAAATGTCATATTTATGTAAATTTAGAAGCTTTATCTTTTGTTTTTTTTTTTTTTTTTGATTGGTAAAAATTCTCACAAAATGCTTGTCTTTTTTTTCTTTTTTCTATTTTAATTATAAAGTATCACAAATGTTATATTTATATAAATTCAGAAGCTTTATTTTTTTTTTTTTTTTTGATTTGTAAAAATTCTCACAAAATGCTTGTCTTTTCTTTCTTTCTTTTTTTTTTTAAATTATAAAGCATCACGAATGTCATATTTATATAAATTTAGAAGCTTTACCTTCTTTTTTTTGGGGGGGTGGTTGGTAAAAGGAGGCTTTACCTACTATTTGAACAGACCAATTGTGCGTCAAAGATTTAATCATTGATAGTGACATTTATTATAAAATCCTTATACCACCTAAGTGCCTCTCAGAAAATCACATACTAGGGAAGGCAATGATCCATATATATGTGTGTCAGTAGATATAGAGATGTATATAAATAACCAACATTAGAGTATATATAGGATATTAAGTAGAAAAAATAGTTCACTCTATGTATATTTAGATATGTGTTAAGACCTTTCTTTTTTAATATCTTGATCTCCTCTGTCGTGGTGATTCACATTTTTCTTTCTTTTTTTTTTCTTTTTTTTTCCCCTTTTTGATGGACGATTTCACATACCATGATCAGGGTCCTACCACATACAATATGTTTAGTGCAGCGTCACAGAATAAATGTATATTTTTGTGTTCAAAATTTTGTTTGTCCCATTAATGCCTCTATAAAAAAAATGTGGTGTAATAAACTATAAACTTCCACACCCTGAAAAATAATTTACTTTTTATTTTGAAAAACAGGTTGTATTTTATTCTTTGAATAATTATATAGCATATGAAAGTCACATTTTCTCTAAGTTGATATGAGGCATAAGGGGCAGACCTAATATTTTTGGTCAATGGTGGCAAAATTTACGTATTGTCTTTTATAAAAAAAAAAAATTATTAAGAATAATTATTGTAATATAATAAAATTTGTGATTATAATTTTAAAAAAATTATAATTATTTTAGTAAAATTGGTAACTTTGACAGTGAATTTACCTTATACATGTGTGTCACACTAGAGAAAGAACACTTGCAACTAGACAATTGGGGCAAATTAGTAAAACTATATGGGGGAAGATTAACAAAAACGTAAGACAATATAAAAATAGCTATATATAATAAAGAAAAAAAAATAAGTAGGATCAGCTACATTGAATGTTATGGGTCCTCCCATGCAACGCAAATAATATGAAGTTTCAGTGTCAATCCACACAAGTTTAAGAGAAAATTTGCCTTAGTTATTACTTGCAAAAACCTTAGAATCATGGACATGACGTAGATACAGACACAATAATATAACTACATATGCATGAAAAACAACTATATGTTCATTTTTATAGTATAAATATCTGTATCTTTTGATTATATTCATTTCAAAAAGTTCTATCCATAAATAAATTAGAAGTTTTGGGATTTAAAATCCTAAAATTAAGAAATTTAAACAAGAAAGAATTATTAGAATTAAATTCATGTTGTTTTTATCTCATTATTATATTTCACGCGCTTTCATCGAAGTTACAATTTGTTGTATGTAATGTGTTAGAGATGGACATGTGTGTCCCAAGTGTCTAAATATTGTTTGCATTTTAAAAATAAATAAAAATTGTAGGACACTTTTACAGTAGTGTCAATGTGCAACACGAACACTAAAACATCACCTTCCTACAAGTTTCCATACTTCTAGGGATATTATGCTTAAACATATGGGAGGCATGGAGAGTAATTATAGAATCTGAAAGTGGCTTAATAACTGACTTGCAATGATGAATCTGACCATGGTGGTCCATAAGGTTGTTTACTAAGTCCAAGGCTTCAATGCCTAAATCAAAGAGCAACCAAGTTATCAGTTATTCGCAGGACAATAGTGATTGAACATTTCCACTATGTTATTGCCTGCAGAGATTTGTCATACAACGAATTATCTGGAAGCTTTCCTTCCTGGATCGATGACGAACAAGATTTACAACTGTATGTTCGAAAAAATTATGTCTTTCTCTGCTTTTTTTTTTTTCCCCTCAAAATATTGTGGTTGACCATCCTGGCATCAACAATAGTTTGACTGCCAACTCTTAAATTTTAACAATTTCTAGTTCAAAATATTTTTTACGGCTGCATTTTGTAACGTTTTAATATCTTCTGAATTAATTTTATACTAACATCGAGATTTTCTGGGATGTAATATGCAGAAATTTGGTTGCCAATAACTTCACAATTGAAAGTTCAAACGGCAGGTGATTCTCCCCCTGGCATGTATATGTTTTAATTTTATTCTGCAGTCAATATACAATGATGCTAAAGGAAAGCTCATTGATTTCCCATTTACCGTCTCAGTGTTAACATCATGAATTGGTTACCAGCATGTGGATCAGCTATCAAACATAAATAATATTGCCACTAAATGCAATAGCGTTTGAGCCTTTTAGGATGCTGATATGTGCTCCTAAATTAAACCTTTTAATTATCATAGGTTCCTTTCTAGTTTTTTGAGATATGGGATATTACTTTGATCTTATCCACATTCTTAACTCTACTTTTCCCACACTTTCTTTATGAGGTGGAGTGAGCTTTACTATTTATAATTATTTTCATATTTTAGCATCCATTAGTTCACTTCCTTGTCTAGTCTTCTTGCATATTGGATGTGAAATGACTGCCTGATAACTAAAAATTGGCAAATACAATGTTTGAGAATAAAAATTATATCAATATAGTTGGAAATCAGAGTAGAATAATTGGAAGGATTCAATTCTTCCTCTCCCTCGTACTGTATACTTATAATATAAGTTTAGGGTACAAAAAGGAAATTGGAATCAACCAGTATGTGCTAATAACCAAAAATAACCACATCACAATCCTTCAATTATCCCTTAAATATTCTAACACTCTTCCTCAAGTTAAAGCATAAAGATCAAATATGCCCAACTTGGTAGATATTTTCTGAAATAGAGAACTAGCTAAGGGTTTAGTGAGGATATCGCCCAACTGAGAGTCTGATTGTACAAATGGAGTAATGATATCACGCTTAATCAGGAGATCTTGAATAAAGTGACAATCAACCTCAATATGTTTGGTACGTTCATGAAAAATAGGATTGCTAGTAATGAAGATCGCAGTCTGATTATTACAAAATATAGATATTGAAGCTAAGATATCAATACCAAAATCTCTAAGAAGACAACGAACCCAAAGTATCTTAGACGAAGTATGAGTCATGGCATGATACTTAGCCTCAACTCTAGATTACTACAGTCTGCTTCTTACTTCGCTAAGTGACAAAATTACTACTAACGAAAGTACAGTATCTGGAAGTAGAATTCCGAACTGAACGACTATCAGGCCAATTTACATCACTATATCCAACTACATCTATCGTGGTGGAAGCTTGATAGAGTAAACCTTTACCAGGAGAATTTTTCAAATACCTCAGAATATGGCATATAGCTTTAAAGTGAGGTTTGCGCGGAACATGCATGAATTGACTGATCACACCAACTGCATATGTAATATGAGGATGGGTCACAGTGAGATAAATCAACTTATCCACAAGGCATCAATAACGACCAATATCAAGAAAAGGATCACCACTCTCATTATCCAAGCAAACAGAAAAATCCATAAGAGTATCAATGGGACGAGAACCTAAAAATCCAGTATCAGATAGTAAATCTAGATCATATTTTCTTTTAGCTAACATAAAACTCTAAGATCTTTTGTGTGAAACTATTTTCCCAAATAACTCTTTAATTCTGAAATACCCTTGCCGTCTTCACAAGAAATGATGATATCATTCACATGAATAATCAAGCTAATGGTGCCAAATGGTGACTGATGAATAAACACTGAATGATCAGAGGTGGACTGTTTGAAACCATAATTCAGAAAAGTAGATCTAGACCGATCAAATTATGCTCGTGAAAATTGTTTAAATCCATACAAAGCATTGCGTAAGCGACAAACAAGGTGTTCATTTCTTGTAGCAGTATACTCCGGTGGCTGATCCATATATACCTCCTCCTGAAGTTTACCATGCAAAATAACATTTTTAATATCTAAGTAGAACAAGGGCTAAGGCTTGCATACTGCCACTGCAAGAAGAATAAGGATTAAATTGAGACGAGCCATTAGTGAGAAAGTCTCGAGATAGTCTACGCCATAAGTTTAGGTATAACCTTTAGCAACCAAACGGGTTTTATGACGCTCAACTGAACCATCAGGGTGGTACTTCATTGTGTAAACCCAATGACAACTAATAGTCTTCTTTCCCGGAGGAAGATGAGTGAGCTCCCCACGTCTAGTTGAACTGCCTGCATCTCCTCATGTATTGCTTTCTTCCAACCTGGTGACAATAGTGCCAATTATAGGATGTAGGAACAGAAACAAATGATAAAGCACAAACAAAAAACTAGAATCGAGGTAACATTCGACGATAGGAAACCAATTTAGCAATAGGATACTAAGTGCATGTACGTTTACTTTGTCTTTAGGCAATAGGAAGATCAAGATCAATAATAGCAAGAGGCTCAGGCTCATCCTGACTAGTGAAAGAAGCATCTGGTTCAGGAGTAGAAGTATCAAGAGCAAGTGTCTCAAGTGGTGCAGGATCCACAGGTGCAGCAGTGACTGGAGCAGGGTGAGCGCGATGCTGATAGACCTGTAATGGCACATTAGGAATTGGAAGAACTGGATCAGCAAAGGAAATAGATGTAGATGACTCCCCTTTTCGAGAGGAAGGAGAAAACTCCCCCTCACGAAATGACAACTCCCGCTGAACCTGAAAGTACAGTGTAGACTCAAAAAAAATCACAACAACACTAATAAAGGATCAACGAGATGGAGGATGATAATAGTGGTAGCCCTTCTGAATACGAGAATAACCCAAGAAAATACAAAAATGAGCTTGAGGTAATAATTTGTCTAAACTAAGATTAAGATTATGGATAAAGGTAGTGCAACCAAATGTACAAGAAGAGAGAGAAAAAGGATTAGAAGAAGGTTAAAGAAAAGAAAAAGAAGATCGATTACTCAGAGTGATAGGTGGGAACGATTAATAAGGTGGCAAGCAGTTAAGGTAGTATCACCCCAATATGATTTCAGGACACTCATATGTATTTATAAAGTGCGGGCTACATCCAACAGATGGCGATATTTGCGCTCAGCAACACTATTCTGCTGGGATGAATGAACATATAAGTTTTAATGGATGATGCTCCTGTCAACACAAAATTTGTGCATGACAAACTTGGTATATTCTAAAGTATTGTCAAACTGTAAAATTTTGATTCTTTTATCAAACTAAGTAAGAATTTCATTATAAAAGCATAAGATAATATTAGGTAACTCAAAACGACTTTTCATTAAAAATAACCATGTCATACGTGAGAAATCGTCCACAAATATGACAAAAGACAAATAACTTTAGACTTAGTGTAGGTTAAGACACTAGAGTCTTAAGTCATGTAGAACTTTAAAAGGCTCAAAAAAACAAGTTTCCATAATGGCTGGAAGTCCTGAAGAAGCCAAACAAGGTTCGGATTTGATTTACATAGGAAGACCGCAGGAAGGCTGCAGTTTGGCGCAGGAAAATCCCAAGAGCTTGACTTGGAGAATTAGCTGTGCAGGAACCCGCTCTAAGTCGCAGGAAGGCCGCGGGTGCGCCCTTCTCGCGAGGTACACTGTTTTAGTTAGTTTCAGCCTATTTCGAATCATAGCCGCCCCAATTTGTCTATATATATCCTTTGGACAGTTCTAAGGTTAGACACACAGAGAGAATACACATGAGATTGGAAGCTTGAAAGTTCAATTATTCTCTCAATTACTTAGCCAATATGTTTCGTGTTCAATCCGAAGGAGTTCGGGTTTGAGGTTTGTGAATGCTGAGGATTTAGCACGCTGTGGATTCAACAAAGCTACTGAGGAGTCAATATCGTGCCTTCGAGGAGTCGAAGGGCTTTCACTAAAAGAGTCGGTGAATCGAGGAGTTGAGCAAACGTCAACAGAGTATAGAGTCGAAGAGTCGATCTATCAAGAGTTTGAGTTTATAACCAACGTTTGATTTTAGTGAAAGTTTTGTTTGAGGTTTCTCTTTGTGGGTTTCCTCGTTTCGTTTATCCTGCCTTCTACTATTTTGTGATTGTGGTTGATTGTTTTGGATCACTAGTAGCAAATTACGTATTTTCACTATTAATAGTAAAAACCCTAGAAAGACCCCAAATGTCTGTATGGATTACAAAAAAAAGTTTAGATTTACGACCATAACTACTACCTGGAAAAGAACTACAACGATGCTTTCCTAGCTGACAAGCTTCACACTCGGGCCTTGAGATAAGACCAAGACCAGGAATGGCAAGCTTGAGTCGAGACAAAGATGGATGGCCTAACTGACAATGCCACTAAAGAGGTGAATCAGACACATGCAAAACTGAATGAGACGAAGAGAAATTGGCAGGATCAAAATAATAGAGACCATCTTGTTCATTTCCCGAATCAATCATTCTCTGCATCTTGAGATCCTGAAAAGTATAGGAAGATGGAAAAAAGGTTGTGGAGCAGTTTAAGAGTCTTGTTAACTGACTAGTAGATAATAAATTAAAAGGAAAGTTAGGCATGCAAAGACTCAAAGGTAACAATAATAATGTCGAGGGTTTGAGGTGTCCTTTATAGACCGGGAGGACCCATTAGTTATTGTAAGACGATGAGTGGTGGTGGTCAAATCAGAAAATAAGGAAAAATTACTTGATACTTGAGCACTAGCACCAAAGTCAAGAATTCAATGTGGAGCAGATAAGGAGGAAAAACAAGCACTATTACTTGAATGGGCTAAAGTAGTAGTGGAACTGGAAGAAAGAGAGATGCGAACAGATTGCATAATAGCGTCTAATTCTGCAGCAGAAAATGGACTCTGTGAACCAGTATGGGCTGCCGACAGATCACTAAAAGTACTGGGACTAGAATTAAACCTTGTAGTTCAGTAGCAACATGATCACACTTCTTTGTACCACGCCTAGACCTTCTACCATTGCCACGGGACCCGCCACGAGAGTTCTGTCCACCACGTGATCCACCTCAGGACATACCATGAAAATTACCCTGACCACCAGAACCACCAAGCAAAGTAGCAAAATCAGAATCACTAGAAAAAGAAGATGCGATTCGAGAATACTAGCCTAAAGAAGAGCACTGTAAGCGAGAGTAGGCATTTGCCATAGGAGGAATTGTCTCTCCAACTAGAAGCTAATCACAATACCCACGAAGGTCGTCGTCAAGACCAGTAAAGAGCAAAATAGTCATAAATTCCTTCCATTATATAATCAAGTCAGCTTTAGTTTTAGGAAATAGATAAAACTATATCAGACGATCACTAAGACCCTTGAGGGTGCTATAATACTTAGAAAGAGGGCAACCATTTGGTTTAAAAAAGAAGAGCTGCTCATATATCTCAAATATTTCGGAAACATTACTCCACAAGAAAAAAGAATCGGCTAGAGAGTCCCAAATTGGTTTTGAAGTATCACATAATGAAACTGTGCGCAAAAAAGATGTCATAACAAATTCATAACAACGGCATTTGTAGCACATTATTGCCAATAATTAGTAGACTTAGAATCTGGAGGTGAATCTGTGATAAAAGATTCTATTTGTCGGCCAATGAGAAAGATTAGAACAGCATGCGTCCATGTCAAATAATTCGTTCCATTCAATTCCTCACTAGCAATTGATTTGGCAAGATTGTCAGATAGAACAGTTGGTACTGTCGAAATTGGAACCAAAGACTTACTTAGAAGGATCAATCGGCATTGCACCTCAATTAATGAAAAACAAACAAATCTCGAGTAAGAGAAAATCTTGCAACAGTAATCAGAGAGAGAGAGGAGCAATCAAATAATAATCTAGCAATCGACCAATGATGTCTACCAGCAATCGAGCATCAGTGACGAACGCAACAAATTTTCCAATAGACGAGAATCAAAGCAATAAAATCAAACACTGTGCATCATTGACGATTGCAGCAAATCAAGTGATAAACGAAATCCAGGGTTCAAAATCGACGAAGCATAAGTAACAATTAATGATTTCAAATCAACCAAGAAGTACAATTAAGAAAATCAGACCGAGTCTCCAACCATTCATCAGGTGACGAGTACAACAACGATACGACACGAGCGTATTTCAAAGGGAAACATGGAACAGTCGGTGATTGGACAAGAGGTGAGGGCGACGACAGTCGCTTGCATAGGGTGACTGCTGTTGAAGAACGCCGGTGACCTCTAGTGAATTTCGCGCGAGCACATGCAGAAAGCCCTTTAGCACGCGAGCCCAAACGCAGAGAGCAAAGCTGCGTGTGGGAGAACGTGAAAGGACCTGCAGCGACGGGTCTGCAATAGTTGTGGTCGCTAGTCACCGACAGATCTGCTTGGGTTGTTGGATGTTGACTCCGGTCACTGGAGAGAGTACCAGCGACGAACACCAGAGGTTTTTCGCTTCTTTGCTTCTAACGGCTTTTTTTTTTAATTTATCCTGCTCTGATACCAAGGTGGAGATTAGAGTAGAATAATTGGAAGAGTTCAATTCTACCTTTTCCTCATACTGTATATTTATAATCAAAATTTAGGGTACAAAAAAGAAATTGGAATCAACCAGTACATGCTAATAAACAAAATAACCACATCACAATCCTTCAATTATTCGCTAAATATTCTAACAAGTATCTAATACCTAAACGAACCCATGCATTGTCTGCATATATAACCATTTATCTTGGTTCAAAGAGACTTTCTCGTTATCTTCAAAATCAAAGAATTTAGGATTGATAAAAGATATGCCTTAATGGATATACTCCAAGAGCTCAATATGATTTCATGCATTATCATCTTCTCAATTTCGTTTGTGAAACTGGCTAGCACACGATCCATGCCTTCTGAATTGAAGATTAAAATCTATCTAATTTGATTCAGCAAAATGGGTAATCCAAGAAGTTAAATAGAAAAATACAGAAACTACTTTACCTTGGCAATCATACAGGTAGGTAGTTAGAATGGTGAGAAAGGTTCTGAATTCTTCCTCCCATAATCCTTATAAACGCAGCTTATCTACCTGTAATTTGTTAATCATTCTCGTGACTTTATAACTAATAATGGAGGATTACTAATTAGTTCGAGACTTTGAATGCATGGTAATGTGCTTTATATCCATAAGAAGTTATTGACTTCATCTCTGTAGCACTACTAATTTGGTTCTGTTGTTATCATTGTAAAAAATAAACTTATTTCAGGGAGTTTAGTATGGAACAACAAATTTTCTGGTTGAGTGAAACTGCCCGTTTGCTATTGAACACATTTTTTTCAGCAGTAAACTTTGTTCTTGGAACATTTTTTGAAAATGTTAATGATAAACTAGTGCTTTATGTTGCTTTGATTCGTCTGATATGACACCTTTATAATCAATATAAATCCTTCTACTGCTTTCAGTGTTCTACCTTCAGGATTGAGATGTCTTCAGAGAAACTTTCCCTGTAATCGGAATTCTCCCATCTGTAAGTGCAATTTAAAACTTATCCTTAACTATGTTTCTGTTGGTAGAACATTTACTTTTACATCCATAATATAAGGTTAAAAAAGAACATTTTTGTTTTTATGAATAATAATTTTTTTTTAAGATGGCATCAAGGGGACCGCCCCTTATATAAAGCTCTCTAAATACGGAGACAGAATAAAAAAAACCTCTCAAAAAATATGCATGCACTTAATAAAGTGCAAAAAACTCAAAGTCCTGACTCTTTATCTGAAGACAACCAAGTCTATATCCCGAAAACATCTTCTGCTCCTTGCCCCCAAAAAATAAGCCAAAATTAACAAAAAGAAATTATTCTCCATGTCTTCCTTTTGTTCTTAGACAAGCTTCCTCACCAAAGAGAAGACTCAAGGAATGTCAAAGCAAGACAAAGCCACACTCCACTGTCCACAGTTCTCTGGCCCAAAAACAGTGCATGAAATGGTGACTGATGGACACCCCTCTTTTTTGACATAGTCAACACCAGCTCAAGTTTCTTTTAAAATGAAATTATCTATAGCCAGGATCCTCCCATGAAGCATAAACCACACAAAAAGGCCACCTTCGTAGGAGCCCGACCACTCTATGCCTTCTTCCATGGAAAGCCCCCCATATCAGCCCTTATGAAAGCAAGTAAAACGAGTTAACCTCAAAGAAACCCAACTTTGTCGTGCACCACTACACTTTGTCTTCTCCATCCCCTTTTAGTTGTATTAGACACTAGCAAAAAGACTAATGAAGCTCTCCATCTCCCAAATCCTTGATATTACTCTTGTGATGCACATTCCAACTAATCGCTCGATTATTAGACTCAAAATAAATAAATAAATAACAACAGTGCCATCTTGGCACATTGCTAGGTCAAAAATCACTAGGATTGACTCACGCACCTATCAGCTAACCAGTGATCACTCAAGAAGTTGGACCTCATTGCCTCTACTCACATCAAAAAATAAGAAACTAGAGAAACAGCCCAAAGTCCACGAATTCCCTTCCAAAGACATGAACTATGGGTTCCTTTGACTTCCTTAGAAGTACCACCCCCCCCCCCCCAAAAAAAAAAAACAAGCTAGCTCATACTTCAGGACCAACATTTGTCTCCATAGGCCAAGTCTGCAGTGAGCAAATCTTCGAAGTCATTTCTCTAAAAGAGCTTCATTAAGCAGAGTTAAGTCTCTTCATACACAACCCTCCCTATTCAAGCGTTGAGTTAGTGGTTTCGAGATCTCCTTATTCCAATTAAGTCTTGCTATTCTCACAGTCGAACCCAGAATATCCTCTTCCGATTAAACTATCTTATTCAAAGCCAGAATGTCCAGTTCCAATTTTTGATTTATTCCTATACCAGGATATCTTATTACAATTTTACCACCCAAAATAGCCTATTCCAATTTAGTCCAATTTAATTCTTTGGTGATCATAGTGTCTCCCTCCAGCCATCAAAGTGGCTATTGTTCATTGTCTTCACAATCGCATTGTGTTCAAAGGGAGACATCGATCCATTCAATCTCATACCTATTCCAGATTTCGAGAAGTTAATAAGCCATCAAAGGTGGTCCTCGTCAATTGTTCCAGATTTTGAGAAGTCAACCAAAATCAGTAGAATTTCATTGTAAACTAGCAATTAGTTTTGCTGTGATTCAGCAACGAATTTTGTTGTAGTCCAGCAGCCGGTTTCTCTGGATTCCAATACTCAATTTTGTACATGGGCTAAATATATTTGTAATGAAGTTAGAACATATAATATATATATATATATGTTCCTACTTGACGGGAGAGTGTTTGAAGTAATAAATATTATTAGTAGTGTTTTCTCCTATTTAGAATAGGACTTGATTTCTTTCTCATTTAGGATAAGATTTGATTTTCTTCTTACTTAGTAGAGGTTTTTATTCCTATTCCCATTCCTATTTTATGTTGAATTTCAACTATTATAAATGAAGCTTAGGCTCCCAATTACGAGGGTTAATTTTTCCCCAAATCTATTTTTGACACTAATAAAGTTATCCCTTCTGTAAATCCTTGATCATTTAAGTGAAATGGTGGCTAACAATTTAATACAATATCAAAACAAACAAAGTCCTATAATTCAAATCTCACCACCAACCCAATAATCAATAGTTGGACACGTTTGGCTTGTCAAAAAAGTAAACCTAGCCTATTGGTAAAGGAAAGAACTAAGAGTATAAAATAATAATGAGTAATAAAGTCATCTCTCTTTCTAACAATTTGAGCTTTTAGGTGAGATTGTGGCTGACAATTTAAATTTTTAGTGATGGTTATTGAGTTAAGAATATTCAAATTGTTTTAACAATTTTACATGAGGAGAGATGTTTCCTAACGCAAACCAAGTTTGTACGTGTTAGGTGGAGTGATCTTTTCCTTTTTAGGTCAAATTCACAGGTCATCAATTTGTGTTAAAAGTGTTAGCATTATGTTAGCCATATGTCATCAATTTGTGTTAAAAGTGTTTCTGGTTAGCATAATGTGAGCCATATCAGGTAATTCTTGAGATATGAAATGAGGGTTGCTTATTGTTTTTAGACAACAGCTAGCAGGTAGAAAATCATATTTTTACTCTATACAATCTTTTTTTTTTTTTTTTTTAACTTCATGCACTTGCAGCTACAAATTGCATAATTTCGTGTAGGAGACAAAAGACTCACATTTGTTTTTCTTAAGTTGAGAATTGACATTGTACAATTGCATTGAACCCATTAAATGCATATGAACAGTGGGATATGGCTGATGTTTATTTTGATTAATTGGAAGGACCTATTTGAACTTAATCTGATGAATTCCTTTTTCCCATTGGTTTACAGATTCCAGCTTTGCAGTTAAATGTGGTGGTCCTCAGATTACATCTAGCAACCAGATTACATATGAGTGGGATAATGAGACCCTAGGTCCAGCTACATATTATGTGACTGGTAAAAACAGGTGGGCAGTAAGTAATGTTGGACGCTTTGCTGAGAGCATCAATCCTCAGTATATAAGTTTCACTTCATCTCCGTCCACAAATACTTTGGACCCAGATCTCTTCCAGACAGCAAGAATATCTCCCGGATCATTAAGATACTATGGATTAGGGCTTCAGAATGG
Organism: Vitellaria paradoxa; assembly: GCA_019916065.1. Classification (NCBI taxonomy): domain Eukaryota; kingdom Viridiplantae; phylum Streptophyta; class Magnoliopsida; order Ericales; family Sapotaceae; genus Vitellaria; species Vitellaria paradoxa. The sequence continues at coordinate 49,082,505 of CM034239.1, forward strand.
TAATTATACCGTGACTCTCCAGTTTGCAGAGATAACATTCCCAAACGATGTCACTTGGGAAAGTCTTGGAAGGCGTGTTTTTGATGTATATATCCAGGTATGCGCTGAGTTAGAAACTATGTTTACCTATTTATTCTTAAATATGACATTTTGTTACCATATCTCTGTTTATTACCCTCTTATTAACTTGTGATTGACCATCATGTCTCAATTTGTGATCACTATGATGAGTTTCCCTAGATTTTCACCTCATGTTATCAGGTAGCTTTGAAATTTGTAACTAATCCACTAAAGAGTTACTTATAAATAGCAGGATAAAAAGTATTAGAGACTCGTATACCATCACCTATTTATTGCTTCTCGTCGATCCAGAGTGCTGGGAAGAGTGGGTTGGGTTTATCTAAATATTGTGGTATTTGTTTGCTCAAATTATATGCCTTCAGACTTAAACCACATTGTCTACCTTGATAGCCTGCTTCTTTTAACCCTTTACAGCTGTATTTATACCACTGAACCAGCCAGTTTCCCTATCAACTGCCCCTGTGATTTTTTTTTTTGGGGAAATTTTATTAATTAATTTCCGAGATCATATGAATTTCGATACCAGATAGCTAGTCATAAACGCCCATGTTGGTTGTGATCTTTTAATTATGCTGCCTTTTTTCATGCCTTCTTTTGTTTTTCATTTGCTTATTTTTTGTTTCTTAATTTCTTAACTTAATCATTCAAGGGGAATCGGGTTTTGGAAAATTTTAACATACGAAAGGAGGCAGGTGACACCTCTTTCCGAGCTATTGAGAGGAAATTCCCAGCTCAGGTATCAGAAAACTACCTTGAAATCCATTTCTTTTGGGCTGGTAAAGGGACTTGCTGCGTACCTATTCGAGGAACATATGGACCTTCTGTTTCAGCAATCAGTGCCACCCCAAGTAATATGACATTGCTAGTTTATAAATTTAAGTATGATATTTAAGTCTAATAATGTCAAGTTTTTGACAACAATGCTTTTGTACAGATTTCAACCCCACTGTTAGAAACAAGCCTCCAACGAGTAAGAAGAATCGGACTGGTTTGATTGTAGGGATTGTTGTTCCTCTTGGAGTTGTAAGCTTTCTGTCAGTGATCACGCTATATTGCTATGTCCAACGAAGAAAAAGGCCACATTGGAATGAGGATGACGGTAAGAACGGAGAAAAAGGGGCAAGCTGTGTTTATTGTTGCAATCTGAATTCTTTTGCTCCACAGTAGATTGGTCATTTGCTTGCGTATGGCTTTACTCTTTTAGTTGAAATGCTGCTTTAGAGTGTGTGTTTTCATTTCTTTTTTGTTAATCACAACATCAGGCTTGCAAAATACTATTCATTTGTTTCGTAAAATGTGTTTCAGGCATAATGAGGTTTCTTCAGAAGTCCTGCCATTTAACACCCCCCCCCCCAAAAAAAAAGGCCTCCCCCTTGTCCAACACAACCCTCTGGTTTATTAAGAAATGAGGAAGAATATGATGAACTCTTGTCAAACAAATCCGTTTTGGCATTTTTCTTCCATCCCCCACTACAGTTTTCTCACCTTTTTTTTTTTTTTGAAAGGTAGTTTTCTCACCTTTAATCAAAGAGCATTTTTGGATTGGAATTACATTTAGGATTAGTGTGTTTCTAACAACCCATTTTCTAATATATTTTACTATCTTTTAAAGGTCAATGTGCCACTGAATGATTTGACCATCACTATGAGCTTACTAGATACATCAGTCAAGTTATGACTTCCTACAGCCATTCACAACCTATTTTCTAATATATTTTACTATCTTTTAAAGGTCAATGTGCCACTGAATGATCTGACCATCACTATAAGCTTACTAGATACATCAGTCAAGTTATGACTTCCTACAACCATTCACAACCAATTTTTAATATTGAACTTGCAGAGCTCCTAGGGATGGATGCTAGGCCTTACACTTTCAGTTATGCTGAACTAAGGGCTGCAACAGAAGATTTTCATCCTACAAACAAGCTTGGGGAGGGAGGCTTTGGACCTGTTCATAAGGTAATTCTTATAATCAAGGACGAGCAGTCATTAAACACTTCACATTATGCATATAGTGGTATTGATAATCTGACTTGTTGGTGAGCTCCTCTACTATTTTCCACAATTAATTTCCTGTTAAAGATTGTAGTCTTCCCCACCTTTTCTAGCTTTTGAATTGTTGTAAAATGACAACAATATTTGCCAAAAAGAAACTGACAACTGTGCATTTGTTCAATCACAATTTGTGCCACCATTGGTGAGAAGCTGTCCACTGCGATTTATGTTTTTTAGAAATAGTATGATATGATATACAAACCATAGCTCTAAGGCAATATTATACATGTAACAGAAATTTACAAGTCCGTACCTTTTTTTTCCCCCCTTTCCAGACAAAAACACAGTTGGAACTAGACAATTTATCTCAATTTTGTAAATTTTGTACTCAATAGGGAACACTCAATGATGGAAGGGTGGTTGCTGTTAAACAACTGTCAGTGGCATCCCACCAAGGAAAGAGTCAATTCGTCGCAGAGATCGCTACAATATCTGCTGTACAGCACCGGAATCTTGTGAAATTGCATGGATGCTGCATTGAGGGGGATAAGCGACTGCTTGTTTATGAGTATCTTGAAAACAAAAGTCTTGATCAAGCATTATTTGGTACAAGGATTGCACCTTTACAATCTTAATATTTTAGAATTTCTGAATAATGGAGATAATAGAAATATTAACTATTTGACATTTTACTTTTTTTTTTAATAACTATTTGACATGTATGAAGCAGGAAACAGAACTTTGTTTCTTGACTGGCCCACTCGTTTTGGTATATGTTTGGGAGTTGCAAGGGGTCTAGCTTATCTTCATGAGGAATCACGGGTTCGCATTGTGCATAGAGATGTGAAGGCGAGCAATATTCTTCTTGATTCCGACCTCAACCCCAAAATTTCGGACTTCGGTTTGGCCAAACTTTATGATGACAAAAAGACCCACATAAGCACTCGTGTTGCAGGGACAATGTAAGATTTTCAGCAGTCAAGTTTCAAATATTCTTTCATTTTACCAACTACTTATAATCTTTTGATATTATTCATATATGAAATAGTATCTTAAAAAATAGTGATTTTTTCATGGTTACTGATGTTAGAGGGTATCTTGCACCTGAGTATGCTTTGCGTGGGCAACTTACGGAGAAAGCCGATGTGTTTGGCTTTGGTGTCGTTGCACTAGAGATTGTCAGTGGAAGGCCAAATTCTGACACAAGCCTGGAAAAAGAAAAGATATATCTTCTTGAATGGGTATGATTCACCCTTTTTTCGTTTTTTTTATTGTTTTTTTTTTTCTCTTTTTGTTCCTCTTTAGTTAAAAAAAAATTTCTCCATTTGCATATGCATTCGCTTTAGTCGTAGGTACAGTATCTGTTTTGATCATGGTTCAGCTGCATCTATGGTTCCCTTCTGGTAAAAGAAGGAAACATCATCAAACCTGGAAAATTTTAAAGAGGCTTTCTAATGTTGCATGGGAACTGAAACATTTTCTTTAAATTTAGTAAACATCTGCTAGAGGCTAGATAATATATACCCAAATTAAGTGACGAAAACCCGTTTTCACCTTATTATTGAACATCCATTACATTTAAGCAGCATTTGTTCATGCAAACAGGGTTATTGGTGTAGTACCAACATGTGAATTAGCTAAATTTGCTCGGTTATCGGCTTTCAAAAAGCAGGAAAAGTACTTGAAAAATCCTATTTGGACAGTTTGTTAATTCTGGACTCATTTTATGTGTTAAAGAAATGTTGGAAAGAAAGAGAGAATACAATCCTCAAACTTAGATTTTCATTCTTGGAACCACAAAACTTGCCCTTTTCCAAACTAAATGGGTTGGCTACATTTATCTTTTTTTTCTCCATTCAACTTGGATAAATGTCATTTCCTCCATTAAACCACACCGTGCCATGCTATATAGAAATAATTTGTATTTTCATGGTTAAAACTTAAATGATTGACCCTTACACCGTGCGGCACATCATTTGGTATCAAGAAAGTGGTTTTTATGTTGATATGTTTGTCGCTTCTATTAAAGTGTACAATTGGTACAATTGAATGACATTTGTCATTCAAATGTCATGACAAAAACAATGTAACTTACCATTTCCATTTATGTCTCCAAACCAAGATTTGAAAGCATATTAAGGTCTGTCAATGGGATTTGCGTAAAACTCAGTCCTTGTCTGATTTCTTGTACAATTCAATTCCTCCCATCTGAATTTCGTAATGAAGTATTTTAATATTCCCTCCTTTTAGGCTTGGCATTTACATGAAAATGACCATGAAGTTGAGCTGGCGGATGCTGATTTACCAGAACTTAACGAGGAAGAAGTAAAACGACTGATAGGGATAGCTCTTTTGTGCACACAGACATCCCCGAATCTCCGCCCATCCATGTCACGTGTAGTGGCGATGCTCTCTGGAGATATTGAAGTTAGCGCTGTAATTACACGACCTGGGTATTTGACTGATTGGATGTTTAACGATGAAACCAGTTTTATGAGTACCGCAAAAAATAGCCAGTACAGCTCATCAACTGCTAGTGCAAGCATGGCTGCCGATCAAGACCATTCACCAATTATCACCAGCAGTAAGCCCATGGTTCAAGAGATCACAGGAGATGGTAGGTGAAGCCGAAGCCAAAGCTATGAAAAGACTGTTATTTCTTCAAGGGGAAAAATAGAGATCAATGCACCTGGGATTCCTGTTTTCTGTAAAGTCTTCTATCATCCAAAGCTGCTACTGTGGAACCATTGTCCTGTGTTGTCCTATGTTTTTATGTTGTTTTTTTGAGTATAGTTATTATACAATGGTCAGGAACCGGAGATTCTTTTTTATTTGTCATAGGACAAATCTTAGGTGTAGTCAACTAACTAAACAACCAAAAAAAAAAAAAAAAAACTATCACGATCTTGAATAATTACAAAATGCGCGCGCGCGTGTAAGAAGGGGGGAAAAAGTGGCCAGATTTTTTATGCATTTTTATTTATTTACGACGGGTAAATTTTAATTTTTTAACTAATTCATTAATAATTTTTTTTTCTACTTGAAAGTTAATTTGTTGTTTTCTTTTTCTTACTAATATATGTTAATAAATATTTTTAATAAGTGATTTGTTTATATATAATTCAAGAAAGGATAGGACCAATCTTAAGAGGTCCTAGAAAGCCACATTACAGAAGATCCTACCCAGATTGGATCGATCAGTTGGAATGTACCAAAACATTTAAAGTGCTTGACTTTTCTTTGTGCTCGGGAGAAGATAGGCAATCCACGTTGGAACATGTAGGCCAATTTACAGTCCAATGTGGAATAGGAGGAAATTCTGAGGATTTCAAGTTAAAGTTATTTGGAAACTCTTTAACCACTATGGCATTTACATGGTATTTTAATCCGACTCCAAATTTAGTTCAAACTTAGGAACAAATGGAAGAACTTTTTCATAATTAGTTCTACAAAAGTGAACCTGAAGTATCAATAGCCGATCTAGCACGAATGACCCAATTGAAGGGCGAATTAGTGGATATGTTTATCACTTGATTCAAAAAGGTTAGGCACAAATGTAATTTAGCCCTACCAAAAGATGACTATGTTAAATTCGCTTTGAATCGTTTTGATCTTGAGCTCCGTAAGAAGTTTGAAGGAATGGATTTCAGAGATTTGTATGAATTGACCGCAAGTTGATTCTGGATCAATGCTTGAAACGGCTTGGCATCAACTCCCATTGCTTATTTGTTGGCCAACTTGAACAACCGTCATCAATTTTCTCCTATACCTGATTTTGGAGATGTACATAATTATTAGTTGAATGGCTCCAAGAATTTACAATAATTACGGCCCTTAATCTCTTCGACCGATGCTAATTTTTGTCCATTTGGCAGCTTAATTATCTTGTTGGCCAACAATAAATCAAAGATTAAATCGGCCTTTGTGATGTCAAATGAGTATTTTTTGAGCATTTTTTCCGTTTTATTATTACTATTCGTGTCTTTTGGACGCTTCACCAAAGTTTTACAGGTGTATAGTGTCTTGGACACAATCTTGGCCGTGTCAATATCACCTTGACTCATGTTAAATTCTCCATCATATGTGATGGCCGATGCTACATTATAATTGTTATCTGGGTAAAATGTTCCCTTAGATGAATTCTTTTTATCCTATTCTTCTCGTAATATCCTCTCGTATACTCACTCGGTGCGTAAGAAAGGAAAGCAAAAATCACCTATGGCGATGAAGATGACGATTTACTCGATGACGAATATCTAGAAGAAATGAAGCAAAACTAGACAAGGCTCTTTAAAGAAGCCGAGGAAAAAGAAACAAAGATGGAGTATAATCCTGTGTTTAACAAGTCCAGAGTAAAAATATACGATTCACCGGAAGAAGACATGGATCCTAGAAGAGGGCGAGATCTAATATCGGTGCGTGTATTTGGAATTAAACAATAGGAATACAAACTCCAAAAAGAAAGACAGTGGTTAGAAATACAACTTCAAGCCAAGATGCAAAGGCCTGTACAGTCAGAGGCCGGCTTAAAAATTATAATTAATCAGGATGATGAAGGGAGAATTATTAGGCCATCGGTCAGTATAAGACCGATGCTTAGAAAAAGTTTTCGGGGAGCTTCAAGACCTTTCGGCCAAGTCCCTTACTTTGGAGGAAAAGGCCGATCGCAATTTATGGGGCCATATCAAAAGCACCCGTATGTACAATCACAAGGCTTTGGTGTACAAAGCATGTACCTTCCCAGTGGTTGATATGTTAAACCAAAGATGCCAACTGAAGTAGGAATCTGGGGCCATGCCATTCATCTTAAATTTCCTTTCAATCAAGATACAAAGATGATGACTAAGACTCAGAAAAGGCGATTTCAAAGGCAGAGAAATTCATGAAAAGAAACAAAAATGGAACAGAATCAAATGATCTCATCCGAAAATGAGGACGAAGATGAAATGCACGTAGAAGATAAAAGCAGATCAGGAGATGACACCGATGATACTCAATCCATAAGTTCAATAAAATTTTAAAGTTTACAAGCAACAGAAGTGAACATGGTATTCACATTATCAGCAAGCTTTCAGGCTGACAGTTCCAAAACATCGCTAGAGGGCGATGTGGAAGTATCAGAGGCTGAAACGCCAGAAATCGATGTTCCAAGCGTAAAAGCAGAAGAGCCTAATAAGAAAAAAGATAGCTTGATTCAAGCGATTAATTCGGGAGAGGAAGTAAAGGCTGATAAATATGAGAAAACGGCCCGTGTTATGTTCAAATGTTTTGAAGGAAAACCCCATGTCAAGCCTTTGTACATGAAGGGATTGGTTAATGGAATGCCCATTAATCGAATTCTAGTCAATAACGGGGCCAAAGTTAATGTCTTACCGTATAAAATGCTGACTCGTATCGGCCGATCAAGGAAAGATTTGATGCCTACAGAAGTAATTGTGAATAGCTTTGCTGGAGGGCCAGCCAATGCAAGAGGGGTTATCCCTTTACAGATAACTATTATAAGTAAGACGACCTGCCCCCCTTTCTTCGTTGTTGACATTGAAGCTTCTATGACATTCTTCTCGGCTGAGATTAGATTCATGTTACTAGTTGTATCCCATCATCACTTCATCAGGCATTAGTTCTTTGGAATGAGACAATCGCAAAAATAGTAAAGGTTAATATGAGACCTTTTGTCATGAAGGTTAATGCCGCAGAAGCAATCTACTATGATGAAGACGTCAGCCCTACCAGGTTGATGGGGTTAAAAAAGTTCAGAAATCTAAAAGAGATCACTTTGTCACTTAAAATGACAACTGATGATGTAAGGCAAATTTGTGAACAACTAGGTCGACCAAGTAATATTGTGTTCTGGAAAGGGTCACTCAGAATTAAAGGCTTAAATAAATGAAGAATATAACTTTTGAAAAAGCCATTGCAAAGGTGCACATGTACACCATGGGCGATCGACTCTTTAGAAAAGCATCGGCCTTTTCGGCTGATTGCGTTATTGAAGATGATGAGGAAGCACCAGATGTAATTCACTTCAAGGGCTTGGAACAAGCTCTACTCAAATTGGATGATGATTAGGTCAATGTAGCCGATCCTTTGGTTAAAGTAAACCTCGGAGAAGACGGTGATTACAAACTTATTTTTGTTGGAGGTTGCCTCACGGAAAGATATCAGGAAGATTTTATCGATTTACTTAGGACATATAAAGATTGTTTTGCCTAGAACTACACTGAGATACCAAGTTTAGACCGATCATTAGTTGAACACAGAATTCTTATCATGAAAGGATATCAGCCATTTAAACAACTACCAAGACGAATGAGTAATAAAGTAATTTTAAAGGTAATAGGGGAAATAATATGACTATTAGAAACTAGTTTTATCCGAGTGGCCAGGTATGTTAATTGGCTTGCCAGTATTGTACCAATAGTTAAAAAGAATGGCAAAATAAGAGTATGTATTAACTTTAGGGACTTAAACAAAAGCTTCGCCTAAAGATGAGTATCCAATGCCTATGGCCGATATACTAATCAATGCATCAGCCAGTCACTAGATTCTGTCCTTTATAGATGGTAATGCTAGTTATAATCAAATTCACATTGCCCCAGAGGATGTATCGAAAATGGAATTTCGATGCCTAGGGGCTTTTGGTACTTACGAATGGGTAGTCATACCTTTCGATCTAAAGAATGCAAGAGCCACTTGTCAGAGGACGATGAATGCAATATTCCATGATTTCAATGGGAAACTTGTGGAAGTTTATATCAATGATGTAGTAGTAAAATCGCAAGGGCTGGGGGAGCACTTGAACCATTTATATTGGTCATTTTTAAGGATGAGAGAGCACAAACTAAAGATGAATCCTTTAAAATGTGCATTCAAAGTGCTTGTCGGAAATTTTTTAGGATTTCTGCTTCACAACAAAGGAATCGAAATAGATAGAAATAAGGTAAAGGCCATTATAGAATCTGGGCTGTCAAAAACCAAGAAAGAATTGGAAAGTTTTGTAGGAAAAGTTAATTTTCTTAGACGTTTTATCTCTAACTCTGTTGGAAAAATACAGGCATTCTTACTTTTACTAAAACTCAAGGCCAATGAAGAGTTCTGATAGGGAGAAGAACAACAGCAGACTTTCGATTTGATAAAGCAGTACTTGGTTAACCCACTAGTCCTAATGCCGCTGAGGAAAGAAGAGCTGTTAAGGTTATACATTTTTGCCTCCGAGACCACGATAGTTGGTTTCCTTGTACAAGATGACCAAAACGACAAAGAAAGAACTATCTATTACTTAAGTAGAATCCTTACACCAATAAAAAAAAGATATCAGCCAATTGAGAAGTTGTGCCTTGCCCTATATTTTTCTACTCAAAAGTTGAAACATTACGTGTTGCCTGTAATAATGTACTTAGTCTCTAAGATTGATGTAATTAAGTATATGTTAAATTGGCTAATCATGAATGGAAGAATCGGCTGATGGACTTTGGCATTTGTGAAAATTTTGATATATTTTGTACCACAAAAATTAGTAAAGGGCCAAGCCTTGGCCGATTTCATGACACAACATCGATGCATCAATATTGATAATGATGAATTGAATTATGACACTTTACATCTGATAACATTAAAACCTGGGGTGTTATATTTTGATAGATCTAAAACAGATGATCTATGTGGTACAAGCATAGCAATAACTTCATTAAGGAGAGAAAAGACCCAATTATCCTTCTAATCTAGTTTTATATGCACTAACAATCAGGATGAGTATGAAACTCTAATCATCGACTTGGAAATATTAAAAGAGATAAGAGCTCCTGTCATTAAAATATTGGGAGATTCCAAGTTGGTGATAAATCAATTGGCCAAGGTTTGCCAATGTAATAATAAAATCCTAGCAGAATACATGAGGCTAGAAAGCGATTGATAGACGAATTCGCAGAAGTTACAATTGAACACATTCACATAACTCGGAATTTGGAAGCAAATGAGTTGACTCAATTGGCCACAGGGTACATTTCCCACAAACAAAGGAAATGAAAGTAATGTTAGTTCGGCGCATATTACAGGCATCAGTCCTGCATCGCTCCAATGTAATGGAGGCAAATTGTATAGAATTTAAAACAACTATTAATGATTGGCAGTCACCAATAAGGAACTTCCTTGAAGTTCAGGACCCCAACACACCAAGACAGATAAAGATCAAAGCAATAGGTTTTGTTTTATTAGGGACGATCTTGTATAAGAAAAGCGAGAAGGATGATGTGCTTTTAAAATGTTTAGGGAAAGAAGAGGCCATGATAGCAATGGCCAAAGTTCATGAAGGCGTTTGTGGGGCACATCAATCAGGATGAAAAATGGTCTGGCTACTTTGGAGACATGGGTACTATTGGCCGACAATGATGACCGATTCAATAAAATATGTAAAAATGTTGCTAGGCATGTCAAAGACATGGGCCGATACAAAGTGCACCTGCTATTCCCATGCAGGCAGTTATAAAACCGTGGCCGTTTAGGGGATAGGCAATTGATCTCATAAGTAAAATCTATCTTCCATTCAAAGTTGCACTATTTTATTATTCTAACCATTAATTACTTTACCAAATGAGTAGAAGCTATTCCGTTAAAATTAGTTGAAGAAACTGATGTTATACATTTTATAAAGGAACATATAATCCATCGTCTTGGAATTTTTCAAAACATCATGTCCGATCAAGGTACAGTATTTACTGGTAATCTTGTAAAGGACTTTGCAAGTGAATATGGTTTCGAAATCATCAATTTGACTCCTTACCATGCTCAGGGAAATAGGCAGGCCGAATCAACTAATAAAACCATCCAAAGTATCATCAAAAAGATGATCGACGAAAATCATAAACAATGGCACACTACACTATCTGAAGCGTTGTGGCCTACCAAACTTCTAAAAAATTGGCCATAAATGCAGCTCCATTCGAGCTAACGTATGAACACAAAGCTATACTACCCATAGAAATGACAGTAACATCGGCCAAGGTATTGCGACAAAATGATTTAACAAGAGAACAATATGAAGAGGTCATGTATATGGAATTAGATGACCTAGATGACTTTAGATTCTCGGCTCTAGAAGCCATGAGAGAACAAAAGTTGAGAATAACTAGGTCATATAATAGAAAAGTGCAACCCAAATCATTTGAAGTGGGCAATAAATTATGGAAAACGATATTTCCAATAGGTGTAAAAGATCCGAAGTTTGGAAAGTTCAGCACAAATGGGGAGGGGCTTTTCGAGTTTACAAAGTCCTTAAAAGAGGGACTTATTTACTTCAATATCTTAGTGGTGAGAAGTTCCCAAGAGCAATAAATGGTAAATATCAAAAAAAGTATTGTTCCACTTTGTGGGAAAGCATAGATATAAACCCAGTTGGAGTGGAATCTCTATAAGGTTGAATGACAACAAACAGATAACTAATTACAAAAAAAAAAAAATTGCAAAAAAGCCGATTAAACAGCTGAAAAGTTGTTCAAAATAAAGAAGTCTTGACATCAATAGGGCCGATTACAAAAAATAAAATTAAAAAAAAAATCATCAGTTAGATTCTTTTTCAGCAACAACTGAGGGTTGTGAATCAAATTCCCAAACTTCACGGATGATGGAAGGGTCTGGAGGAGGAGATTTATCAGCAGTAAGGTCTTCGGCTGAGGTCACTGGCGATCAAGACGAGACAGATCAAGGTCAGCCAATGACCTTAAGCAGCCTTTTGGTTCACTTCTTCATCAAGTTGTTCGGTTTCTTGAACCATGGCCTCGCAAGAATTGATTAAAGTCTTCCTCATCGTGATAATTGACAATTTGGTTCCACGAGTTTGACAACGATCAGCTTTTAATTGTTTTATTTGGTGTGTTAAGTCATCTTTAAGGGACTTCAACTCGTTGATGTTGGCATCAGCCTCATTGAGCTGATCGTACATCAAAGACAGCTGATTGGTCCTCTTATCCTTCTTTTCTTTTATTTCTTCAAACTCCTTTTTGTCAAAACTTGCCTTTGAATGCTCCATCAGTATGGTTGAAAGTTCAAAAGTGAAGTCGAGAATAAGTCTTTACAAAGAGGCCAATGTTTTAAGATATCGACCAACCATGCCCAAGGCTAAAGTGAACTTAGAGGGAACGGATTTGTTGGATAGGCTTGAAAAGGAAGATGGCACGAGCTCTTGGATAACTGCAATAATGGCAGCACTTTCTTCTTTAGAAGGAATGGCTAAAGTTGCAGGAGCACTAGATGTTTGTTCTAGTATGGCCGAGGGTTGACCTTGGAGCCGATTAATGAGGGTTTCGCTCGAGACATCAAAGAGGCAGTAGATTCAGAGACTAGAGCATCATCGGGCTACAATAAAAGGGTATTAGAAATAGAATGTGAACACTAAAAGGAAATTGGGATGATAAGATGCTTATGTCGATTGATTCAGATGAAGAGGACTCGACGGGTAATGCCTTCTTCGAAGGATGTGGTCGTGTCAGTTTGGAAGGAGCGCTCTTCTCTTTTCCCGCATGGTTTTTCTTAGTGAGACGAGAAGCCTCCTCATCTTTTTCAACTTCTTCTTTTTCGTCGTTGTCATCATTCTAAAAGCTTATATCGGCTGATATATTTCGGGGAACAACTGAAAATAGCAAAAATAAGAAATCAGAAATTTAAGAGCAAAAACACAAAAGAAAAAAAAAAACCAAAAACAATCCTAGGATTAGAAGCGACGATCCGCACAACTCCCTCGACTATTAAACGTTCTGTTTTCCAAAAGGCAGAACCTTCCTTTACACAAGTAACCTCGGGGTTGAGTTTGTCAAAGGGCCAACTAGACATGGCAAAATCAGCCAACAGAAGAGATGGAGGTCTCCTCTTTGGGTGCTTTTATGTACTCCTACATGCAAGGAAAGAAGTCTCGCATCTCTCGGTCTTGCCAACTTCTGTGGCCCATTTGTTTCTGGCCAACAAAAACCTCTGCTAAAAGTCTTCATCGTGGAATTCTTTTACTTGGGATTCCATAGAAGGAATATTGTGAGGATTCTACTTTATGCCTTTACAATAATTTTCAAAATTTACAATAGAATTATATTGTTAGGCAATGGAAAACGTACCCCTTCGGCATTTTGTCGATTTTGCTTGTGAAACAGAATTTACAGATTTAGATCCTTTGCTACTTTCTGTTTGTTGCAAAAGTCAACCCAAAATGACATCTACTAACTCAACTGGAGAAACAAAAATGTAATCTCTCTACCATTAGTCAAAAGAGGAAAGAGAGGAACAGCAAGAATGAAAAAGGGTAAAGAATGAAATCGACCTTAAGCCTGGAAAACTTTTTCAAAACAGTTATAACTTCTCCATCAATTTTGAAAATCGACCCCTTTGTGGAATCAAAACTGCCTGAATCAATTAAAGGGAAAAGAATGGCTTGGATTAGGCCAAATTGCCTAGAGATGAAATTTGCTGGATGAAATTCAGTTTCACAACGACAATTGGTTAAGTTATCAACTACTAAACCATAAGGAAAGTCCCAAGTAATCAAAAAGAAAGCAAGCATATCAGTCAAGAAACTATTATCAAAAGATTCTTCATCCTCAAAATGAAGTGATTGAAACCAGCATGGTCCAATGACCGATCATGAAAAGGGGTGAAACTATTAGAAGACATGACTAATATAGTATAGAAATATTTGAAACAAACTTCAAAACTACAAAGAATGGGCGGCACTAAAGCCAGATGAAAACCATAAGAGAGACAATGGTCACGAAGATTCTCGGGGAAAATAGGCTGATATTTTAAAAAATAAGATTGGAACCACATTTGCAAAATCCATGTCGCCCACCACCACTTGAAAAATCATTTTTTTACCAAGTCACCCATCCCCCTATAAAGAGAAGAAAGCACTAGATGGGCCGTACTAGATGGGCCAAAGCTAACTTCCTACCCTTGGCCAGGTGATAAGCAAATCCTTAATATTCTTTGGTCAATTTTAAAGAGCCATTACAAAAGGTATATTTACAAAGCCACATGGCCAAAAAATTAATGTGCTCACACTTAGTGACTTTGCCTTCACCTTTGCATGCCTCTAAGTGCTTGGAGTAGGCTTTCAATTCTTTAGAAAATGGTCGAGGAATCCCTTGGTCAAAGTTCTTATCGACCTTAGTCAAGGCATCGGCATTTTTTGTTGTGGAGCTCAAACCGGTTAAAGCTGATACATCAAAAAAGGAAGGTAACATCAGGCCAAAGTTAAAATGAAATGTATTGGTTGAAATGGACCAGAAACACAGAGAGGCAAAAATTAGTTTTTTTTCAAGTTGATATTCTTGTTTGGATAATTAAATGGCTTCAAAAATGCCAGCCTCTTTCCATATTTGTGATTTAGAAGATTCTATCATATCAACCCATTCCACCTAAACAGACTGTTTCTTGGACCATGGCCAGTGTCGAATAGTTTTATGGATAGAGCAAGGGATGGTTTCATGGACAAGAAAACTCTCGTCCTCAGTAAGAAGGCAGAATAGGTAAGAATTAGCAGAAGATGACTCTAAGAAACAAGGACTTAGAAAAAATGAACCTAAAGGAAAAGATTGAGAAGCGGGGATTAATACCTCCTTAGTAGAATGAGCAGATGTATCTGCAGTGATAGCTCCAGTCAAATGAAAACGAGTTTCCTCTCGTTTCTTCCTAGCATCCTTCTCGATAAGACTCTTTCTCAAATTATCTTTGGCCATGGCACAGATAAGAAGATTGATGAAAACAATAAGAGAGGAGTTGAGAGAAAACATAAAAAACGATGGAACGAAGTGAAGAAAGGAAAAAGATGTTATGAAATGGTATTTATAGAAGAAGAAGGTGGGAAGCCCCCTACACATACATGGGTGTTTGCAGAGAGATTTACATAAATATAATAAAAAAATAAGCATTATACCGAAATCGATCGCGGGAGAAGTATTGACAAAAATCTTCAGTCTTCCTTCTTCAATTTGTTATGATTAAGTCCTGTGTCGTGACTAGAATTGACGACACCCTCCAATCCTTCGACCCCTCCAGATCCTTCAACACCTTACAATTCTTTAACACCCTGCAATTCTTCAAAATATATTATTAATTAAAATATATTAATAATAAATTTATTATTAATTAAATTTAATAAAATATATTTGATAACAATTAAATTAAATTATTTATTAAAAATTTTTTTATTCAATAAATATAAATTATAATTTAATTATATTAGTTGTTGAAAATTGTTGAATAAAATATAATTTTTTGGTAGCCTAGAACCCTTATCTAAATGATTAAATAAATTATATTAAAAAATTATTAAAAAAATATATTTCATATAATTTAATTATGATATTTATTAAAAATAATTTTATAAAATTTATTTAATGCTAATTAAATTAATTATTAGATTATATACTGAAATATTTATCGTTTTTCTCAAAAAAAAATGTGCTGAAATAAAGAATAAAATCATACCTAACAAAAATAAAAATTTAAAATTACAATTTTAATATTAAGAACCCATTTAATAATGCTGTCATTTTTCTTATGTACGTTTTTTGTTTATTATTTTCTATTGCCATTTTTTTAAATAAAAACTAAAATTACTTTTGAAAATACAATTTTATTTACTATTATTAATTTTTCTTTTAATAAATATTAATTTAATTAGTTTAAAAAAATTCATTAAATTTTGTAAAATATGTTTCATAACAATTAAATTAAATTATTTATTAATTATGATATTTTTTAAAAATAATTTAATAAGATTTATTTAATACTAATTAAATTAATGATTAGATTGTATATCTATATTTATCGTTTTTCCCAAAAAAAAAAGTGCTGAAATAAAGAATAAAATCATGCCTAACAAAAATAAAAAATTAAAATTAAAATTTTAATATTAAGAACCCATTTAATAACGTTGTCATTTTTTTATTTATATTTTCTATTTTTTATTTTCTATTGCCATTTTTCCTAAAATGAAAAAAACTAAATTAGAAAGTCATATGAAAAAGTTATATCTATTAAAAAAAAAACCAAAGAAAGATAGATATTCCTGGTTTATCAAACTGGAAAGTCCGTGTAACAAACCATGTCTTAAATAAATAATATCATTTAATTAAGGTAACATTTTGTTTATTTTTCTATTTTTTATTTTCTTGTTTTTTATTTTTCATTTTATATTTTTTAAATTAAGAAAAATTGCTAAAAATGTATTTGATCACTTATATTTTTAAAATTTATTTTAAAAATAAAAAATAAATTTATACATAAAATAAAAAATAAAAAAATTTTATTTCTAGCATTTTTAATTAAAATAAATTTATTTTACTTATTTTGAGATTTTAAAATATAAAATAAACAAATAAAAAACAAAAATTGATGACGTGGTCCCCGATGCTTGCTGAGAACCATTTGATGCACAACTATTTGACATGTTGCCGAGAACGTGAGGTTAAGGCACAAGCGTATCGTCACTAGAAGTGACGACTACAACCAGTGCGCTCAATGCTAGTTCCGACCTTCTTATTAAATTATTTTTAACAAATATTATAATTAATAAATAATTTAATTTAATTGTTACGAAATATATTTTACAAAATTTAATGAATTTTTTAAAACTAATTAAATTAATATTTATTAAGGTCTCGTTTGGTAATATTTCTATTTTTTGTTTTTCTCTTTATATTTTCAAAATTTTGCAAACTCGTAACAGAAACATATTTGATAAACTTATTTACGTTTTTTTGTTTTAAGAAAAATGAAAACCTAAACAGAAAAAAGGTATTTTCATCCTAATTTTCTTTTCTATTGCTAAATTATTTGAAATAAATATCATAATTAATTTATTTAATTCAATAATTAAATTAATTTATATAAAATAATTAATAATAAATAATTAAATTACATTAATTTTTAATTTAATTTAATTTAATAATTATTTTAAATAAATATCATAATTAAATTAAATTAAATTATTTATGATTTAAATAATTTAATTTATATAAAATATATTTTATTAAATTATTTTAATAAATAATTAAATAAATTTAATTAATTTAAAAATAAATAATTTAATAATTAATCTAATTTAATTATTTATTTAATATGAAATATGTTTTATTAAATTATTTTTAATAAATAATATAATTTAATATATTTTGTATTTATTGAATTAAATGATTTTAATAAATAATTTACTGTACTAATTTAATTAATTATATTAATTAAATTAATTTAATATAAAATACATTTTATTAAGTTCTATTAATTTTTTAAAACTAATAAAATTAAATATTTTCTAAAATAAAAAATTAATAATTATAAACAAACTTGTATTTCCAAACACAGTTTTAGTTTTCATTTCATAAAAAATAAACGGCAATAAAAAATAAAAAATAAAAAATGACAACAGAAAAACAACAAAAAAAAACAGCATTTTCAAACGGGCCCTAAATAAATTGCTTTCCTCACCTAGTCTTTAAAACTTAATGAAATTCTCTCAACTAAATTAATATGTTTCAATCTTTATTTAGTCGTTTATATACCTTCATGTTTTTTTAAAAAAAACAACCGTCTCTCTTCTCAAAGCCAACTTTTTTATCTATTCACGAGACACATCTTTCCTACGTTCTCATTTATTAATATATGTGTTAGATTTAGTAATATATATAATTCCTAATATATATATATAATTCCTTAATTTATGTATTCCTTATTTTGTATATTGTTAGATTTAGTAATTCCTTAATTTATGTATTTCTTATTTTTTATATCCTATCATAATTAGGATTACTATCTTATTTCCTATTTTGTATATTCTATCATAATTAGGATTACTATTTCTTATCAGTATTAGGATTATTGTTCTCTTATATAAGGGACCTTGTAACCTTGTATTCATACACACAGAAATCAATATTAATACATAATTATTTTTCTTCTTCTTTATTCTAACAATATGTATATATATAACTTTTTGAAAAAATTTTCATAAAAGTTTTCCAAGAAAAATAATGTTGTCTTTACGACCCTCTTATTGAGAACAAAAAATTATATTGTTTATTTGTTATTCATATAAAATTTTTAATATATTTTTTGCTCTTTAGAAAAAAAAGAGAGATTGGTTTCATTTCTATTACTTTTGTAACAAACAAAAATCCCAAAATTTATATAATTATATATAATATGTATACAAACAATAATATGTTTTAAAAATATTATAAAAAAAAGTTCAACATATGCAATATACTGATAATATTTTTGTAATAGAAAGATGTTTTAACCATTGTTATTTTAAATGAATACAGTTACAATTAAACATGAGTCTAAATTTAAAATGTTATAATTTTTTTATACAATTGTACTGAAATTTCAATAATCTTTGAAAAAAATTCACACTAGTAAAAAACCTTCAAATATATTATATAAAATATTACAAATAAGTACTGATATTTTTATAGTTTCATGACATGTTAATAATTTTTATATTTAGAATGAGAGATTTATTACTTAACTATGTGCTAAAGAGGGACATTTGTTTTGTAAAGAAATAAAGAGAGAATATTGTGTCTTAAAGAGAGAAAAGTATTTTTTATAAAGTATTTGGTTTATTAAAAACATTAAAAAAATCAACTTTTATCAAATTTCTGCAATTAAATTTTGTTATGTATTATTTTTACACCAATTTTTTTATTTTTTTATTATTTTTTTAGTCATCCAAACACCACCTTAAAGAGAGAGCAATAGATAAAAATGAATAGACAATAATGAGATAAATTAATTATGGGAAGAGAATCCAACTTCTATAAATTAAATAGTAAATGATGGTAACTTCTAACTATAATCAACGGCAGAGCCACATGGTGCTCAGTGTAAGTGAAGGTTTACGCTGGAATTTTTTTTTAAAATTATTTGATATAAAAAATTGTAAATATTTATAAAAAAATTTTGGATGCATTTGGAGGCATATCTTTTAGTAATTTTTGGTATTTTTTTACCAAAAAAATTTTAGCATTTTTTTTATAATTTTTGGATGTTTGGTAAAATTTTTGACAACTTTTATCAGTTTTAGTAACTTTTTGGCAACTTTTAGCAATTTTTGGTAATTTTTAGTAACTTTTGTGTGTTTGGTAAAAATTTTGGTAACTTTTGAAGAGAGCAAATTATTGTAACAGAGTAGAAAAGTGAAAATATATTTGATATCAATGTATAATATTTTGTATTTATCGTATTTTATATATTTATTTAGAATTTAAAATTTTACATGTGATTTGGCCTACGCTGATCCAAATTCTTGCATACGCCACTGACTATATTATTTATTTTTTTAAAAGACAAAAAAATTTAAACATAAAATGTTAATGCACAAATAAAAATAAATTAATTTATTTGAAAGAAAGAAATTGTTGTTAGTTATGTTACGTGGCTATTCTGTTCGAAAGTAAAGTGACACCCCGGTATCTATTATCTATTATATAAGGGGGCTCATTGTTTGGATTTGACATTTATGTATGTGTCAAATGGAGAGGGCTGCGAGGGCCACGGCTGGAGAGTTGGGGGGCAATGAGGGATGGCAGAGGGTAGGGATGGGGTGGGCCACGCGGGAGTTGGGTTGGAGAGTGTGGGGTGAGTTTTTTGAGAAGTTGGGTTTTTTTAATTCTTTTAAAATAAATATAATAAATAAATAAAAATTTAAATTTGATCAGAATTATTTTTTCCCTCTCACTTTAGTTATTTTTTTGATTACTTTACAAAAAAAAATACACTCTTATTTTTCCCTTATTTTCCTCTCCAATTTAGATTTTTTTTTAGAACTTATACTTTAGTTGGGCTTCGTTTGCTGAGAAATTGAATTTTTTTAAAAATAAATATAAATAAATAAATACAGTCTTATTAATTAACTATATACTTTTACACTATTAATTTTAAATAGTTTGAATTGGTATATTTTTAACTGTTATTTAATGGTCATAATTATTTTTTTCCACCACTTTACAAAAAAAATATACTCTTATTTTTCTCTCCAACATACTAACTGAATTTTTTTAAATACATACAAATTAGAATAATTAATTTACTATATAATAAATAATAATTAATTTTAAATAATTTAAATTTTTATATTTCTAACTGTTGAATTTATCTATTGGTCAGAATTATTTTTTTCTCTTTACTTTAATTATTTTTCAGTCACTTGACAGATTTTAATTAAAGGAATGTTTGGTTGGTTAAAGTTTGATTAAAAGATACGGTAAAAATAAAAATATCTATTATATGAGGGGGCTCATTGTTTGGATTTGACATTTATGTATGTGTTAAATGGGGAGGGCTGCGGGAGCCACGACTGGAGAGAGAGAGAGAGAGTTGGGGGGGGAGTGAGGGACGGCAGAGGGTAGGGATGGGGTGGGCCACACGAGAGTTGGGTTGGAGAGTGTGGGGTGAGTTTTTTTAGAAATTGGGTTTTTTTTTTAATTTTTTTAAAATAAATATAATAAATAAATAAAAATTTAAATTTGATCAGAATTGTTTTTTCCCTCTCACTTTAGTTATTTTTTCGATTACTTTACAAAAAAAAAATACACTCTTATTTTTCCCTTATTTTCCTCTCCAATTTAGATTTTTTTTTAGAACTTATACTTTAGTTGGGTTTCGTTTGCTGGGAAATTGAATTTTTTTAAAAATAAATATAAATAAATAAATACAATCTTATTAATTAACTATATACTTTTACACTATTAATTTTAAGTAGTTTGAATTGGTATATTTTTAACTGTTATTTAATGGTCATAATTATTTTTTTCCATCACTTTACAAAAAAAATATACTCTTATTTTTCTCTCCAACATACCAACTGAATTTTTTTTAAATACATACAAATTAGAATAATTAATTTACTATATAATAAATAATAATTAATTTTAAATAATTTAAATTTTTATATTTTTAACTGTTGAATTTATCTATTGGTCAGAATTATTTTTTTCTCTTTACTTTAATTATTTTTCGGTCACTTGACAGATTTTAATTAAAGGAATGTTTGGTTGGTTAAAGTTTG
This sequence comes from Vitellaria paradoxa, assembly GCA_019916065.1. Classification (NCBI taxonomy): domain Eukaryota; kingdom Viridiplantae; phylum Streptophyta; class Magnoliopsida; order Ericales; family Sapotaceae; genus Vitellaria; species Vitellaria paradoxa. Next base: position 49,103,635 of record CM034239.1, read on the forward strand.
ATTAAAAGATACGGTAAAAATAAAAATATTTGATATAAAGATTTTATTAAAAAAGAAAAAAAGTTAAAAATTGATAATTTTTAATTAATTTTTATCAATCAAACAGGCCATAAATAATAAAATAAGTACAAATAAATAAATAAGAAATTTTTTGGTAAGTAAAATAAGAATAATTAATTTTAAATACTTTCACTTTTATACCATTTGTGTTATCTCTCTATAATAGTAAAAAAAAAATCTAAGGCGAGCGTGCGGTTAAGGAAAAAAACAATAATAGTACAAAAATTTTAATGAAAAACAATAATAGTAAAAATTGAATTTTATAAACATCCAAAATCTATTTGAATTTTATAAATAACAGTTTATTATATTTTATATTATTTATTTTTTCATCGTATACTTTACGCTCTCTCAATTTTCAACCGTAGTCAAATATTTTAAAAAACATACAAATTAAGTAGTAATACGGAATGAATTTCATTAACAACATACTAACACCATTAGAAAACTATTTTTTTTAAATACATATGAATTAGAATAAGTAATTTATTATATAATAAATAATAATTAATTTTAAATAATTTAAATCTTTATATTTTTAACTGCAGAATTTATTTATTGGTCAGAATTATTTTTCCTCTCCACTTTAATTTTTTTTGGTCACTTTACATAAAACATACTCTTATTTTTCTTTTCATTTTAGATTTTTTTTATATATGTTTTTAAAATATTTTTTATATGAATGAATATTAAACAAAGTTAACTAAGTTCTAAAAAATAATATTTAAAACTTAATTTGATTATACTTAAATTAAAATTTAAAAATTAAAAATAATATTCGTTTGATTTATTTTGTTGATTTGATAATTGTGTACGTGGCGTGGGAAGAGACAGATGCTGGGCAGAACGATATTCTTTCTTTTCCCGAGACAAGAGAGGGTGCCATGCAAAAAATATTGATGCATTAAAAATTTATTTTAATTACAAATTTAAATTTAAGTTTTCTATAAGTCAAATTATGCTTTCGTGCCATTGGCACAGGTAATCCTAGTGTAAATATATTTTTTTAAGTTATTAGAAGTCTCAATTATTATTTTTAACAAACTTTGTTAACATTTCACTTTAATATAAGGTGCAAAAAGTAAATAAATAAATGTATAGTTTTAAAGTTGAAGGTGATTAATTATGATTTAACTCAAAAAATAAAAATAAAAAGGAGGTGCTTAATTATGACTTAACTCAAAAAATAAAAAATAAAAAGGAACAATTCCCCTACATAGGATTTGAGTATTTTGCTAACGTAGTAACTGCGCAGAAGAGAGGAAAAGAAAAGAAAACGATTAACAAGCTCGCTTTCTCTCTACATATATATGAGGGAAGCAGTAATTGTTGGTGGGAGTGTAAGTATGTCTTGCTGCCCACAGACAGTTCCATTTGGTATATATGTGAGTAATCTTCCACGTACTCTGCAATATATCATGCTCGATCTGCATACATATATATATATATATATATGTTTGCATATAATAGCAGAGTAGTAGCCCTGCAGCTTGCTGCAGGCTTCAGTGCATTTCGTAGCCAACACCTCATTGCACTCTTTTAAAATTAATTCGGTCACTGCAATGCAATGCAATAGTTTTCTCCCTCCCAGTACTTGTCAGTCCTTGGACTTAACGTGACAATCCAGTAATTAACTTAACTATACATCTAACCCTACCTAAAAATGTAATTCAATTAAATTGGCTCGATCAACTCCCCCCCCCCCCCAAAAAAAAAAAATGAGTATTTATTTAGTCTCCGCCGGCTTTTTTTTTATTTTAATAAATATAAATAAAAGAAGAAGATTCAAAAGTTGTGGTGTTAAAAAATTTTAACTCAAACCTAGACATTGGCGAATTGAAAGCTAGCCGACCTTCCTTGGGAACCAAACATCTTTGTAGGTCAGCAAAACCCAAGTGACTTGTCTTGTGCAATTGGAATTCCAACACTAGCTTTCCAGGAAAGTGGTGAGAAAATGAGGGAGAAATTTAAGCAGACATATTTTCAAAGCATGCATTGATGATCGTAGAAATGAAGCATTGACTGGTCAGTGGTCTGCTTTGAACCAATGAGGGCCAAACTACCTATGTGTGTGGTGTGTTTTTTATTACGAAAAAGCAGTCAAGATTGGGTGAATGACTTCTGCAATTAAACACTTCTAGTTAATATATATTTTTTTAATTAAGGATGAAACTTTGAATAATTCAAAGTTAATTAATTAATATTTTGAGCAAAAGATATATTTTTACCTACTGTAGACAAATTTAAAAATCCACGGTTAATTTTCCAAAGACTTTTTACTGCTTATTTTCACTGTTTTCTCATCTTCGTGATCAGATGCTTTGCCCATTAAGGGGTGAGCATGAATCAAGTGGTCACTTTGACCTGACATGTACGTACGTACGCTTGGTTGTCCTTAATTGGATGGAATTTTTATTATTTAAATTAGCTTGAAAAATCAAACTTTATTGCGTTCACACACTCTCGCACCAAATTTTCTACCTACAAATGAGGATGATGATTGAAGAAAAATGGAAAATCACACCCTCAATTTCGTTTATATCTCTATATATAACTAGAATTAATATGTTCCGAAATTCCTTCAAATTTAAGGAATGGGATTCGTATTCCGTATTGTGCTTTATATGTATTATCAAATATACTAAATTAATTGTAAAATTGACACTAACTTCTCTTTGATAAAAAAATATTTTTTTTTTTTTGTTTCTGTAGTTAAATATAATCTTATTTTGGCTGTTTTTTAGTAACTATAAAAGTGATGTGAATGAATCCACTAGTACTGTTGAGTAATACAATGTTTGAATTAGACTCGTTAAACTTAAAGAGTTTAAAATATTAATTCAAATTTATATTATTTATCTATCCAGTTGAACTAAAATATTTGATTTAATTGCTCTCAAGTTCAATTCAAATGTTTTGATATTCTACGCTATTTATTGGGTCGGAATATAATTGAGCAGCCTTAGCTAGGATGGAACCTTTTTTATTTCTAATTTTTTTAATTTCTTGTCCTCTCATTTTTTTTTTTTTTTTTGGTGTTCGTGGCTGGGGTACATTGGATTGTTGTGTTCTTGAAACCATCAAGACGATTTGGGTTTAAGCTAGACCCTAGTCCATATTTATCGTCCAAGGCTTGGGCTTTCAGCCTAGAATCCTAAACCCATGGACCCAAAGTCCTTTTTGTTTCTCCGGATATTTTTACGGTCCATGGGCTTCGTTTAGATATTGATATAGATTTTCCCCTCAGAGTGCCGAGGTAGTAAAAGCCCTTACCAATTGGGTTTATCCCTCTCCAGCCAACAGATCCTTTGTTTTGAGTTTAAAAGGTCGAAACTTCCATTGGATGACAGGGACGGAAAGTGAAGGCAAGGGAAAACAAAGAAGGGTACATAACGTTTTCTTTTCTCTTGTTTGGATAATCAATATTCTGTTACCTTCCTCTCTTGCACCTTTGATCAATAGAACCATCGGCATTCTAATTGACTTTATACATCGATTTACAGCCTATATATATATAGACAGAGAGAGAGAGAGAGGATATTTACTAGCTAGTAGGCAAACCGTGATGGCCCGTGTTATTTGCCTCAAGTGCTTTTAAATGTTACCCTAGTTACATGCATGTATGTTTTGGGCTTGGATTCGAGCTGCAATTGGATCGGGTGGCCGGATTTAATAATTAAGTGGTTAGATCGGATCTAAAAAGTCGAGCTTGAATTTTGAATGCCAAACCCGTTCACTTAAGCCCATTTATCTTTTCAAATATTTTTTAAATTATATTTTTCGAAAAAAAACTAACTTAAAAATTTGTAAAAATAAATAGTTTTGTGCTGAAATAAATATTTTTTATAAAAATATAAATATTTTTTATAAAAATATAAATATTTTTTATAAAAAAAATATAAATATTATATTATATAAATAAATAAATTATTATTTCAAGCAAGAGCTGGATAATTTTTTTAATAATGATTCATTCAGTTAATTTTTTGTTTTTTAAAAAAATTCATTAGAGGAGCAAGATGAACAATAATCACATTCATTCAAAATGTCATGAAAATTAGGTACGTGCAAATTTTGAATTTTTAACGGCTTTCTTTTTTTTATCACATTTCTAAGTAAAATAGATTGTTATATTTTTTATTTTTTATTTGTTTTACATGTTTAAAAGATGATACTGTCCAACGTGAAGCTAAGAAATTGAATTCAAGTGTATCACTTACACGTCAGAGCAACTATGATAGATGGTGTTTGAAAAATAAAAAAAAATAAAATAAAAAAACAAAAAAAAATCAACCATTCGTTAGGATTTGGGAAGCAACCAAAGCTATCATCATCGAAAAGATGTACAGCATCTTCCAAAGTGTGTTATAACCAAAATTTTTGATCCTAAATTTAATTTTAACCAAAATTTTTCAGTTTGAGATTTACAAACCATAATAATACCAACAAGTGACCCGTGTCTACAATACTACTCATCTAAAATTAAATATGCAAGCATTTAAAATTAAAATGTATTAGCGCATTTTGAAATTTAAATATGTTAGTATATTTTTTCTTTTCAAAAATCCAAAATAAATTAGATTTTCAAAAACTTAAAAATTTTGTTTTTCTCAATACAACTCAATCTTTAGATATTATCATTAAGTTTAACTCAATAGTTTATCAGAATGTGAAGTGATCAAAAAAATTGGCAGGAGTTTGAAAAAAAGTTTTGCTTTGTAAAAGATCCCACCCATTCATTGAAGAATAAAACTCAATCTCAAAATTTAGATTTTAGTTTGTAAGAAGGACATTTGAAATTGATATATATTAACACAGTTTTCCTTTTCAAAAACTCAAGGTAAATTACCCTTTTAAAAGATCTAAATTTTTTATTTTTCTCAATACAATTATTCAGATATCAAAATGTGAAATGACTCAAAGACTGAGTGGGAGTTTGAGTAGATGGTTTGGTTTGTAAAAAATTTTGGCCATTCATTGAAGAATAAAACTCAATCTCAACTTTTGAATTTTAATTTATGATATGGACACTTTTTAAATATGTTATGTTTTATTATATAGAAAAGTTTTCTATCTATTTACATAATCAATTTTAGAAATAACTACATGCATTATGAGAGTAAGGTTTTTAAATCACATGCAGCTTAAGCTCATGCTTTAATCCATAATTTCAAACTAATAGCATCAAAATTATCATGCAAAATGTTAAAGGATCCTTATTTTTATGCTAAGGCCCCAAGCAGGGATAGAATCAGGAATTCAGTAAGGGGAGTCAATTCCTATAAATTTTAATATTTCTCCCATAATCTCAAAAATGTAATATCAAAATTAAACATTCTATTTGGATTTTCAACAAGTAATACATATCAATAATTAGATATTTAGTCATTTATAAATAAAATAATTGTAAGAATTTATCATTTAATCACATTTCAAAATGTCATTAATATGATCTACAAATCAAAGAATATGGAAGGAAAAACTGAATGCATGAAATGTAATTTTAGCAAGATTAGAAACAGGATTTATCAAAGCGTTATGATTAAAAGAATCCTAATACTAATTTTTTTGGTCATCTTTAATCATAATGTGTAAAGAGTGAGATATTGGGGATGTATATATTTAATAGCACAATTGGACATAAAAAAGAAAAATAAATTGAGTACCTATTTATCTGTACACCCAACAACATAATTGTACAAAAACATAAAAATGAAAAAAAAAAAAAATTAGTACACCTATTAATTAAGGAGACTTAAAGTCGTGATTGAGAAACGTCAAACAAAAAAGTATATCAAACATTAAAACTTTCTGTCAGTTTCGAGTTTCAGTTTCAATGAAAGAGGAAATTATAAGATTAGAGTTTCAATTTCAATGCCGAGAGAGAGAAAGTAACTCTAATTGAAAAAAACTCTGACTTTTTTCGTATGTCAGTGTGCAATCTCAGAGACTTATTTTAAAAATTATTTAATTGATTAGTATATATTATTAATAACTCGACTCAAGAATTTAAATCTTATATTTTAATAATGGCCCAACTCAAAAATTATAGTCCAGAGCTAAAAAAAAAATTGGGAGTGCCATTTAAAAATATATATATTTATAAAAATATTTATACTATATATATAATATTTTTTAATGTCTGGGGGAGCCAAGGACCCCTTGGTCAAGCCTTGGTTTCGTCTCTGGTCTTAAGAAAATCTGGATGCAAGAATGATAGGTAAACTTCCTCTCTTCCTTCTTCTTCTCCTCTTTTTCTTTATTTATTTCTTTTTACTCTTCTTTCCTTTTTGTGTCTTTTTTCATCTTATGTTTTCTTTTTCTCTCTCTCTCTCTTTCATCCACACACTCACAAGATGTATAACACTCTCAGCTTTCAATTCTTGCACGGTGAATCGTTTTATCTTCTAATTCATGCATGTAATGCAATATATATGCAAAGGAATGAATTGGCAAACATGATAGCCACATGGAAGGGCTCTAGAAAACTGGATATATGAGAGGTGTGGGGGGATCATCCACCTATGTATATATAAATATATATAGTTTGCTTGATGAAAAATTGTTTGAAAAACTCTAATTCACACTATTGTATGAATGGTTCTGAATGGCCCATCGTCCAAATATGTGTGCGAACTAAGTTCCAAGCTAAGGAAAATTTTAAGTATTAAAATGCTAGATTTAATATAAAATAACTATTATGCTCTCACGAATAAATAATGATAAATAAATGCTGAATAGAATAAAATGATCAAATAAATATCCAAATCTCAATAGATTGCTAAATGTTAGCACCAATTGGTTAGTAAAAATCTTGTTTTCAAAAAATAAGCTACTTTTAGTGAAAATTTGGTAGATGAATCTCAAGCCTTTATCAACCAATTAGTTTGTGAGAAGCATCTTATTTTTAAAATAATTTATATCTTTAGTGACCAGTTACTTGAAAATGAAGAATATCTAGCTTTTAGCATCCGATTGATTGGCAAAAATTGACATATAATGACTAAATTTTGACCGGCAAAAATGTCATTTTACTGGCCAAATACTTAGTTTGATTTCCAATACATTTTATGATTAACTTTATTTGACCAATTGACAATCAAAATTAGTTTGGTCGGCAATACATTTAGCAATCAAAATAAAACATTTTTGGTTGTTAAAAGTACTGTGCTTCTTGTAGTGATTAAAAAAAAATTATTATTCAAGTTTTTCAAATTTATTTTTTACCCTTAGTACCTCTTATTTATAAGGAGAATATTTACATGGCAGAAGAATTTATCAAACTTAGTTGTAAGAATAATGTTAGAATGTCATATTTAAAATGAAAAAATATTTTAGTAGTTATTTTTATTTAAGGTAATAAGCACGCGAGCGTTTGCGTTATTTTAATAATTATTTATTTATTGTTAACGTAGCGTTGCCGTGTTTAGAATGACTAGCACCCAACCCTGACGATAACCCAAGGTCAGGAAGTAATTCACTGATTTTATTATCAAACTGATGAGGGCTCACCCAACTTTTTCTTCAGAAATTCAAGAGGGAAATGTCAACCACGCCAAGTTCACATTTCACAAATTGACAGCTTTGAAGTGATAACTACCACCATTGCTTTTAACATCCGAGAATAATTATTAAGGATTTGTTTGGTTGATAAAAAGTTGATTAAAAAATATAATAAAAGTAAAAAGATGTGATATAAAAATAATATGTAAAAAAATTTAATAAAAAAAGTATAAAAATTAATTAAAATTAATAAATTTTAATGAATTTTAGTACCATCAAACAGCGCCTAAATTAACTCCCGAATTTGTGCGGTATTTCAACGACAAGGGGGGGCAACTTGTCAACTAGACGATCATGCATATGTTAACATCAATGCTCAAACCCCCAGAGTCATGTATTCAACAGCTAGGCTTATGATTATAGATTAATTTATGCACTCAAACTTTGGTTAGACCTTATTATATATATAGGTCTTTGTATTAGAGTGTGCTTAAAATGAAAAAAATTTATAAAATTAGATAAAAATTATGAGTTTGTAATTCGTACAATAAAATAAAAAATAAATAATTTTTAAAAATTTTTAATATTTTTTAACAAATATCAAAACTTCAAACGAATATATTTAGTATTAATTTGTTCTAGTTGCATCTTGAATCCATCCATCTCCATTTATTTTTTTATGCATTCTATAATGCAACAAATAATTAATTCCCCTTCCGAGAAAATTCTTAGGGTTAGTATTTAGACGCAAGTACTGCTTTGGGTTTATATATATATATAGATCTAGTTGGTCTAATGGGGTGAGGTGTGATTTAATTTTCTTTCTGGTCAGGTAGGCTGGCTGCGTCACCTTTATGGCCATTAAATTATTGTACTTATAAAAGTCAAGATATACCTAACGTTAATTTCTCATTTGGGGTACGGCTGGTGTAAAAAAAAAAAAAATTTTTTTGTTTTTTTTTTAATTTTTGTCGTGATGTTGTAACGTGTTATTTAAAAAAAAGTTATATAATTAATAAAAATTTATAAAAAATTGTTGTCAATTAAAAAATTTTGATAAATTTTAATAGAAAAAGTAGAAGACAATTGATAATTGGTGAAAAGTTTGTGGGAGTTAATGTGCGCCAAATGAGACCTTACTACCTTACGTAATGCTAACATGCATGAGCCCAGAGATCCACAGATTGATGAGTTGTAAGAGCAGCCGACAGAATTAATTTTTTTTTTAATTTTGTGTAACAAAGTTTATAATTTTATTAATCCGCTTTTATATAATTTTACTAATTTACTTTTACTGTTTTTTTTCCTGATACGACACATAGGTTTCAAATTAATTTATTATCAAAATTATTAATTTTATTGAAATAACATTAATTTTTAAATTATTTTACAAATCTTTTTATATTATAATTATTTCTAATAATTTTATTAAAAATATTCTCATTTTCTATAAAATAAAATAATTTTCATCACCGACAACTAAAAAAATTGAATCTGTCGTTGGGATATGCAACGCACAGCAATTATTGTTGGGGTAGGTAACGCAATCAGCATTTATTTATTTAGACATTATTAGGGTTCCGTTTGGAGCTAAACAAAATAAAATAAAATCTTACAAATTTCTACAAATATAAAATACGAGACAGTAAAATTTAAAATTTTCACTTATTACACGAATTACGAGACATTTACTTTTATAATTTTATTTTATTTTATACACTTTTATACAACTTCAAACACACCCTAAGTGTTGCAGCAGAATGGAGTTGAGTCACATGACATCATGCCGAGTACTTTGCGTGAAACACGTGACATTTTGTCGAACGTGGTCTTATGGTGCTCCGCATTGATCCAATATATGCGGATTTGCTAAGTGTGGGTCCCTCTATTTTGCAAATGCATCCTTAATTTTAAATGTTCAATGATAATAAATGAATTGAATTTATTGACTAACAGTTAACCAAGTTAATTTGTCTCATTATAAGTGGCAAACAGATGGACAGTTCTAGAGTTGTATTTCGACTATTCAAACACATCTATTCACCTACGTGCATTAAATGGGAAATAAGGGCATTAAATGGGAAGCGAAAGATATTAAAAAAAAAAAAGTAAGAGATAGACATCAGAAGGTATCATTGCTACCCAATTTTTGGGTATTACTTTATTTATTTATCCTACTATAAATACCACACTTAACTCAAAAATTCAGATACGCTCACTATTGTCAATTAAGTACTTTTTACATTTATCTCTTAAACTCATTCAAAACTCCTACTGACTTAATTATCGAAGAGTTTTCCGATTCGAGACCCTCACTCTGGCCGTAACCTCTGCTTTGTATGTGTTCGGCAGATCGACGATTAGATTTTCGGTTGACGTGATAAGTAATTCAGACAACGAAACTTTTGTTGCCGAACATTAGGTTAGATGAAAGTTTGCTAAAGTTAAATTTAATTTTTTCAAAATTGTCAAAATTACTCTATTACAACTTCTTCTAAATCATAAAAGATAAGTATGTCAGTTAAATGAAAAGAAGTTGCTAACATCACTTTTGATATTAATTATGTGATATCAAAGTTATGAATCGTTCAATCAAAAATAAATTTACAAATTTTTGCGTAAAATTTTTAAGCAAGTAAAAATTTTTAAACTTACTTTTATTTTGAATCATTTGATTTTGATCAAATGACTCGTGACTTGATATGGTATGGCTAATATAAAAAATTATGTTAGTATTTTCAAATCTTCAAATAGCTAGATTTTTTTTCTTCTTCCCAAACAAAAACTTAAAAAAACGGAAAAGAAAATTAGCGGCTAATTAAAAAAAAAATTATCTCCCACCCAAATAAAATAAAATCTTGCAAAACTCTAAAAACACGAATTATGAGGTAATAAAATTTAAAATTTTCACTCACTACACAAATTAAGAGATATTTACTTTTATAATTTTATTTTATTTTACACACTTTTATACAACTCTAAATACATCCAAAATAATCTGGGCCTTGTTGTGAAAGCCGCCACGCCGACATTATGGTATTTTGTCGCGAGCTTGATGAATAGATTAATTCAAAATGGTGGACAGAGGGAGGGGAGAGCCAAGCCGTCAAATTTGAAGGCCCGATTTCACGCACCGTACTTCCACAAAACCTTTTCTTAAAAAAAAATTATCTTATCTTTATTTGATTAATGTATTATTTGATTAATGTATTAATCATAATTGGGATGTCTCTTGCTTCAATTAAAGCCCCACGTTAAGTTGAATCGCGTGCTAATTCATCACTCAAGTTAGCCATATTCTTCACTATGATTTTTTAACTCCTCGTGCCTTTTTAGTTTTTTTTTTTAATATAATTTTGTATTAAAATTTAATTTTGTTTATTTAATAATTTTTAAATATATTATTTACATTTATTAAAAAAAATCATAAAATATTAATTGGAGTAAATCACAGTAAACTTTTTTGTCTTTTTTGTTTTTGAAAGGCCAGAAGAATTTAGACCATACGTTATATTAAGATTTCTTTTAGAAATCTTGTAACTTTGCAACTTATGACTATTCAGAATTTTGATTTTTTTTGAAATGATAAAATTTACTCTCTTACATTTTAAATATTTTTTTAATAATAAAAAATAAAAGTGTCAAATTAATAAAAAAAAAATTAGTTACTAAGAAATTACATTTTTTTCCTTCTGACGCAAAAGTTAAAAAATTTCTACTGAAATTCGTTCGAGTAGAACTATTCATCTCTAAAAAATATGGTTTAGTTGTTAAGCTCTAAATGTTAAAAAATTACTCAAACCACATTTTTGTTATTTTTTAGAACTCCAATCCCCTCCTAAGTTGTAGCAATTGCTTCTATTTTTATTTAAAATTTATCTTTATACCCTATTATTTTTATATTTTATTTATATATTGTACCTATGTTCATATCATTTTTTCATTTAAAATTATATGTTTACTAAATTGACTATAAATCTTAAATTTCCTAAAATTAAAAGTACAATAACTCATAAAAATTAATTCTGTCTTTTTTTTTTACCGACATGAAATTTTACATATACCCAAGCACTATAAATTAACACATGAGCAATTAAGTGTAAATTATAATTTGAATGGGGAATTTGGTTTATTAAACTATGCCAAAAATCACAAAAAATTATCAAATTTTTAATCAAAATTTGTCATATACTATTTTTATATTAAATTTTTTTGTATTTTTCATATATTTTTTTAGGCTATTCAAACATTAGGTGGGTAGGCTACTGGTTATTATTTGAAATGCGATTAATTGAAGGTTCTAAAAAGAAAAAAGTAAGTTTAAATTATGGGTTAATGATGTGTTATGATAGTACAAACGATTTAGAAAGATGGAATTATATAGAAATCACGAGACGGAACAGAAGTGCTCCACTCTGCACTGCACTGCAGTGCCCGCGCGTTCGTTTTGTCGTGTCCCATTAGAGATTCTAACTTTTAATATATATATATATATACCTTATGACATGTCAAAATAAGCTAGCTTATAGTTTTCATTTCCCTCTCACTTTCTTAGGGCATTCATGGAGTTGGTTTTGTTAGATTCCAATCTTAAATTCCATCCCCTCTCTCTCTAAATATATATATATACACGCACAAATAGAAATAGGTAATCCATTGACCAAAGAAAGAAGAAGAAACTAATGGCGGGATCAGCCTATGCCTTGGCCTTATGCTTTCTTGGAATCGCGAGCGCCCTGGTTGAGGTAGCTCGAGCTCAGAATCAGACTAGTAATGGTACTACGCCTCTTTCTGAAGGTAATCTCTCTCTCTCTCTCTCTCTCTCTGTTTTTTGATTCAAGAAAACCGGCAACTTTGTGCCGGTGTGCCCCAGTGTGGATGAACATGGGTGATGTTTGGCAACTCAAATAATTGGGCGAGTGTTCCTTTTTTTGTTTTTTTTCAACAAGCTATAGATATTTAGATATGGCGTTTGAAAGGTTCAAGTCCAACGTCTTAATTATGTTGATGTCAAAAAACAGAATCTTGGTTCTCCCAGAAATATTACGACTTCATTGCTTGGGGCCTTTTGGGTGAAGATCAGGCATATCATTATTTGGAACCCAAGAATAAGATCTACAGGAATTGGTCTGGTTGGAAAAATTTGATTCTTTTGGAATTGCTTTAGGGATTGATCTCCAAACGTTCGTATAAAGTTTTATGAATTGATCGGAAATTCGGCTCTACAATGAGGTTATACAACTCAATTCATTATTAGGTTATGAGAATCGTATACAAAAAATGTGAGCTCAGCTCTTATAGAAGAAAAGAAAACTTTGCCACCGTCAGACTAGATCCAAACGAAAAAGGAGAATTAAACCTATTACAACAATCTACACTGTTAACTAACTAATCATCAAATAAAATACAATCTGATCAAATCTAAGATGTAGGAGGTGTTTGGCAACCCAAAAATTAGTAAAAAAAATACCAAAAGTTAGTTTTTGGGTGTTTGGCAAAACCACCAGTTTTGCCACTTTTTTGATTTGCTACAGTAAAAAGTACCACTCCATCATTACATTTTTTTGATTTGCTACAGTAAAATACATACCAAACACTCAAAAGTTACAACTTTTTTACTTTGCTACAGTAAAAAATTTACCAAACACCCAAAAGTTACTAAAAAAATACTAAAAATTCCACTTGGTTCAACCAAACACACAAAAAAGTGCAAAAAAAAACACCAAAAAATTACCAAAACTTAAGTTTTTTTTAACTTCCAAACACCCTCTTAATATGAAAATTAACAGATATTACATAGTCATTGATCTGCAATGATTATGCACTTAAGAATTTAAACCTTACAATCTCTTCCTTGACAAATGGATGACAAAAAAAGTCAAATAAAATACAAAAACACAACATTTGATTCTCCTTCGATATAAAAACCAAACAATATCTGAAATTTCTCTTTTAATCATTTTGAATTTCTGAAATAGATAACATTTTCACAACAAAATTCACACTCAATAGTATTAAAAAATTACAAGACATGTTAGAGAAAAAATGATAGTTAAAAAACACTGGATAATCTATAATCCAAAAGTATAAAGGTAGCATTTTCATTTATTTCCAAAAGTTTTCATTGAATACCACTAGAACAGAGCTTATATGATGTTTTAAAAAAGAAAAAAAAAAAAAAAAACTCCAAATATCTACCAGCAAAAAGCGACATCGTTTCGAAAAGACGCTATCAAAGCACGACAGAAAAGGACCACAACACCCAAAAGACTCTGACCCACGAGACAAGACAAACCGCAACTCCAAAAATAAAGTAGAAAAACAGGCCAAAAATGCAGGACTCAAAACACCTCTAGCAGCCGACAAACCCAAAACCAACAACAACGGCCAAACCAACAGGTGGCACAATGAAGGACCGATCCAGATAGAGCCAATTGCAGACAAATTACTTCAGAAGAAAGACAGAGAAAATCAACACAAGATGACACAATCAAAATAAACCGACCCAAATCAAAGAAACGCACAGAGAAACAACAACACATCAAAGCCGCGAGACAAACCCTTACTCAAGAACCAAAAAGAAAAAAAAATATTAAAAATTAGCTCTGAGACTATATTGGTAAGTGGAAATAAAATACCATTCCCACTTTAACTTATTCTCGCATTCAGTATTAAAAAATTAAGTTAGAATATTATTCCACATGGTAGGAATAGTCATTTACACATTAAGTGAGAAAAAATATTCTACAATTTAAACGATAAATAGTTACTTAATTACAATTGAAATTTGAACCAAAAATTGAAAACTTAATAAAAATATTCTTCCATATTACCTAATAACTAAGCAAACTTTGATCTGATTCAAATTCTAGGTTATAAAATAACCATTTTACTCTTCGTTTTTTTTTTTTTTTTTGCCCAAATATTCATTTTGGGCTTTCCAAAAGGTTAAAAAGTAGGGGTTTTTGGAGGCCGGTCACTATTTATGGACTTATAAATATTTAAGTCATACCCAAAAATCTTATTTGTGAATAAGTCACACTTGCAACAAAAAGACCAAAAAGGGTATCACGCGTTTTTCACTACATTTCAAAACTACCAGTTTTATCCGAAAATAGTGCACACTTTACTCATAACTTCTGTGACTTTCCATCTTCTTTATAAAGTAAGTAAAACTGATTTTTGGAAACAAAATCAAAACTGTTTGAGAAAAACCTAATTCCGCGACTTTCCATCTTCTTTACAAAACAAGCAAAACTGATTTTTTGAAACAAAATCAAAACTATTTAGGAAAACAGTACCACATAATAAAACAATACCGCATAAAAAACAGTACCACATAATAAAATATTATCGCATAAAAACAGTACCGCATAAAAAATAATACCACATAATAAAACAGTACCGCATAATAAAACAGTACCGCATAATAAAACAGTACCTCATTAAAACAGCACCATTCTTTGCATGATATAGTCATGCGGTACTGTTTTTGAACGAGCATGCATCCTAAAAAAAACAGTACCACAGACATGTGGTACTGTCACACATGCGGTACTGTCGGTCATTCATTTGATATGTGAACTATTTTTGTGTTTACATGTGATGTTTGCATGATAGAGTCATGCGGTACTGTTTTTGAACGAGCATCCATCCTAAAAAAAACAGTACCACAGACATGTGGTACTGTCACACATGCGGTACTGTCGGTCATTCGTTTGATATGTGAACTATTTTTGTGTTTACATGTGATGTTTGCATGATAGAGTCATGCGGTACTGTTTTTGAACGAGCATGCATCCTAAAAAAAACAGTACCGCAAACATGTGGTACTGTCACACATGCGGTACTGTCGGTCATTCGTTTGATATGTGAACTATTTTTGTGTTTACATGTGATGTTTGCATGATAGAGTCATGCGGTACTGTTTTTGAACGAGCATGCATCCTAAAAAAAACAGTACCGCAGACATGTGGTACTGTCACACATGCGGTACTGTCGGTCATTCGTTTGATATGTGAACTATTTTTGTGTTTACATGTGATGTTTGCATGATAGAGTCATGCGGTACTGTTTTTGAACGAGCATACATCCTAAAAAAAACAGTACCGCAGACATGTGGTACTGTCACACATGCGGTACTGTCGGTCATTCGTTTGATATGTGAACTATTTTTGTGTTTACATGTGATGTTTGCATGATAGAGTCATGCGGTACTGTTTTTGAACGAGCATGCATCCTAAAAAAAACAGTATCGCAGACATGTGGTACTGTCACACATGTGGTACTGTCGGTTATTCGTTTGATATGTGAACTATTTTTTGTGTTTACATGTGATGTTTGCATGATAGAGTCATGCGGTACTGTTTTTGAACGCGGTAATGTTTTTGAACAAGCATGCATCCTAAAAAAAAACAGTACCGCAGTCATGTGTTTAAATACGTAATCCAGATCTGTATATATTCATTCGATCGACGTTAATCTCACAGCACAAACTCGCGTAATCCGTGTGTATTCCTTCGTATATAATCATTTAACAGATTTTTATCTCACTATATCTTCACGCGATTGATAAGGAATGAAACAAAAACGAAAAACGTGATTCTCGGTTCCATAATTTTCGGCAACTTCATCTCAGTTAATTATAGAAAAAAGGGCATTTAAGTCATATTATAAATTATATTTAAAACAAACTCGTGGGACCCACTCAAAAGTATGACTTAAATACAAAACTTTTCACATTAATGTGACTTAAAAGTAATACTTTTTTTTTGAGTATGACTAATAACTTTAAAAGATTACCAAATATGACTTGGATACAATTTTTCGTAAAAAGTAACTTTTGATATATTTTTTAATAACTAATAAAATTTTATCTTAATCCGAGCTCAAATTGTAAAATGACGATTTTACTTTTGAGTCATTTTTTGTCTAAATTCGCATTCTAAACTGTCCAAACAATTAAAAAAATATGCTTGACATTTTATTTAATAATTAAACAAATTTTCAGTCCGATCTGAATTCAGACTATAAAATAACTATTTTGTCTCTGGGTACTTTTTGGGCCAAATTTGTATTTTAGGCATCCCAAAAAATTAAAAAATATTTATTGACATATTTTTTAATTGTTAAAATTTTGACTCAATTCAAATTCAAGTTATATAATGATCATTTTACCCTAAACACTCTTTTTTACTCAAATTCACACTTTGAAAATAAATTTTATTTTTATAATTTTTAAAAAATTAATGTTTGTAATTTTTATTATATTTTATTATTTTTAAAAGATATTATCAAATTATGAAAGCTTAAATATTTATTTTATTTCCATTTTTATTATATTAACAATAAAACAAAAGAAACATTTCATTCCATTTCCATCTCCATTCCATTTCTCCGTCCTATTCCATTTCATTCTCGCCCGTTCTCATGTACCAAAACATAGCCTAAGAGAAGTCGAGGGAGAAAAAAGCCCTTACCGATCGCGTGATGATGGAGGAGAAGTCAGCACTTGGACCGAGCAAAAGAGTCTCACCAAGGTCGCTTTGATGTCTGTGTGAATCGCCAGAGGCAGATGAACAATGGTTTAATGATATGGAGCTTAAAAAGTTAAAAGGGTTTTTTAACTTGAGTGAAGACGGACGAACTCGCAACCTGACCGCTTTAATCGCCATCAAGCGGAAAACCCAGAGCACCAGGAGCCAAACTAGCATCCAGCGGGAAAACTGAAAATGTCAATTTGCCAGAGTTTTTCCTATTTTAAATATTTGACTTATCTGAATCCTTTCTTCTTCTTCTTCTTTTTTTTTTTTTTTTTTTAAATATTTTTCTTGTTCTAAAGGTCTATGATAGCTAACAAGTTCTTAGTTCCCACCCACTTCTTCCTCTGCCAAGAATCTATGAGTGCCATCCTTCACCAATGCTTTTGGGGAGAGAGAGAGTTGCCAAGATTCTGTTTTTGACCTTCTTAAACACGGGTTTTTATTAACTAAAAAGATTTTATCAAAAATGATTAGTAAACTTAAATTGCTTTGGAGTAAACTGAAATTAATATTTTTAAGTACACAATTTAAAAGGTGTTCATGAGTAAAAATTGTATGATATTCATGAACTAAATATCAGTGTGTGTTTTCTCCTACTCGGAAAACTGATTAGCTGAAAAACGAAAAACAAAACAAAGAAAAGCGGGAAAAGGTAATATTTTGTGCCTCCTTAGCAAACCAATTTTCGTAAGAGGCTTTATTTAGCTTTGAAAGATATCTTGAATTCACTTTCAATATTATGTTTTCCATAAGAAAACTAGCTTATGTTATTATTATTATTATTATTTTTTCTAAATTCAAAATGTATAGTAATATTGTGTGTATGTGGTTTTTTTTTCTTTTTTTGGGTACCGTACATGAATTTGGTTGGCAGTGAATGCTTTGAACTCCATATTCATCCACTGGGGGATATCAGCATCAGATTCCGTAGACCAATGGAACATAAGTGGAGAACCATGCAGTGGAGCTGCCATTGACTCAACAAGCATCGAGAACACCAATAGAAATTTCAATCCCGGGATCAAATGCGATTGCAATGGAACTGTTTGCCACATTACCCGTTTGTAAGTAACAAAATAAATTTTAGGACTTGTTAAAATTCACTTAAAATGCACCCTATTTTTATGATATACAAATTGGTTATTATCTCAACAAAAGCTGCAATATCTTGGTCACAATTTTTTTTGGTTAATGTATGGGCTAGAATGTTGATTGGATATAAACATTAAGAATTTAAGACAGATGAGTAATGTTATTGGAACAAATGGAAGAAGTAACACGAGTTGAGGATAAGTTAAGGAATAACCTCAAATCCCAGATTCCAAACCCATGCTGATTGGCTGCTAACAAAGGTTTATGTCTTGTGGGGTAGTGCACATGCTACAGCATTTACATTGTTGCCACATGTCCAAGGAAGCATCTGATTAAAAAAGAAAATAATTAAGTGTAAACAAAAGAAGAGAGAGATTGGTTTGAGACGTGACTCTTATTTGTAATGCAAATAAATAAAGAATGATGCAATTGTCTTGAACTTAACTAAAAACAGTACTCCTAATAGAATCTTTGAGGCAAATGTATCATGTAGGTACTCAATTTCATAATTCATTGGTACAGATGTTTGTTGAGCCAAGTTAAGTATCATAAATGCATTTGCTACTAGAATTTAGTGCCCAATTTGTGGATTATCAGACCTGATGTGGATGATCTAATTGTCTGGGAAATGTTGAGCATTATTTAGAGTAGGATCGGCGTAGGCCAGTGAGGTGAGAATCAAGATGGTCTGAAGCAAGAGGAAAAATGAGCACTGAGGGAAGATGGTTCTGATGATGATGAGATAAATAGATATATGTAGGCTAGGAAAAGCACTTTAGAGCATGGGATAAGTTGTCGCATCCACTTAACCGGGGATTCAGCCCTACATCAGCACAACCTATATGTTAAGGATGAGTCCGATGAACTCCCTCTAGATTGTTCGAGGGGTCTTGATAAATTCCTTTATCAGCCACCAAACTGCTGAACCCTAGTAATCTCGCAAGTGAGTAAAGGAGGTTCCTTATTGGGATGATCCCTGAGCCTTGCTCCAGGCCCATAGAAAATCCCATTGTGTCCCAGTAGAGGCTTGCAGCTGCTTGGTCCACCCTCAGGGGATACCTCACAAGAGGTGTCCTTTGGATGTGTTCTTCACGTCGACGTGGCGTTGATCACGTCAACGTGGCCTAGGTACCCACACAATTCAATATCAAATTTGAATCTACTTCATATTTACTTCATTTAAATTTGAAATTTTATGCCTTTTAATTTCTACACAAGCTACCATAATATACTATGCAGTTGAAATTCAAATCCCCGAGTAATTCAACTTAAATGCTTCATTCACTGCTTGCTTATTTTTCCATGTTTGTTGCAGGAAGGTCTATGCACTTAGTGTTGTGGGTGTAATCCCAGATGAACTGTGGACTTTGACTTTCCTCACCAATTTGTATGTTTCTTCATTGATATTTTAGTTTAATAAATTTGTTGTTTTCCTTCTACCATTTTCTTTTCTCATGTAAATAGTTTCCAAACTGCAACCTTGCAAATTATGACATAGAAGCTCGCCAAATTAAAATATGTGCTATGTATGGTTTGGTAGTCTTTCTTAATAGGTTCTTTAAAATTTTACATCTTTAACAATGATGAGTTCCTTTTGTGTATTGCAGGAACTTGGACCAAAATTTGCTGACGGGTACGCTGCCTGCATCCATTGGCAATCTAACTCGCATGCAGTACCTGTAAGCCGAGCTTACTTTTTGTTAGAATTTTTCTGTGTAGCTATACTCTAAAGTTCTGACACCTTATTTAATAATTTTAGGAGCATGGGAATTAATGCATTATCTGGAGAGCTTCCAAAGGAACTTGGAAAACTTACTGATTTAAGATTACTGTATGTTGTTCTTAACTTCATATGTTTTTAAGAGGCAGCTTGATGTTTTGATTTTCTATTGATTGCAAGGCAGCTTGATACCAATTCATTGTCATATAATATGGTATACCCAAATATGTAATTTATATTTATACATACATATATGTAATATTTGTATGAAAATCTATGTTTTGTAAGCAACAATTTTATTACTAAATTGCTGTCTTTTTGATCCAAGTGTTTTGCTGTATTTGTATTCAGGACCTCATATAAATAGTGGGCACATTCATTCAAATAATTTAAAGGCATACCAATTTCATGTATATGCTCTACTATTTGAATTATTTTAATGTTGTTGCCTTGCTAATTTTCCAGGGGCATTGGTACAAATAATTTCTCGGGTCCTCTGCCATCAGAACTTGGGAATTTAACAAAATTAGAACAAATGTAAGCACTTACTTTTATTTCATTATCCAGAAAAATGCTGCTTATCCATTCAAATAAAATTGGGAATTGGCATCCTAGAATGCCCCCCGACATTCTATATGCACCATTCTGGTAGCAAGGAACCCTTGTATTGCTGTAATTGAGTTGTAATATGTACTTTCATCATGTTCATCATAAAGCTGAGGATGTCCCTAATCTGTACACTGCTTAGATGTGGAGGCTCACTGGATACTTTCCCCCCATTCTGCTTATTACTTGTTATAGCAGTCCCTTTCTTAATCTGCATATCCAATAACTTGATGAAATTGTTGGTATATTCTTAATTATCAAACAAAATGAAAAAATTTGGCAGTCCCTTTCTTAATCTGCTTATTACATTCTGCTTATTACTTGTTATAACAGTCCCTTTCTTAATCTGCATATCCAATAACTTGATGAAATTGTTGGTATATTCTTAATTATCAAACAAAATGAAAAAAGTTGACAAGCTTCATAGCACCCGTAGCATTAGCTATGGATCTTAGGTGGTGCTCCAGTTGTTGAGAGATTGAGAGTAAGGTAGCCGAAGTTTGACCATTTCTCTCTGTTGCTGTTGCAATTTCTTTTCACAGCGTTCAAAATCCATGATGGTAAATTCTTTATTTTTCCATCTGGTTTGAAGGAATAGAAGGCATTGTTATGCAATTATGATCTTTGGATAATTCAATTGATGGCTGCTATAAAGGCTAAAATGATGTATCTATACACTTTCTCCAAAGCTGTACAGCAAGTACTGATGTATTCAAAAATTTTACCCTGTAAGCATCATAGAGTTTTAAAACCTGTAACCTATGTAATATTTTGCTTCAATTTTATTCTTTAGTCTGATTTTTATTGTTATATTTATTTCAATCTCCTTGTTCATGCCTAGGCTGTAAAAATTAAGCCATTCGTGAGCTTGAACAGAAAAATTAGGCCCGTTTACTAAATGAGCCAATTCTGAATATTGCCTTGCTCAGTTAATTAAGGGCTCGGGCTCATTTAATATTAATATATAATTTAGTAATATAAATCTAAAATATATTAATTAAATATTTTGTATTTAAATCATGAAGAAAATTTAAATTTATGGCTGTTGTTGATGATCGAAATGTGTAGTATTGGTCTCATGAATATTACTCCTTGACAGCTACATGGATAGTTCTGGAGTTAGTGGGCCTATACCATCAACATTTGCTGCTCTAAAAAACATGCAGACAGTGTGAGAGCTTTCTGGCTTATCCTTCTTATCTGAGAAACTTAAAAGATAAAGTGTTTTGTTTAAATTAATTGTTTATATTATCAAATTTACCAAAGAAGACGTTTGGGGATCTCAGGTGGGCTTCAGACAATGATTTCACTGGCAGCATACCTGAATTCATAGGGAATTGGTCAAAGCTCACTACCTTGTAAGCAATCCTCTGTTTTGTATTTTTTTTTTTTTGGATAGGTAAACCTGGGAGGGGGGGGGGCCCGGGGTTCGAACCCGCGTGGCGAGTGGGCAAAGAATAGAGTTCAACCACCGAGCTAAGTGCCTCACTTTTGTTTTGTATTTTCTTTATTTTGATGATCATGCACACTGCACAGTTTGTAGTTTTACTTTACACTATGAGTATCAATGAAT
The DNA here is from genome assembly GCA_019916065.1 of Vitellaria paradoxa. Taxonomy (NCBI): domain Eukaryota; kingdom Viridiplantae; phylum Streptophyta; class Magnoliopsida; order Ericales; family Sapotaceae; genus Vitellaria; species Vitellaria paradoxa. Next base: position 49,125,731 of record CM034239.1, read on the forward strand.
GTACGGTAATTAAGATGTAGTATTTGTTGATATTCCTTGCCAAATCCAGCAACCTCTATTACATAATCTAGAAATCTTCTATGCCTTAATTTTTCTGTAGGAGGTTTCAGGGAAACTCCTTTGAGGGTCCAATACCATCAACATTTACTAACTTAACATTGTTAACAGACTTGTGAGTATTTTTCTTCGATAACTTTTGCTCGTATTTAGCATTTTAATAGAGTTAATCTTCTCTTCTGTTATAAAATGTGCTTATACAGGAGAATAAGTGATCTATCTAATGGAAGCTCTTCACTGGCATTTTTGAAGGATATGAAGTCTCTAAGTGTCTTGTAAGGAGATAAAGTTACAGAATACTGATGATATATTCTTTTTTGGTGTTAATTTTTCATTTTCATGCCACCCCCATTGAACTTTTACAAAATTAATTTAGCCTTGTGGTTTCATATCTGGTAGGACTCTGAGGAATAACAATATTTCTGGTTCTATCCCATCCAATATCGGAGATTATCAAAGTCTGTCACAACTGTAAGTTATTACTGTTAGCTGTGGTTGGCTCCCATAGACTTCAACCTGAAAATTGGCCATTTTATAATCAGGTTGGGGAAGTGGGGGTCAAAACCAGACAGCTAAATCTATGAAGTAAATAGTTGTTAATAACTTAATGTCTTTGCATTATTGTCTAGTTAAACTTTTTTTTTTTGTCTCTCCCTTTACAACTTTGGTTCATTTAATTTTCCAGGGATTTGGGCTTCAACAATTTAACTGGACAGATTCCTGACTCACTGTTCAATTTGAGTTCTCTCTCTTACTTGTAATAAACATCTAATGTTCTGTTGTGTTATGTTATTTTAAATACCTTCCTGATATGTACTCTTGTTGTTTGAACTAATTTTTGTACGATCAGGTTTATGGGGAATAATAAACTATCCGGTACCCTTCCTGCACAAAAGAGTACCACTCTCCAGAATATGTAAGTACATGTTACATAGTGGTCCACAGTTTAATTTTCATGTATGTTATTGGATTTATCAACAACTATTTTTGTTATTTGAGAAGTTATTTCCCTTTCTGATCCATGGTGATTCTCACAAAATGCTTGTCTTTTCTTTCTTTTTTCTGTTTTAATTATAAAGTATCACAAATGCCATATCTATATAAATTCAGAATCTTTATTTTATTTTTATTTATTTATTTATTTTTTTGGTGGTTGGTAAAAAGAAGCTTTACCTATTATTTGAACAGACCAATTGTGCGTTAAAGATTTAATCATTGATAGTGACATTTATTATAAAATCCTTATACTGCCTGAGTGCCTGCCAGAAAATCACGTACTAGGGAAGGCAATGATTCACATATATGTGTGTCTGTAGATATAGAGATGTATACAGATAACCAACATCAGATTATATATAGGATATTAAGTAGAAAAAATAGTTCAATCTATTTATATTTGGATATGTACTAAGACTTTTTTTTTTTTTAGTATTTTGATCTCCTTTGTTGTGATGATTCACCCCCCCTTGATGAACGATTTCACACACCATGATCAGGTTCCTAGTACATACAGCATGTTTAGTGCTGCGTCAGAGAACGAATGTATATTTATGTCTTCAACATTTTGTTTGTCCCATTAATGCCTCTATAAAAAAAAAAAGAAAGAAAAAATGTGGTGTAATAAACTATAAACTTCCACGCCCTGAAAAATAATTTAATTTTTGTTTTGAAAAACAGGTAGCATTTATTCTTTGAATAATTAGATAGCATATGAAAGTCACATTTTCTCTAAGTTGATATGAGGCATAAGGGGCGGACTTAACATTTTTGGTCAATGGGGGCAAAATTTACATATTGTCTCATGGGAAAGCAAGAATATTTTTATAAAAAAAATTACTAAGAATAATTATTTTAATATAATAAAATTTGTGATAATAAATTTAAAAAAAATTAAAATTATTTTGGCAAAGTTGATAATTTTGACAGTGAATTGGCCTTATACATGTGTGTCACGCTACAAAAAGGACACTTGCAACTAGACAATTGGGCTAGATTACTAAAACTATATGGGGGAAGATTAACAAAATAACATAAGACAATATAAAAATAGCTATATATAATAAAGAAAAAAAAATTCAGTAGGATCAGCTACATCGAATGCCGTGGGTCGTTCCATGCGACGCATACAATATGAAGTTTCAGTGTCAATCCACACAAGTTTATGAGAAAATTTGTTTTATTTATTACTTGCAAAAACCTTAGAATCACGGATATGACGTAGATACAGACACAATAACATAGCAACTATATATGCATGAAAAACAACTATATTTTCATTTTTGTAGTATAAATATCTGTATATTTTGTTTATATTCATTTCAGAAAATTCTATCCATAAATAAATTAGAAGTTTTGGGATTTGAAATCCTAAAATTAAGAAATTTAAACGAGAAGGAATTACTAGAATTAAATTCATGTTGTTTTTATCTCATTATTATATTTCACGTGCTTTCATCGAAGTTACAATTTGTTGTATGTAATGTCTAAGTGATGGACATGTGTGTCCCAAATGTCTAAACAGTGAACAATAAATAAAAATTGTAGGACACTTTTACAGGAGTGTCAATGTGTAACATGGACACTAAAACATCACCTTTCTAGAAGTTTCCATACTTTCTAGGGATATTATGCTTAAATATATGGGAGGCATGGAAAGTAATTATTGAATCTGAAAGTGGCGTAGTAACTGACTTGCAATGATGAATCTGACCATGGTGGTCTATAAGGTTGTTTACTAAGTCCAAGGCTTCAATGCCTAAATCAAAGAGCAACCAAGTTATCAGTTATTCGCAGGTCAATAGTGACTGAACATTTCCACTATGTTATTGCCTGCAGAGATTTGTCATACAACGAATTATCTGGAAGCTTTCCTTCTTGGATCGATGAACAAGATTTACAACTGTACGTTTTGAAAAAAATATGTTTCTCTCTCTCTCTCCCCCCCCCCCCCACCAAAATACTGTGGTTGACCATCCTGGCATCAACAATAGTTTGACAGCCAACTCTTAAATTTTAACATTTTCTAGTTCAAAATATTTTTACGGCTGCATTCTGTAACGTTTTAATATCTTCCGAATTGATTTTATACTAACATCGAGATTTTCTGGGATGTAATATGCAGAAATTTGGTTGCCAATAACTTCACAATTGAAAGTTCGAACAGCAGGTGAGTCTCTCCCTGGCATGTATATGTTTTTAATTTTGTTGTGCAGTCAATATACAATGATGCTAAAGGAAAGCTCATTGATTTCCCATCTACTGTCTTGGTGTTGACATCATGAACTGGTTACCAGCATGTGGATCAGCTGTCAAACATAAATAATATTGCTACTAAATGCAACAGTGTTTGAGCCTTTTAGGATGCTGATATGTGCTCCTAAATTAAACCTTTTAATTATGATAGGTTCCTTTCTAGTTTTTGAGATATGGGATATTACTTTGATCTTATCCACATTCTTAACTATACTTTTCCCACACTTTCTTTATGAGGTGGAGTGAGCTTTACTATTTATAATTATTTTCAAATTTCAGCATCCATTAGTTCACTTCCTTGTTTAGGCTTCTTGCGTATTGGATGTGAAATGACTGCTTGATAACTAAAAATTGGCAAATATAATGGTTGAAACTAAAAATTATATGAGTATAGTTGGAAATCAGAGTAGAATAATTGGAAGGATTCAATTCTAGCTCTCTCTCATATTGTATATTTATAATCAAGGTTTAGGGTACAAAAAGGAAATCGGAATCAACCAATATATGCTAATAACCAAAAATAACCACATCACAATCCTTCAATTATCACTTAAATATTCTAACATTCCCCCTCAAGCTGAAGCATAAAGATCAAACATATCTAACTTGGTAGATATTTTCTGAAATAGAGAACTAGCTAAGGGTTTGGTGGGAATATCATCCAATTGAGAGTCTGATCGTACAAATAGAGTAATGATATCATGCTTAATCAGGAGATTTCGAATAAAGTGACAATCAACCTCTATATGCTTGGTACGTTCATGAAAAACATGGTTATTAGCAATGAAGATCGCAATCTTATTATCACAGAATATAAACATTGGAGCTGAGATATCAGTACCAAAATTTCGAAGAAGAGAACTAACCTAAAGCATGTCAAATGCAATATGAGCCATGGCAGGATACTTAACCTCAACACTAGATTGGGCCACTACAATTTGCTTCTTACTAAGCTAGGTGACAAGATTACCAACGCAAGTACAGTATGCAAAAGTAGACCTCCGATCTGAACGACTACCAGCTCACTTTGCATCACTATATCCAATTACATCTTTCGTGGTGGAAGCTCGATAGAGTGAACGTTTACTAGGAGAATTATTCAAATAGCTCAGAATACGGCACACAGCTTCAAAGTGAGGTTTGCGTGGAACATGTATGAACTAACTGACCACACCAACTGCATATGTAATAACAAGATAGGTCGCAGTGAGATAAATCAACGTACCCACAAGGCATTGATAATGACCAACGTCAAGAAAAAGATCACCATTCTCATTATCCAAGTGAACAGAAGAATCCATAGAAGTATCAACGGGACGAGAATCTAAAAGTCCAGTCTCATATAGTAAATCTAAAACATATTTTCTTTAAGATAAAGATATACCCTAGGTAAATTGGGCAACCTCAATTCTAAGAAAACAACGTAAAACTCCGAGATCTTTTGTGTGAAACTATTGTATCCTCTCTTCCCATCAAATTTGACAAGCTTAAGGACAGTGTATCCTTTAGAATACGGGAGTTTGGAAATCGCCGCAAGATAAGGAGGACAGAGGTCTAACTACGATCCTGTTGGAATAACTGTGCTCTCTTGTTGTACCAACTCCTTAACATGATGTTTCAGTTGATCCAGGGTAAATAATGGTTGCAAGTTTTGAGGGGTTTAGATCTGAGTATTGAGGGTGGGAATGTAACTAGATGGGGTTTGAGTGATGATTAGGTTAGTTGAAGTTCCTTGTTCGACGGAGGATGAAGTTAAGGTTGGGTTGGGAATGACTAGACGGTGGTTGATGTTTGGCCGGGTGTGAAGTTGAAGGTGGTAGGGTTAATTTGGGATAACAAGGTCTGGGGAAGGCCTTGGCGCCTCGAATTCTGTGGTGTTACATTGAGGTTCAAACTATTTTCTGGCGCGACAGGCATAACAATCGAGGCTGAAGAGGGTAGTGAAGAATTCTGCTGAAGAGTTTTGAGAGTTTCTGTCATCACTTCATGGGTTTGTTGTATTGTGGATTGAGTTTGCTAAAAGGCTAGCATTTGTTCAGTTAGTGCTCTAATTTGGTTTGTTACATCAAACGCTTCTGATGATTCTCTGTCTCTAGATCCATTGTTATTACCCTGATCTTCGGCCATAACCGATGAGTCAGTATTCTTCCCAGAGGAGTATATTGTTTGGGGGGGTGAAGTTCTTTTGGGAATTATACTAACAATCAGTGATAGCGGAGTCACCGGATTCCGGCGGAAGGATGGGAACTAGGGCAATCTGGAACAAGAGAGAGAGAGAGTATGGGGGAACTTAAGGTTCTTGCCAGACCCTCCACAGGTGGGGCGTTTATATAGGTAAAAGGGAAAACCCTTTTAGGCAGGAATTTAGGCTTTGAATCCGTTAGGAGGATGTTTGGCCCCTAGTCTAGCGCGCCTAGATGAGGATTTTCTTGATTCTCTCTCTAGATTGGTTGGGGTAAATCCCAACAGACTCCTGATTCTAGCCTCTACTCTGTTGAATCCCAATGATCCCGCAAGGAGTTGGTTAGAGAGATTCTCGAACCTTGTCCCAAGTCCTAAAAATAAGCTTATTTCGCAACAACAATTTTCCTGCGGGGAGCCTTTACCGCTGGTGGTACATTTGTGTGTGGTTAAAGGTGGTGTGGCTCATAAGGCTTGTGCACTGCGGGAATACTGGAGCAGCCGCGGGCCTTATAGCTGCGACCCATATACCTACAACTGTTTTCCTAGATAACTCTTTAATTCTGAAATGCCCTTAACGTCATCACTAGAAATGATGCTATCGTCCACATAGACAATCAAGATAATGGTGCCAAATGGTAACTGATGAATAAACACTGAGTGATCAAAAGTGGACTGTTCAAAATTATAATCCAAAAGAGCAGAGCTAAACCGATCAAACCATGCTCATGGAGATTGTTTAAGTCCATACAAAGTTTTGCGTAAGCGACAAACAAGGTGCTAATTTCCTGTAGTAGTATACCCTGGTGGCTGACCCATATATACCTTCTTCTGAAGATCACCATGCAAAAAAACATTTTTAATATCCAACTGGAACTAAGGCCAAGACTTGCATATTGCCACTGCAAGAAGAATGCGGACTAAATTGAAACGAGGCATTAGTGAGAAAGTCTCAAGATACTCCACACCGTAAGTTTAGGTATAATCTTTAGCAACCAAACAGCCTTTAAGATGCTTAACTGAACCATCAGAGTGGTATTTTATCGTGTAAACCCAACGACAACCAACAGTTTTATTTCTCGGAGGAAGAGCAGTGAGCTCCCACGTCTAGTTGTGATGTAGTGCCTGCATCTCCTCATCTATTGCTTTCTTCCAGCCCGGTGATAATAGTGCCTAATTGTAAGATTTAGGAAAGGAAACAGAGGACAAAGCAGAAACAAAAGACTGGAATCGATGTAACATAAGATGATAGGAAACAAATTTAGCAATGGGATACTGAGTGCATATACGTTTACCTTGTCTTTGGGTAATAGGAAGATCAAGATCAACAATAAGAAGAGGCTCAGGCTCATTCTGACTAGTGATAAAAGTGTCTAGTTCAGGAGTAAAAGTAGCACGAGCAGGTGTCTCAAGAGATGCAGGATCCACAGGTGTAGTGGTAACGGGAGCAGGGTGAGCACAACACTAATAGACCTGTAATGGCACATTAAGAATAGTAAGAATTGGATCAGCAAAAAAAATAGATGTAGATGACTCCCCCCTCGAGATGACAACTCCCCTTGAACCTAAAAGCAGGGTGTAGAATAAAAAAAAATAAATAAATAACATTAACACTAACAAAGAATTGACGAGATGGAGGATGATAATAGCGATAGTCCGTCTGAGCATGAGAAAAACCCAAGAAAATGCAATGATGAGCTTGAGGTGATAATTTGTCCAGACCAGAATCAAGATTATGGACAAAGGTAGTGCAATCAAATGTACGAGAAGGGAGAGAAAAAGGATTAGAAGAAGGGTAAAGAAGAGAGAAAAAAGACCGACTATCCAGAGTGACAGACGGGACACGATTAGTAAGGTGGCAAGTAGTTAAGACAGCATCACCTTAATATGATTTCGGGACATTCATATGTATTTGTAAAGTGCGGGCTACATCCAACAGATGGCGATGTTTGCATTTAGCAACACCATTCTGCTAAGATATATGAACACATGAAATTTGATAGATGATGCCCCTGTCTACACAAAATTTGTCCATGACAAACTTGGTATATTCTAAAACATTGTCAGACCGTAAAAGTTTGATTCTTTTGTCAAACTGAGTAAGAATTTCATTATAAAAGCGTAAGACAATATTAGGTAACTCAAAACGACTTTTCATTAAAAATAACTATGTCATATGCGAGAAATCGTCTACAAATATGACAAAATACCAATAACCTTTAATAGTAGAAACTCTAGAAAGACTCTAAATATCCGTATGGACTACGGAAAAAGGTTTAGATTCACGACCATGACTACTACCAATAAAAGAACTATGGTGACGCTTTCTCAGTTGACAAGCTTCACATTTGAGACTTGAGATAGAACTAAGAATAGGAACGGCAAGCTTGAGTCGAGATAAAGATGGATGGCTCAACCGACAATGCCACTGAAGAGGTGAATCAGACACATATAAAATTGAATGAAACGAAGATAAACTGGCAAGGTCAAGGTAATAAAGACTATCCCGCTTATATCCCGCGCCAATAATCATCTGTGTCTTGAGATCTTGAAAAGTATAGGAAGATGGAGAAAATGTTATGGAGCAGTTTAAGAGTCTAGTTAACTGACTAATAGATAATAAATTAAAAAGAAAGTTAAGTACATAAAAACTCGAAGATATTGATAATGATGTTGAGAGTTTGAGCTGTCCTCTACCAGTAACAAACCGGGGGACCCATCAACTAATGTAAGACGATGAGTGGTGGTAGTCAAATTAGAAAATAAGGAAAGATCACCTGATACATGAGCACTAGCACCAGAGTCATGAATCCACTATGGAGTAGAAAAGGAGGAAAAACAAGCACTATTACCTGAATGGGCTAAAGTAGCAGTGGAACTAGAAGAACGAGAGATGCGAAGAAACTGCTGACCGCTTGTAGAATGTGCGGCTAATTAACCCCCAAGTGCAAGGGTGTGCTGTGTAGTTTTAACTCGGTGCGTCCGAGATCGAATTCACATGGAACTATGAGATTGAACACTAGGGTTTTCTAAGTTCTTCTACCTACTGTTTCATTTTAAAAGACAAGAAAAGAAAATAAAACACGTTTTAGGTTTTGAGAAGAGTTGATTAAGTAACTAGCAATCAAATAAAAGTAAATTGTAAACATTAACTGAACTAGCATTCAAGAAATTAAATTACTTTTATTCCAACTAATAGAAAAGCAAGATATAAAATTAAACTAAACTAAAATAATGAAAGCAATAAAATTAAGCATTCAAGATAACTAAAATGATTCGTGATTCAACTTTCAATTCTGGGTAGTTTACTACTTCACTACGGGATGTGTTAAAACTACAATCTATAGTTCATGTCAAAGGAGCCATAGATTGGGAAAAATATTCTCATTAAAGTTCAGAAAATATCCGATACTCAGTTTTAAAATCACGTTTCATTATGGATAATAAAACTGGAAAGATTTTCTAAGAAAACATTCGGTTTCAAACCTAAATTAGGGTTCGTCCGAAAATTATTAAGAAAATTATTTTCAAGAGTTTTTACCAGTGATTACAGAGAATATAATCAAAAACTCTTGTTTTCGAAGGTTTTTCAAACAACCAAAACCAGATTTGTTTAAGAAATCAATTTTAATTTGCCCAAAATTATTAAATCAATTTTTACCCGAAAACCTTTACTAGTGATTACAGAGAATGTAGTCAAAGGTTTCCGTTTTTGAAAGTGTTTGAAACAAAATAAAATGACTCTTACAATCATAGATCACTCTGCAAAGGTTTTTACAAACCATGCGAAGGATCTATGCACATCCCTTCGTTTTTCATAAATTACCCTTCCTTGATTCGTTGAATCAAGAACTAGGGTTTTACGCTACACTCATAATGAAATCCATGCAATTGAATCCAAATGGAATAAATATAAACTAAACTACGAATAAAAATATTATTAATCCACGCAAAAACAGTATCGTACTTCGAAGAACGAAAGGAATAGCGAAAGACAATGCATGCTGAAACGAAACCAAAGAAAGCTACTCCCAACTTGAAAAACATCTTCAAGAATCTATAAAAACTCACTCTAAAACTCTAGAAAACTCTCAAGAAAGTGGGGAAGAAGATGAGAAGAATCTCCCCTAAACGGCTGCTCATGGGGTTTTTATAACCTATGCGCAAAACCCTAAAAACGAAGCAATAACGCGTCTCCCGCGTGTCCCAGGTGTCCTGAAGGTGTCCGGACCGCAGTATGCTCCAGCTCATTTTTCTTGAAGGTGTCCTGAAGGTGTCCGGACACCCTCTTCCTGCACTTGTATTCTGAACTATTCCTCATCATTTTCGTCGTCTTCGGGACTCCTACTTGTGCTTATTGAATCATTTTCACTGCAATTATGAAAAATAAACCTAATTAGTGTAAAACATAATAAGATGCATAAATAAATTACTAAAATGCATAGTTTATGTCAAATTGGAGGTTTTATGATTACATTTTTCAAGTGTAATCAACTGCACAATAGCATATAACTCTACAGTAGAAAATGGACTCTGTGAACCAGTATGGGCTATCAACGGATCACTAGAAGTATTGGGACCAGAATCAAACTCTGTAGGTTCAGCAGCAAACTCTTAGGACGACTATACTTCTTTTAGCAGTATGGTTCTGTGTGGTTAGTACCACTATAATGATCACACTTCTTTGTATCATGCACAGAACTTCTACCATTGCCATGGGACCCGCCATGAGAGTTCTATCCACCACGTGACCCACCTCAAGACATACCACGGGAATTACCCCAACCACCAGAACCACCAACCAAAGCAGTAGAATCAAGACTACCAAAAGGAGAAGATGCAGTTCGAGAATGGTGACCTAAAGAAGAGCACTGTAAGCGAGAGTAGGCATTTGCCGTGGGAGGAATTCTCTCTCTAGCTAGAAGCTAATCACGATACCCATGAAGGTCGTTGTTAAGACAAGTAAAAAGCAAAATAGTCATAAGTTCCTCCCATTGTTTAATCATGTTAGCCTTAGTTTCAGGAAATGGATGAAATTGTATCAGACGATCACCAAGACTCTTGAGAGTGCTATAATACTCAGAAAGAAGGCGACCATTCTGTTTGAAAGAGAAGAGCTGCTTATATGCCTCAAATATTTTGGAAACATTATTCCACTGGGAAAAAGACTCGGCTAGAAGTTCCAAATTGCTTTTGAAGTATCACATAATGAAACCGTGTGCAAAACGGAAGGCTCCAAGCTATGCCATAACTAATTCATACCAATGACATCTGTAGTATACCATTGCCGATAATTAGTAGATTTAGAATCTTGAGGTGAATCTGTGATAAAGTGTTCCATTTGTCGAGCAATGATAAAGATTCGAACAGCATATGATCATGTCAAATAATTCGTTCCATTCAATTTCTAGTTAGAAATTGATTTGGGAAGACTGTCAAATGGAACAATTGGTACTGTCCAAACCGGAACCCAAGACTCTTGCTTAGAAGGATCAATCGCCATTGCACCTCAGTTAATGAAAAATAAACAAATCTCGAGTAAAAGAAAATCTTGCAATAGTAGTTAGAGAGTGACGGGAGCAATCAAACAATAATCTGGCAATCGACCAAGTATGTCTACGAGCAGCCGAGCATCAGTGACGAACGCAACAATTGACTAATAGACAAGAATCAAAGCAACAAAATCAAACATTGTTCATCATTGACAATTGCAGCAAATCAAGTGAGACAAAATCCAGGGTTCAAAATCAATGAAGCATAAGTAACAATTGAAGATTTAAAATCAACCGAGAAGTACAATTGAGAAAATCAGATTGAGTCTCCAACCATTTATTAGGTGACGAGTACAGCAACGATACGATACGAGCGTATTTCAACGAGATATATGGAGCAGTTGGCGACTGGACGAGATGAGGGCGACGACAGTTGCTTACATGGGGCGATTGCCATCAAAGAGTGCCAGTGACCTCTAGTGAATTATGCACGAGCACGTGTGGGTGGCCCTTTGGCATGTGAGGCCAAACGCAGAGAGCAAAGCTATGCGTGCGAGAACGTGGAAGGACCTCCGGCGACAGGTCTGTTATAGTTGTGGTCGCTAGTCGCCAACAGATCTCCTTCATGCTGTATATTTATAATCAAAGTTTAGGGTACAAAAAGGAAACCAGAATCAACCAATATATGCTAAAAACCAAAAATAACCACATCATAATCCTTCAATTATCCCCTAAATATTCTAACAAGTGTTTAATACCTAAACAAACCCATGCATTGTCTACATATATATCCATTTATCTTGGTTCAAAGAGACTTTCTCATTCTCTTCAAAATCAAAGAATTTAGCATTGATAAAAGATATGCTGTAATGGATATACTCCATGAGCTGAACATGATTTGATGCATTATCATCTTCTCAGTTTTGTTTGTAAAACTGGGTAGCACTCGATCCATGCCTTCTGAAATGAAGATTAAAATCTATCTAATTTGATTCAGTAATAATTGATTGCTACAGGTTTAGAATATGGATAATCCAAAAAGTTAAATAGAAAAATACAGAAACTACTTTACCTTGGCAATTATATAGGTAGATAATTACAATGGTGAGAGAGGTTCTGAATTCTTCCTCCCATAATCCTTATAAATGCAGCTTATCTACCTATGATTTGTTAATCATTCTCGTGACTTAATAACTAATAATGGAGGATTACTAATTAGTTCGAAACTTTGAATGCATGGTAATGTGCTTTATCTCCATAAGAAGTTATTGACCTCATCTTTGTAGCACTACTAATTTAGTTCTGTTGTTATCTTTGTAAAAAATAAACTTATTTCAGAGAGTTTAGTATGGAGCAACAAATTTTCTGTTTGAGTGAAACTACCTGTTTGCTATTGAACACATTTTTTTCAGCAGTAAACTTTGTTCTTGGAACATTTTTCAAAAATGTTAATGATAAGCTAGTGCTTTATGTTGCTTTGATTCGTCTGATATGACACCTTTATAATCGATTTAAATCCTTCTACTGCTTTCAGTGTTCTGCCTTCAGGATTGAGATGTCTTCAGAGGAACTTTCCCTGCTATCGGAATTCTCCCATCTGTAAGTGCAATTTAAAAGTTATCCTTAAGTGCGTTTCTGTTGGTAGAACATTCCATAATATAAGGTTGAAAAAAAAAACATTTTGTTTTTATGAATAATAAAATTTTATTGAAAGGGCATCAAGGGGACTGCCCCCTGTATAAAGATCTCTGAACACAGAGACAGAATAGAAAAAACTCTCAAAAAATATACATGCACTTAATAAAGTGCAAAAAACTCGAAGTTCTGGCTCTTTACCCGTAGACAACCAACTCTATATCCCGAAAACATCTTTTACTCCTTGCCCCCTAAAAATGAGCCAAAATTAGCAAAAAGAAATTATTCTCCACACCTTCCTTTTGTTCTTAGACAAGCTTGCCCACCAGAGAGAAGACTCAAGGAATATCAAAGCAAGACAAAGCCACACTCCACTATCCACAGTTCTCTGACCCAAATACAGTGCACAAAATGGTGACTGATGGACTCCCCTCTTTTTTCACATAATCAACATTGGCTCAAGTTTCTTTCAAAATGAAATTATCTATAGCTAGGATCCTCGCATGAAGCATAAACCACACAAAAATGGCCCCTTTTGTAGGAGCCTCACTACTCTGCCTTTTTCCATGGAAAGCCCCCCACATCAACCCTTATGAAAGCCAATCAAACGAGTTAACCTCAAAGAGACCCACCTTTGTCGTGCACCACTGCACTTTGTCTTCTTCATCCCCATTTAGTTGTATTAGATGCTAGCAAAAAGACTAGTGAGGCTCTCCATCTCCCAATCTTGGATATGACTCTTGAGATGCACATTCCAATTGATCACTCGATTATTAGACTCAAAAAATAATAATAATAATAATAATAATAATAATAATAATAATAAATAACAATAGTGCCATCTTGGTGCACTGCTAGGTCAAAAATCACTGGGATTGACTCACACACCTATCAGCTAACCAGTGATCACTCAAGAAGTTGACGTCATCGCCTCTACCCACGTCAAAAAATAAGAAACTAGAGAAACAGCCCAAAGTCCACGAATTCCCTTCCAAAGACTTGAACTATGGGCTCCTTTGACTTCTTTAGAAGTCTAGCCCCCACCCCTGCCCCTAAAAAAAAAAGAAAAAACAAGCTGGCCCATACTTCAAGACCAACATTTGTCTCCATGGACCAAGTCTGTAGTGAGCAAATCTTCAAAGTCATTTCTCTAAAAGAGCTTCATTAAGCAGAGTTAGTAGAAAGATAAATTTAGGTACTTTGGATCTATGGTGCAACAAGATGGAGGGATTGATACTGATGTAAGTCACAGGATTCAAGCTGGATGGACCAAATGGAGGAGTGCTTCGGGGGTTTTGTGCGACCGAAAAATCCCCCTCAAGGTGAAAGGAAAGTATTATAAGGTAGCGGTTAGACCAGCGCTGCTATATGGATCAGAGTGTTGGGCAGTAAAATATAATCATGGTCAGAAGATGGCAGTTGCGGAGATGAAGATGTTAAGGTGGATGTGCGGGATTACAAGGAAAGATAGGATTAGGAACGAGGAGATTAGGGGCAAAGTAGGAATAGCACCGATTAAAGATAAAATGAGAGAAAACTGATTAAGATGGTTTGGCCATGTTAGAAGGCGTCCAGCAGAGGCACCTGTTAGAAGGTGTGAAAGTATGGAGATTGTCAGGAGTAAGAGAGGTAGAGGAAGACCCAAGAGAAGCTGGAAAGAAACCATTAAACATGACCTAACCTACCTAGATTTATCGGAGGACATGCCCCTAAACAGATCAAATTGGCGTCGACAAATCCATATAGCCGACCCCACCTAGTGGGAAAAGGCTTGGTTTGGTTTGGTTTGGTTTGGTTTGGTTAGTCTCTTCATACACAACCCTCCCTAATCAAGCGGTGAGTTAGTGGTTTCGAGATCTCCTCATTCGAATTAAGTCTTGCTATTCTCACAGTCGAACCCGGAATATTCTATTCCAATTTAAACTATCTTATTCAAGGCCAGAATGTCCAGTCCCGATTTTTGATTTATTCCTATACCAGAATATCTTATTACAATTTTACCACCCAAAATAGCCTATTCCAGTTTAATCCAATTTAATTCTTTGGTCATCAAGTGCCTCTCTCCAGCCATCAAAGTGGCTATTGTTCATTGTCTTCACAATCGCATTGTGTTCAAAGGGAGATATCGATCCATTCAATCTTATACCTATTCCAGATTTCAAGAAGTTAATAGAGTGTTGCCATCAAAGGTGGTCATAGTCAACTGTTCCAGATTTCGAGAAGTCAACCAAAATCAATAGAATTTCATTGTAAACTAGCAATTAGTTTTGCTGTAATTCAGCAACGAATTTTGTTATAGTCCAGAACCTGGTTACTCTGGATTCCAATGCTCAATTTTGTACATGGGCTAAATATATTTGTAATAAAGTTAGGACATATAATATATATATGTTCCTGCTTGTGGAGGGTAGTGTTTGAAGTAATAAATATTAATAGTATAGGATCATACCGTGTTTTCTCCTATTTAGAATAGGACTTGATTTCTTTTTCTCATTTAGCATAAGACTTGATTTTCATTCTTACTTAGTAGAGGTTTTTATCCCTGTTCTCATTCCTATTTTGTATTGAATTTCAACTATTATAAATAGAAGCTTAGGCTCCCAACTATGGGGGTTAATTTTTCCCCAAATCTATTTTTGACACTAATAAAATTATCCCTTCTCTAAATCCTTGATCATTTAAGTGAAATGATGGCTTACAATTTAACACTATAAAAAGAAAACAAAGTCCTGTAGTTCAAATCTCACCACCAACCCAATAGTCAACGGTTAGACACGTTTGGCTTGTCAAAAAAGTAAATCTGGCCTATGGATAAAAATAGAATTGAGAGAAAAAAATAATGAGTAATAAAGTCATCCATCTTTCTAACAATTTGAGCTCTTAGGTGAGATTGTGGCTAACAATTTGAATTTTTAGTGACGGTTATTGAGTTAAGAATATTCAAATTTTTTAACAATTTTACATGAGGAGAGATGTTTCCTAATTCGAACCAAGTTTGTACGTGTTAGTTGAAGTGAGTGATCTTTTCCTTTTTAGGTCAAATTCACAGGTCATCAATTTGTGTTAAAAAATGTTAGCATTATGTTAGCCATCTGTCATCAATTTGTGTTAAAAGTGTTAGCATTATGTTAGCCATGTCAGGTAATTCTTGAGATATAAAACGAGGGTTGCTTATTGTTTTTAGACAACAGCTAGCAGGTAGAAAATCATATTTTACTCTATACATTTTTTTTTTTTAACTTCATGCACTTGCAGTTACAAATTGCATAATTTCGTGTAGGAGATGAAAGACTCACATTTATTTTTCTTAAGTTGAGAATTGACATTGTACAATTGCATTGAACCCATTAAATGCATATGAACAGTGGGATATGGCTGATGTTTATTTTGATTAATTGGAAGGACCTATTTGAACTCAATCTGATTAATTTCTTTTTCCCATTGGTTTACAGATTCCAGCTTTGCAGTTAAATGTGGTGGTCCTCAGATTACCTCTAGCAACCAGATTACATATGAGTGGGATAATGAGACCCTGGGTCCAGCTACATATTATGTGACTGGTAAAAACAGGTGGGCAGTAAGTAATGTTGGACGCTTTGCTGATAGCAACAATCCTCAGTATATAAGTTTCACTTCATCTCAGCCCACAAATACTTTGGACTCAGAGCTCTTCCAGACAGCAAGAATATCTCCTGGATCATTAAGATACTATGGATTAGGGCTTCAGAATGGTAATTATACCGTGACTCTCCAGTTTGCAGAGATAACAATTCAAAACGGTGCCACTTGGGAAAGACTTGGAAGGCGTGTTTTTGATATATATATCCAGGTCTGTGCTGAGCTAGAAACTGTGTTTACCTATTTATTCTTAAACACGACATTTTGTTACCACATCTCTCTTTATTACCCTCTTATTAACTTGGACCATAATGTCTCAATTTTTTATCACTATGATGAGTTTCTCCAGATTTTCACCTCGTGTTGTCAGGCAGCTTTGAAATTTGTTACTAATCTACTAAAGAGATAATTATAAATAGCAGGGTAAAAAGTATTATAGACTCATAGACCATCACCTATTTATTGCTTCTCGTCAATCCAGAGTGCTGGGAAGAGTAGGCTGGGTTTATCTAAATATTGTGGTACTTGTTTGCTCAAAATGTAAGCCTTCAGAGTTAAACCACATTGTCTACCTTGATAGCCTGCTCGTTTTAACCCTTTGCAGTTGTACTTTTACTATTGAACCAGCCAGTTTCCCTGTCAAGGTTAAATTCTCATAATCATTGCCTATAATGTTAACACAAGCTTCTTTTTCCCTTACATATGTTCCCTTATCCTGATAATCTGTTCTTATATAAATGGAATTTTTTGTCCAAACGTCAGAGACAACTGCCCCTGTGATTTTTTCTTTTCTTTCCTTTTTTTTTTGGGGGGGGGGGTTGAGGGAATTTTATTAATTAATTTCTGAGATCATATGAATTTCAATAACAAATAGCTAGTCATAAACGCCTATGTTGGTTGTGATCTTTTAATTATGCTGCTTTTTTTTCATGCCTTCTTTTGTTTTTCATTTGCTTATTTTTTGTTTCTTAATTTCTTAACTTATTCATTCTAGGGGAACCGGGTTTTGGAAAAATTTAACATACGAAAGGAGGCAGGTGACACCTCTTTCCGAGCTGTTGAGAAGAAATTCACAGCTCAGGTATCAGAAAACTACCTTGAAATCCATTTCTTTTGGGCTGGTAAAGGGACTTGCTGCGTGCCTAGTCAAGGAACATATGGACCTTCTGTTTCAGCAATCAGTGTCACACCAAGTAATATGACATTGCTAGTTTATAAATTTAAGTATGATATTTAAGTCTAATAATGTCAATTTTTTGACAAGAATGCTTTTGTACAGATTTCAACCCCACTGTTAGTAACAACCCTCCAACGAGTAAGAAGAATCAGACTGGTTTGATTGTAGGGATTGCTGTTCCTCTTGGAGTTATAAGCTTTCTGTCAGTGATCGCACTATATTGTTTTGTTCAACGAAGAAAAAGGCCACATTGGAATGAGGATGAAGGTAAGAACAGAGAAAAAGGGGCAAGCTGTGTTTATTGTTGCAATCTGAATTCTTTTGCTCCACAGTAGATTGGTCATTTGCTTGTGTGTGGCTTTACTCTTTTAGTTGAAATGCTGCTTTAAAGTGTGTGTTTTCATGTCTTTTTTGCTAATCACAACATCAGGCTTGTGAAATACTTTTCATTTGTTTCGTAAAATGTGTTTCAAACATAACGAGATTTCTTCAGAATTCCTGCCATTTAACACCGTCCCCCTTCTCCACCACAACCCCCTGGTTTATTAAGAAATGAGGAAGAATATGATGAACTCTTGTCAAACAAATCCGTTTTGGTATTTTTCTTCCATCCCCCCACTAAAGTTTTCACACCTTTAATCAAAGAGCATTTTTGGATTGGAATTACATTTATAGGATTAGTATGTTTCTGACAATTTCTAATATATTTTGCTGTCTTATAAAGATCAATGTGCCACTGAATGATCTGACCATCACTATAAGCTTACTAGATACATCAGTCAAGTTATGACTTCCTACAGCCATTCACAACCAATTTTTAATGTTGAACTTGCAGGGCTCCTAGGGATGGATGCTAGGCCTTACACTTTCAGTTATGCTGAACTAAGGGCTGCAACAGAAGATTTTCATCCTACAAACAAGCTTGGGGAGGGAGGCTTTGGACCTGTTTATAAGGTAATTCTTATAATCAAGGACGAGCAGCGATTAAACACTTTACATTTTGCACTTAGCTGTATTGATAATCTGACTTGTTGGTACTGCTCTACTATTTTCTATAATTAATTTCTTGTTAAAGATTGTAGTCTTCCCCGGCTTTTTTAGCTTTTGAATCGTTGTAACATGACAACAATGTTTGCCAAAAAGAAACTGACAACTATGCATTTGTTCGATCACAATTTGTGCTACCATTGGTGAGAAGCTGTCCACTGCGATTTATGTTTTTTAGAAATAGTATGATATGATATACAAACCATAGCTATAAGGCAATATTATACATGTAACAGAAATTTACAAGGCCACACCTTTTCTTTTTCCTTTCTAGACAAAAACACAGTTGGAAATAGACAATTTATCTCAATTTTGTAAATTGCGTACTCAATAGGGAACACTCAATGACGGGAGGGTGGTTGCTGTTAAACAACTGTCAGTGGCATCCCACCAAGGAAAGAGTCAATTCGTCGCAGAGATCGCTACAATATCTGCTGTACAGCACCGGAATCTTGTGAAATTGCATGGATGCTGCATTGAGGGGGATAAGCGACTGCTTGTTTATGAGTATCTTGAAAACAAAAGTCTTGATCAAGCATTATTTGGTACAAGGATTGCACCTTTACAATCTTAATATTTTAGAATTTCTGAATAATGGAAATAATAGAAATATTAACTATTTGACATTTTATTTTTATTTTTTTAATAACTATTTGACATGCATGAAGCAGGAAACAGAACTTTGTTTCTTGACTGGCCCACTCGTTTTGATATATGTTTGGGAGTTGCAAGGGGTCTAGCTTATCTTCATGAGGAATCACGGGTTCGCATTGTGCATAGAGATGTGAAGGCGAGCAATATTCTTCTTGATTCTGACCTCAACCCCAAAATTTCGGACTTCGGTTTGGCCAAACTTTATGATGACAAAAAGACCCACATAAGCACTCGTGTTGCAGGGACAATGTAAGATTTTCAACGGTCAAGCTTCAAATATGCTTTCATTTTATTAACTATTTATAATCTTTTGATATTGTTCATATATGAAATAGTATCTTAAAAATGGTGATTCTTTCATGGTTACTGATGTTAGAGGGTATCTTGCACCTGAGTATGCTATGCGTGGGCACCTTACGGAGAAAGCTGATGTGTTTGGCTTTGGTGTCGTTGCACTAGAGATTGTCAGTGGAAGGCCGAATTCTGACACAAGTCTGGAAGAAGAAAAGATATATCTTCTTGAATGGGTATGATTCACCCTTTTTTTCATTTTTCTTTATTGTTTTTTTTCCCTCTTTTGTTAAAAAAAAAAAAAATCTCCAATTGCATGTGCGTTTGCTTTAGTCGTAGGTACAGTATCTGTTCTGATGATGGTTCAGCTGCATCTATGGTTCCCTTCTGGTAAGAGAAGGAAACATCATCAAACCTGGAAAAATTTAAAGAGGCTTTCTAATGTTGCATGGGAACTGAAACATTTTCTTTAAATTTAGTAAACGTCTGCTAGAGGACTAGATAATTTATACTCAAATTAAGTGATGAAAACACGTTTGTGACCTTATTATTGAACATCCATTACATTTGACAGCATTTGTTCACGCAGACAGGGTTTTTGGTATGGTACCAACGTGTGAACTAGCTGAATTTGCTTGGTTATCGGCTTTCAAAAAGCAGGAAAAGTACGTGAAAAATCCTATGTGAACAGTTTGTTAGTTCTGGACTCGTTTTATGTGTCAAGGAAATGTTGGAAAGAAAAAGAGACTACATTCTTCAGACTTAAATTTTCATTCTTGGAACCTCCACAAAACTTTCCCCTTTCCAAATTAAATGGGTTGGCTATATTCATCTTTTTTTCTCCATTCAACTTGGATAAATGTCATGGGTTGGCTATATTCATCTCTTTTTCTCCATTCAACTTGGATAAATGTCATTTCCTCATAATTTGTATTTTCATGGATAAAACTTAAAAGATTGACCCTTACACTGTACAGCACATCATTTGGTATCAAGAATGTGGTTTTTATGTTGATGTCTGTTACTTCTCTTAAAGTGTACAATTGTTGGTCATTCAAATGCCATGACAAAAACAATTTCACTTACCATTTCCATTTATGTCTCCGAATCAAGAGATGAATGCATATTAAGGTCTGTCAATAGGATTTGCATAAAACTCAGTCCTTGTCTGATTTATTGTACAATTCAATTCCTCCCATTGAAGTATTTTAAATATTTCCTCCTTTTAGGCTTGGCATTTACATGAAAACAACCGTGAAATTGAGCTGGCAGATGCTGATTTACCAGAACTTAACGAGGAAGAAGTAAAACGAGTGATAGGGATAGCTCTGTTGTGCACACAGACATCCCCATATCTCCGTCCATCCATGTCGCGTGTAGTGGCGATGCTCTCCGGAGATATTGAAGTTAGCGCTGTAACTACACGACCTGGGTATTTGACTGATTGGAAGTTTAACGATATGACCAGTTCTATGAGTACCACGAAAAATGGCTGGTACAGCTCATCAACTACTAGTACAAGCATGGCTGCTGATCAAGACCATTCATCAATTGTCACCAGCAGTAAGCCCATGCTTCAAGAGATCATAGGAGATGGTAGGTGAGGCCGAAGCCGAAGCCGAAGCTGTGAAAAGGCTGTTATTTCTTCAGGGAGAAAACAGAGATATGCACCTGGGATTCCTATTTTCTGTAGAAAAGTCTTCTATCATCCAACGCTGCAACTGTGGAACCATTGTTCTGTGTTGTCTTATGTTTTTATGTTGTTTTTTTAGTGTAGTTATTATACAATGGTCAGAAAGCAGAGATTCTTTTTTATTTGTTATAGGACAAATCTTAGGTATAAGTCTTGAATTATATGTGTATGCATATGTAGTCAACTAATTAAACAAAAGAAAAATAAAAACTATCACGATCGTGAATAATTACAAAAAGTGTGTGTGTATATATGTGTATATAACAAGTGGAAAGAGAGAGAGAGAGAGAGGGAAGTGGCCAGATTTTTTATGCATTTTTTAAATTTATGAATGGTAGATTTTAATTTTTTAACTATTAATATATATATATATATATTTTTATTTGGAAGTTAATTTGTTGATTTCTTTTTCTTACTTAGGGTGCATTTGGAACCCCAAAAAAATAAAAAAGAAACCAAAAGTGAAATTTTTTTGGAGTTTGGAGGGTAAAAAGTTGTGTTAAAATAATAAGTGGATGTTTGTGTTTGATTTGATATTAAGTTGTTAAAATTTATATAAAATGATACTGTGACATAATTTTAGTGAAGAATTTTGAAAACTTTTATAATTTTATAAATTTTTTTAATACAAATGTTATTTCCAACTTTTAAAAAAATTTTATAAAATCTATTGGAATGCAATATTTTTGTTTGTTCTAACGGATTTTGATAATTTTTTTTAAAAAGTTAAAATTTTTTAACGTTTGAGAAAGGCGAAACTTCTGAAATTTTTTTAAATTTTTTGAATTTTTGAATGCTTCAAACGGTACCTTAATACATGATATTTGTTGTTATATGATATCTGATATTTGATATTGTTTTGCAATCAATAGGCTAACTTTACTTATCCTCTTTTTAGCATTTCTGCTGCGCTGGCAGAAAGAGAACACTTTCAAAATATCAGATCTAATAATAATGATAATAATAATAATAATTACAAACATAACTATATCACTATAAATCACCAATGAAACCAAACTTAAAATTTGAGAAATTAGATTGGCAAAAAATTATTCCATAATTTCTCCAATGAGCCGGCTTTTTTCACCAAATTACAAAAGCAGGCAGAACAAGCGTATTCTGCAAGCAATTCCCCCAATATCAAACACCTTTCATCACCTATTTTTGCTATGTAATGACAGAAACAAATCACTTCTGTCATCCCCCAAAACAATATCGATCCATCCAAACTTCAAAACGAATTAAAGTCAAAAACTCCAGTTAAAAGGAAAAAACGTTACCCAGTTTTCATTATTATTCCTAGTTACAGAGGATGATCCTCGTGAGACCGAGAACAAGGCAGGAGACAGTGAAGAAGAAGAGAGTAACAAAGTCCCTCGCCGACCACTTTCGAACCGGTTTCGATTCGACCCGCAAACTCTTAGCCCTTCGAAGCGCATCAACTTCCTTGAGCAGATCAAACTCGACCCCTTTCTTCTTCAACTCGTCCACGCATTTCGCCAAGAGCTTCCCGTCCTCTTTCTCTCTCTCCAACAGCTTCTCCTGATGGACCTCCACGTCGGACTTGTATCTGATGGCCCAGATGATGCCGAGAGAGCAGAAGAGGGAACAGAGGCTGGGTATCCAAGACCTATGGCAGGGCCCCCCGCCTTGCGGGCCTCTTGAGGAGGAGGAGGAGGCGCTGAAGAGGAGGACCAGAGATGTGGAGTGGAAGAGGAAGAAGAAGCAGTAGAGTTGGGTGATCTCTTTGCGGACGGAGTCGATTTGAATCTCTTTGAGGGCGATTCTGTTGAGAATTAGTTCTTCCTCTTTGAGCCATTGCTTCAGGAGGAGCTTGTGGGTTGGGGTTTCTGCAATTTGGTGAAGTGGGTGCGGAGGCTTCGACACCATGATCGATGGGTTGTTGTTACTGTTCTGATGATCAGCCATATCTATTGCCACGGAGAGAGAGAGAGAAGGGGGGAATTAAGGGAAAATCTCGAAAGATAGAGAAATATGGAAACGGTAGAAGGAGCAGCTATTCAAAATTAATTTCAAACGGTCCATTGGATTTTGAATTCTGCCGTAACGGTCGAACTTTGAAATAATTTTGTTCGTGTTTCCAGGAATACCCCTTGCCTTTAATTGAATTTTCAAGCGCACCACTGCAATGTCTTTAACATAAAAATAAAAGCAATTAAAATTAATAGATTGAAAATTACAAAAAAATGGAATTAACCGTATAATTTTTACACATAGAAAAAAAAAAGAATTAGAATTAATAGAATGAATTGTTATTTTTTAGAGTATTTTATGAAAATATCCTTCAAACTATCCATCTTTTTTTATTCGGTCCTCAAACTATTAAAAGCACCTATTACATCCTTCAATTATCAAATTTTATTTTATTTGGTTCGAACACTAACTCCATCTATTAAAGTTAACGGAAAAATTGTCATGTACAGGTCACATGGCTTTTTGGACTCTATCCAAAGGCATAATGGTCAAACCATATTTATTTATTTTTACAAAATGATAATTTATAAATTATTTTAATTATATTATTTATTAAAATATTTTAATTCAGTAAAAATAAAATATATTAAACATAATTTAATTATATTATTTTTTAAATATAATTTAATAAAGTATATTTTATATTAAATTATTCAACTAAATCAGTTATATTATTAATTTAATTTATTAAATATAATTTAATAAATTATTTAATTATATTATTGATTAAAAATAATTTAATAAAATATACTCCGTGTCAAATTAATTAATTAAATCAATAATTGATTGATTTAATTAATTTAATTATATTATTTATTAAAAATAATTTAATTATATTATTTATAAGATATATTCCATGTTAAATTAATTAATTAAATCAATTATTGATTAATTTAATTATATTATTTAATAAAAGTAATTTAATAAAATATATTCAATATTAAATCAATTAATTAAATCAATTATTGACTAATTTAATTAATTTAGTTACATTATTTAATAAAAGTAATTTAATAAAAAATATTCAATATTAAACTAATTAAATAAATCAATAATTGATTAATTTTAAAAAATCAAAACAAATGTAACAAAAATTGAAACTGAAACAAAAAAACAAAAACAAAAAAAAGTGTTTTCACTCTTATTTTTTTATATTTTAACCATTCATCAATTTTAACATTTTGTTCATTTTTGTTGCATCATATTAAAATAAAAATTATTTTATTCAAATATTTTATTAAACTAAAACTATTTTATGTAATAAATAATACAATTTAATTAATTTAATTTAATTATTTATTAATTAAATTAGTTAAATTAATATGGAATATATTTTAATAAATAGTGTAATTAAATTAATCAATAATTGATTTAATTAATTAATTTAACATTGAATATATCTTATTAAATTATTTTTAATAAATAATATAATTAATTTAATCAATTATTGATTTAATTAATTAATTTGACATGGAATATATTTATTAAATTATTTTTAATGAATAATATAGTTAAATAATTTAATAACTTATTTAGTTAAATAATTTAATATAAAATATATTTTACTAAATTATATTTAATAAATAATATAATTAAATTATATTTAATATATTTTCTTTTTATTAAATTTAAATTATTTTTAATAATAATATAATTAAAATAATTTATAAATTATCATTTCATAAAAATAAATAAATATGATTCGACCATTATATCTTAGGATAGAGTCAAAAAGGTCATGTAACCCGCATATGACAATTTTTCCATTAACTTTAATTGATGGAGTTAATGTTCGGACCAAATAGAACAAAATTTGATAGTTTGAGGATATAGTAGGTACATTTGATAGTTTAAGGACTAAATAAAAAAAAGAGAGATAGTTTGAGGGATATTTTCGTAAAAAACTCTATTTTTTAATTTATTTATGTCTTTCTAAATGCAAAAAATAAAAAATAAAAAGTAATTTTAAATTACAAAAAATGAAATTAGTCATATAATTTTAACACATAAAAAAAAAGAATTAGAATTAATAGAATGAATTGTTTTTTTAATTTATTTTTCTCTTTCTAAATGCCAAAAAAAAATTAAAAAATGATTTTATTATTTTTTTCTATTGAACCAACCGATTTGTATGCGATTCAATATAAGTTGGGTACATTTGGTTTGTCAAAAAAATAAATAAATAAAGTTTTATATAAAAATGGCACATGGCAAGTTTTAGTTAGAAATTTTTGATCAAAGTTGAAGTTCTTTTTTTTTTTTTTGTTAGGAGGATCCAAAAACGTTTAAATAAATTAATATTTTTTTATTTGAAAGAACAAGTCTAAACATGGTGAGTTAAAATCATATTTAAGAACTATTGCTAACCAAAAAATCTATTTAATTAAACCTGTCACTATTAATTTGAAGTGTCAACTTAACAATTCAAACATTTGTCCAATGCATAAATCTGAGTAGAAAAATTATATAATCTAAATTAAAATCTTAATGATGACTAATAAAAGAGAGATCAAATATACAATTATGGAAAGTCCTAATACATACAACATAACACAAAAAAAGGCACCAAAATTCAGATTACACAAAAGCGAAATATATTGCTTGCTTAATTCACCTTCCTTCTTGTCATTCCTCCTAGCAAGAAGGCATATAAAAGAAGCGATGCTGTTACTTACTTCTATCTTTCTCAATTAATTTGAGATATGTCAATACATATAGAGATGTAAATGGATCGAGTCGGCCCGAGGCCCGGCCCGAATTTGGCCCGACCTTACCCAGAGTTTGTACGGACCCGACCCGACCCACCCTCCCCCCAGGTTAGGGCTTGAGTCACCCTTGACCCGCCCCCACGTGCCCTCCTTCTTTTCCTTTTCCTCATTTTCTTTTTTTTTTTTTTACTGTTTTACCAGCGCAGAATTTTTTTTTTTATGTAATTAGGCAATTAGTCGTTGGGGGTGGCAGTGACCGTTTGGCCACCCCAACGGTCCCTTTTTATTTTTTTTAATTGCAAAAAAGTCCTCAAAAATTACAAAACCCCCACCCTCTTCCATTATAAATACCCTACACTCACATTCGCTCACCCTCACAAAAAATTAACAAAATTTCTCTCCAAATTTCTATGCTACCAAGCTACCAACACTCAAGTGTGCTCTTCAATTGTGGCCAAGTGTATTTGATTTTGTCAAATTTGAAGTCAAGATTTCAAGATCAAGTGATTCAAGACTTCAAATTATTTCAAGTTAGTATTTTATTATTTTTTTTAATTTGCATACATACATTTTTTTAATTTGCATACATACATTTTTTTAATTTGCATAATTTAATTTTTTTATTAAATTATTTTTTTCTAAATGGATCCACAGGACACCAATTTTTTTGATTTGGAGGGTGAAGAGTCAATATCTTTTCCCCTCAAGAACAAATGGAACAATTTGTATTACCACAAATACCAACACCTACTAGCACAGTTGGTGATATTGGTGCATCATCTTCCTGCTACGCCCAACAGCGTGGCACTTCAAAAGTATGAGATTTTTTTATTAGAATTCCACGTGACGATGGAATGCATAAGGCTAAATGCGTTATTTGTGGGGATTTATCAGATGGTAAAAATACATCTGGAACTAGTCATTTAAAAAGACATTTAACTAGAAGGCACCAACAGGATCCTCGCATTATTAGTTTAATTGATCAATATTTTTCACGTACAACACAAACTCAATTAGGTAATGAAAGGGGTAATTTAAATATTTTTTTTAAGACCTTGCAAGAACACAAAATAATTTAGTTAGATATATTGTTAAAGACGAGCAACCCTTTACAATAAGTGAAAATCGACATTTTGAAGAATTTATTCGTGATAGTTTTACACCATAATATCGCAGTTTTTCAAGAAATACTTCAAAAAATAAAGTTTTACGAGATTTTGAATCAAAAAATGATGAATTAAGAACTTATTTTAATAATTTTGAAGGAAATGTTTGCTTGACCTCCGATATGTGTAAATCTTACCAAGATATTGAATATCTTTGCATAACTGCATATTATATTGATAAAAATTAGAAAATAAATAAATGCATTATTTCATTTAAAATAATTGAACAACCCTTCACTGGATTCAGCGTTAAGGAACTTATTTTGCATGAACTTGCATTGTGGCAATTATGTACAAAAAGTTTTCTATTACTTTAGACAATGCTTCATATAATGATATTTGTTTTAATTATTTAGCTAATGCTTTGTCTGCTCTTAATTACCAAAAAAAAAAAAATATGCTTTGTCTGCATATGGTCCATTATTTTATGGTCGTTGTTGTGCCCATATACTTAATTTAATTGTAAAAAATGGATTGGACATTTATGAATCTTCTATTATTAAAAAAAAAAAAAAAGAGCTGTAGTTTGTGCCATGAGCTCTCCAAAAAGAATTAGTCTATTTGCTGGCATATGCAATCAAATTGGTTTAAAACCTAGAAAATTACCAATGAAAATTAATATAAGATGGAATTCAACCTATATAATGTTAAAAGTTGTTATTAAATATCAAAAAGCAATTGATTTATTTATTTTAAATAATCAAACTATTGGAGTAGATAGTATTGAGCCAATTGATTAGGCAAATGCAATTTTTTATAAAGATTTTTTACATGTTTTTTATGTTACTACTAAAATATTTTGTGGAATTTTTTATTCTACTTCTTCTACTATTATCTATCAATTAGGGGTTATTGATGAAATTTTTAATAAATATGGTGCCCAATAATATTATGCTCCTTTGGTTGTTGTAATGAAGGAAAATTTTGATAAATAATTTAACCTACTTCCCATACATTTTGGTATTACTACTATTTTAGACCTTAGGTATAAAGAAGATTTTTTTCTTTAATTATTAGAGATGATATATGGGCATGAAAGTGCCCAAGAACAATTAAATAAAATTAAACAGCAAATGCAAGCTCTATTGGGTCAGTATGATAGCAATCGTACAACTGTCCAACCAACTATGGCCACAATATCCTCTTCTCACTGTGACTTTGGTTGCAATACGTCCCTTTAGAGAAGAATAACATCCCGACGGACAGATACATCAACAAGCACAAGTGCAAGTGCAAGTTCAAATTCATCTGACCTCCAACGTTATTTCGATACACCTCTAATAGAAAATAAAGATGATTTCAGTCTTTTAGACTGGTGAAGGGGACAACAATCAAAGTTTCCAATTCTTTCAGCTTTAGCTCGTGATATATTCGCATTTCTAGTTTCTACCGTAGCATCCGAGCAAGCATTTAGTTCTAGTGGACGCGTTATCAGCCAATTCAGGAGTCGACTGGCCTTTCCGACAGTAGAAGCCTTGATGTGTTTACGAGATTAGTATTTTGCAGAAAAAAGACAACATGAAGATACTGAAAAAGAGCAACTTGCTCTTAATTTTGATGTAATGTATTTAGGTGAAAAAAAAAAAGAACACACAAGTGGATCTAGTGATGTATAGATACAGTAATATTTGCAAATGATAGTCACTCTTATAGGTGCAAACCTAGTTGGGATGTATAAGACGTGAAGTGATACACCTATTAATTACTCTATCATTTATTTTTTTTTATAATTCTACATTTATAAATTGTAATTTTAAATTTAATGTTAATTATGTACTTGGTTGTTGTGTAATAAATTTTAATTTTTATCAATAATGATTTTAATGTGTTTGCTTGAGTTTTATTTTTTATTTTATTTTCTTTAAAAAAAATAAAAAATATTAAAAATAGGCCGGGTCGGGATTGCGTGACCCTTGACCCGACACGCAACCCCGATCTGACTCGACCTGAAGATTGATTGGGGCGGTAGGGACGGGTAGACCCGATTTACATCCCTAAATACATACAACCTCAACTGTGTAAGATAAAACACTAGACAAAGATTAGGATTCTTTGGTCATTTATCTTAAAACAACCACCATGTCGATGCATTTCCCCAACTTCCTGCAAGGAGAAGAATTGTTCCCCAAAAAAACCCCCACAATTTTCTTCCCACCATTATCATGATTGAACGATTGTCCTTAGCATCCCTCTACACATGATAGGCAATGCCCACTTCAATGAGTGAGGTATGTAGAACACGGAGTGCACTTGCCGGTCCCCTACTATTTCGTCTCAGAAAACTGTACACAACGTTGATCGCAAACTTCTTCATAATTGGTGATGCTTCAGTCGCCACAACACTAGTATTGCCCACCATGTAAGCCACGCCAGCTTCCCTTGCCTCTATCAGTTCCTGCACTTCCTCGCTCAATCCCGAGCTTTTTGAAACCATTCTTCTTCTTCCAGCACTAACACTAGCCTTATTCTCAGCTGCAGTTCTCTTTTTGAAGTCCTTGCTCGTGAAAATCTCTTTGCAAGAATTCTTCCACCTTTTCAACCAACTGGGTCTCGAGATTGTAGTTGTCTCTCACGTCTTTGTCTCCATACCTGATCACAGCAACGTAGCCATATAATTCAGCAATTAAAAAAGAATAAGTTTTTTCTAGGATTTTTGTCTTTATGTACCTGACAATACACCAAAGAGCTCTCAAGTTGGGGGGACCAATCCGCCCAACAAGAATATGATCAGAAACTTTTACTTTGGGGACCATCAGAGATTCAAGAGTCACAAAGATGAGAGAATCTGGTGGAAGGCAGGGAAATTTGTTATGAAATGTGCAAACATTGGTGGCACTGTGGCTGCAAGACTCGAGTAAATTAAGGCAATTCCAGGGACCCTGACGATACCCAAGCTTGGGCCAAGACTGAGAAGCCCCTCCAATGATACTTTGTTCCTCGAAGTTCCCTATTGCCAGGCATACATTAGAGATGAGATTACTAAAGAGAAGATAAGGGGAATCCACCCACCATTGTCTACTTTGGCAAGGCACGCAGAGAAATAAAGCACCTCCATGGATCCAAATATCACCACAAACATTGTTGCAATAAGGACATTTTGCTTCCAAACTGTACTAATTATGAGAAACATCAAGCAAGTCGTGACAAACATTACTGTGGTCACAGCAAGACCTGTATATGAACATAAAAGCTTGATAAGAAGCTCAACACTGGGGGAGAGAGAAGGAAAGGGAGAGAGACAGAGAAACAAACCGTATGCATTTCCAATAACTTCAGTTTCTCTAAAGCCAATCACAACTAAAAGACACAATACCATCAAAATCCAGTTCACCTCAGGTATGTAAATCTGTCCATGTATTTGGCCTGATGTGTGTATTATTTTCACACGCGGGAAGCACCTCAGTCCCCTGCACTGACTTATAATTGAAAATGTAGCTGATATAATAGCTGGACTCCCCACTACAGTTGCAAGTGTTGCAATAATAAGTACTGGCCAAAAAATGCCATCTGCAAGGTAAAAATAAGAAAACAATGTGAGATTGTGCCCAAAAATTCTAACAGCTACTGGGAAACTACAGGGATGCGAGAAAACAAATTAAATATCAAACAAAGATGGAAAAATGTACAAAAATTTACCCACTTGATGGTTTATGAATATGACATTGAGTTTGTTCACGATGACAACAATTCCAAAAATTATAGCTGCACTACTGCTGGCGTCATCAACAACCTATGTCTCACCTGGAATGGCCTTGTAGAAACTACTCTGGAGATCCATTCTGTTTTTAGAGAGGTTAGCAGCTTCGCCCATGTATGCCAGGACTAAGCATAGGTAAACAACTAGCATGAATGCAATCTGTCAGTTGAAGAAACACAAATATCAACATAAATCTATAAACATAAAAATATTTAACATAGAGCAAACATTATGCAAGTAAATCAAGAAACAAAGAGAAGGGTGGAAGAGCAACCCTTATTTGTTTGGCCAAGGGAAATTAATTAAAAGAAAAAGTGAATTTACAACTAGCTGTATAGTATGTTTTCTAACGCACTTCATTACACTTAAAAAAAATGTGAAAAATTTTTGAAGAGAAAAAGAATCACCCTAACAGAGGCTTTGGAGAAATGACCAAGATCGGCAAACATAGCTTCTGCACCTGACAGAACCAGCAATAAATTGAGTTTCCTTTTAGATAGAGAGGGGGGGAAAAAAAGAAAAGAAAGAACTTAATTGTAATCATTCAAGATCACAATTTATTTTTCTAGCAACTAACCTGTAATGCAAAGGACAACGCCCCCAGAGAACTCCATGCATCTTTTCCAGCTTGCTTGAAGAAGGCATATGCATAATATGGGGATAATGCATAAACTACATGGGGGTTCCAATGAACTAAGTTGTAAATTCCTACTCCACCTATACAAAGGAGCCAGGATATCAAGATGGGAGCGAAAAGGAAGCCAACTCTATGTGTTCCGTAGTGCTGAAGAGCAAAAAGGCCCACCAAGATGACGCAAGCAATGAGCACAATATAATCTGGCACATAAAATTTAAAAGAGAACTGTTCACAAGAATTCATTCAAGGGAGAAAAAGGTACTTGAATCTATCCACTCTCAAGCATTAATTCTAGGCATAGGACCTTTTATTTGCCATGAACAAGGGTTCTAAAACAATGACGCTTCAACAAAAATTTATGCTTTCCTGCATTCTAAGGGCCACTTCACTGCAACCCTATATCAATTTTAGTTTTCTGTTTGATCGTCGACAATCAAAAGAATTGATAAATAAGCAGGCGTTTGCCAACTGAACTTACTTTCATGTAAATTTGTGGACTTGATACTAATTCCGGTGACAGCAGAGAGGACCGGCAAACAAAATAAAGGGAACAAAGTCAACAATTTCACTTAAATGGTGCAATGATTAGAAAAATACTTGTTTGCATGATTCTTTAACTATAGATCACTTCTTGTTCTTTGTGATGAAATTATAAATCGTACCAGACATTGTTGGGGTCAGGATTCCATCACCAATAACCATGCTAGTCCCAAGAAGAACAACAAACAGCAAGAAAATGCGAGAACTCTGATGCTTCTCAAAGTCCTTTATGAGTAAGCTGATTCTGGTCTCATTGGTAGAAATTCCACTGTTGTACGGAGATAAACGGTTATGTGCACCATGGGAAGTGCTCAAAAGGCCTGCCTTTAATTGCCGGCATAGTAGTGAATACAAAGCAAATGTTCCTCCTGTAAAAATAATGCTTTGTTGCAATCAGATCAAATACCAGTAGAAGTTTATAGAATGAACAATATCACTTATGTCACTGTGAGCACCTTCACCATTGTCATGATCAGCTGCTAATACAAGTATAATGTATTTGCATAGAGGGATCATGATCAAAGTCCAGAAAACCAGAGAAAGTTCCCCAAAAATCTCAATGTCTTCTTTGTAAGGGTGCAAACTTCCAGAGAAAACGCTTTTATAGACATAAATAGGAGACGTACTGAGGTCCCCATAAACAACCCCAAAGCTCTGGTAATCCAGACAAAGAGTCCTCATAGAAAATTTCTACCAAAAGGAAAAAGGAAATTGTTAGGCTCTTCGTGATTAAAGTCAGAAGAAAAATAGAACACCTCGGGGTTCTAGAAGCTGGTTCAAAATTTCTTGACAGTTGATGTAAAGCTCTTGTGGTCTTTTGAAACAAATCATTCAAAAGTTGTTTGTTGTGAAACAAAGTATGTGATTTAAGGTTACTACGTCCTAATATTTTTCAAAAGAAGGAGACAACTAGTTAACGAAATGAGGTCCAATATAGTCTATTAAACGGATCGGCAGTGTTGTGGGGATTTTCTCTCCGCAAAGGGTATAGTCTGTCTTGCTCTTTGAAAGTGTCCATGCACATCATTAGCTTTGGGCCCCACCTCTACGGTGGTATGGATTCATTTCAAGTGAAATCCCTTCCTTTTTCCATTGAACCCTGACCCCTCTTATAGGAAGAGTATCTCAACTCCTACTCTTTAGTGACTCCTCCTCAACTCCCCTGTGCATTTCACTTAGGCCGCATTTGTTTGCCGGACTCAAGCATGGGATTGGACAATGTTGTCTGTGAGTCCCACAAAAGTGGGGTTTGATTTGCATATTTGTTGCTGAATATAATATCCATTTCAGATATACAATTCGCTGAATGGGCGGATTAAAAATCTGGGAGGGGGTGTGGTATTACCATACCTCCAGATTTGTTTTCCGTCAAAATCTAAAAGTTCAAAATTATTTTCTATCGCATCTCATGTTAAATCACATCTTTTATCCTACTTTATATCCCACCAACCAAACTCCAAAAAAATAATCCCACACAAAAAATTAATCCTATATTATATACAATCCCATATATTATCCTATGGTATTACTTATGCTTCATCGTCCAGTCCTTCAAAACAAACATGACCTTAAAATAAATATGTGAGGGAATGCACCAAAAGAGGTGGGGGCTAGCGCCTACCGTAAGACGGTACCTGGAGAGAAGAGGTACCAAGAAAAAATTTTTAGAAATAACATAAAAAAAATATGAAAAATAGGTTGGTAGAATTCAGATGAAAAGGCTTAAGAAATTAACAATCTACTCGGATGCAACAGGCCAAAGGGTCATTAAAAACTAAATAATAGAAGAACTTAAGAACACCATATGAATAACAAATGATGCTCCAAGACAAGGAATAACAAACCAATACTGGCAGAGATATCAAATAGAAAACTAAACGGAAGTCACACACACACACAGAGACTGAGTTAAACATTATGCAGTGAAGAATGGAAATTTTGAAAATGAAAAAATAAATAAATTAAAAATAGTCTGTGATATAGATATGTGACAGATAAATATACACAGAAAGGCGTCTGAAACAATGCAACAGAGAATTACAAATACAAATAGACTGATCAGTCGATTCGTGGAAGGGGGAGATTCATGGTCCATGCCATTGAACTCCAAATCAAATCTATGGGTTCTTTCAAAATGATTATCAGACCCCCTCCTCTACACAAAGATACTATCAAACTGAGATACCCGGGCTATGATATTATCCTGCGGTAAGACTAGACTTTCTGTTTTCTCTGACTCCAATAAACTTCCAAGAAGATACGATTGCTTGAAGGAAGCTACTGTTGATGATTCCTAGTATTCTCTTTTTAACCATGAAAAGATCTGCAACGTTGACAAGAGATGTTTGATATCTTGAACAGAGAGAGAGGCAGTTCAAATAGAAACAAGAGGTGGTGGCATTTGTCAAACGTTAACGAATGGATGACACTGCTCCAAGATTTTCAAAGCGGCAGCGGCAGCGTAAACAGAAAGAAAGAACTTATTGCAGACAAAAGTTACTAAAAAAAAATTACTGAAAATTATTAAAAATTATTATTTGTTTCACCAAATACAACAAATATTATAATTAATAACTTTTGATAATAATATAAAAATTATCAAAAATTGTGCCTCCCTTAATACCTTTTGCTTTCGGATAAGATATAAATAAATATAATAAAGTAAGGGTGAGTATATCCCCAAAAAAAAAAAAAGAAAGAAAGAAAGAAAGATTAAGGAAAGCAAGCAAATTTCGGTGGGCTAAGGCTTTCCTTAGGCCTCTGACCTTCCAATCCGTTGAACAATTTCGGAGAATTAAGCTAACGCAAAATGAGTTGATATGATCGTCGTGATAGTAGAATGGAATTTCCCAGCTTTCTGGATCAAGTACTTAATTAGAAACCTTAGTATATGCAACCCATAAAAATAAAACGAGTTAATTAGGAGCATAGGCACACCCTTTTTACCCTGTTACTCTCTCTCTCTCTTCCTATTTTGTACTTTTCTATTAGTTTAGTTTTTTTTTTTTCTTAAGGGGAAAAAAAATAAGGGATCATTTCCTTCCTTCCTGCAAACTGAGTTACAAAAATTAACATGCAAATTTACTAATAGAAGAGCGATTATAAAGTTGAAAGTATTTGAGTAATAGAAAATATGCGACACAATTTAAAAAAAAAGGCACTGATTATTAGTATGTATGTTTTGTATTCTGTTAATTATATACAGATTAGGAATTATTTTTTTTGTAGTATTTAAATTAGGAGTGGAGTCCTAGATTTACTAGTACAGTATTTTTTTTTTTAAATATATGTATGTATATCATAATTGTATTAATGAAACTAGGATTTCTACAATTTGTTTACAGATAAAAACTTGTCGAGATTACTTTTAGTTCAGGCTTCCATTGTATATCTGATAGTACCCATCTTCTGGGGTCGGGGAAAAAACCTGCAGCCGCTATCCATGGGTGCGCATTGGGTGAAACTCGTCCCGTGGTCGTAGCTGGTAAAGAACCACAAGGAGTTAAACCAGCCTAGGCAAGTCCTGACTGACCGGCTCAACTGAGAAAACTGTTAGATGGCCCTCCATAATTAGAGGAAGGACTGTCCCGAAGAGGAGTTGAACCTATGATCTATTGGTCTCAGTCTCTTCAACTCGCCATCCGAACCAACTCAACTACCCCTTACGGGGCTGATAGTACCCATCTTGACCCATAGCAAATCCACATTCGCTGCCCACTATGCTAAATGATGATTTACTAATTTTTTAAAATGTTCTTATCTTTTGTTTTTTCTATTTGTGTTTAGTGTTAGGTTGATATTAAATCTTATTGTATGTACCTCATATAACCCAAGCTCATCAGTCTCAAGACTTGGGCCCAAACTCAGCCTTATTGCACCACTCAAGTATTAAATTTTGGGTTAGTTTGGTGCAATATAAAATGTTAAAAAATTTTTAAAATTTTTTAAAAATTATTTATTTTTATTTTACTACACAAATTACAAATTTAAAAATTATCTTAAATTATTTTATTTAATTTCACTTTCTGTCACTCTAAAAATACTTTTTTTTTTATCTAAATCAAGCCTATCACATCAAAAATATATATTATTTTTCAT
Source organism: Vitellaria paradoxa (assembly GCA_019916065.1). NCBI lineage: Eukaryota > Viridiplantae > Streptophyta > Magnoliopsida > Ericales > Sapotaceae > Vitellaria > Vitellaria paradoxa. The sequence goes on from CM034239.1 coordinate 49,161,669, forward strand.
TAAAAATTTGGAACTTACCGTTACAGGTTCATGTCTAGGCCCAGCAGACTAATTTTGTTTTTTTTTTTTTTTTTTTTTTCCGAAGCTTAGCCAGCTAGCCTTATATGCTTGTTAAATATATCCAAAATGTGGGAGGTGCCAAGCCCTTTAACCTATCGTCAGCTCCACAATTAAGGGTGCCTTTGATGCACCAAAAATTTTTTAAAATTTCTATACATTTTTATATATTCCTACATTCTTAAAGTTTAAAAAAAAATCATTATCTTTCAAAAAAAAGTCAAATACTATAATTTAGTTAATCAAATAGTAAAAATTTTTTCATCATTCTTACCGTAGATTCCCAACCTACTAAATGATACCCACTTTGACTATTTTTTGTGGGATCATAGAAACTGTTCTAATAAATTGTAGAAACCATTCTAACGGATTCGCGTGGATCCAAATGATTTCTACAATCTGTTTAGACAGATTGTTGGCTGCCCAAAATTTTATTTATCTCTAAAAAACACGGTTTTAACTGTACGTTCCAAATACAAAAAGTTTTTTCAAATCATATTTTATCTTACTTTTTATCACTCTAAACACACCCAAAGATGTTATCCCATTCGATTAGGTTTAGCACAGTAATTTTTTTTTTCCATTTAGTACAAAAAAAAAAATTTTTGACAACAGTGGGATATACTCCGCTGCCAGGGCAGGGTGCAGAAGATGTGAACACCTACCAATAATCTCCAATTTTTTTCTAATTTTTTCTATTTTTTTTTCAATAATAATTCTCAACTTGCACCAGCTTTAATTTTTTTCAATTGTTATCATTTTTTTTTTTACTTTTTTAAAAACACACTCAAATGTCTAATAATCTAAATTTTGTTTACTTTTTACTTTTATTTTTTATATTTATTAAAATTTAGTACTCCAAACAAAAATATTATCGAACTTTTCAGAAAAGTTCATAAATTTACCTTTAAAAAATTTGAAAACAGTACCATAGCTCACAAGTGCAAATTACATTTGAAAATTTTGAAAATATTTCCGTACATATCACATTAATTAGTTTGAGAACACAGAAAACTAATTTTTTGTCATTGGCTATTAGTTATTTATTAAAAAGTTAATTTTTTTTATTTGGGAAAGAAATAGCTACCTTTTTAATTTTTATTAAATTTGACATTTTTATTTTTTATGATTAAAAAAATAAATTTGATCATTTAAAAAAATTAAAAAATAAATAGCCAAAGAGTGAAAAACTGGGTACAGAGTACAGCCTAAGAAGACGAGTATCTAGTTGAGTTACTTGTTTTCTTTTTTTTCCAGTAACGGTCTCCCCCATTTCCAAGGGAAAAAAGAACCATGGGCCAGCTCAACCCATTTATTTTTGGAAGTTCTACCACCAACGAAATAGTCACTGGAGGTTTGGTGAGCTGCTTTTGTTGTCGAGGTCCGAGCTAGCTAGGGAGACTGGTTCCTGTGGTTTGATCAGCAAAAGGTGATGCCTTCATAAGAGTTATTTTATTGCATTAAAATGTTGTCTATATATGTCAGCTCGATTTTATTTATAAAATTTGAAATAAAAAAAATCTGTACAATAAAAAAGATATTAATGAATATTTATTTTTAAAATGATAAGTCTTTATGTAAATATCAACCTTAATTATTCTCAATGAAGGAAGCTATTGTGTTGGCTAGGGATGTCAAATATACCCGTATCCGGTGGGTATCCGTTTCACCCGCCCTATTCGGGAAGGGTATGGGGATATTAATAGCGGGGACGGGGACGGAGACGGGTATGGAGATTTCAATTGTTACCCGCACGGGTACGGGGACGGGGACGGGTATGATAGTCCCCACCCCGCCCCGTACCCGTTTAAATATTTATTTGTTAATTTTGTTGGCATGATGATTCCTTTAGAAGTCCCACATCGGTTTCTCACAAAGAAGTGAAGGTGTTGTGAGGTTATAAATAAAGACCACTTCATCTTTGGTTAAGTGCATCAGTCAAAGTCAAATATTATATATATATTTTTAAATTTTATTTAATATATATATAATATATTTTTTTATTTAATATATATAATATTTATAATAATTTTAAATATTTATTTTATACATATAATATATAATTTGTAATAGTTAATATACTTGGCAGGTAAACGGGGACGGGGATGGGGAATTCATTATTTTGTGGGGACGGGTATGGGAAAAATTTTTTTCCCTGAAACGGGGATGGGGATGGGGACGAGTAAGGGTATTGCTAAACAGGGACGGGGACGGGGAAGGTCATACTCGCCCCATACCCGCCCCGTTGACATCCCTAGTGTTGGCTTCCCAAATCCCACATCGGGAGAGGGAACAAAAAATAGGAGGCTTAGCTCCTATAAAAAAGGCATTTCCCCATATTTGTTAAATGTACCAAGAACACAATTAAAAACTTGTATTACCAAAGTGTAGGTGTAATTGGGTTTTTGGATTGCGTGAGTAGAATAGAGTTTTACAATTTTGTCCGTGCAAAAATTGTAATAGTTTAATATTGAGTTGAGTATATTATCCTTTTTTTGGGATCGTGGATGTAGGTCTATTGAGGGACTGAACCACATTAAAAATTCTTGTGTTGAGTGCTCTAAATTTTTTCTTTTCTTTATTTGTGTGTGCGCTTCCGTTGCGGGTTTTACAAGTGCTTGTAGGCCCAACAAGTGGTATCAGAGCTGAAGGTTCCAGCTTGGGAGAAGGAAAAGAAAAAATGAGCAATGGTTGTCACATCAACAACAATTTTGAAAGAGGTTAGTCTTGCCTAATTTTGACGTTTTGGTTCTGAGGTTAGTTTTCTCAAGTTAAGCTTCGATTGTGGTATTTGCTACATTGTTGACTATTGGTGTTGGTGAATTCCTTTACTACATTATGAGTTGCTAGTTGTTGGTTGCTTTGGTATGTATTATTGAAGTGTTTAATTGGAAATGATATTAAGCACCATGTCTACACTAAAGTTTGAAGTTCCTTTATTCGATGGAAAGAGCAATTTTACATTGTGGCAGAGTATAATTCAAGACTACCTAGTACAACAGGGTATTGATATTGCATTAGAGGATACAAAACCAAATGAGATGAAGGATAATGATTGGAAAACTGTTCAAAGGAAGACTGTCAGACAATTCAGTTGGCACTTGCATCGCAGATTAAATACACGGTGTTGAATGAAACGTCACCGAAAGTGTTGTGGGACAAGTTGGAGAGCGTGTTCGCTTCAAAGTCCATGGCAAGTTGTCTTTGCATGAAATTGGATTTGTACTCATTGAGAATGGATGAAGGAGGTAATATTCATGACCACATCAATATTTTTAATCAGCTAGCATGTCAGTTGTTGAACACAGGAAAGAAGGTTGAAGACGAAGAACAGGCATTGCTCTTGTTACATTCATTACCCAGGTCATACAAACCGTTGGTTCAGTCGATGTTAATTGGGAAGAGAACTCTGACACTAAATGAGGTGATTACAGTTTTGAAGGAGAATGACAAGATAATGAGAAATGGAGACAATCTTGGAGAAAATCAATTGCTAATTGTAGAGAGTTCTGAGCGAGGGAGGAGTCAGAAGAAGAAAGTTGACCATCATGATAGATCGAAATCTCAACTGAGAGATATAAGTAATGTTGAGTGCTATTATTGTGGAGCAAATGGACATATACAAAAAAGTTGTCCAAAGTTCAAGGAAGACTTAACGGGTTTGAAACAACTGCAAGAGAAGATGAAGGTTAGTGATTCCTCCATCAATGTGGTTAATGAATCTGGTGATTTTTTGTTGAACACTATGGATGATGGTTATGCTGAAAATTATTTTGCTTGGGTGTTGGATTCTGCTTCTGACTTTCATATATGCAGAGATAGAGCTATGTTTGACACTTTGTGCACTGATGGAGATTTTGGTTACATTAATGTGGGTAATAAATTGAAGCAGAAGATTGAAGGTATTGGAAGAGTCTGCCTAAAACTCCACAATGGTGTTGTCAAAAATATTCCCAATGTGAAATATGTATCTACTGTTGGAGCGAATATACTTTCTTTGGGTGAGATGGCTTCACATGGATACAAGTATGTGAGTATTGGGAACCAGTGTAAGGTATACAGAGGTGGCAGCTTGATAATGCAAGGGAGGAAGAAGGGAAAGAATATTTATTATTTGAATGATCATTCAATGAAGAGTCAGAAAGCAGAGAAGAGTCAGAAAATCAAGAAAAGAATGCATTTTTCTGACACTGTTGAAGTATATGGGAATTTAGGGAGAGGGAGGATTCGTTGTGTTAGCTCCCCAAATCCCACATTGGGAGAGGGAACAAAAAATGGGGGGCTTGGCTCCTATAAAAAGGGTCTTTCCCCATAATTGTTAAATGTATTAAGGACACAACTAAAAACCTGTGTTACCAAAGTGTGGGTGTAATTGAGTTTTTGGGTTGTGTGAGTTGAAGAAGGTTTTACAATTTTGTTCGTGTAAAAATTGTAATAGTTTAATATTGAGTTGACTATATTATCTTTTTTTTTTGGATCGTGGATGTAGGTCTATTGAGAGACCGAACCACGTTAAAAATACTTGTGTTGAGTGCTCTAAATTTTTTCTTTTCTTTATTTGTGTGTGCGCTTCCGTTACGAGTTTTACAAGTACTTTTGGGCCCAACAGAAGCTTCAAAAAATTTTTAAATAACTAGCTAGTATATAATTTTAATAAAAAATTAAAAAAAAACTTTAATTTTTTTTTTCCAAAACTTCTAGTACAAGTAATTTTTTTAGCTTGGTCTCTCAAATATTAGATAAAAAATTCCTTATTGCTCATTCTAACAATAAAATTTTCAAAAATAGATACTTTTTTCATGAGCTGTGTATATATATATATATATGTATGATATGCTGCGACTTTTGATGTAATAAAAAGAGACTTCAGAAGATGTGAGCAAGAGTGTGCGTATACCGAATGTGGCATTGGCTCAGTTGATTGAGCCTCTCCCGCTCATGAGTGCCTGTCTGTGTCCGCTCATTCGTTTCGGGTTCGAACCTCTCCTTTGCTTATTTAACCAAAAAAAAAAAAAGTGTGCGCGTGTACCGTGTGTGTATATGTGTATATATATGGATCAACCACCACAATTGACAGCATTCTCGCACGTACATTTGTTGTGCCAGGCGTAGCATGTAAACGAGCCGGGAGCTTGTAGTTGCAACAGATGTGAATGAAGGTGGGTTGGTTGGGACGACTAGAGATAAGGGATCTATCAAAGATCGACTTCAATTAAATGCATGGATGCTTGATGAGATACGGGATCAGAGACTTCAATTATATATATATATATATATAAATGCATGTGATTATTAGAGAACCTTGGTTATGCCTTATAGCTGCCACATGTCATGTTTCAACCACCTATTGCATTCCCGTCCCCATCATGGGTTTTCTTTGCTAAATTAAAGTATGAAAATTATTATTTTATTACAAATAAAAATAAAAATAATAATTTAAAATATACCACGTATCAGTTTTGAGTTGATGGGTTGAGTAATTTTTTATTTTCTAATTGAAGCCCCTTGATTCATCCGTTGGCGGATCTGAGAAATAAGTAACTCATTAATATTTTTTTATTTAAATTAATACGTGTTTTTAAATATTATAATTTTGCAATTAATATATATTCATTTATGTATATAAATTTTATTTTTTAAAAATTAAGGATTCATTTGGTTTGTTTTTTTATTTTTTGTTTTTGTTTTCTATTTTCTGTTTTAAACTCATTTTTCATTTTATGCTTTTAAAAATAAGAAAAAAGCTCAAAACGTATTTGATCACTTGTATTTTCAAAATTTATTTTTGAAAATAAAAAATGGGCTTACACATAAAATGAAAAATAACAAAAAGTTATTTTGAGTGTTTTTAATCCAAAATAAGAAAAATTTCAAAATAACAAAAACAGAGTATTTTTTGTTTCTTTATTTTGAAAATTTTAAAACATAAAATGAAAATAAAAAAGACAAAAGTAAACCAAATGCCACCTAAACTTTTTGTTTGGAATGATATGTTCTCGTTCAGCCATAGATTTTTTTTTTTTTTAATTATATAGTGAAGCATTTAACATAGAAAATGCATCACCACCACCTTATCTATATTCTAAAGGTCATTGACGCGTACTGGCTCAACGTGATAAGAGTAATGAGAGCCAAGCATAAAGGAATGATCGATACAAGCTTGTTTATTGTAGTCCAAGCAGTTATCTAACTGACTGATGCTTGAGGCAATCGATTAATGTTTCTTACTAATTATTTTTATAAGTTCATAATATGATAATGGAACATATATATAAATTTATTATTTAAAAAAATTCATTTACTTATTTTTTACACAAATAAATGTAGTTATGTCATTTTGGTTCGAAATATGACAAGAAATTAAGATAGAAATTGTATTTTGATTTTTATTTTTACAAATTGCCTGCATGCAATTTTTTTTTTTTAAACTTTTATAATTTTTTATCAAGCACAAAAGTTTTTAATTATTAACTTTGGACCAAAAGTTATAAAAATTTAAAAACAATTGGTGTACCAAACGGGCTCACAGTTACATTCAACGTAACTGTACCTTTTATGTGGAGGAAGAAATTCAGCATGAAAATGAGGCTTAAATTGGGAAAAAAAAGTTAATTTTTTTAATTTATTACTTTTTTTTTTAGGAATGAAAAAGGTTAATATTTTTAATTTTTTATTCATTTGATATATTTCTTCTTCCTGATTTAAAAAAAAATGTAAATATAAGAAAATAATTTTAATTATTTAAAAAAATAAAAATTAAAAAGCTAGCATTAAACGGATGGTTGGTTTAGCTTCTTTGGTCACAAATTTAATAGGGGGCCCAAACCCAAAAAAATGCAGAGTCAAGTCTGCTGGTTGGTTTTATCCTTTGTATCCAGCAGTGTCATTTTCTAGTAATCAACCTCAAAACTCCACGTTACCCCCCCCGGCCAGGGTGATGGTGTCCTCCTATAATTGCTCTCGTCCCGACACCCCAAAGCCCAAGCTAACCATTTCTCTCTCTCTCTCTCTCTCTCAATTTCTTTAGGGTGATCTCTGCCTTGTAGATACCTCCTCCAAGTCTCTGATTTCTCAATTCTCATCTCTCTGTTATATATATCTGAATATATATACACAAGCAACTTCTAAACAATTTATTTTACCATTTAATTCTTGGGTTGTTCTGTTTGTGCGTAAACCCATTTGTTTCAATCTAGAAATTTTACTTTTAAAGGGTTTGTTTTTCTTCATTGGAATCGATCATTGAAAGAGTTGATAATAGAGATTTTGTTGTCATATATCTATGGCGAGTAGTACTGCAGCTGCAGCACTGGCGGCACCGGCGAAGAGAATGGAAAGGGCTCACCAGATGTACCGGGAAGGACGCTACGAAGAGGCCTTGGGTTTGTACTCGGAATCTCTTGCGACTGCCAAGACCCGGTCCCGCAAGATCGCCCTCCACACCAACCGCGCTGCTTGTTTTTTCAAATTGCACCTTCTCAATAAGGTCCCACCCCCCCCCCCCCCTTTTCATTTCTTATTATTATTTAATTGTTTTTTTTTAGTTGAATTGGAGTAGATAAAAAGTACCATCAGCTTACCCAGAACCAGAATCCAAATGGTTCACGTTGCAATATTGAGCTTTGTGTAGGCACCCAAGTTCTAGCTCAATTGCTTTAACTGATTGACCTTTAGTGTTTGCAAAGCTTTGGGTTCAGTTTGAACCTGGGTACCGTTTTTATTTTATTTATCTTTTATCCTAGAGGTAACCAGAAACCGGGTAATGCTGAGGGTTTGAACTAGTGACTTTTCAATGGGTAGAGACGTTACCACTGAATTGGCCTGCATGGAAGGTTTGAATCGGGTACTGTTGATGTCCAAACTTGGAGTGTTTTCGAACTAGTGACCTTTACTTCAATTGATAGAGATGTTGCCACTGAGTTGCCCGGTGTTGGTGTTTTAACCTGGATACTATTGATGTCCAAACTGAGTGTTTTTGTCTAAGAGTGTTTTGGTCTAATGAGAAGTTATTTCAAATGATTTTAGTATTCAGGATAGGTATCACATTACTTTAGCGGTATTTGAATTATGGTAGAAGTCATTTTTCAAAGATCGTCGTATAGAATAATTTTTCCAAATTAAGGCAGCCTTATTTGGAAGCCAAATTGTTGCAGCACAAAGGTGAAACTGCTGCTTGTGTGCCCATGAAACTGGGTTGGAATCAGAATTCCAAGTTCTCTCACTTGCTAGAATGGTAATTAGATGTTACCTACTTGGAATTTATTGACGTTGTAATTATTTTATGTCAAATTTGTTAGTTGATCTGAATGCAATGTTGATCTAGCTTAAGAAATATTTGAGTTATCCAGACACAGTTATGTTTATGAACAGAACCTTTGAAAGTTGAGAAACAAAAAGAGAGAGCATCCATAGATTGATTTGAGCTTCAAGATTTTCAATAAGAGAAGTTTTGCGAATCTAAAATCTCACACTATTAGGCTATTTGAAAGCAGAATATGATTAGCTGAGCTGGTTTCATTCAAAAAGGGATTTTGGGGTGAGAAAAAGGGTTTACTGCCGTTCGGCTCTTATTGATATTATTTATCAGGATCTACTGAAGGTACTTTTCATTTTAGTGGCTTCAATTCCCATTGCTTAACTAAAACACGGAAAGGAGCTTTCTGTGGTTTTTTTTTTTTTTTTTTCATTCTTGCAGCACTGAGAGAAAAACATCCTAACTCAACTCAACAAATCTTTAGTCCCAAACTATCGTGGTAATGCTTGTTTAGTCCTTAAGAATTGTTATGGGTTCAAATCTACTTCAAAATGATTAAAATAAGTGCACTTACAAGAGTGTGGCATTAATACAAACTGAGGGAAATTCTATCAGCAAAGAGAATATGGGAAGACATAGTAACAAGTGAAATTTTCTAAATTAGCCTCACGCGAAGCTGTCATAATCCCCCATCCACTCTTCCTGCTATATTGCCTTGAACATGTTAGGACAATGCCTTTGTTGCTTTTATTGTACATGGTCCTGGTCTTGACTACTGACACAAGTTACGAGCAAATCTATCTTGCGCTTTTATGGTAAATTTGGCTTATATTCTCCTACAATCTTAGGCAGCAGAGGAATGTACCTCAGTTCTTGAGATTGATCACAATCACACTGAAGCATTAATGATGCGGGCCCAAACTCTAGTCATGCTGAAGGAGTACCATTCAGCACTTTTCGATATGAACAGGCTTATTGAGTTGCATCCATCCTCAGAAGTCTATCAAAATCTTCAATCCCGTTTGAAGAAAAAATTGGTATTCTCTCCCAGATTCTTTTTGTTACAGTCTAAAAATGCAATCAATCTTAGTCCCCCTGCCCCCCCCCCCCCAAAAAAAATAATAAATAGATAGATAAAATTTTAAAACAAAAAAAAGGATCAATTGGCGTTGCTCCCCAATCTTTTCAGTTTTTTTTTTTTTTTTTTTTTATTATTGGTGGTTTATATTTGTGGTCTTATGTTAGGTAAAAAGGTTGTTAAGTGTGGAAATTGCTAGTGATATTACTCCCGAAGCTGCCTGGCATGATGCTATTAACTAGCCTGCTCCTCCTTCTAATTACTCGGCTTCTATCTGGATGACACAACGCCTGCAAATGCTGTACTGGCAATCTGCAGGCTAAATACTATTATCACTTTTTAGAATATTTGTATTCTCACCAGTTGATTCATTCCCCCACCCCTCCCCTGAACTATTTTGTCCAGATAAGTAAAAACAAATCATAAAAAATACATGCACTTGCTTCACTGCATGGTCATCAAGTTTTGATTGGCTCTTGAGAGGACATAATATATACCATATATGGGTTGAACGTTGTCAATTATAGGAATTTCATATGGACTTTCAAATATTTTCAGAGGCATTTCTGGTCAACTAGTTTTGTAGTCAACCTTTTGGATTGATAGGCAGAGCATGTTGTCTACAAAATGGGAAGTCTGTTGAGCCTTATTTCCTTACTGCTTTGCTTCTATGTCGTCTTGGGGTCACTTTATATGGGTATTTGGAGAAGTAATGCCACAAATAATAATCCTATAATTGTCGAATTTTGAAGTGATTCTAATAGCTTTCGATCATTGAATTGTGAATAAGATGTAGTACTTTTTTTGCTCGAGGAAAGTTGCTCGCTCCAATACCTGAAGCTGAGGCAGAGCTTGAAGAAGAGGATGAGGGAAAAGAAGTGCCAGAACCAGAAATGGTCGAGGAACAAGTACAAGGAGGAAAACATGTAGATTCAAAAGTACGAAGAGATCAAGATAATGAGGTTTCAAGGGCTAATCCCAATGCTGAAGTTTATCCCCCCCAAACTCGGGAGCAACAAGGGATCATCCAAACAGAATTCAGTAGGTTGACGAGCAATCCCAAAACCTAAAAGACATTCGCAGCTTGACTACTCTCATATCTGTGCTAAAGTTGAAACTAGTGAAGATGATGATGTAAGTCTCTCTCAATACAACCAGTTAGCGAAAAGGGTGGATGTACACTGTGCAGCCGTACAAATTGACTTCTAACCCTGAAATCATCCATGAGAAGTTGGAAGTGGCATATCTTCCCAATGACGAAACACATTATGGTTCCTTCCATCGTCATTGCATCCGAAGATGATTGCCAGTGGTTTCAACTAGATGATGCCATGATTTGAAGCTGTAAGAAATCATAATCTATATTTGTAGATGCATGTAGAAGCATTAAAAAGCAGGCCATTTTTCAAGCATACTGAAGCAGGGAACTTGGTTTTAGAAAGGGGATCCCTGGCTCAATCAAGACACCATGGTGGTCTATTCCTTTGCAAGATGCGACACAAATTCAGTCTTTTTGGGTGCCATTTAAGCGCCATAAACTCGAATCCGTATTTTGTAAATTCTTGAAGTCATTTCTGGAACTCAATATTTTTTTTTTTTTTTTTAGTAAACTGATAAACGGGTTGACGTGTGTGTTGACTTGGCTCCCAACCCCCTTGTAAATTTGCGCCTATATGTGAATGAAAAGCTTGAAGTTAATTATGCTTTTTTAATTTTATTTGCTCTTCAAAATTTATTCAAACAGAATTTTGGTTCATGTGCATGTTTCTATTGCCTTTTGTAGGAGGTGTTTGGTTGGAAAAAAGTTGACAAAAAAGTACAGAAAAAGTATAAAAATTTGATGTAAATGTGATATGTGGCCAAATTTAATTGAAAAAAAATACAAACTTTTTGTAACTTTTGGTAGATTTTGGTATTTAATTGGTGGTCAAACACCCCGTAGTTATTTCCTTTCTTTCTTTTGGTTTTCTTTTTTGTTTTTGTTTTTTTTTTTAAAGGTAATTTGAGATATTGAAGTAACAAAAATAGAGAATGAACTCTACTTTTAACTTTTCATGCATCACAATGTAATATTTTTTGAAACGTAATAAACTAAAGTGATTACATTTAGCATTATTCTTAAAGTAAATATAAAATTTTTTAAAATAAAATTCCATAAATAACTTAAAAGAATCATGAAAGTTTCTCCATGTATTTTTTCAAGTTTTGAGTGATCCAAGAGTATTAATAAAAATAAAAAAGAGAAAAAAAAAGAAAACATCACCACGCGTTCGGCTTAACTAAATTTATGATTTCACTAATTATTCCTAACATTATCCTATTATAATAATATTAATAACTTGATAAATAAATTAGTGTAGTTGTTCATTTACCGAATATTTAATGTGGGGGGAAAAAGTGACAGGAAGGAAAATAGAGGAAGAAATGACGTTTGATTAAGTAAAAAAATAGAAGTAACCAAAATAGATAAATATGTGTACGTATATATTATAATTTATTTTTATATTAAAAATTACTTTTAAAAAGGGGTCCCACTTTTTAAAAAAAAAAAATATCAGACTTTTTTATTCCCTTTCCACTCTCCCCCTTTTCTGTCCAAATTTGAGAAGACAAAAATTTATGGGTGTCACATGCCTCTTCCTTTTTATCTACTTTTCTTTACAAGCAAACAACAAAATAAGACATTATCCCCCTCCCTCTTCTCTTCTTTCTATTTTTCATCTAATCAAATAATTTGTTTGTTTTCATCATTTTTATAAATATGTGCATATGTAAGTTGAAAAAAATAATAATTTTATGCCTTTTGATCAAAATCACACTAGTTAAAAATTATAATAAAATGTAATATTAGTCATTAGTATATTTGTACTGAATAATAATGGTTGAAACTATATAATTATGACTTTGCGTTGTACTATTCTAAATTCAACTCAAAGACAAAAGAGAGTGAGGAAAAAAGGGGATAAAATGTCTAAATAGCCAATAATGTTAAGGGCATAAAACTTAATTGCATGGGATATTTTGTAGTTCAATTGTTAACCCTTGCTAGCCTGCCATTTACTTATAAAATTAGGGGTTAATTATAAGGTTTATCTAAACTATTATTCAATATCATTTTAAGGCTCAATTAAAAAAATGCTACCCATTAATATTTAATCTATTAATTTGTAATGATATACACTATTTATTTACACCGTAATTATAATTTTAATAAAATTTATTTAAATAACGATATAGAAGAGATAAAAGAGAATATAACAAAAAGATATATTATATGAAATTGTAATTAACAAAAAGATGTCATGAATTTCATTAAAATTATGAAAATTAAAATGTTCTTGAATTTTTATGTGATTATTATTGCATCTTAATAAGTTTGTAGAATATTTATTTTAGTATGAAATAAAATTTTCCTTACCGCATATTACTCAATATTATTTTAAGACTCAATTAAAAAATACTACCCATTAATATTTAATTTGTTAATTTGTAATGATATACATATTTATTTATACGTAATTATAATTTTAATCAAATTTATTTAACTAATGAGATAGAAGAGATAAAAGAGAAAATATTGTCAGTTGCAAACAAAAACATATATTGTATAAAATTTTGATTAGAAAAAATATATTAAGAAGTTCATCGAAATTATGAAAATTAAAATGTTTTTGAATTTTTATATGATTATTATTGCATCTTAATAAGTTTGTAGAATATTTATTTTAGTATGAAATAAAATTTTCCTTACCTCACATTTATATTAGTTAACTAAATTTTATTAAAATAAATATAATTATAGGGAAGAAAAACATTATTGTAGATTAATAGTTTAGGGTTGTTATGCTTTAGTTAAGGGTTAAAGTGATACAAAGTCGTAGTCAAGGAGGTGATAAACTAAAATTAATCAGCACTAAATGCCGGTTTGGATTCAAGACGGTCTCACACGAACCGGACCACTCTTTTCCCTTCTATAAACACACACGACATTAGTTCCAGATGGATATGGAGTGCTAGGGTTGGAAAGACAGAGTTCGATCGTTTTCTTGTAGTGCTTGGAGTCCCAGAAGTCTTGATTGGGAATACAGTCTTCTTTCTTTGTTTGGAGAGCGAAATCAAGCCCGAAGGCTACAAAAGCGAAGTGGAAAGATCAGAATTCCAAAGCTGAATGCGAATACGGTCGAATTCCTAAGCGATTATTTCCCCTTCACCAGGTCTCTATCCTCTGTCTGTCTATGGTACAATGTTTTTGTATGTATTTCTATATACACACTGTGATGACAATCTTCATGTTCGGCTCCGATTTTCTGTTTCATCTTTCCTCTGGGCATCTCCATGTTCAGTCTCTCTCTCTCTCTAATTCGAGAGAGAATAATTTTAGGGTTTTCTTAAAAAATTGTTCTTGTGGTACAATTAGCCGTCTGGGTGATTTTATTGCTTCCTTGCGGTTTTAGCTCTGGAAATCTTGAACGGGAAATTAGCAATTGTGGCTTGGAGTTGTGTGCATCGATTGTTCTGTTGAGGAATTATTCCATCTTCCCTGAACATACGTGCCTTCCCAATACATAATTTACATATACGACTATGACTCTCACTTGTGCATTTTATGCTTAATTTTTATTTATAGAGCTTACATTTCGGAATAATTTCTCGTGTTTAGTGTGTTACCGTCCTCCTTTTATTTCTCTGTTGTGCTCTCTCTCTCTCTCTCTCTCTCTCTCTCTCTATGTGCGTATATATATATTGATAAACACAACCCGGCACACAACGAGTCATTCATTTTTAGATGTGCTGTTAGGGACCCAAAATACTCAATTAAGAGTAAATTTTCTGCAACACCCTCCACTTTTTTTGGATGTATTTAATTTTTGTTATTATTTTTATTATTATTTTTTATTTTGGGGTTTTTCATTTCAGGTCTTTCCCATCTACTGTTAGTTGATATGCTTTACTAAACCCTTTTTTTTTTTTTTTGTGTTTGGCTGTGTCCGCCCAATGCCCGTAATCAAATATATTTTACCTATAAACATTTTACAGTGGGAATTCTTTTTTGCAGTGATTATCACTATTATTATTTATAATGGTATAGTGAATTGCTTTACATGAGCCAAAATGGTTTGATATTTGGAAAAACACTAATACAAGTGGATACATGTCTTTTTTTTTTTTTTGTTTACATTGTTCATTTATTGATAGAGCTTAGTTTCATATACTTATACAGTACACAGATATGCAAACCCTGTAAAACAAGAATGTGTTTATGCTATGTAAGCAAGCCTTGTACGGCCTGCTGTTTTAGTGGTCAATGAATATTTCTTATGGTAGATATGAGGTTCAAACTATTATCTGAATTGAAGATTCTGTAGGATTGAGTAGTGTTTTTTGATATATATGTGTAAAAATAGTTGTATTAAAGAAACCAGAACAAGGGGTGAAGCCTATGTACCCTAGGTATAATATGAAAAGGGCTACACAACATCTACAAAAGAGAGATCCCTGTAAAATCAACAAAAAGAAAAGCAGCACCACAAAACTTCCCTTCTAACAAAAATGAAACCTATGTAGAAAGGCTAATTCGAGAATATGAATTGCAAAATTAGCACCATCAAAGGTTCTGTTATGTTTCCTCCAAAATACAACACATCAAGCATAAAGTAGCTTACCTTTGAAAGTGCCCCCCCCCGGGGGGGGGGGGTTTGAACTGCAACCTGCATCCACATCTGGAGAGAGTGGAGTTCTAGGGCTTTTGAGGGTGTGGAATACCCTTTAGTTCTTCTCAAGGAGAGATTCTTTGCCATTTTTTTGTGTAAAGAATCTTTTGTTTCTTGCTTTGTTGATTTGGTTAACTTCATGGCTAGTATATGTTTGTTTGTTGTTCTGGCTTCTTTTGAGACCTTGTATCGGGTTGTGCCCCTTAGGTGCTTGTCGATGAAATCTTTCTTACCTTTTTTTTTTTCAGTTGAATCTTTCTTATTTATCAAAAAAATAATTTTAACCTCCATTCGAACACTTCTAGAGCTGAATAACTAATACAGGCGTGATCCAACTAATACATAAAACGTAGAAAGGAAGTTCCAAAGTTCTCATGCCACATTGCAATACGACAAAAGATGACTTGCTGATTTTTCTGCTCTTTTATACACGCAACACCAATTGAATAACATCTTGACCTCTCCCCATTTATCTAATAGACTAATATTGAAATGATGTCTAAATTCTAAAGTTGTACAAATGACAAAGGGGAGTTATATGGGAACATCAACTTTCCAAATGCTTCTTAACAGAAAAACTGCCTAAAGGAGATCCTCTAATCAAATAGTAGAAAGATTTGATAGAGAAGTTCCTTGATTGACGCTTTGGCTCATATTGTCATTGATTAAGTTCCCTGATTGACCCTTTGGCTCATATTGTCATTTATTATCCTGGGCTTGACCTCCTCATATGGCGTCTGGAAAAGACCCCTGCTATGTCAAGTTCCCAACTTCGCAATCTTTCAAATTACGAATGAAATGAGGTTCCCACACCAGAGAAATATCAAACAATGCTGGAAAAGCATGAGATAAAGGTCTCTCTCTGCAAAAAATTTCATGCGAAGTATTAGGATGGATATATAGGGCTGCTGGTCATCTTGATAATATTTTCTGGAATTGAGCCCTTATCATGAATGTATTAGAATAACAGTGTTTTGAGACGTTTGAATACTCTAGTTGCTTTCTAGTTAAATGATTGCCATGTTTTATTGATCCTATGTGATTGTGGTAATCCACAGTTTTAAAATTGTCATTTTAATTATAGAAAGCAGGTTGATAGGTTGGAGATAAACTTCATGAGCTGAAAAGTTACAAAATTAAAGTTAATGTAATGTGCGATCATACAAACCCAAGAAGAAATTGTTTACGTTGCTTGGTAATATGTGAGTCTAATATGGTTTTTGGCAAATTATGCTTTCTATGCATTTTTATGCTCATTGTAAAAGCTTTTGCAGCAATTTTGTTTTATACATTCCCAAATTACTATGTTAATCATTAGACAGGATGCAACTGGATGATGGTGATGTGAACATTTAATAGACGAGGCCTACCATTACAAAAAGGAAGAAAGCTGACATCCCGTGCAAATTTCATATACTTTGGTGTAAAGAGATATACATGGCTGCTTTGTTGCCGAGTGATCCTTCACATCACGGAATGTATGAAGGTGGGACATACAAATTTTCGCAGGAAAAGCCAGAGGATGGTGGTCGTTGGTATTTTTTTAGGAAGGAAATAGAAGAAAATTCTCCATCCAGACAAGATGGCATTGATCTGAAGAAAGAGGCTTATCTTCGCAAGTCATACTGTACGTTCTTACAAGATTTGGGCATGAGGCTTAAAGTGTAAGTCACTGTACCTCCAATTTAGCATTTTCAATACTCTTTTTCTCCCTTTATTCTTATTTATAAAATTGTGGACATTGATTGCCTTTTTGAAGTTTCATATATTCCTTGCATACTGAATTGTTAGGAATTTTATTATTTGTCTGTTAAGTTGTTTGGTTTAAATGAATGGTGATAGTTAACTGTGGCGTTGGCATTGAATGAGTCATTTGAATGATAATTGCTTAAAATGTTGACAATGAGATAGGCATATGGTTTCTGCAAATGTCAGCTTTAAGATCAGTGATGAATGTGTTAATAAACAATGAATTGGTGAATTTACTGATAGGAACATGTCATGATTAACAATTTGAATGAAATGTCAATATTGACCTCAAAAATCAAGTCATCAAGTTTGTTTTCATCATGTTTATCAGTTTATGGGTTTCGGAATAGCTGGGATTTAGAAATGTTTATATGATTGTATTGATGTAGGATCAATATGATGAACGATCTTCTAAGCTCTGATATCATTATCTGAAGAAGTGGTTAAAAGGTGTCATTCACACCTATTACATTAGGCTTGTGTTCCTAATAGATGGTAAAAGATTGTTTTAAGTATTTTAAAGAATGTAATAAAGGAGTAAAACTCAACTCAATGAAGCCTTCTTAGTTTTGTTACAAAGGTAAATTATTGGTGTTTGAATTAGACACTAAAGGACCGTTCCTGGATTCTTCTAGGATTTGTGATTTATACCCTTAAATAATATTTACAGGAGAGGGTGAATTGTTGAAGGCATTTGTGGTTAGGAACGTGATGTTTTATGTGGCTGTTCCCTCTCCTTTTTTCAATTACAATTGATTAAGAAGCTTCTGTGGAGGGAATCATATTCATACAATAGTGGCATGAATTATCTTTTTCTTCTTATTTATGGGGAGTGGGGAAAAGGCAAACACTGATTTCTTTTAGAGAATTGAATGATGCTGCTAGGGTTAGGGAGGAGGGGAGCACTGGTTGGCATTATACAATGACAACATGCGTTGTCTGCCGTAATACTTTTAATGCCATTTGACCCACCCTATATTTGAGTGTAATTGAAACTAGATGCTGAACTTCATGGAGACAACCCAACATTGGATTTTATTGAAACATCATTGTAGTTAAGGTGATTACTTCCCTGCCTAGGTCCTTTTAGTTTATAACAGGTTCTTGTCTTCTGCAAGAAGAGAATTATGTTCTTTGCCATCTTATATCTTTCTATTAAAGCATATGTATTGTTTTCTGTGTAAGGCTAAAGTGTGCCTCTAATGTGGCTGAAGAGTTTTGATTTTTTATCAAATGTATGTGATAGTTTATATATATATATTTATATACATATGCAGGCCTCAGGTTACAATTGCTACTGCAATAATTTTCTGTCACCGTTTCTTCCTTCGTCAATCCCATGCAAAGAATGACAGGAGGGTGAGTTGTTGATCCTACTCAGCATTTTAACTCTGATTCTTTTTGTGCTTGATTAGGAACCTTAGCTAAATGGTATCTGATATTAGTTAAGCTGGAACAAGGGCTTGGTTTTTTTTTTCCTCACCTAGTATCTTGTACATGGATGGCACATCCCTTGATGCCATTCTAATAATATCTTTTGAATTATTCTATTTAAAAAAAAAAAACAATGGCTTGGGTTATACATGTGCGAGGAATGTTGGCATCTATAATGTAATTTTAAGAGAAATTATTGGGCAAATAGAATCTCAACTCAACCCAACAAAGTCTTAGTCCCAAACTAGTTTGGGTCCGTTACATGAATACTGTTCCTTCAATCATTTCTGTCATGGTCTTCTCCCCCCCTTCCTCCCCCCCCCTTCCCTTGAAGTTGTATAAATTAGGTATTTTTTTCACAAATTTAATCCATGTACTATCAGGTCTACTTTTTATTGTCTTTACCTCTTTTACTTAATCGACTTGCTACTTCATACTGGTTCATCCGTAAGTCTACATTAGACATAATCAAACCATCTTAAATGGCATTTTCTCAACTTCTCTTCTATTGGTGTCAGCTCAGATTTATTTCGGACGTATTCATTTTTTATTTTGTCTTTTCTTGTATTATCACACATCTGTCTTAAAATCATTATTTCTGCTACATTTATTCTTAATGGCCCAATACCCTGTATCATAAAGCATAGTTGATCGTATAACATTTATATGAAATTTCCTTTTAGCTTAATAGGTATTCTTTGACCACATAAAACAATTAAGGCACTTCTTCATTTTAGCCACTAACTCGAATCTTTTGGGTAACATCGTCTTTGATCCTTTCATTTGCATGAACAATTGATCCAAGATATTGAAAATAATCACCATTTGGCACGTTTTGTCCTCAACTTTCAATATGTCCTCATTCATAGTTTTAGATTTAATGAATTTACAAGGCACATAATCTATTTTAGTTCTACTTACTCTAATACCCATCTTGATTTTAAAGTGTCTCAAAAGTTCTAACTTATATGATCAACTCTAGACCTAGTTTCATCTATCAATAAAATGTCATCTACAAACAGCACGTGTTATATCCTGACCCCTTGTAAAATAATTTTTGCATGTCCCACGATGCTTAGGTATGTCCCACATCACTGAGGTGCGATATCCCAACCCCACCACCAAGTTTTTTACTTGGTGTGTTGGGTTTTGTTTACCAAAATCGTAATAAATAACAAGGATTATAATGATGGAGGAATTCGTTGAATTCAGATCTGGCTTCGGCAGTTGATTAATTGTGGAGCCTAAATTTTCTTAAAATTTCTTTCAGACCATTGCAACAGTTTGTATGTTTCTCGCGGGAAAGGTTGAAGAAACTCCTCGCCCATTAAAGGATGTTATACTTGTTTCATATGAAATCATTCATAAAAAGGATCCTGCTGCTGTACAGAGGATTAAGCAAAAGGTACTGTTTGTTATTTTAGTGCTTTTGCCTTATTCTGATTTTTAATTGATGTCTCTTATTCACAACCCCACTTTCCCTCAAAAAAAAAAAAAAAAAAATCTTAAAGCCATTGCAACTGGAATATGATGGTCCTCGCATACAATTTTTTTTTTCTCCAAATTTTAAGGAAGTAAATTCAGCAATCATTTGAACTGTTAATTGTTTAGACGCCATAATTATTTGACATATCGACATCAATTATGCAGGAGGTATATGAACAGCAAAAAGAACTAATTTTACTGGGAGAGAGAGTTGTACTTGCAACTCTTGGTTTTGATCTTAATGTGCATCATCCATATAAACCCCTTGTCGAGGCAATAAAGAAATTCAAGGTTGCTCAAAATGCCCTTGCTCAAGTTGCATGGAATTTTGTCAATGATGGGTATGACAGATTTCTTCTTTTATGTAATGCCCCTCCATGGTCATTCTTCCTTGTCTCTTTTTGACCCGGGAAAGCGGCGTGCAGGCTGCGGACATCTCTTTGCTTGCAATTTAAGCCCCATCACATTGCAGCAGGTGCCATTTTCCTTGCTGCCAAGTTCCTCAAAGTAAAGCTTCCATCTGACGGTGAGAAGGTTTGGTGGCAGGAGTTTGATGTCACCCCACGCCAATTGGAGGGTTGGTTGCTTGCCTTTGTAAAGCAATGACACACTTAATTTGGTGGTGATGTATATGTCAGTGGAGATAAAATAGCTATGATAATATGTCGACTATTGATTTAGAAGGTTTCCATGTCCATATCATCCTTCAATACTATCTTTCTGTGCCTGCCCCCTCGCCCTTCTCATTGAATTAGAAATTGTTGTCACAGTTTGCTTAAAACTCTTGCTGTAGCTCACACATGTATGTGTGTTAAAGTTGTCTTGATTTTAATATTGTCTTTCAGATTTCTCTACCGAAATTTAAATTTCAGTGTGCTTTATTTATTTATTCTTTTGGGGCGGGGGTTGCATATTTTCTTCAATGAAATTCCGTTGGATTGATGTTTCTTGCCACTTTGTTGATTTTAGGAAACATAATGCCATTTAACACTCGGAACTCTTAGAACCCATTGGTCGTGTAGCTTTGTGCAGATGAAGTTTGTTTGAGCTCTTTATTTTCTGAGGGAAACTTGTGGTTATTAAATTTTTAACATACATGTAAATAGCTCACAATCACTCTTTTAAGATAAAGGCTTGAGTTCCTTCTCTGTGTGAGTGACATAATTTTGTGACAATTTTTTTGTTGCCTTTCCCTTGTTATTTTATTTGTTATTCATTTATAAAAATCCTTATATATTGAAAATGAAGAAAGAGCAAAGCCTCTTTTATTGTATGCCATTTTAACTTTTAATTAGTATGCTATGGGTTCTTTTGACTAGTTCATATGATTTATATATATACATATATATATATATCGCATTTAACTCGAATTGTTTGTTCTGTGCAGAGGTTAGCAATCAAATGTTGGAGTTGTATGAACAAAATAGACTTCCGCCTTCTCAGGCAAGCGAAGTAGAAGGAAGTGCTGGGGCTGGGGTTAGTCATCGGACCTCTTCAAAAGCTCCTATTGGCAATGAGGAACATACTACAAATAATAGTAATTCTCAGGGTGGGGGCACTACTTCAAAGCCTGCGACCTTGAAGCCAGCTTCGTCTCGGTCAGTGCCTGATAATTCATACACTGATAATCATATCGGGCCTTCAAGAACCAGCCAAAATAGGAATAATGACTATGGGAGCAACGAGATGAAGGGTATTTCAGACCACAAAGGAGATGGTGAGGTTGTCAATCAACATCATGAATCACAGCAATCACTTTATGAGGAAAACATGGGGGAAGTGCAAAACAGGTATAGGTTTGGTTCAGGACATGATGAAGAGGATCAGGAAAGAAATGCACGAAGAAGTGAAACAAGAGAAGCAGGGGAACTGAAGGACAAATACCATGGACGAAACCTGGAACACAGAGATGGTACACTTGGACAGTCACCCCAAGAAGCTATTAAAAAGATTGACAAAGACAAGTTAAAGGCAGCACTAGAGAAACGAAAGAAGTCCCGTGGTGACATAGCTCGGAAAGCTGATTTGATGGACGAGGATGATCTCATTGAGAGGGAACTGGAAGATGGTATTGAATTGGTTGCAGAGAGTGAGAAGACCAAGCGGGAGAGGAGGCAAAGCTGGTCCAAACCTTCAAACTGGCCAGATCATGAAAATGCACGTCATGGAAAGCATCAAGATGATGCTGGAGATGGGCACCATCAAGGAATGAAAGGGCAGTCCTCGCATGGACAAGATTTTGAGAATGTGGAAGAAGGGGAGGTGGCAGCATTTGATGAGGCTGGCTATGGACATCGGTCACCACAGTCCAGCAATCGCAAGAGAAAGGCGGGGACCCCACCAGACAGACCAGTGGAGGGGAAGCAGCGGCGTGAGTACATTCCCGGGTCCCACCACTATAATCACCATGAATTTGCAGAAGATAGAAACAGATTGGGCAAACTTGGTTATTCAGAAAGGGATCAAAAAAGGCACATACAGGAAAATCATGTCTGAAGGGTGCTGGCTGCTTCCAGCATGACTTGGTGGAATCGTCGTGTGTTCAACTATTGATTATTTTTTTTGAGTCTCTCTTGATTCGGTTGCCAACAGAGAGTAGCAGAAAGTTATGAATTCTGTGGCCTGGACTATTCAACTATGGAACACTGAGCTTCATTTCCAGGCTGAGTTTGGTCCAACCACCATAGATGTGCTTCGCTTGTTTCGTTGGGAAATTTGTGTGAAAAAGAACCAAGGTGATTATCAAAGTTCCATGTACTCATGGTATTAGTTGTATTCCTCCATTTTGATTCTCTTCAAATATTTGTACTCATGGTATTAGTTGTATTCCTCCATTTTGATTCTCTTCAAATATTTGGGGCTATCGAGCCCAACTTGATCATAAGTTGAAGATCATGATATCTAATTTAGAAATTTTAATGATCTAAATATACAGAACACTCTTGATGTTTTCTGTTATGAGAATGTGCTTCTAATCATCTTCGGTTGGAGAAGTGCCTGTTATTTATCTGGTCAAGAGGATTCCCCCCTCCCTCCTGTTTTAATGATTTATTTAAATAAAGAACACTATTGGTGTTTCTGTTATGAGAACGTGCTTTTGGGGTAACCGTGTTTTTTTTTCTGGTCATGAGGATTGTTTATTTATTTGTTTTGTTTTTTATTTTCTGTTATAGTGAGCTTTGAATTATAGAGGTGAGGAAAAGGTTCCCATTATTATTTAATTCAGTTTGCAATGCAGCCGCTGATATTGCTACTTGCAGAACATCGCTCCTACTTTGCTAGCTTCTTCTAGCTTTGGCAGTGTTTCCTTGGCATATTCTTTTTATCTATCTCTCGTCACCCCATGAACAAATCCAAGTTGCGTATGGTGTGTTTCAATCAAGTTGGCCGGTTCGGCATACAATATATCTTTAGAAAATTCTATAAATCTCTAATAATCTCTTTACCTCTAATTTTTCTGCTATTACTAATTTTAAAAAATTTTAATATTTCGTTAAAAAAATAAAAAAATCTGAAAATAGGTTAATCGAATGTGTAAATTTTTTATATAATCATATTCTTCGTGTCAAAAGCTTTCAAACGAGTATCATTGTTGCTATTTTTGTGAATTTTTTTGAATCCGTGTGAATGAATTTGAAAAATCGTTCTCACGGTTTGTTATTTTTTAGAAAAAAAAAGCACCAAAATTAATCTAAAATCACATTTTATCTTAATTTATCTTATTTTTTTCTTACTCCAAACGGAGTCTAGCTCATTTTTTTAAGTTCGAATTTTATCTTTTAAGTCGAATTAGAACGAGATGGTTGAATCGGTTTGTTTAAGTTTGAATTTTATCTTACAAGTCAAATTCGAATCAACTGATTGAATCGATTTTTTACGAGAAGTTATATCATAAATAGATTAAAAAGAATATTAAAATATACTTAAAAATTTAGTGTTTGTTAGAAATTTCTTTTAATGATAAATTTTTTATTTCCATAGTCATTATAAGTTAAAAGTTTTTTTTTTTTTTTCTCTTAACTATAAAGATTAACGTGACAAATAATTAAATAGTAATTTTACAAATGTGTTCGTAATTGTTTTATTTCACAAGAATAGTATTTTAATTTATTAAAAAATAGAAATAATTAAATAATAGTTTCAATTTGTAAGAATCATTAAACTAGACTATTAAAATAGATAGTAAACGATTTGTATAGTTCATTAATTTGACTGTGATTTTTAGCGATTTAGATGGATTCTTTATCATAAGTTATAAACTAAACAATTGTGTAAACTAGACAATTATTTAACTTGGATCATAAGTTATCAATTTAACTATCTGGGTTCATACAAATTAATTTTTAAGACATTGATTGTGACAAGTTTACCACAATGTACAATAGTATATACTTCATCTATGAATTAATTTTCTAACTAAGGTGTAAATATTTAAAATTACTTTTCGTCAAATCACATATTTTACATTCTTTTTATCCAACGAATAAAATAATAATTTTACACAAAAAAATAAATCCTATGTTATCCAATTTTCATATATGTTATAATATTAATTATTCCAGTGATCCAATCCATTTTATACGAGAAAATTATTATATATGAATAACTGTACTTTTACGTGGCACACTACACTTATTTAAGTATGGTACTTAGTAAATTTTATATAATGCAAGTTCTATAAAAGATTGTGGTAATTACATTTTATTCCCTTGTGGTTTGAACTAAAAACACTTGTGATTTGATCTCTTCTAATTTAAAATTAGCACATAACTTTTTGTGATTTGAATTTAAGTACAAAATTGACAAAAAAATGTTAAAAATTTAATTAGATATATGTCACCAGTATTATATAAACTTATATATAGTTGTCCAAAAAATATTGTTTAAAAAAGTAGATGCAAATTAAGTTTTGAAAAAAATAAAATATGTTTTATTTTAATATAAAATTTAGTAAAAATGTATTTTAATGTATCTATTTTTATGAATTTTTTTTTTTTCAATTAATTTTGCCTTATGAAACACAAACTTAATTAAATTTAATGAATTTAATTAATTTTACATTGTAATCTCTAAAATACGAAAGAGTTATGTATTTGCTTTTAAATTAGGTGAGGTTGCGGTTTTTTTTTTTTTTTTTTTAAATCCAATAGGTAAAATGTAATTATTTAAAAAAATTTAATTAAAGCACTACTCCCCGTGTCATTTGAATGTCGTGGTACAGTGAACCCAGAAAAGGATAGACGTGGTCCATTTCCATTTGGAGGGAACTTAAAATTTTCAAACTCGGACAAGACAACGAGCCCGTGGCAATACAGCGCTCGAATTTTAACAAAAGCCGAAACGCATTCCCAGAACTCGATTTTTTTTTTTTTTAATCAAACCCACCAAATCTTCTTTTTGCATAAAAAGTTTCGAAGTGGTCAGGTTAGGGTTTTCGAGAGGAGTAAATTGGGGTTTGCATTGGAGATGTCGCCGAGCAGCACTCAGAGCACCGGAAGCGGACCGGACTTTCATCTGCCGGATGAGATACTGTCGGTGATCCCCACTGACCCATTCGATCAGCTCGATCTCGCCAGGAAGATCACCTCCATGGCAATCGCTTCTCGCGTGTCGAACCTTGAGTCCGAGGTGGGGAGGTTGACGCAGAGACTGCACGACAAGGATAGCCTCATACTAGAGCTCCAAGCGAAGGTTTCGCACCTCGAACAAGCCTATCGTGAAGCTGATACGCGGTTAAAAATGGCCCGTGATGATAATGTATGTTCTTTCTCATCTTTCGTGGAAAAATTTTTGATCTTTCCCCTTATATTTGATTATATATATATATATATATATATATATTTTTGGAATTGAAGATGAAGGTTTCTAAGGAGCGAGACTCATTGGCCATGACTGCGAAGAAACTGGGTCGTGATTTGGCAAAGGTGAAATTTCTTATCCCTTTCGTTCCTGTGATTTAGTTCATTTGGGCTTTTCCTTTTTTCCGTAGTTGGTTTCCCAGTACTTGTTTGTTGATTATTCTGAATGTTCCCTGTGGGAAATAGGAAACAAATCTTGTCTGGAAACAAAATTTCCCACTGCATGTCGATCCGTTTGTTTGATGCATAAGTTGTTACCAAGTTTAGACTTCTGTGGCAATAGCCATATATATATATATATATATAAGGAAAAAAGATAAGTTCTATGACAAGGTGAAACCTTTGAGTGGACATTTCAATTATATAAAGTGACATTTTTTTTGGCGTTGCATTGACTACTAAATTATGGATCATGATCGAGTTGTAGTGAGTGCTAAGGCTAGGGTTTTGCATGATGAAGATAACTGGGGATTCGCATCTTAGAAAACGAGGGCCAAGCTTTGTGTTTGTGTTGTGGAAATGGATTATTCAGTGCGGGCATTTTACGCTTGGTATAGTGTTTGATGGACTGAATGGGATCAATAGAATTGAAAGGGCATGGATTATCAGAGATCTTTGATGTCGCTTGGGGATGAGATTGCTTGGACATTAAGAGCTTGCATAGAGGCTGATGTTAAAGGCAATTGGGGTGGTTGTTTGGCGGTTTTATTTTTGGGGGGGGGAGTGAAATCTTCTTTGTCTTCAACTAAAGGCTAGGGAGGGGGGGTGATGGGTGGTAGAATTCATTTCTTTTACACCCTGAGGCTGTTTTTCGATTCAGATCCTTGAAGTGGTGGATGGATAGCTTTGTGAATATATTGAAGGGTTTTGATCCAAGTGGGCCAAAAGAAGTAGTGAAGGATAGGGAAGATCTTTTGCTCAAGTGGCTGCCATTATGTGTTGGTCGGGGAGTAGTAAATCTCTAATCATCCAATAAACAGAGGGAATAATAAAGTTCTAAGGGTGGATGAGGAATCCTGTGATCTTGGTCTTCAAACAATTAAGACATGCTTGGTGGGTAGATTTGGGTATTTTGATGAGGGCATCACAAATGTTAGGTTTGGGTGGTGGAGACGTGGTGTGTACTAGGAGTGGTGGAGGTGAAGCATGTTGGAGGTATATAGTTTCTCTTAATCTTCCCGTTGGTAGAATTGGTAGAGACTTAGCGAAATATAAGGAGGCAATTTGAAGGATTATGTCTTCTGCTTGATCGATGTTTAGAAGCAGATCAAGGTACCCACAAAGATCATCATTAAGCCCAGCAAGAAGCAAAACAGTCATCAATTTTTTCCAATGCTTGATTATCTCAACCTTAGTCTTTGAGAAGGCCTGAAAATGCAAAAGTCACCAAGGGCCTCAAGGTTGCTATAATACTCGAAGAGAATGATCATGATGAAACATCTAGAATCAGATTTTGGTGATCTTATTGCCAGCATCTTCTAGTAGGTTGTGGATTTTGTTTGCACTAAATAAGGAGTCCAAAAATCAGTGTAGTGTATTAAATAAGAAGTCTAAAAGGTAGTCTAAAACATTAAATATTCTAAATGTTTTAGAGCTGTAGGTTGCCTATTATAAATAGGGAATATTTGTAAGCATTTAGGCAGCAATGAAAAGTTTAGTATGAGTTATCCTTGGTTTATTTCCGGCAACTAACTTACTTTTATTTGGTACAGAACTGATTTTCAAATCTATCCAAGGAGGTGGACTCCTACTACATCGTCGTTTCTTCACCCTTATCACCTCAAACTTTTCTCCAATTCCTTCGCAACCCTATTGACCACTAAAATCCAGATTTTCCAGGGTCGATTATCTTTAATAACAGTCCTATTTGCACTAGTTTAATTCAGATTTTCTGGGTTGCATCAATCCATTAAATCTGAGTTTTCTTGGAGCTGCATCAGTTTGGTATCAGAGCTGCAGGCTGTTTATCTACTTATAATTCCAATGGCAACTCAAAGTGGAAGGGATTTCTGAGGAAGATTTATTGATTGCGAAAGAGATGAATTGCTGGAGTATTTTTCTCAAGGGTTGCAAACGCATTCAGTAGAGTAGATGATTTAGAAGCATAGAGAGAAGCAACATCACTCAATCAAGTTGCAAGAGAAAATAGAGGCGATGTTAATCATCAGGAAGTTCTAAATGAAGATCAAGATGCTGAAAATAATGTTGCTGCGTCTATAAGAGTTGCATGTAGAGCTGTCCCATTTAATAGAAATCATTAACACAATCGAGCTTTTATTCTGGATGCTTAAAGGCAGCGTATTGGACCAAATGATGATTACAATGACATTATTAAGAAGGTGAAGGCGGATGTTCTAGACTTCTCCAGAAAACCTGATCCTCACTTCTTCAATGATTGGATTGTGGCTATGGAAGATTATTTTGAATGGTATGGAATGTTCGAAGATCGTAAAGTCCGGTTTGTAAAAATGAAGTTGAAGGGGCAAGCATAAATGTGGTGGCGTGGTTTTGAAGATCGCATGAGTAGATTTGGTTTACCTTCTATTCTTCATTGGGAGGAAATGAAAATGAAGCTACAAGAGAGGTATCTTCCTCTTGATTATGAAAATTTAATCTACGAAGAGCTATTGCAATTAAAGTAAGGTGTAATGACAGTTGAAGAATACACGGAGAAATTCAACAATCTAACAGTTTGATGTCAGCTTAATGAGGATGATCGTTAGCTTTTGTTACGCTACAAAACAAGGTTGCATGCTGAAATCAAACAAGAAATGACAACCGTGCGTTTTTTTAAGCATCGATGAAGTTTACCAAATGGCTTTAAAGGTGGAACAGCAACTCCAACTACCATAGGTCGAGCGTATGGGATCTCAAGCAGGAACTTTTGTTGCCAATAGACCAAATCTTGCAGTCCATTCAGCAACCAGCAGTGTGATTATTTAGAAAAATACGTCCGAAGGTACACACTTTAACGGAAGATATGTTGCAGGAAATTCCAACAAACAAGTTAAAGAAATTGACTTTTTAAGTGTGGTGGAAAGGGACATTTTGTATCAATGTGTCCTACAAAGAATTTGAATCTTTGTTAAGAGGAGGATGCAAAGGGGAATCAACAAGAGGATGAAGAATCAGAGATTGAAACACAAGAAGATGATGTAGATGATGTTGAAGGAGTAAGATAGGTGACGATGGTGATGTAGCGTCTCTTGACAACATCAAAGGAAGCAACCACAAATGATTGGCTTCATACAAATATCTTTCACACAAATGTGAGCTGTGGAGATCAGGTTGTAAAACTCATCGGTGATGGAGGAAGCTGTGCAAATGTTATTTCACAAGCGCGTGTTGAGTCAAGCTCAAATCTCGGGAGCATCCAACATCATACAAGGTTGCTTGGATTAAGGACACATTCATTCCAGTCAACAAGCGATGCCTTGTGACCTTTTCAATTGGAGATCGTTACAAAGACAGCATTTATTGTGATGTTATTCCAATGAAAGTTACTCACATTTTGTTAGGACGACCTTGGCAATATGACAGAAAAGCTTTGCATGACGGAAAGACTAACATCTACACATTTTTGTACGAGGTAAGGAAGATAAGATTGTTACCAATGAGAGATGAGGAGGTCCAAGCTAAGCAATGAGAGATTGTTACCAATGAGAGATTGTTACCATTTAAGACAGGTCTTGACAACTCTACAAGCTGAAAAGCTCTACCCCAATTTGAAAAAGTGTTAGTTTTTAGCTAATCAAGTAAATTTCTTGGGGTTTGTTATCTCCTCTAAAGGTGTTGCAGCTGATCCAGAAAAGATCAAGGCCATTCTTGAGTGGCTGACTCCCAAGTCCATAAGTGCAGCCAGAAGCTTCCATGGTTTGGCTACATTTTATCGGCGATTCGTTTGCAATTTCAGTTCTATTATGGCACCAATTACTGAATGTCTCAAGAAAGGAAATTTTTGTTGGATGAAAGGAGCTAATAAAGCTCTTTAGGAAATAAAGGCAAAGATGATGGTAGTGTCCGTGCTTAACTTTTCCAATTTTGATAAGATATTTGAATTAGTTTGTGATGCTTCGTATATAGGCATTGTTGTAGTCCTTAGTCAAGAATGACACCCTAATGCCTATTATAGTGAGAAGTTAAATGAGGCAAAGAAGAAATATTCTACCAATGACCTTGAGTTCTATGCCGTGATACAAGCTATCAAGCATTGGAAGGACTATTTGTCCTATAAAGAATTCATTATTTACTCATATCATGAGGCATTGAAGTATCTAAATTCCCAGAAGCATCTTAATGCTAGGCACGCAAAGTGGAGCGCGTATTTGCGGCAATTTTCTTATGTTATAAAACACTGTTCGTGGTCTGAGAATAAGACGGCAGATGGTCTTAGTAGAAAGGTTACTTTGTTGGTTGTTATGTCCATTAATGTGGTTGGTTTTGAAGAAATAAAAAGAGTATCCAAATGATCCATATTTCAGGCAATTTGTAGAGATTTGCAAGCAAACCTTGTTACGAAGCATCTTTATTTCAGCCTGAGAGATGGTTACCTCTTCTATGGTAATCGATTGTGTTTGCCCAACACCTCCATTCGTGATTTTGTTACATGGGAGATACATTTAGGAGGTCTTGCTAGACATTTTGGGAGGGACAAGACAACTACCCTAGCGGAGGATCAATTTTATTGGCCTCGATTAAGGCGTGATGTGGAAAAAATTATTCGGCAATGTCACATTTGCCAAGTTTCTAAGGGTTACAAGCAAAACATGGGGTTGTACACACCCCTTCCAACGCAGCAATTGTGCTGGGAAGACCTATCTATGGATTTTGTTTTGGGTCTCTCAAAGTCATTGTGAGGATTTGATTCAATCTTTGTGGTGGTAGATCGGTTTTCCAAAATGACTCATTTTCTTCCTTGTCAGAAGACATCAGATGTATCAAAAGTTGCTCAAATATTCTTCCGTGAAATGGTAAGACTACATGGTTTACTAAAGACAGTAGTCTCTGATCGGGATATTAAATTTGTATGTTATTTTTGGAAAACCCTATGGAAACTCATGGGCACCCAACTAAAATTTTCTAGTGCCTCTCACTCATAAATTGATGGGCAAACTGAGGTGACTAATAGAAGTTTGGGCAATCTTTTACGCTCTCTTGTGGAAGAAAATGTACAATCAATAGCAGAATTTGCTTATAACTCCTCAGTCAATCGATCTACGGGTCGTTTTTCATTTGAGATTGCTACAGGTTTAAAGCCACGACAGTCCATTGACTTAGTGTTATTACCTGTTGATGCTAGATTTAGTTAAGAAGCTAAGGAATTTGCCAAACATATTCAAAATGTTTATGAGGAAGTTTGTAAGAAGATTGCATTGCGTAATGAGTAATATGAAAGTGCTGCAGATGAACACAGGAAGGTTGTAGAATTTCAAGTTGGGGATAATGTCATGATTCGCCTACGACCTGAATGTTTTTTAATAGGGTCATTTCAGAAGCTTCATTGAAGGAAGGCTAGTCCATTTAATATACTTAAGTGTCTCGGAACAAATGCTTATTTAATTGAGTTTCCAGAGGAGTTTAACTTCAGTCTTATATTCAACGTGGAGGATCTTAGTCCATACTATGGGAATGATAGATGTGCAAATAAAGATAAGATCACTCATCATCTTCTAAAAATGCCAAAAGAATCAAATATAATTGAAGATATTCTGGATGAGCAAGTTGTCGCAACAAAGGGTGAGAATTACAAGAAATTCCTAGTAAGGTAGAAAGGTAAGCCAATATCAGAAAGCACTTGGATTATTGCTTCAAATTTTCAACGCATCGATCTAGAACTCTTTGGAAGATATCAAGCCGTAAACTCGTCGAAGACAAGTTTCCTCCCATTGGGGGAGAACTGATGAAATATCTAGAGTTGGATTTTGGTGATCTTATTGCTAGAATCTTCTAGTAGGTTGTGGATTTGTTTGCATTAAATAAGGAGTTCAAAAGTCAGTCCAATGTATTAAATAAGAAGTCTAAAGTGCAGTTCAAAACATTAAATATTTTGAATATTCTAGAGCTGTAGGTTGCCTATTATAACTAGGGAATACTTGTAAGCATTTGGGCAGCAATGCAAAGTTTAATCTGAGTTATTCTTGATTTATTTCCGGCAACTAGCTTACTTTTATTTGCTACAGAATTGATTTCTAGATCTGTCCAAGGAGGTGGACTCCTACATCGTCATTTCTTCACTCTTATCACCTCAAACTTTTCCCCGATTCCTTTACAACACTATTGACTACTAAAATCCAGAATTTCCTAGGCCAATTATCTCTAATAACAGTCCTATTTGCACTAGTTTAATTCAGATTTTCTAGGTTGCAGTAGTCTATTAAATCTGAGTTTTCCTGGAGCTGCATCAAATCACCTTGTTAGAAGGAGAAGAGCTGCTAAAAGGCCTCAAATATCTCCGAAATATTTTTCCACTTGTATGAGGTCACATGTGAAGAGTTTGGCAAAGAGTAGCGGGGTCGATTAGGATCTTATATTAGTTTCGGAGGTTTGAATTTATCGATGTGAGATGTATTTTAACATGCCTTCTCATATGTAACCCCACTCCCATGTGAAGATCCTGGTCGGTGCATTGAGTACGAGAAGTATACAATTAAGAAATTCAGAAGTGAAAGGGGGGATGAGTCCTCCAAATCCCTCTAAAATCATACAACTCTAAACAAAGTGGTAATGAGTGGAGAGCTCCATTAAGATAGTTTACGAGGTTTGTTTTTATCGACGTGGGATATATTTCAACATTGTTTGGTCAGATTTCAATGGCGAATAGGCCAGATTTGCGTCGTTTTTTACATTTTGTTGAGAATATGGAGTTGCAAGTGTGTTATGTGGAGGTGGAATGTTTTTGTCCTTGGGTGCCATCCCTTTGATGCTTTCTAATAAAATTATTTTTTTTTTTGGGTAAAAAAAGTGAGTATTAATTGAGCATTGTGTAACTGTGTTATTCCATTCTAGTGCTTTTTATTACCAGTTCTGTATTCAGATGAATTGTCTGTGTTTTTGCTGAACTACTCTGTTTCTTTTTAAAGATTTTTGTGTGTGTCTGTGTCAACATTGTCATGATCAATGCCAGATAATACATTAGTAATGGATCAGAACATGACAAAGACTTCAATGCTGTTTCCATATTCTTTTTTGTCAGCTTTCAAGATATTCACCAATTATCTAGTTGTGGTTCCTCTGGGGGTTGAAGTTTTGTTACATTATCTATCTAGGTTTTACTGGAAATATGAACAAAAATATGAAAATTAGTATAATACCATCTCTGCATGTTGATGTGCAGGATTTTTTGAGAATTTCGTTTGTCCATAAGGATTTGTTGTGTTGAGTTGTGACCTAGTATTCCTTTAACTCATGCAAATACTTTATTTGGCAATATGATATAGCATTCATCTTTTGAGAAATGATGCTTGAAATACAAATGATTACTGCCTCATAATCAGTAGGGAGATAATTGCTGAATTTATTATATCATTCGTTAAAACATAAACCATGGATTGTTCTGGTGTTGCCTCTTTTTGGAAACCCTGGATATGATGCTGGTGAGATGAGAAGTTTTTTGACTTCGAGTTATTATAATGAGATCTTTATATTGATCAGTAGCACTACCTGAATGGATAGCTGGTTGATGCCTTGACCAAAGATCCATCCTTTTCTGTATTGTAATTATATGATATACTAGGGTACTCTCTTCTATTTTGTGAAAGTAAGACCCTTGACACTTGTGGTGTAAGCGTGAGGTATATGTTTGGTATGTGTAATTGGTCACGCACTCAAAGAAAACATTTTAACCAACTTTACTGTATATCTAAGCATAAGAGTTGTTTTATGCATAACTTGCTTGCTTATTTATTTTTAATAAGTTGCAAAATATGCTACAGGTAGCTTGTAAACACTATTTCACCTTAAAAATAAGTGTATAAAAATATGAAGCAATACCCCATTGCAACGTCCTTGAAGGTGAAATAGATAAATCCAACATTTAGGACGCAAGGATACACCCAACATCCATCCTTGAGTCCATATAACATTGATAATATCTCCTATATGAAAATTCTGCTTAAAAATCTAATTTATGAAGATGTTATATCTTCAAATCTGTCTTTCTCAGTAACTTTTTGATACTAATCAATTATCATGTTCAACACAGATTATAAGAAGTAAAGAATCATAATTTTTGGCACTTTTTTGGAGCTTATACCTATGCTTCATTAGTTAATTGTACATCGTCCTTTTCTCTCATTATGAAAGTTGGCATTTGTTGCATGATTCTGCCAAATTTCCTGTAGTCCCAGTGGCAGAATTTTCAATTTCTAGTTTATGTTGTATGTATATGGTTCAAAAACTTACCGGAGTTATTTGAACAGCTGGAGACATTCAAGAGACAACTGATGCAGTCGCTTAATGATGATACTTCATCAGTAAGATTCACTTTTGATTGTAGTTCACTATTTTCTGTTGACTTTGTTGCTAATTTCCTCTAATGATTTTTTGCACTTTATATGCGCTGTTTAAAACATTGAAATACTTTTTTGAGGAACTAATTTTATCATGATTTTCATATTTCAACAGCAAGTTGAAACTGTTGATATTGTGGCCTATGACCAATCAGCTCCTAAACCCTATTCTGTGAAAGGTACTTACAACCTGATTTGATAGTCTTTCATTTTGTGTTATTTCGCTTTACTGTTAACTTTTGTACTCATTTTTCTTGGCTCTTGACATTTACAGATGAGATGAATGGACACAGTGATAATCGTTCTTTCAGTGGCTCTACAGAAATTGGATACCCAGCGGATGATGGTAGTTGACGTTTGGGGTTTGCTAGGCCTTTCTTTTGCCTGCATATTGCTTATTCATGTTATGATCTGTGCTTCTTGTCTTATTTGGCCCACAGCCTCAAAGCAAGCTGGGCAAAGATTTTCTCTGACACCATATATAACACCTCGTCTTACCCCCAGTGGAACTCCAAAAATCATATCCTCAACTACATCCCCAATAAGGTATTCTGCTGCCGGAACTCAGGCAAACTCTTGTGCCACGTCTCCCAAAAAAACTCAATATGACGAACGTGTTGCACTGTCTTCATGTTACCCCTCCAGCCAGCAGTCATCGGCTGCAAGCTCCCCTCCTCGAAGGCCCCCAGTACCAGGTTTGAATTCAGATACATTTTCAAGAGCGTTGTAAATGTTAAATATTACTTGCGGTTCTTTTGCAATATTTTCATTGTAACTGCCAATGGCTGTTTACACCAATACGTTATAGAGGATTTTAAGTGGGGGACCCATAAAATTCATGTAGAGTAAAAGTCATAATGGAAGTAGCAGTAACTACCCCCCCCCCCCCCCCAACAAGATAAATAAACCAAACCAAACCAAATCAAGCCTTTTCCTACTAGGTGGGGTCGGTTATATGGATTTGTCGACGCTAATTAGATCTATAAATTTTGGTGTCAGAAAATCCATAAAAAAATTCGACAAAGTTTTACGCTGGCTGTCGACTATCTAACACAACCCTCCTCCTTTATCCGGGCTTGGGACTGGCCATGAAAAAAACATAGGCGGAGTTCCCCCCCAACAAAATAAATAAATAAATAAATAAACCTATTGCTATTAGCATTTGGTTTACTAAAAATTACTGAAAAA
This sequence comes from Vitellaria paradoxa, assembly GCA_019916065.1. Classification (NCBI taxonomy): domain Eukaryota; kingdom Viridiplantae; phylum Streptophyta; class Magnoliopsida; order Ericales; family Sapotaceae; genus Vitellaria; species Vitellaria paradoxa. Next base: position 49,196,990 of record CM034239.1, read on the forward strand.
TTCTAAAAATTTCAGAAAACCTCTAAAATTTATTCACTTTTATCTCACCGCACGAATTACGAATCCATAAATTATCTCATTTTATCTTATTTTATCTCACTTTTTCTGTCACTCCAAACGCACATTAAAAAATATATATAACTGTATCAGTATAACAGTCACTCTTGATTCTACCTTTAACTATAGATTCTTCTGTGTTAAATTTTAAATTAGGTTATTTCCTTTCTCATTCTGATTAGTTTTTCCTCTACTTGTAAAAAATTTCAAGCGCGCACTCCACGAATTGATGGAAAGGAGTTCTTCCGTCAAGCCAGGTGAGTTCCGAGCTCGCTCCTCTAATTTACAATTGTTTTGTTTATCAGTTTGGTGGGATTTTTATGAGCTGTTTTTGGATTTATTTGGAATGCAGGAGTCGCCTGTCATATGAACAATTCAGTGCTTTTCTGGCAAACATAAAGGAATTAAATGCTCACAAACAATCTCGAGAGGTAACTAGTTGTTCATATGCAATTCCCTTAATTATGTTCCAGATCAATGCAGTTAAGATCTCCTGCGCTCTAGTGGCTTGCTAAATGAACAAATTATTTTTGTCTCTTCAGGAAACTTTGAGGAAAGCTGAAGAGATATTTGGGATGGATAATAAAGATCTTTACTTATTATTTCAAGGATTGCTTACCCGCAATATACACTAAATGTACCATTGGAATGATTTGCTATGGTAGGCATGTTCCCAGTCACCACCACCCTTTCATTCTTGTATTGTGTATATATATATATATATAAAGCTGATTTTTGCTCCTCTCTTTTTCTTTTCTTTAAATTTAAATTTAAGATACTGACAATGCTGAAAATTAGGTTAACCTGCAAGGGCGCACTTCAGCTGATTTGATGTCAACCTATGGCTCCAGCTGCTATGTGGACGGCCATCGGTAAATGATTTTATCAACAACTATGTTGTTAAAATGTAATCAAAGATGCATATGAGCTCATTATGCCTCGAGAAACTCCAGTATTTACAGGCTTGATTTTCACATAGAGATGCTCTGTAAATAACTCTCAAATCTGTTTTTTAGGATTGTGCTCCATTAAAATGTAACAATTGATGCTAGCAAGACATTCTTGTCACTGAATGTAGTATCATATATAAGTGGTCTTCTTCATTTCACCTGGGAGGTTGAGGCACACCCTCCATTTCATCTGGTAATTCTCTTTTCAATTTATCTAATACTAGATGTATCCTATGCCTAAAGGCACGCGAGCCGATGTAGGACAGATATCCCATCACTGAATGAATTTATTCTATAAAATATAAGATACATATATATATAGAGTTTGAACTTTAAATCTTAAATTTTGAAAAAGAAATTATTTGTGATATTCCTTCAGCCCCGTAGACTCAGACCCTCATCATTCCCTCAGGCTTTCGCCAAATCACAGGCCATCCCCTCAAGCACTCACCGGCCGCATAGGACAAACGTCCCATTAGGAGATGTGATTTATTGTATAGATGTACATGTATATCTCTGCCTGTGTGATCTGCTAGCCTGCATGCATTAGCAGTTTAGCATAAGCTGTCAGAACTCTATAGAATTATAGAATCACCCTCAGCTAACATCAAATCCAAACATACATGAAACAAAAAGATAATTTAAATCTGAAGTGTAGGTTTGAAAAATAAACTGTCATCAATAGAATTTTTTTATCTGATTCCTGAAGCTAAGTTTGCTCAAATGCAATGGGTCTATCATGGGGATGTCTGCTCATTTATGCCTGAAATTGAATTTATATGCCTTGTGTCTTGTCAAAATTTTGCATCTTTGATTGTTTCATAAGCTTCTGCCTGAAGTGAAAGTCAAAATCAAAATCAAGATGTGGAATCAAAAGCCAAATCCTTGACTGGTATCACATTTTAGATTTGGATGTTGGGAAAGGCAACGCACATATATGTTATATATAAAGATGCCTCTTGGCTCGTTTGGAGTAAGAAAAAGTGAGATAAGTTGAGATGAATTGTGATTTGGGGAGAGTTCGTAATGCGTGTAATGAGAGAAAAAGTTGATGTGATATAAAGTTAATAGAGATTTATAGAGTTTTTTGGAGTTTTTCAACAAACCAAACGAGTCCTCTATAACTTGAAATGACTAGTTTTGGAAGTCTCCAACTACACTACTCTTTGCACCCAGTTAGATACATGTGCCACAAGTTGAGATTTGTCTTGTACCGAAATGTCCAAAACATGATCAGTGAGTTAATACATAGATGAAATTTAGACAAGGGAAGTATAAAAATTAAATTTAAATTCAATATGTAAGGAAAATTAATGTTTATATTTGATGCTGTATTAATGTGGAAACACGTTGGTTTGGTGGTACTCGATGAAGTTGACAGACGTTTTAGACGCAAATACGTTGTAACTTTTAATTTTTAGTCATCGTTAATTATAATGATAATTAATCACATGGGTTACTATGTATATCTATGTGATTGTGGTTGGGGGAGAAGAAACGGTGTCGTTTTGAGAAGTGGGAAGAAGATAAAGCGATATGGTTTTGAGAGGTGGGAACAAGAAAAAGCAACACGATCGCGTTTTGACAAAGGGGATCGGCATGAGAACCCGATAGCACGTTAGAAGATTGAAGGTGAGTATTTAAAGGGGAACAAATCTTGAACAAGGTATCTTAGCTTGTTAAGAAAAAACAAAGGAATTAGCGTACTATGGAACACGAATCATTCTAGAAGTATATATATATATATATATATATATATTTTGTATGTATATCTGTAGTTATCTATCCTTATACCCCAGCAATCAGAAATCAGCTTAAGAATCACTTCCAGGCAACATGCACCAACGTGACCCCCTTGGAACTTGAATACCCCACTTGGGGGAGTATGGTATTGAAGGGGGGGGGGGGGAAAAAAGAAAAATGAGAAGGGGAACTTTTTTCACTTTATTCTGATGACAATCTCACATGCCTTCTTTTTTTTTTTTTTTTTTTTTTTTTCTCTCAGAATATTTTATGCTTTGGTAATGAAAAGGTTGGCAAACACACGCAATTTACTTCCTCTCCATTATCACAATCCATAATTATGGTTTTTTTTTTCCTTTTTTTTTTTCTTTAGCTTGTGCTTGAGCTATCCCTCCTCTCGATAAAAGTTAAAAATTTATTTAAGAGTACATGTTATTGTCATAATATTTTAATGAGTTGAACTGGTAAAATTTTAAATTTACTTATTAGCGGTCACTAGTTTGAATTTTTTTAGGACAATTAGGAGGTTTATCCGATCTTTAGTTTTAAAATCCTAAGGATTAATCGAGATATGCGTAAACTGGTCCATTGTTATAATAGTTATTTTTGTTATTGATTCTTATATATTTAATAACTATACTAATTCATCATTAAAAAAATATTGAAATTAAAGATAAAATTTAAAAAATAATAAATGCACTTTTATTTTTTACTTTTCACGTTCCATCTCCTCTCACATTCAATGGTACTCTTTGGAGTGTGAAAAATTACAAATGAATTACATTTAGCCGACAACAAAGTATAATGAGAAGCTCGAAAATTTCACTAAAAGTATGTCATGCATGCTTAGGTGACAAGACAAAAGTTAGACTTTTTTTTTTTTTTTTATGGCTACCTTTTTTTTATATATTTTTTTCTTAATCAAATTTGATTTTCTTCTTACTTTTAGTAGGCATGTTATTCACATTTAGAAAAAAAAAAAAAAAAAAACAAGAAAACAGTCAAAAATAGAAAAATGTGCATATGGTTTGAAAAAACTTTTTTTCAAATAAACTGTATTTTTTACTCGTACATGATTTTTTTTAATTTTTAATCATCTATCTTTTGAATTTTTTTTTTCTAAAAAAGTATAAATAACATGTCTAATTAAAATTTACCAAACAAAAAAAAAATTAAAGTTTGGTAAAAAAAAAAAAAAAAAAGCCAGAAGAAGAAAGTAGCCCCCAAAAAAGAAAGATCAAATTTATTTTGTGTTGCAAAATTAAACCTCGAACGTTGGAATCTGCCATATTCACATTTTTGCCTCAAGTGGGCTCCAGGGGGGTTGCAGTGGGTCAATTAACGATTAGGATGGAATTACATTTTAATATGATGTGTCTTTTCATATTCTTCATTAATGATCTTCTAATTAGATTTTGTTTAACTTTTATTTTTATTTTGAATTTAATTTTATTACATTGAATTAAAACCATTAGATTTAATGTAATTATATCCTGATCGTTGATTGACCCACTGCAACCCCTGCAGTGGATTCTCACTGCAGCCCCTAGAACCCGGGGTGGGTTGGTTGCAATTATGTGTAATCTTCACATACATGATTATAAAATGCATTAATTTGTTATTTAATTGTAGCAATTAATTGGTAATGATAACATTTTTGGAGAACAGCTCCATTGATATGTGAAATGCTAATGTTGCCAATAAGTCCCTAGTGATCAATACTTGGATGATATTATTCCTTAAAAGGGATATATATATATATATAATTGCCTTAATTTAAACAAAAAAAAAAAAATTCAAGTATACTGTAAAGTTATGGAGAGTTGCCGCAAATTATAATTGATTAAGAAATTATAAATTAATAAAAAATTATTAACGCTCACAAATAATGAAAAATTACAAGTTAATTAATATTATTCTCTACCACTGTAAATATACGTAATTAAAGTACGCCAAAGAAAGTGTACAGCAGCACCACCATACAATTTCAATAGTCTATATGTACCTTCTTTTTCAATTTCTGGCCAGCACCAGTCATTTTAATTACTTGTATTTTTTAATTTAATGCAATGAATTTCAGTTTTTTATATTTTCAATTCCTTTATTTTTAACGCTATGTAATTTTAACGTCTTTTTACACACCATGTGCCATTTTTCAATTCTTATTTTTGTAATTTACTTTTTCTAAGTGATAACTTGGGCTTATATTTAATTTCACTGGTATATATCTATGCTACTGTCATGGAAGAATATAGAGGGCGAGTTTGAAGCCCTTGTACAAAAGCAATTCCTATCCGTGCCTTCTAATTTAGGGATGCAAACGGATAATTATCCACTTAATTAATCAATCTTATTATTAAATTTGTTTATTTTTTACTTACTATTACCGTCCCAAACTTATTTATTTCTTAGTTGAAATCCCAAACTTGACCTGTCCTAAATCTGTGAAACCTGTTTCAAACCCGCAAAATCTGTTTATGTTCAAGTGATCAAATTACCTATTGAATACTCATTAAATACCCAATTTGAGATAAAAAATAAAAAAAATTAGTAAATGACAAATTGTTAAATTTATTAAATTGAATAAATTCATTAGTCAAAGGACCTCTAAGTTTTTTTTTTTTTTTTAAAGGTAAGAGAAATATATTATAACTAGTGGAAATAAATGTATAAAATATACAGGGGTATACCCCTGGAACATTACAATAGGAATCACAGTTCGTAAAAAAATTTTTAACTCAATATGAAACAATTCATGACATGTGAAAATAACACACAATAAAACTTCAGCTTAAGAATTTCAAAAATTTTATTTTAGGGATAAAATTGTAAATATATATTTTATTTTATTTTATTTTATTTTATTAAACGGATATTTAACGGGTATCATACAAGCATCGGGTATCGGATATCCTGTGAGCGTAAATAGGTATCAAGTACCCTATAAGCAAATCTCAAACCCGTTCCAAATCTGCACGGGTAATAAATTTTTATCCTAAACCTATTCCATTTCAAAAGGTATTTTCTAACGAATTTTTATCGAGTTTGATCAGGTCGAATACTCTTATATACCCGTTCTATTGACATTCCTATTCTAATTATCATTCATTTTCTTCTAATTCATTAGATAGCTTAGTTTGACATACCTGGCACGCGGTTTCTTTTTAAGTGTGTGTTTGGAGTGATAAAAAGTGAAAAAAATGAGAGAAAGTGAGAAAAATTGTAAGTTCGTAATGCGTGTAGTGAAATAAAAAAGTTGATGTTTTTAGAAGTTTTTAGAGTTTTTTTTTTTTTGGAGATGCCAAACAGTCCCTTAGTTTAGCTTCTTTTACTGTGTTAAAAAAAATAAGAAGAAAAAAAAAAAGGAAAAAGTCGATTGCTTTCGGTATTATTTGTCGGTAGAACCAGACCGATTTGAACACAAGTGGGCAGCAAGGCTAAGGGTGCCTATCTATCTAAATCTAAGCTGGTTGATGGGATATGTGGATCGAGAGGGGTAGCCAGAGGCACCTGATACTTTGTTGTTGTTGTGTGTGTGTGTGTGTATAAAATTTTCAAAGAAAAAAATTTCCATGCAAAGAAAAAATCTTTTCAGACTAAGGAGAATCCCCAAAAAGCTTTAACTCATTAGCTTCTCAATCTTCAATAACAATTAATTTTATTATTATTGATCATAAACAAAAACTTTGGGGATTGATAGTTGTTGTACTTTCTTTGATATGTATGCTTTGAACCAGATACCTTTTTCAAGTTCATCAGGAAGAAAATTTGCCCCACCCTACATTATGCTTTGACCCAAGATTAATTTCATGAAGGGGGCTTCCTCCAACCGTTAATTTTCATTTACAAAGTATGGTATTTGTAGATGAATTATTCAAAATTTTTAATTAGTTGTTTCTGAACTTTGATCCAAGATAATTAGAGTTTTATACAAAAGAAATTCATATATATATATATATATATATATATATATATATATATATTATAGAATTTAATATTTAAGACACACTATATATGCATAACTGTGATCGTTCAATTTCAACTCATCAATTGTATGAGGTACTAATTGTAAGAATCACAAGTACAAAAGATTACTAAAGAAATTAAAATTGAAATAGAATTATGAGTTTTAATATGATAATTTTTTTTGAAAAGTAATATGATAATTAATCAGAAAATGTGGAATAAAGTAAGTTATGAAAATTAAGCAAGTTTTGAGTATACGTACAGAAGGGTAAGTCCGGTGCATCGTGAATCGTCGAATTATTTGTACGATATATCATACACTGTACGTACAAATGATCCGATGATCTGCAGTGTACCAGACGGTCCGATGCACCGCACCTACCCAATCCGTATACATATGTATATATTCTTGCTCGGCAATCCGTATACATATGTATATATTCTTGCTCGGAGTATAAGATAGTGCGCCTGCTAGCAGTCAAGACATAGTGGCAGAGGAATTGAATTGGAGGGATATATGGTGTACTTGTTCTGTTGAGACATATCTTATTGTTCCACGTGTAAGATGCTTTGTCCATAACTACTGGTAGTACTTTAGTACTTGTGGGGTACAGCTATATGAGAATACTAATCACATGAGGGCCTACAGCTGCCGCAGCAGTAGCCCGTTTTGTATTTTGAGATAAAAATGTGGGCATTTTGACAAATCAAAAAAAATAAAAGAAAGTTAGGGAAACGTAATTAAAAAAAAAATTTAAGACGGTAGAGTGTAAAAATAAAATAAAAAAAAAATAAAGTGTGTTCGGTAATTAAAAATATTAATTTTTTTTATAAAAAGTCACCAATTCAATAAAAAGTTAATTTTTTATTTTGTGGTATTACTTGTGGGGTCCAGCTTTAAGCGGAGTGAGAATAGTAATCACATGAGGCCCTCTACTTTTTATCTGGGATTCCGGCTCCTGATGATCAGCCTTTTGCTTCTCAGTTGCTCTAACCACTTGTATATTTTGTCATTGCGTAGAGGCATTAATTATAAAAAAAAAAAAAACTTTTAATAATACAGGGATCAACTTTTTTATATATATATATATATATATATATATATATATGTATGTATGTATATGTATATAACATACGTGTTTAATTAGAAGATTTATCACAAGAGCAGACAGATGATTTCAAGCATATGATTCTCACTTTTGTTAAAATTACAATGTTTTGCTTAAATATTAATTTTAGTAAAAATGACTTTATTTGAAACACTCAAGTCCCTTTATTTCTAATAAGTTTTTCTTCTATGGTATTCATCTATTTTAGCAATATTGTTTTATAACACTTTTCTTTCTAATTCCTCCACTTAATTCTAACAAAGATCATCTTAATTTTATACTTGACACCTCTATCTATCTCTCCTCTACTTATATAATAAATTATAATTTTACTTTTAATATTTTTAAATCTTTAATGCTCGCTATATATACATGTCTATAAATTATGAATACTACTAAATTTACAGTTTCAATTTCATTTATTTAATATTGTTGTCTTTCTAACACAAACTTGGGTAAATGACACATATTCTACTCTAGTAGCTAATTATACATGAAAGCGCGGCTGGAAGTGATCCTAGATATTCTTTTTCTATATATATATATATATATATTTTTACAAATAATTCACTGATGTTTTTAAAAAAAATAATTTTAAAAAAATATGAGTAAAATTATTTTTCAAAAATCGTTTTGTTCTGATAAAAAAATGAGCTTGGTGGGCCAAGGGGCAAAACCAACTTGCCGGAGCACGCATGCTATAAAAAGCCTTGAAAAAAATAAAAACTTTGTGGTAATAATCATTGACCCATTATTAAAAACACACGCTCTCTCTCTCTCTCTCTTCCTCGCACACAAAACCTTGTAATGTCATCTTCAATGGCTTCTTCCATCGCTCAATACCACCCAGCTGATTACATCTTCCGTAACCAATTCTGCGAGTTCCCCACTGATCATCACTTGGCAGCTGCCCAAAACATTACTTTTAATGGCAGCAGCAACCCAATAATGTGGTGTGATCAGGAATATAATCAATCCTTACCCTTGTTTGAATCTCAATCTACGGCTACCACCCTCAAGTCATCCTTCTCTGAAACACCACCACCATTTCCGGAGAGATTTGGGGTTTCCGACATGGCCGTTCCGGTGTTAATGCCGGAGTTCAATATGGGGCTACATGACATCGCCGCCACCGGAAGTACTACTCAGATGATCAATGGTTTTGAATTATTAGCTGATCACACTAGTAATTACCACCTCCAGGATTATGGGTGTGATCAGTTGGGGGAGGAGGACTACTTCAATGGGTTCGTCCCTGATATCCCCGCTGCCGTTTCTCCCTTTTCCAGCGAGATTTGGGTACAATATATACACATACACCCTTTTTTTTAATTTATTTGGGGCCCCATTTTAAATAATTTTCATGTTGTACATTGCATGGAATTTATGGTTCCTCTCGAGATTTTAAGAATTTTTTTAGATGTCTTATATTTTTGGCTAAAATTTTTTATGCATAAGTGGTTGTCTTTGTCTTTTCAAAGCATGTCTCCATCGATCTGATTCGTCCCTTATTAGAGTTTCTTGGCTCCATCTCTGATATAGCAAATTAACTGTATTTATTGTATATATTATTAGATTATATTTAGTCATAAGAATAAATTTCAAATATGTACAGGGTTGTCGTGTTACTCAAGTGCCAGCAATGGAAGAACCCGGCATGAAGGTTGGCAAGTACTCCGTCGAAGAAAGGAGAGAAAGAATTCGCAGGTACCAGAAGAAGAGAAATCAAAGGAACTTCAACAAAACTATCAAGGTACCTCTCTCTTCTTTCACGCAAACATCGGATTAAGGTTTTAATTGGTTGCATTTAATTAATATAACAGTTTTTGCTCTTACTTGAATTTTGTACGGACAGTATGCATGCCGCAAGACCCTGGCTGACAAGCGAGTTCGCGTACGTGGACGATTTGCCAGAAACAATGAACTGTGTGAAGGACAAGCACCACTGACCAATAATAGCAACATTAATAATCCTCACGAAGAAACACAATTTTACAACGATGAAACTATCAAGGTATTATTATTATTATTATTATTTTTTTTTTGGGGGGGGGGGGGAACCGCATATACACAATAATATTATTGTACTGTATTTAGTTGATCACTTGTTAATTACTAGCCTTCCTAATTGTATAGTATCTAATTTATGCTCTATCTGGTATTAATTTTTACGCGCAGATTAAACTTGATGGGGATGATTTGCTACAAGAGGCTATGTGGAGTCTCATGTATTCTCCATATATTTCCGGGTGATATGCAAAGGGAGCTGTTGAAATTTGAAAAGAAATTCCATTGTCCTACAAGTATTCCTAATTCATGCTTGTATTATTTGGTTTCAGACAACTTGTCATACATCAAATGCCTATTAATTGCTGGTTATATATATAAATTTTGTTTGTTGTTCTCTTACCTCTTGCGATGGTTTGGATAATCAAATGAATAATACGAGCGTGCATGCATGCGTTTTAGACTCTCGTTTATTTTACTGTAATTTAAAAAAAAAAAATTAGTTTAGTCATATTTCTAGAGAATTTTTTTTTATTTAAGCAAAATTATTTCTCAAAAAATGTTTTATATTAAAACAAATATATGTATATAGCCTCAGGAACCCTCAGACTGTATCAAAGGCATCTTAGATTATTACTAGCTTGATGGCCTTAGTTAATTAATTTGGATGGATCCATTTCAAAGATTGATCACACAGCAAGGGGACATTTCCAATTTTCTCAGGATTAATTAATTCAAAGAAAGTAAATCAACCTTTACACTGGGGGGGACTGATAGGATGGATTTTTAATTTGTTCAAATCTAATTGGGGATGTTGCCGACTTTTACTGAATCTAACTACAAAATATCAAAAGATTGAGTACGTACAAGGATTTTGGAAGTGCATACTATATATATATATATATATATATATGGTTTTATATTACATATATGTGTGTGTGTGTGAAGTATTCAGGAAAATGCCCATTGTCAAATTGATTTAACATTATGGCAACAGGCAGGCACCAAAATATTCTTTTTCTTGGCTGATTTTTGGCAAAAATGTTAATTATATATATATCAAATGTTAATTGTAAGCTGTGAGAGAATATTATCATCTATGAGGTATCTGTCTAAGATCATAACCCAAAAAAAGCATTTGCCTTTGCCCTAAAATATGGAAGCATACTGAGTGGGATATATGATAGGGAATAATCTATGTGTCAGGAAACGGCCACAAAATAATATTTGATATGTTGTTTCCCAACTTGGCAAAACAAAACAAAACAAAAAGACCCCCTGCAGTGAGCCAAACGCAAACCTTTGAAGAATATGTACCTCCTCTGACAACAAAAAGTCTAGCCATCCTCTTGTTGGTCAAGTAGATCCACCGTGCAATAGGTTGGAGACTATTATATAAGATTTTAAAGGCGTGACCTTGTTGAATATATATTCTTGTCACACACTTATGGATGCATGGTTTGAATTATGAGCCTTGGTACAATTGTAAGGTCATTCCCTTGTACCAATAAGAATTAAACTAGAGAAAGAAAATAAATACTTATGAGACTAACAATAATTATAGAAGTACTTAAAAAAAAAAAAGTAGTAATTGACGTTGAAATTTTAAAAAAAGAAAAGATACCCATATGTAAATTTTTTTAGTACAAAATATAACATATTTATGATAATCTTTATAACTGTGGGGATGAGAGGATCAGGGTGGATATAATTACCTACTAATCCTTCTCAGTCCCGTGATCACAGGTGAGTTTAATATTCAAAAATAACTAACGTATACAGTTATTGGGACAAAATTAAATACAGTGACTATCGACAAACAATGACTGTTCTCCACAAACCTGAACAGGTGGGAGCCTTTCTGTTGCACCACCAATTGGGTTGTCCTTTATGGGACTTTCAAAATTGCCAAACTAATTTTACCACTTTCTTTAATGCTATGTTTTTGGAATATAAATTTGTAGATGGAAAGAAAAAATGAAGGAAAAATAAAATTTATAATTTATATAATTTTGGTATGTTTAACCAAGTAAAAATTAAATTTTATTGATAAATATCTATTCTTTTATTCTTATTTTTCTAATTTAATAAAAAAGAAACTTTCATTTTGTATTCTTACTTACCATTTTCTGTTCTCTACACAAAAGATTACTAAAGAAATTAAAATTGAAATAGAATTATGAGTTTTAATATGATAATCTTTTTTGAAAAGTAATATGATATTTAATCAGAAAATGTGGAATAAAGTAAGTTATGCAAATTAAGCCAGTTTTGAGTATACGTACAGAAAGGTAGGTCCGGTGCATCGTGAATCGTCGAATTATTTGTACGGTATATCATACACTGTACGTACAAATGATCCGATGATCTGCAGTGTACCAGACGGTCCGATGCACCGCACCTACCCAATCCGTATACATATGTATATATTCTTGCTCGGCAATCCGTATACATATGTATATATTCTTGCTCGGAGTATAAGATAGTGCGCCTGCTAGCAGTCAAGACATAGTGGCAGAGGAATTGAATTGGAGGGATATATGGTGTACTTGTTCTGTTGAGACATATCTTATTGTTCCACGTGTAAGATGCTTTGTCCATAACTACTGGTAGTACTTTAGTACTTGTGGGGTACAGCTATATGAGAATACTAATCACATGAGGGCCTACAGCTGCCGCAGCAGTAGCCCGTTTTGTATTTTGAGATAAAAATGTGGGCATTTTGACAAATCAAAAAAAATAAAAGAAAGTTAGGGAAACGTAATTAAAAAAAAAATTTAAGACGGTAGAGTGTAAAAATAAAATAAAAAAAAAATAAAGTGTGTTCGGTAATTAAAAATACTAATTTTTTTTATAAAAAGTCACCAATTCAATAAAAAGTTAATTTTTTATTTTGTGTTTTCTCAAAATATAAAAAATAGGAAACACATTTAATTTAATATTTTTTATTTTTCGTATTTTGAAATTTTTCTTATTTTGCATTAAAAACGTTCAAAATGACTTTTTGTCATTTTTTATTTTATGTGTAAATTTATTTTTTATTTTCTAAAACAAATTTTGAAAATACAAGTAACCACACAGAGAGTGTGTAAAGCGTAAAAAAAAAAAAAAAAATCTAGGACGGTAGAGTACAAAAAAAATAGCTTAAAACACATTTTGTATTTTTTCAAAATAAGAAAAACAGTTCAAGACGCATTTGGTTACTTATATTTTCAAAATTTATTTTAAAAAATAGAAAATAAATTTACACGTAAAATGAAAAAAGACAAAAATTTATTTTAAGCGTTTTTAATGTAAAAAAGAAAAAATCTCAAAATGTGAAAAAAATATTAAACTAAATTTGTTTTATGTTTTTCATGTTTTGAAATTTTTAAAACATAAAACACAAAAAAAAATTTATATTTTTAATTACCGAACATATTCGTTATTTATTTATTATTATTTTTTTTGACGCTCTACGGTCTTACAATTTTTTTTTATTTTTCTGATTTGTCAAAATGCGGCCGTTTTGAGCTACTGCTACCCCCGCGTCCGTGGCCCTCTACTTTATCTGGGATTCCGGCTATATATACACACACACATATATATACTTTATCTTTCCGAACTTCCTTTGTAATATTGTAACATCCCAGTCATCTGAAATAAATTCCATCCCTTGCTTTGTATATACTCCACCTTTCTTGCGCACTGAAATTGGTATCAGAGCCAAGTTGAATATGCAGTTCTAAACTGCTACCCTCTAAGGTGTGTATGAATGAAATATTACTTTTTTAATTATGTTTCTTTTATGATGTTCTTACTTCTCCTTCTATTTATTCTGTTTTTGTTCCATGTTTTCCGCCTGGCAAGGGAGTGTAAGGCATGAGTGTTGCCGATGTTTTCCCTTTGGCGTCGTTGTTTGGAAAAAGAATGAGAATAATTAGAAAATTTGGTAAGAACTGAGAATATGATAAATTAAGCATAAGAATTAAAGTTTTATTTCCTTCACCTACACCTTAGAACCTTATTCCATGTCTTGGCTTACAAGAACTAATTCTCGAGCTTCTACAAGCTCAGACAGATCTAATGCTGTCCCTAAAAATACCACTTTGGTAGAATTCCCGGACAAAATCCAGGAACTTAACGACTGGACTATTCCTAAGGTAGCTCCTAAAGAAATCTACAAACTAGGTTTCACAGATCGTTTTGATCAGTCTAAACTGGCCATTAAAACTATGGAAGAGACCGTCACTATGGACTCTTCCTTAAAGGACATAGAGCTTTTAGCTCCTGCCGACCTTGCCCCATATAGGCATAATTACAAATATCTTCATATAGGGTTAGTTCAGGTTGCCTTTAAACCCCTGACATTACCCGGTCTTAATACCTCTCTTCTAGCTAGTCTTACCGACTCTAGATGTAGAGATTGGAAAGAATCACTTATGGGAGTGATTCAAACAAGTCTGTGTCATGGACCAGTCTTTTTTAATGTATACCCAAACTTAAGTTTGAGTTTTACTGATAGAAATCTTTCTAAAGCTTTAAGTTTTTTGAGAGTCCAGACACATGGATATAATTTCTTGCCTGGATCAGAGACTATAGCCATAATCTATAGGATCCATTTCAAGCTTTTGAGAACTTTATGTCCTCGAGCCAAACACATAACCTTGAAAGACCAAACTGTCTTAATTGAGACAAATTTATTGTCTTCCGATCTTGCTACAAATCGAGTCCTTCGATTGGATGAAATCCAATTTCCTTCTCAATGGACTCTACCTAGAGCAGTTGACCCGATAGAGCCAACTCAGCAAGAAATAGATCAAATTGTCCAGCATGAAACTGGAGATATAGAGATCAGCTTCTCTCCAACCAACAAAATCAGATTTTTACCTGCAAGGGCATCTGTAGATTCTAAATCTACCCCGTCTCAGCCCTTTGATTCTAGATCTACTACTTCTCAACACCCTTATAGAGTGTCAGAACCCCCTTCTGAAATTTCTCCTGAAGAAATTCAAGGATTAAGAGTATCTTCCTCTCAAATCCCTCAAGGTGTCTACCGCCAAGAGTCAGACTCTAGGAGACCTACTTCTCCAACCTCATCTGAGATGAGTTTTCATCTTCCTTAGATGGATAATACACCTTATATAGGAACCCTTACCTTACAAGGTAAGTTAGATCTAACTCCTGGTAGCCCTCTAAGAGTTACCCTTTCAAATGATTTCGAAGATCCTAGAAATCAGACTTTTAGAAACTGGTATTTTTCTAGTTTCACTCCAGAACAGCGAGAATTTTATAAAATTCAGTATTACTCTACACTGGAACAAACTGACAAAATTCAGTTTTTTATTCCTTGGTTCTTGCCATATTATTTAAATACTCTTCATGAACAAATAAATGTCTTAGAGAAAACTTGGCAGACCAAAGATGGTAGAACTGTAAGTTCCATCCATCCTCCTTCTGAGTCTTTAGTTCTGAGATCTCCTCACTTAGAAGCCACAGCTTATGTTGGCCAACCTCCAGAAAAGGCTTTACCAGAGATAATTTTGTTGTATAAGCAACTTAACTATTCTCATGTTTTTATGAGTACTCTAGGTGCTCAACTTACCAGAATAGAGCAAAAGCTTGCCTCTGTTCAAAAACAAATTTCTGATCTTGCTCCTAAGGAATCTAGTTCCTTTCCAGAAGACCTTAAAGATCCTATTATTCGACCCATAAACGAACCTGTTGAAGGTTTTAGACAACCCGAACTATCTGTTGAATCTATAGTCAGCCGCATCCAGCAACAGTTTGGAACTTTAAAGATAGAGACTTTAAGTCTATCATCCTCTTCTGAGTTTGAAACTGATATTGAACCTAAACCTCCTGATCCTCCCCAAATTAACAGGTTAGTTTCTACAACTACACCTCGACCTTTGGAAAAATTTTATTATACAAGACCCACACCTATAGACGTCCTTCACGAGGAAATAGAAGACTTAGGTACTCAACAAGTAGCCTTTGCTCCTCGCCAAGCATATTCTTGGAACATAGATGGTCTATCTAATAGACTAATTTTCCAACAGTGTCATCGCATGACAATTTATGCCACGGTTCAAAAAGCAAATGGTATAAGCGATAGACAAACAGCCCTTAATCTAGTTTCAGGGTTTGAAGGTACCCTCCGCGGTTGGTGGGATCATGTTCTTAGTGATGAGCAAAGAGATCAAATTCTCCGCGCTACTAAGATTAAGCAAGAGACTGTCGTCAGTCCTCAATCATCTTCCACAGTTCCGATCCGCGAAGAAGATGCAGTATATACACTGATCTGTGCGATCATGGAACATTTTACTGGTCAAATCACCAGTAATAGTGAAACTATTAGGACACTTCTTCAAAATTTAAAGTGTCAGTCCTTAAGTCACTATAGGTGGTATAAGGATACTTTCTTAGCCCGCGTAGTCCAATTAAGTGACGCTGGTGCAGATCATTGGAAATCTAAGTTCCTTGATGGTCTCCCTTCTCTTTTTGCTGAAAAGGTTAGGCAATCCATTCGATTAGCCACAAATAGTGCTGTCATACCTTATGCATATCTCACCTACGGGAAACTCTTTTACTTCTGTGAACAAGAGGGTTTAGCTCTCTGTAATGATCTTAAGCTTAAAGGTCAATTAAAGAAGCAGAGACTTTCTGAAAGAAAGGAACTAGGAGATTTTTGCGATCAATTCGCTTTTGACATTCCCAAGTCTAGACTTTCCAAACCTTTTAAACATAGGCCTAGGAAATCTAGAACTTCTTCTTATAAAACTAGGAAAAGAAGACCTCCTAAGGACTTTTATAAGCCCTCAATTCCATCTTCTAGATCAAAGCCTAGATTTAAAAAATCTCGCACTCCAATTCGATGTTGGAAATGTGGAAAACTTGGTCATTTTGCCAACAAATGTTCTCTGAAAAAGAAAATCCAAGAGCTTCATCTAGATGAAGACTCTAAGCAAAAAATTCTAG
Organism: Vitellaria paradoxa; assembly: GCA_019916065.1. Taxonomy (NCBI): domain Eukaryota; kingdom Viridiplantae; phylum Streptophyta; class Magnoliopsida; order Ericales; family Sapotaceae; genus Vitellaria; species Vitellaria paradoxa. Next base: position 49,213,782 of record CM034239.1, read on the forward strand.
CTCTAGTGTTAGAATCCAATCCACCCTCCGATTATGAATTTAATCCTGAACCTCTAGAATATGAGTATTCTAGCGATAGCTCACAGCCTGACTGTCATTGTAAAACCTCTAGTGAAATTGATACTGCTATAGCAGCAATGCAAAAGATGGAAATTTCTGTCTTAACCCAAGATCAAGACGACTTGATTACTCTGGCCTCTAAGATCCAGAACCCTGAACTACAAAGACAAATTCTTGTCTCTATTATCGAACCATCAGGACAATCTTCTAATCATCAACCAGAAGGTTATAGTATGAAAGAGGTAGTTCGGCGTCTTAGTCTTGACCCTTTACAATCCTTTCAGCCTGTATCTATTCAGGATCTTAAGAGAGAAGTCAATCTTCTCAAAACTGAGATTACTGTTCTTAAAGCCGAATCTCAGCAGACTCAGCAAAGACTTCTACAATTAGAAGTTGGTCAATCGAGCTCTCTCTCTCCCAGTTCTTCCTCTAAGAAAGACGAACAGCCTTACCTACATCAGTTAAAGGGTATTACCATTCAAAAATGGTTAATTAAAGTAAAGATCATTATAAATGAATCTTATGTTATTAAAAATCTTATTGCTTTAATGGATAGTGGTGCAGATTTAAATTGCATCAATGAAGGATTAGTTCCTACGAACTATTTTGAAAAGACCACTCAATCTCTTACTTCAGCTAGCAATAATAAGTTGCATGTTAATTATAAATTAACAAATGTTTCTGTTTGCAATTCTGATGTTTGCATTCCTACAGAATTTTTACTTGTTAAGAATTTATCTCAACATGTAATTCTCGGAACTCCTTTTTTCCGAAAAATCATGCCAATTTCTAAAATTGACTCCACTGGAATATATTTTCAGTACAAAAATAAATCTCTTTCATTTCAGTTTATTACTGAACCTCAAACACTAATTCTCAACGAATTAGAGCATATTGTTTTGAAGGATCAACAAATTCGTTTTCTTCAATCAGAAATTCAGTCAATGGCTATTTCTGAATCTTTACAAAGACCTTTTCTTAAAGAAAAGATTTTAAAACTTCAAAATGAATTTCTCAATGAAGTTTATTCTGATATCCCCAATGCTTTTTGGAATAGAAAACAGCATTCTGTTTTCCTTCCTTATGAGGACAGTTTTAATGAAAATCAAATTCCCACTAAAGCTCGTCCAAGTCAAATGAATCCAAAATATTTAGAACTTTGTAAAAAGGAAATTTCATCTTTACTGGACAAAGGTTTAATTAGACCTTCTCACTCCCCATGGAGCTGTACTGCTTTTTATGTGAATAATGCAGCAGAAAAGGAACGCGGAGTCCCTCGATTAGTTATAAACTATAAACCTTTAAATAATGTTTTAAAGTGGATTCGATATCCTATTCCTAATAAAAAGGATCTTTTGCATCGTCTTTATGATGCTAAAATATTTTCCAAATTTGATTTAAAATCTGGATATTGGCAAATCCAAGTCCAGGAAAAGGACCGATACAAAACTGGTTTTACAGTCCCCTTTGGACATTACGAATGGAATGTTATGCCATTTGGTTTGAAAAATGCTCCTTCTGAATTTCAAAATATTATGAATTCTATATTCACTCCTTACACTAATTATATATTAGTCTATATTGATGATATACTCATCTTTTCTAAAACCCTTGAAGAACATTTTAAACATCTTTCTCACTTCAAGGAGATTATTAAGAAAAATGGTTTGGTTATTTCTTTTCCAAAAATGAAACTTTTCCAAACCAATGTTCGTTTTCTCGGCCATAATATTGAGCATGGGAATATAAGTCCTATTGCTAGAAGCATTGAATTTGCTTCAAAATTCCCAGACCAGATAACTGATCTAAAGCAGTTACAACGATTTCTGGGTAGTTTGAATTATATTTCAGACTATTACAAGGATTTGGGTATAGACGCAGCCATTTTATATGAGCGCTTATCCAAGAAAAATATAAACAATCCTTGGACTACTGAACATACATATGCTGTTCAGAAAATTAAGGCAAAAGTACAAAGATTGCCTTGTCTCACACTTGCCAATCCTAAGTGGTTTAAGATAGTTGAGACAGATGCCAGCAAAATTGGCTATGGCGCTATTCTAAAACAGCGTAATCCAGAAAATAATCAGGAATATCTGATTCGATTTTCTTCGGGTAAATGGAACCCGACCCAGATGGCATATCCATCTATTAAAAGAGAAATGCTTGCTGTAGTTAAAGGAATTACTAAATTCCAAGATGATTTATTAAATCAGCATTTCCTCGTTCGCATAGATTGCAGCGCTATAAAACAAATCCTTGAAAAGGATGTAAAAAATTTAGTTTCCAAACAGATCTATGCTGGTTGGCAAGCTCAATTATCTTGTTTCGATTTTACAGTCGAATATATCAAAGGTGAATCTAATTCCCTACCTGATTTCTTAACTCGTGAATTTCTGCAGGGATCATGAGTAGTAGCCGAGGAAGGGGATCTAAGCCCCACCAAAGAGGTCGTGGCAGATCTAATCTGACCACTGGACAAAGAGGTCAATTCTCTTGGTCTAATGTTGGTGCTCTAGGCCCAGCTGCTAATCCCTTCAACATTCTAGGTGAAGAAGGCCCAAATTTTATTGATCTCAATGATTATCTTAATAAAAAGGAGGCCCAACTCAAAGCTGTCTTGGCCCAATACAAACAGACAGACTCTAAGTCTGCTGAATCTTCTGCTCAAGGTTCTAAAACTGAGACTGCAGCCCAAATTCTGCAAAAGGAGCCTGTATATATTACAAGCCCATACACCGAAGCAATTTTGCCTCTGGAAGAAGAAGATGATCACTGGATTAATGATCCTTTTTATATTAAACAAAAATATATGGATCAGGCCTCATATCCAGTACCAGAATACAAGTACCGCTATCTCTATGAAGCCATCCTAATCTCTACCGGATCAGTGGAAATACGCCACTTTTATCCTAATAACAAGATAGGTCCCCAAATTAATTATAGTCAGTGTTTTATATCTAAGATATACACTTTGATTGATTGGGGCAATGATCCGATGAAAACCCGTAAGTTGAGGATCCCTCATGATCCACAAAAAGAATATTCTTTTAATTTCTGGGATTACGTTAACGCCTGGAAATATACTTTTCTCTATGAAAATGCAAAAAGAAAACACTCCTGGTTTCTAAGAATCAGAGAAGACTTTTTTGAAAAAACAAAAGTTATTCCTCGTTGGTTTTTTAAACAATGGCAAGTTCTTGGTCCACCTATGGATCTTGTACCTCCCCCTTTGCAAGAGTTATATGACTCTTGGGTTGAAGTCCATCCTACATTAAGCGATTTAAATATGAAATCGTTTGTAGGACAGTCCCAATTCTATTTTTGGGCTGAATTTAATATCCCTTGGATCTGGAAATGGGGATTAACAGTCAGTGAGGATGATCTAGGCATCCCTCATCTAATGAGAACTTTTCACTTTCAATGGTGGAAGCAAATTGATTTGCCTGAGTTAATCTCTAAGATTACGAAGGTAACTTCCAGTTTTAAGCAAAAGCAAGTGGCTCAAAGCCCAGAACAGTTTGATTCTAAGTCAAATCATATGACTCAATTAAAATTAAGTATTAAGAGGAGACATCCAAATATCTCCAACAGAGCCCTTCTGGCCAAATGCCTGGAATACCTTCAGAATGAGTTCAGTAATGAATTTGATGAAGAAAGGTTAAATCAGCACAGGACTCCCATGTCCCTTGACTCCTGTTCTAACCACTCAGCAGATGATAACATCTTAGCTGGCGAAAGCCAGAATCCTGAGGACGATACGCCCACAGATGAAGTTTTGGGAGCAGCAATTGAATTGCTCCGACAAAATAAAGGCAAAGGCATCGCATCAGATTAAGGAATCGTGGACAGATGTCCACCCAAAGCTGGCCGTCCATGTGCCAGGATTTCTTTTGCCTGTTGAAGTGACAAATTCACTTTCCACCTTCATAAAGTGACAAATTTACTTTCCACCTTCATAAAGTGACAAATTCACTTTCGGTGCCATCACCACAGCTGTCACCATTGTTGGCCGACCGACTGCACCTTGCCAGCACACGCAACCCACAATGGTATCGTCTTGTCAAAAAGTGTACAGTAGAATAATAATTTCGGATTCCAACTTGTAAATTTTCGGGTCCGAATAGTATTTTTCTTTTCTATTTAAGCGGTAGTCAATGGTCTGTCTCGACACGCTTTTCTTCGCTTCTAGTTTATCTTTCCGAACTTCCTTTGTAATATTGTAACATCCCAGTCATCTGAAATAAATTCCATCCCTTGCTTTGTATATACTCCACCTTTCTTGCGCACTGAAATTGGTATATATATAATTAAATCCTTCTTCCAAACATAATCTTAATGTCCTTTGGAGACTTTGCTTTTCTTTCATATGCCATTCCATTGAGTTAATTTCACAAGTAGTTTGTATATATCAGAATTAATATTAAAATCTTACTCCATTGGGATCGAGTAATATTAGTTCCTAGGTGACTAACCAGGCCAGCATCTTCAAGAGAATATTAGACCTTTTGCCCGAACAAACTAAGATATAATTGAAGAGGTGAAGATGGAAGACAACCGATGGGAAGGGGGAAAAAAAAGCATGTAATGTGTATACGTATATAGTCAAGGTTTTGGTGGTTGGGCTGTGGGAGTCAACGTGAACATGCTGATCAATGGGAAAGGAAGTCTGTCTTCCAACTCCTTTATTTTTTTTTTGACATTTGCTCTTGGAAATTAAGAGCTTTGATAAGGAGATAATAAGGAAAATGGGTGTCACAAGCAAGCATTCTTTCACTCGTAAGCAAGCACTATATATAACATGAAGTGACTACTGCAACTTATTATATATTATGCATTATACAGTCCCATTTCCATATGAAGGTGTTCCCATCAATGTTGCGGCTACTAATTCATTATTTTACTGGGAGGACTTATTATTTATAATATATATGTATGTGTGTGTGTGAAAACCATACATATTGTCCAATGTCCCCAGTAGAAAGTAGAAACATTGTGTTTCTACAAGTACTTATTTCTTTAATTTCCTGTAGATATTGCTCTTTCAGAAATGCATGGTAAGACAAATAAATCCACAATAAGGGCCAGGGAAGTCTTTTTCAGTGCAATATATCATAACGTGAATATCACCATTGAGGTATCAAAAAAGAGGTGCGCGCGCACACATATATGCATGTTTTGTGATTCTCTAGAACTCATGATCAGTGTCCTTTGAAGAGAGAGGAGGGTCAATGTTTCAGTGGGGATATATCAAGCAGCAGTGCTAACCCATGACTTTAGTAATATTTCAAGTACTGTTGTTTGAATCCAAGTCCAAAATTTGATCAACCACGGGATCACCTTTGAAAGATTTGTCGGCAGTAGTTATGGATGTATCGCATTTGCGATTCACATATAATTATGAGGGTAGCCAGATCGATGCAACCATTGCCACAAACTCTTAGCTTAATTCGGGCCCCAGAGATCAACTAGGAACAATGCATTGGTTGACCCCCTCGTTTACTTATTAGAGGGAACATTACTTCTTGAAGCTAGCTATAACTAGCTAGGTTGGAACACAAATGATGGTAAATTTTCCTGAACAAAATCACACGCGCGCACACACACACAGAGTTGCTTTCGGTGATCCAGGGCTAGATTCTTGAATATTGTCAGTATATTGTTTTGTGGTCAAATGGATTTTAAGAAATTATATATATGTGCGTGTGTGTGACGGTGATATCGATGTTACAGACTGACAATTATGGAACTGAAAATCAAAGGATTGAAGCAATTAGAAATAAAGCAACTCAAATAATTAAGGGGTTTGTCACCTTATATACTCTCTATGCATTGACAAATGAGGAAAAGAACTCAAAACCTCATGATCGCTTTGCCAAAAGAGGAGACCTTTAGTCTATGTCATGGCCGGCTAGGTTCATCTTTTCCATGATTATATAATAGTTGCTGTGATTCTTTATTTAGCTTAGCTTGCTTCAGCCTTTTGGCAAAGTAAACTTGTCATCCTCATATAGGTTTAGTCAAGGATTTGACTATAATGGAATGAGTGGGTTGTGAAGAAGTACTTCACAAAAAATTAGCACGTTACTTAATTGTGTCTTCCACGGAAAGTGGCATATAGGGCATGTTTGGTTTGGATTAATTTATCAGGGCTAACACAAGAACCAAATCAAGTAAATTAGTTTCTTAACTAGTTTTAAATCGGTTTGAAATTAATTAATTAAACCCATAATCAATTTCAAACTACCAAAGCCAAGATAAAATGTGCCTCTATTTTTGCCATCTCTTAGGATGAACAGGCCCACCCAAATGATGGACAGATATCCCTTCATGGGGACCAATTCCTAATGGGCTTTGAGGCCCAACTAGGGATGAGGTGTTCAACCATCAAACATTAATATATATATATATATATATAAGTGACACTTTGATGCGGGAAGTAGTGATGGAAACGGCATAATGAGTACATCCCACAGATTTGATAAATTTTTGGACAGGAATTACTAACAGGAAAATGACAAAATTTATTAATCTTAAAAAACTGTATTTAATATTAATACAGAAAATTCATATTTAAATACTAGAAGACTTGCAACAAATTCCAATTCTAATCGGATTTTAATTGACAATAAATTAAAAAATTACTAAAAATAGCAAATCCTAACTAAGAATATAATTAAAAACAAAAAAGAAATCTAAAACTTCTCGAATAGGAAAACTAATAACTCCATAACCTAAATGATTGAATTTGCCTGAAATTCGGCAAGATTATAACAAAGGTGATAAGTATTGATAAAAAACCGTTTCTTATTTTCTTACAAAATTTGATACCATTCTAAATGCGTCAAATTCAATATAATTATGTCAAAAATAAAAATTTTACTCATTTATTAAATATCACTTCTCCAACCACGTCAATCTTAGGCTTATGAAATCACATTTGTTGCGACCTTCAATTCAAAGGTTCCCTCGACCACATATTGTCTGGTTCTCTTATGTTCTCATTACACACACACACATATACATATATATACAGTACATGTTGTAGTTTAGGGCAGTGGGGCATATGAAATGGTTGGTTCAACTGCTTCCATATGTAGGAAAAGTTTCAAGGGTTAATACTGCTTTATTATTCATTCCAAAGTTTACATGCAATAAAGTCATACTTGCCTCGCAGTGAAGGTTGAAAATACAATGCATGGTTTGATAATACATTATTTGTGTAGCAGTACATATACAATATCCCCCCCCCCCGGGGGATGGTTTTCAAGGCATTTGGTACTATTTAATTTCTTGCCTTGGAATTACAATTAATATTTAATATAAGGTATTTTAGTTCAAAATTTGAATTAAAATAACCTCAAATTAGAGATTTAAAAATGTGACACACCCAAACACATACTTCAAAACTATGTTTGAATTAAAAATTTGTTAAAATCCCTTCTCTTATTTAAATTGTAATGAAAAATAGAAGAAAAAAAACATAAAATTTAATAAATTAAAGATAGTTAAATTAAAAGATTAATATATTAATGGATGTCTTTTACTTTGTTATATTTTTTATTCATTTAGACAATGATATATGTTTGAAATTTTTTTCCTATTTCTTTCCTTACTCTTTTTTTTCTTTTTTTAAGTTTTTCTTTTCTTTTACCAAATCTTCGCTCCAAACACCTCCCATTTACATTTGATTGGAAAAAATGGGTATGGAATTGGATATGTAATGTGCGCAAGCCCCCGTAAATCATTTGTGTGCGAATCGATTTTGGGGGATTATTCTATCTATATTTTCGAATTGTCAGAGATTAAATATCTTTTCTCATTCTATATATTCATACAAAAAGTAGTTGATCCCATGATATACACAAATATCTCATACATTGACCCTAATCACATGTAAACAAATGCATCAATTGTCAACAGAAACACTAGAAGATTACACAGCAAACACAAAGTGGTTCACCAAAAAACAAAAGGCAACTTGAGAAAGGAGGACTATAATTAATAAAAAGCAATCAACTTAATTAACATTCAATAATTATATAGTAACTCATAATTATATGCTGAGAAATTTACAATATGGTTAATGATCATCATCATCATCATCGCCATCACTTGTGGTGAGGTAGAGATGTGCTATATATATATATATATATATAATATAGATGTGTAAGTAAAGGAAGCAAGTAGTAAAAGAGGTAGACAATAAAGAAAGCCCATGATAGTAACCGAAAGGAGAAATTCAAAGCAAGCATACTATGCTAATTTAAGCTAAGGCTAAGCTAATTAACATGACCATAAGGACTCCCCCATATTGGATTGATCAACCACCATGTCCATATTAAAAAGGGACTTGGTCTGGTGAGATGGTGGGAGCTTGGCCGAGGAGGGTGAGCCATTTTCCGGTGAGTTGGTGGTCGGACTCGACATGGAAGAGAACTGACGCATTCGCATGTGCACTACCTCAGCCTGTGCAAGCGCCAACTGGGTTTGAAGTACGTCGACCTGATGTTGCAGAGATGATATTGCTCCGACGCAACCATAGACTGGATCTCGCACTCTTGCATTTGCTTCATAAACCATCGAACTAACAGCATCCCCGCGCTGGTGAACTGGCAACTCCTGCAATTTGATTATTTCACAATCCAACTAATTAAACCGTAATCAATCAACGTTGAATAGGGCTAAAACTCCCCCCCCCCCCACATAAATCAAGGAACAACCTCTGCATTTGATGATGTTCTACGGTCAATATTTTGCACTTATTTTTTTTTTTAAAAGCTAGGATTAATATAGGTATGTCACATATATATATATATATATATTCATTAACAAGTGAAATTTGTGTCACTTTGATGTGAAATTAATTCAATCTTGCTAGTCAAAGAAAACACAAGGACGAATGTCAGGATTGTCTCGGTCAGTGCGTAAAAGCAGGTAGAGACGTGAAGGGACTCATTTGGCAACCCATAGCAGCAACAGCATGCATGTTACAATGAAGATGCACATATTTGATGTGTCTCTGACCGATGTGTTAGATCTATCACATGAATATTGTTTAAATTTAATGAAGAAAAGTTCCTAAATTAATCTGTCAAAAAGACATACTTTTTGACAGATTGATCAATTTGGACCCAACAACTGCCTAGAGATTCCCATGGGTTCAAGAAACTAGCTACCATCCTGTTTGGGCCCCAAACCTTGACCATAGCCAGTTAGCTAGCTAACCTGTACAGACATCATTTTGATGTCATGCTTACCCTATTTTAACTTGAAAAAGCAAGAATATATATATATATATATATATTTCCAAGAATAAATAAAAAATCCCAGCTTTATTCCAATCAATGTGAACTCATATAGTCTCAAAGCAAAAGGCTCAACTGATCCATGCACATATATACTTTTCTGATATTATTATATATATGTTAAGGAGTAAGAATTTTCAGACCAAAAAGCCCGAGCAGGCTTATGCACCCAGAAAAAAGCAAAAGCTGGGCATGGAGCTTATATTCAAAAAGTTTGGTCCTTGGTGGTCATAAAGAAGTTAACCTCTCTCTTTCTTTATAGGGAATTTAACCTTTGTTCTTTAAAATTTGTTCATGGTTTATTAATTAATTAAGCTTATTTCCAGTCCTTAATTTATTCTTTGATTTGCCAAGGAATCATTTGGTGAAACAGAAATTAATTTATATGTAAAAAGAACTACCAAAAACTGTAGCAGAAGAAAAAAAATATATGTATTTGATAGAAAGTGGGGGAGAAGTGCAGACAATTAATGGCATAGAATGACTGAAATGCCACAAGAAAACTATGGCATAGTCTACGTTTTCAAGGATAACAAAGAACTTTAATAAAATATGATCGCTTAATTAAAGCTATGTCAGTGGAGTGTTTGACTTCTTAACCACCATAACTGACATAAAAGTTAAAAAAAGAGAGAGAGAAAGAGAGAGAGAACCACTGGTTTATTACTTTAGGAATAATTTTTGCAAAAAATTAAATATTTTTAAAATATCATTGATATATTTATATTATCTTACTAGAATAATTACATATATCATTCCGAGTGACTTTATTAAGGAGGTCAAGATTTTGAGCCATTAATTCCCTAGTTAATTATCAGGAAAAAAAAAATAACTTACCCTTACTTTGCTATTTAACACAAGTCAAAATCACTAATCCAACAAGAGCTATAAATTAATTAACTTATTTTCTCTTTTTTAATGAAGTGCGAGTGACAGTCAAATCAGTATTAATGATTCTGTTCAGGATCCCTTCTACGTAGCTTCTTGTTTGTTCCCCAATTTTGATAGAACAAAACTTTCTAAAGTACAAATAGATCAGAAGGAAGCAATAACTCTAATGGGTAGAAAGAAAATTAGAAAGTAACAAATTAGCTAGACTATATTAGAGAAGGTGGAGAAAACAAGCAGTTGACAAAAGGCGGGGGGGGGAGGGTTTATTTGGTGAAGGAAATTACTAGATATAATTCAAAATACAATATCAAGTGGTTAACTTGAGGGAGGTGGTCAAAAGTTGGTTGTAGAACTGCAACATAGTGGTATGGGTACCTAGCTAGTCATAAAATCGTAGTCCTAGATATTAATTATTAAGATTCTGTAAACACAAGGTTGCAAACGTACACGATATATATATATATATATAGATAGAGAGAAAGAGAGAGAGAGAGATAGAGAGAGAGAGAGAGAGAGAGAGAGAGAGAGAGATGAACCTGCAACATCTTGTTAACATTGCTAGCACCAAACACTTTGTGGACACTGGCAAATTTTTGAGGCTCATCAGCTGGAAAGTAAGGAGCAAACACACAATCCTGGGCGCATCTCCGGCGGAGAAGCTTGCAAGCAGCACAAGGGGATGCTGCCCCTTGCTTCCTATTACCATTCTCCTTCATATTATATGCTTCAATTGTGGCTGCAGCTAACCAAGTTGTACTGTAATTAACCACCTCAACACTACTATCTCGTACAACTTAATTAGCCTCACATCAAAAGCAATTTGGCCTATATATATACATATATGTATAATTAATAGCACAACCAAAGGTGGGATAACCACAAAAGAAAATTAAAAAAAAAAATTGGAAAGAAAAAGAAAAGCTTGAACTAATAAAGAAAGTGGCCTGGGAGGTGGAGGGAGAGAGGAGGGGGCTGAGGGCAAGAGGGGTTGGGTGTTATATAGAAAAAAGTAGACGGCAGGATATCTTTAATGGGTCCTACCAAAGGACTCTTAGATTTTGCTTGGCAAAAACGTCCTTATTGATAAGATCTTCCTTCCACTTTTTATTTCCCCCGCTCTGTTTTTCTGTGGCAGCAGTTTATGAACGTAAATATATATTTACCAGCTTACTTAAAAGGGTGTATATAGGCAATAAAAAAAAAATAAAAAAATAAGCACTTCACTTACCCTGCTATTGAAAAATGAACTCATGAAAGGGAGAGAAAAGTGAAGAAAAATTGATAGGAGAGTATGATGAAGTGAAAAAGTTATATCAATTTTGTCTTTCTTTAGTTAATTTAGAAAATTACTTAACTAAGCCAAAAAAAAATAAAAAATTACAGGAATTAATAATTTTATTTATTTTTTCCCTCACAAATCTAATAACATCAAATTAAGCTCATGTTCGAGTCAGTGTCAGTAATTTAACAGGTCTGGTTTTCATCTGATGCAGTATGAGTGCTGTGAGGAAGAAGTTGCTATATTTCTAAATAATTCAGAAATAGTATGGAAGATCTAGGGTATATCTCAACAGTCCTTATTAATACTTTTGTCAATTAAGTTAATATTTTCCTATTATTAAAAAAATGTAATTTCGGTGTCAAAAAAATATAATAAAAAATACTGTAATTATTTACGAACATCTTTTACATATTTAATTTAATGGGAGCCTGTGTCTTTTTGGTACGTTTAATTACTTTATTACGTCTTACCCCCCCCCCCTTTTTTTTTGGCTGGGGGAGCTAAGATGGGAGGGATATTCATAAGCTGTTGGGTCTTTGTTGGTTTGCTTGATTATCAAGCTTTACCACTAATTATTCTTTATTAGGCTTTATTAATATTTATATATATTGCATTTCCTTCTCAGTGGCTCATGTTTTGATCTTGCCTAACCCTTTACATACAGGTAGAGACAAGAAGGGTTACAAATAATGAAATCAAAATCAATTAAAGGTTTGATGAATCCTAGTGACAGGCTCCAATTGATAAGATATGTGCACTGATTGGATTGGAACCAAACATAAAAGCAAGAAAATGCATAAATTAATTAATTACCACCCTATACTTAGCGGAAAATTTAACTGAAGAGATCTCATGTTTGGTGATCTAATTAATAAGAATGATTTGGAGGCAGGTTGCATCATTGATAGTGAGTGCTTTGATGGTGGATTTACTAATATATATATATATATATATGTATCTATGAATACATGTATGTATGTAAATTCCATTTGCATTGTGCGCTATATATGAATTGTTTTTAGGAAAGTTACAAATATTCTGATCCATCAAATCCCCACGAAGCAAACTTTACCATGCTGGCTGTGGGCTTGGTTGCTGATACACGTCACTGCCAAAAATGTACATAATATATATATATATATATATCATCAGCAAGAGTACTATTGTTCATTAATTGTTTGCTCACTGTGAATTGAATTAGAAGTTTTAATTAAGAAATCAAACTACAAGTAAATGGGAAATTACAATTAATTAGATATTGGGAAATTCAAGCCATCGATGAGCTATGTCACAAGAATGTCCTTTTCAGCCATTTTGAATTGTGAGAGATCACAAAGACTAGCTAGTAATTTTGCTAGTAAAAAAAAACTCAATCATTTCAATCTTTTACGACCACCTTAAGAAGAATTTTCTTCCTCTGGTGGTTGCAATAGTAACAGCTTGAGCTTGATGACTTTGACCTTCGAAATTCGGTGGTTATTTTTTATTCTTTTATATTGAAGGATATATAATTTTTGCAGGCCCTTCTTTTGAAATTAAAGTGATACATGACGTGTTCTTCTTTAATTTCCAATTTTGGTGACACAGTATTACTATGTGATCAACCTCCAAGGACCATTGTAATGATCCATTTCTACTATAGTATAAAATTATTTATTCTGAATTGAGTTAGATTGAAACGATTTACATTAGTACAAAATAATATATTGTACTCTTATGACTCAATTAAGTGCCGTATGAAGATTTATCAAGGATAATATTATTTTTTCCTAAATACATTTAATATTGAAGTTTCAATGAATTTCAATATCCATATAACCTTAAAAGACGTTATATTACGAATATGTTAGATTATATATATAAGGTTTTTTTTCATCAATCAATACAAGACAGGAGTGTTTAACCTTATTTTAATAGTATCACGTTTAAGCGATCTCTTATTGACCTAATTTATAAATTGGAGTATTTTACCATATTCTAATGCATTATAGCTGGCTAAATGCTTCCTTTTGCCTTATCACATCACGGTATATCCATCACATTAATAAAGAAAAAAGAACAGCCACTCAATAGCAGCAATTCTGTTGTATTTTATTTTAGTATGGTTTAAGACGGTATAAATGAAGAAACAATGACAATGCAGGAGAAATTTGGACTCTAAAATAATGGGGGCAGAGTTGCACCAGACCCCAAAGTCAGTTAATCCATTGCACCACACCCCAAAGGCCTTTTTATAGTACTTGAGGTTCCAGTACGTACCTCCCCATATATATATATATATATATATATATCACTCTTAATATATATATGTGTGTGTGTGTGCGTTTTTAACTTGTATATTACTCTTTCAAAGAGCAAGGGCAGTACCACCTAGAACCAATTGTCTCTCTTGTGTGTATATTTATCCTACATACGTGGTCTAGGCTACTGAGCCTTTTGTTGGATACTCCAACACTGAAATAGGGAACAAATGGGGACTTCTAGAAAGTAAATGTATATGACATGGGGCCTCACTGTCCTCTCGATGCATTCCAAGTACTTTTAATCTTTTCTTTTCTCTGTTATTATAGATCTATACAAAGCAAGCATGGCGAACATGAGAAAGCATATTTCATGACTAGTACTGAAAAGGTGTCAACAGGGTCATCCATGTATGTGTGTGTATATATATATATATATATATATATGCAAATCGACTCAGACATATGCATATATGTGTGTGTATATATATATATACTCCTTTATTTTTATTCATTCAAAAGCTAATAGCGACAACGTTTGTAAAAATATCTCCAGAACTTTATCCTCCAGAATTGTGTGTGCTTGAATTGAATCCAGGCAATCTTTGATATTAATTGTTTAGGTCTCTTTTGCAGGATTAAGCCTCAAGTTACAGCTGGCCCACCTAAACATAATGGGATTTGAAAACACAATCATATATTTGATTTTGTGGAGTTTAATTTGTTTCCTAAAAATATTGAACTTAATTAAATTATCTTTCTAATACACACTAGTCAAGCCATTATTGTTTTAGCCTTTTTTGATAGGCCCTCGGGGATCCAACATATATATATATATATATATGTGAGGATGAAATGAATACGTGTGTATATATATATATATATATATATACACCCAAAAAATTGTCACCTAAGAAGTGGAAGTTGGGATTGCCTTAATGGTGCCATATATATATATATATATATATTACAGTTTTGAGCGAAGGTTGAGAGAGGGCATAGAGGGCCTATCATCATAATTAAACTGCTTCAAGTAAGACCTTGGTCCTTTTTCTTCGTGAGGAAAAAGAAAATCCACTGTGTAGCTATTAGCAAGTATATATCATCCCTCATTGACTTTGGACGGATGGGCCCTTTTATATATCATGATCAGGTGTCTCTGTGTGATGGACCAAGTCCCTTATCATGCCACCATTGGCCATGATGACCAATAATATATATATTAATTAACATGTGTGTATGATTTCTTCAATTTTTCTTAATTTCACTTTCAACCAACCGTTTTTTCAAAAGTTATTCTACACTTTGATTTCATTTGCTTTTTTGATGTAAAATATTTTTTCAAAAACACATTTACTTTCACTAAAAAATATTTTACATTGAGATTCTTTTGTTTCAATTTAAACTATTTTTTTTTAAAATACATTTTTTAAAAAATCTAAAATATTTTTTGAAAAATAATTTATTTTACGATAAAATAAATGGAGCGTGAATTAGACGGAGCTTTAAATTTGGAAATTAATGCTGCTTGAAAGAGTTGGCTAAGATCATGAGTGAAGATGGCAATTAATTAGTATGAGAAGACAAGGGTAAAAATGACAAATTAGAACCTGTAAGTAGCTTGCAAGCCTAGTAATGAATTTTTGAGGGGGGGGACAGTAGCGAAGCATGATAAGATGGGAAACTAATAATAATAAATAAGCTGCACGCATGAATCAATCCATTCATTGGAGGAAAAAAAAAATTCTTGTAAGGTGGTTTGATCGTCTTTTTTGTGATATAATAATGGCGGGAATCAATCTATAAGGTGGTGACATCATTGATGGTAAGTGCCTTTTATTTAATTTTTTTTCTTTTTAATTAAAATTTTTTGGGAGAGTAAGAGCGGATTGGTGCTTTGAAGGAAATCATTATGTCATCACCGATTCCCCTTTTGTGCATAATTATAACACAAGGTGATTATTAGGGTTCTATAATTTATATATATATATATAAATTATAGTAATTAATGACGTTAAATTAAGGAATTTAAAAAAAAAAAGAGATTTAAGATCACTCATTGTATTTAGTTTGTGACAGAAAATAAAAAAAGAGGGTGGTATTCAAGAAAATAAAAATAACTAAATTAGAAAATTAATTTATTAGTAAATATTTTTATTTTTAATATTTTTAATTAATATATTCAAATAAAATTATGCACTTGGTATTTTCTTTCTCTTTTTATTTTTTTTTTTCGATTTTCTCCACCTTTTATTTCTTTTCTCCCACCATGCACCAAATCCACACCCCAAACATACATAAGCAAAAAGAGAATGGATTCTTATTGTTTCGGAATCACATGACCAGCGACCCGTAATTAAGTTGATTTTCTCATATGAAAAAGTATGGTCAAGTGATAATCTTAGTTCATTTAATTTAATCATAATTTAGAATGATGTGATAATATGCGATCTTGTAAATTGTATTTTTATAAAGTTTATATTTTGAAATAATGTTCTGATAGAAATATATATATATATATATATATATATTGTACAGCATTACGATTACCCATTGTGCACACGGATATTAGTTTTTAAACCATAGATGGGATGAACCAAATTAACCACGTTAGTACTTCTAGGATGACTGGAAGATGCCTGGACGGCCGGGCACCCTATGCAGGCTTCTAACTCCTAATTAAGCATATTTATGAGCTAATTGACTTAACTCTCATCGATGTAAATCTTGATGTTAATGTCTCAACAGCTTAATTTGTCAATCTAATCATAATCCTGACAATGGCATTAAATCTTGATGTTAATGGGGTCGATCTCTATATATTAGATAGGATCGATCACAATGACCATGTCTGGGTGCATTCTTTTTGGGTAGTTGCACGGCCATTTCTCCTGTCTAAATCCATGGAAAGCTCATGAGAAAACTTCCAATTCCATTTTTTGTCGCCACCCTGACCTACTAATGAAGCTGAACAAACTGAATATTATTCAGAGTAAGATTTTTTTTTTTTTAATTATTGCGTCAGACTAGTGTGAGCCAAATAATGCTCCATATATATATATATATATATATATGTATGTATAATAGTATAAGCTAGTTTCGTCAAATAAATTAACATAGAACTACACTAGCGTATCAAGCAAACAAATCATATATCAATTTGTCTTCGATCTCTTCTAAGCTTCTGGTTCTGGCATTAATTATTATCATGAAGATTCAAAACAAGATCCTGTCTGGAGCAAGACATCGAGAGAAACAAGGATTGATGCGCGCATTTGACACTAGCTGAGAGCTACTAGTATAATATTAAATAAAGAAGCCAGTAAAACACCTAATTATATTATATATATACTTATATATATATATATATATAGATCCCCCTTAAAACATTCTCCAAATCATATAATCCTAAAAGAATGTTATTCCCGGCCATTACATATGTAGACCTAAGTGCGTTAACAACAATAATCGACCATAGATTGTTGCAATTAAGCATGACTAAATACAAAAAGAAGTCTAAGAAAAAAACAAATAAATAAATAAGAATGCAAGGAAAAGGTTTGGCCTGATGACATTTGTTCACAGTAAAACGTCATTATACCACAAAGTACTATGAATTCAAGATGTTGCAGTTTATTTCCTTGTCTCCGAGCTGTGTTTTTCCACCAAGCAACCTAAAACCGTGGAAATTAATCTGAGAGCCTTATCTCTTTGGTGGGTAAGGACTGTCTAAAGTTGCTGTCAGTAAAATTGAAAAAAAAAAATTTGATGGTGTGTCGTGTGTGTGTGTATATATATATATATTGTTTGTGTTGCACATGCAGTTGGATGTGTTTTCTTGACATCCTACAAAACTTTTCTCATTCTTTACTGCTAATAAAAACTTTTTCCTTTTGTTTTCTTCAGTTAATGTCGTTAGCTTGACTTTTGTGGCCAGCATGCATGTTTGTGTACATTTACATGAATGAATCATTCATGCATGGGCTAAACATGCAATTCTGACGTCAACATCAACAAATTGGTCTTGTGATGCAACATGGCTAGTCTTGGATTACAAAGGAATAAGGGCAAAAACTTAATTAAAAGTAGATCAGAAATTGTATATATGTTAGTTGGAAACTGCGAGAAAAATATTGACCGCCCTAACCTTGCGAAATTCTATCATTTTAAGGCCTCAAATCTTGTATTTTTCCAATTTGGAAAAGTTTAAGATATGAAATAGCTTTTTCTAGGAATCCCTGCTTTTAGCACCGTTTGGTTTGTTTAAAGGATTTATTTTCCTAATCTTTTCCAGTCTCCAAATTTGACTTTTTTTTTTAATAATTTAAACAAAATATGTCACTGACATCTTGTCTTTTCTTTCACTTCTGCGCATGCATTTCCCTGCATCAATTTGGAAAACGAAAAAAGAATGTTGGCAAAATATGCTTAAAGTGGCCCTTATAAGAAATCTGTACACTTTCAGCAACTGAGATTAGCCGTTTGTTTATTATTATAGAGGAAGGTGCAAAAAGTACTACTGGGCCTGAATATTAATTGCTGATGATGGATATCGTTATTTAATTTTTAATTAATACCCAAACTGAAATATATTATGTTCTTTGACATAATAATGAGATATTCCATCGTTTGGCCAGGCCTTAAATTATTTTGATTCTGACTGGTTCTTATTCGAACAACTGCTATAGCTAGCTGACTTCTTTGATTTGATCTACTAACTAAAATTGTATGCATATTGTTTAGAAACATTAGAGGCCTAGTCTGCACAAACTGGGGGAAAAAAAATTAAGAAGAATTAAAAAAAAATAAAAGGGAAGGAATGTAATGAAATCACCGCCACCACCAACCACAGTGCAATTAAAAAACCTTTTGACTTATAAGAGCTAGCTCTTCAGTCATGCCACAAAAAGATCCCACAGCATGCGAATGGACCTTTTCCTTTTTGATTGTGTGCTGAATCATGCTGTTAGAAGAATAACAACACTACTGCTTAGAGACCACCAAAAAAAAAAAAAAAAAATTCTCATTCAGTATGGTAAACGGCAAAATATCATTACATATGATAGAGATAGTACTATTAGTTCACTTCCTATATTTACTAGTTGGGAAGTACTTCTTTCGTTGACATTCTCTTTAGTTGTTTAATTCTCTCCAGTGATCAGGATTCGGAGCGGCCTTGTATATGTTCACCAAACTTGATTTTATCAACCTAGCTACAAGCATGAACATTCCCTTTTGAATTATAACTTACGTAATATATAAAAAAAAAAAAATACAAACTTACGTAATTGAATCACGACTTTGCTTACACTATTTATTGGGATCCAAATTAGGGATGTTGCACCAGTAGTATACTCATCACACACTAAAACTTATTGTCCTGAACACATTTTTTTTTTTTTACCTCCAATTACACTCAAAAAATGGCTCCAAGTTTTGAGGATGGAAACTCATTGTTCAACTTTGTAGTTCGGGATGGTAATGGTGTCAAGGGCATGGTTGACGCAGGCTTACTGAACGTGCCAGAACGCTACGTTCAACCACCGAGTGAGAGAATTGACAAAGTGAATGCATTTCCACACGATCAAGCACCCATCGATCTCTCGGGGCTCGATGGACCTAACCATCAACAAGTGGTGGAAGCTCTTGCTAAGGCTGCCGAGAGGCTTGGATTCTTCCAAGTGGTGAACCACGGTGTGCCCTTGCAATTGCTCGAGTCTCTCAAGGAGGTGGCGCACCACTTCTTTGGGCAGCCTCCCGAGAAAAAGGCTGTTTATCTTAAAGGAGTGAGTCCAAGTCCTCTAGTGAAGTATGGAACCAGCTTTGTGCCTGAGAAGGAGAAGGCCTTGGAGTGGAAGGACTATATTAGCATGGTGTACACTAATGATGAAGATGCTCTTAAGCACTGGCCCAATGATTGCAAGTAAGCATTATTACTTTATGTAGATATATGTCATTCCATTTTCTTTGCTAATCAGGCAAATTTGTGTACTACAAAAGATATTACTATTCTTAGTCCACTAATTTGGATTGATGTTCTACGGGAGATACTGTCGATGATCGTGCAAATAGTTGCATGGTTACTGAAATTATTTAAAACGGTTGAAAATATGTGAAGAGAGAGTTTTCACAGTTGTGACTGTACAATTAATTATGCCTAGATAGGGTCGGTTTATATGGAAAAATAATACGCATAAAGATGTAAGTAAGTCGAGTAAAACCCCGGCATGTTGGGGCTCACTTACTCAGAGTAGGGGTCGGGCTTGTGACGTGTTCTAAAAATCAGAACTAGGCTTAATTAGCTTACTTATTGCCCATCGGACTCATTTCAGCCCATTGTACATGACAAGACAAATCTAAACTCACAAAGTTTGGCTAAGTTCGTCTATTTTAGAATATTTACGATTCTAAACATTGGAAACTACCAATCAAGCTCTAATTTCTATAAATATATTATACATTATATATGATACGTATAGATTTAGAATTAGCTATATAAATATACTAACAATTACCCATGTCTGAAGGTAAAAAAATATAATTTAACGTGTAAATAATTTAAATTTAAAATAATAAAGCAAACTTACATAAAAAAGTATAAAAATAACCTATAAAAATAAAAATCATTAATTAAAAGAAATTAAGGTATACAATTTTATTATTTATTATAAATATTATCACATTTTTTAAAATATTAATTTAAAATATTTTGTATATAAAGTATTCAAATAAATATGGGAAGAGTGAGAAAAAAATAATCTTGATCATTTAGCAGATTCAATAATTGAAAATATCTCAAATCCAAAATTTTAAATTATCTTATTATATAAATGACACAATATGTAAAAGTGTATGTTATATTTTTTAAAATATTAACTTAAAATATTTTATATAAAAAGTATTAAAAAATTGGAAGAGTGAGAGAAAGAAAAAAATAATTCTAGCTATTTAATAAATTCAAAAGTTGAAAATATTTCAAATTCAAGATTTTAAATTTCATTATTATGTAAATAACACATAATGTAGAAGTGTATGTATTTAAAATTTAAGTTTTAAGTACATTAAAATTAAAATTTTAATTTAAATGTTTAATTTTTAATAAAATTTAAATATATTTTTTAAATAAAAATTTAGTTGACCTTGTCTAGCAGGTATCCATTTATTATTTAATAATAATAATAGATAATATAAGTAAAATATAATTTTTATAATTTTACAAAATATAATATATATATATTTATTTAAATTTCAAATTCAAATGATGTGTTTTATTATATAAATATGTAATAAGTGATGATATGACGAAACTTTAGTAATAATATGGACAAATGTTAAATCAAAGGATATGTTTTATTATATAGATAATAAGTGATGATATGGCCAAATTTTGGTTATGACTGGGGTAAATGTCAAATTAAAGAATGTGTTTTATTGTATAGATAATATTATAAATTAATTGCTTGAGTCTGAATTCTTAATAAGTCTAATCTTAGTTGTGCCTTATCTACTAAATAAGTCTAATTTTTCATTCAAGCTCAACTCATTTACTAAATGAATTAGTTGTGTCTAAGTTAATTTGTTTATTAGCGATCTAATTCATTTGCAACTTTAAGTACATATTGTTATATTTGGACTTTGTTTTAATCATTTAAAATCCTATAGTTCATGTAACCTTTGTTTGTTGATCATTTATCGTCACCATGGAATCAACCTAATTTACTAGGGAAGTAGCACTAGAGTACTTGAAGACATCAACCAACATGGTGAAGAGAATATTGAAAGCATTAATGGAGCATCTTGGAGTGAATTTGGTAGATGACTCAAAAATGGAGGCATTAATTGGTCTAAGAATGGTTAACATGAACTTCTACCCAACATGTCCGAATCCAGACCTCACTCTTGGTGTGGGGCGCCACTCTGATATGGGAATTCTAACAGTTCTATTACAAGATGGGATCGGAGGTTTGTATGTTAAAGTGGAAGAAAGTGGAGATTTTTCTGAAGAAAAGCAAGGACAGTGGATGGAAATACCCCCCGTTTCTGGTGCTTTGGTCATTAACGTCGGAGATGCACTCCAGGTTAGAGCTAGCTAAAAACTTGATCGTACTTGTATTTGATGGTTAATATTCTACAGAGATGTTATATAATCGGAAATTATTATCAACCAATTTTACTAGAATAATGTGACTAAGTGTGAGTTTGTCATTTTGTTTTAAAAGGTCTCTAAACACTACTAGGAAAAAGTTGATTACCAATTGACCATTACCAACCGAATATAATCGGTTAGTAAATACCAACCGATTACCAACACATTATCAACCGATGTAAGAATTACTAAAATTTAAATAATTATCAACTCCTTATCGGCTGATCCAATTCGGTTGCTAAATTTTCGGTTGGTAATCGATTGGTATATTGGCGGAAAAATTTTTACAAACCAATTACCAACTGCTTACAACTGGTTGGTACATGTTTCAGTTGGTAATTTGGCAGGAATCTGGCGGGAAGATTTTTCCCACCAAATTACCAACGGATTACCCACTGAATAGTGTAGTTGTTAGATATTTCAGTTGGTCCTTCGGTTGGTAATTTGATGGTTAAATTATTACCAACCGCATTACCAACCGCAACATTCGGCTGGTCATGTAATCATCTGATAGACAAATTATTACTAACCGCATTGTCAACTTGTAGTTTAGTTGGTAATTTATTTAGTTAGTATTTAGTTGGTATTCCGTTGGTAATTGAATAGTAATACATCGAGAATATGTTTAGCAACCCAATTACCAACCGACGGTATCGGTTGTTAATTTATTTGGTTGGTTATCGGTTGATAATTCGTTGGTAATGAAGTGTGAATATATTTACCAACTTCATCAACCACGGCCTTTAGCGGTTGGTAAAGTAGTCGGTTGGTAATCTGGTGGTAATCCGTTGGTAATTAAGCAAAAAAAGTGTACTAACCAAAATACCAACTGAATTTTTCAGTTGGGAATCTATTAGTAATCGGTTGGTAATCTATTAGGAATATATATACCATTAGAATAATGTATTTCATTGGTAATCAGTTAGTAATTGGCTAGTAATCCAGCGAGAATATATTTACCAACCAAATTAACGACTGAGTTTATCGGCTGGTAATATATTAGGTTGGTAATTAGTTGGGAATCTAGTGAGAAGATATTTTACCAACGTACTTACCGACGGAATGGTTTGGTTGATAATGTCATCGGTTGGTATTTGGTTGGTAATAGGGTGAGAAAATATTTTTACCAACCAAATTACCAACTATTTACCAACCAAAAATTTTACAATTTGCATTGAGCATTAAAAAAAATAAATTTCTAATTTTAATAGTTTTATAATTAATTTTATATTAAGAAATATTTGTAATTAATTATATATATTTATATATGGCATGGAATTGTTTAATGATTTATTTGATTCATGTGATACAACCTTTAGATAAGTAAATTCATGCGTTTTTTGATAACATGGTATGGTTCATAGATATTGAGTTCAGTGTTTATATATATATATATATATATATTTTATGTATAGTTCATACATATTGCATATAATTTAATTGACTAGGAGGAAAAGATTTTATACAATTTATATTGGCAATATTAAATTTTCATATTAATGAATTAGTGATAAATGCATGTTATGATTATAATTGTTTAAGGTACAGGGTTTAGGGTATATGATTTGAGGTATATGATTTTCAAAATCGAAAAAGTTCAGGTAATCAAATCGTTTATGGATTCTAAAATTTACTTCCATTTTTTTAATCTTTTTCCCTGTATATATTTTTGGCTGTAAGAATTCGTGTGTAAATGTCTAAGTGAGTAAGGTATCGTTTGGTAACGTTTCTATTTTCTATTTTTCTATTTATGTTTTCAAAATTTTGTAAACTCGCAATAGAAACATGTTTGATAAACCTATTTACGTTTTTTTGTTTACAAAAAAAAAAAATGAAAACATAAACAAAAAAACGTAAACAGAAAAAAGGTGTTTTCACTCTGATTTTTTTTTCTGTTGCCAATATTTTGTCTATTTTTGTTACATTAAATAAAAATAAATTATTTTATTCAAATATTTTATTAAAGTAAGTTATTCTAATAAATAATATAATTAAATTCAAAAAATTAATTATATAAATTAATAAATATTATTTTTAATAAATAATAAAACTAAATTAATTAATTTAATAATTAATTATTGCTAAATTATCTAAAATAAATATCATAATTAATTTATTTAATTTAATAATTAAATTAATTTATACAAAATAATTGAATCTAAGAGTTTAAGGTAGTAAAGATTAAAAATTGGAAGGAAAGCCCAGTGGCTAAGTGATATGTAACAAAATTTAGACAAGAACGAAAAAAAAGTTATTTTTTTAATTAATATTAATTAATACTAACTAGTTACTAAAATGTTAACATTTTAGTAACTAGTGAGTAACATTTTAATTTTTTGTTAATTTAATATTTTTAACCTTTTAAAGCTTAATAAATATTTAAAACAAAAAAATAAATTTAATAATTTAAAAAAAAGTTAAAAAGGTAAGTGACTAGTTTTTTTGACTAAACGTTATCTTAATTAGAAAAACAAAATTATTTGCCAAAAGAAAAATGTCAAAAATATTTGTTTGTAAATTTTAGTTGATTTTGCCAACTAAACACCACCTAAATGTGTGGTGCTTGGTTTAAAAATAAAAATAAAAATTAGTGTGAAAATATAATAAAAGTTAGACAAAATTAATAAAATTTAGAATAATTGTTTAGTGTAATTTAATATTAATTATATTAAAGTAACATTATTTTAAATTTAAAAATAAAAATAACAATTATTGTTTATTTATTTTAAGTAATTTCATTTCTTTATCTTTTTAGAACTTATTTATAAATATAGTCACCTAAAATATTTTTTTATTAGAAATAAATTCTTAAAATAGTTTTCAAAAATTTTGCTATTTAAAAATAATTTTCTAAAACTAAAACTAAATGCAACCAAATTATTTTTAAAAATATAAATATAAAATGAAGAAAAAAATATATATAGTGAGCCATGATATAACTAAATGAAAGATATGTATTAAATATGTGCTACACATACGAATTGGAGGAAAATAAAAAAAATATTTAAAATTATTTTTAGTTAAATATAATAGTTATTCATAAATTATTTACTAAATATCTATATAGTTTCATATATTGTATATGATTTCAAATTATTGAAATAAAAGTTAAAATAATTAAATAAAAATAATAATTTTTTTATCACTTTTGCTAACTAATTAGTCTATAAAGGGGCACTTCTTGCAACCAATTGGTTAACAAAAGTGTTAAAAAATTATTACAAAAAGTTAAAGTAATTAAATAAAAATCATAATTTTTTTTAATATTTTTGGCCACCAATTGGTCGCTAAAGGGGTACATTTGTTGACCAATTGGTCACCAAAAGGGTACCTTTGCCGACCAACACGGTTGCCAAAAGTGATAAAGGTTTGTTTATATATACAAAAAAGTGTAAAATATATATACAAATAATAGCTTGGCCTAGTGACTAACCACATGAACTTCCAAATGAATTGCACGGGTTCGAATCTCAGTAACAATAACAAAAATCTCAAAAATATATATTTAACATGTGGTGTAATAGTAGGTTGACACATGGCGGAATCATAGGTCGACACGTGATATAACACAAGTTACCATGTGGCATGATGACATGTCAGCAAATGATACCACGTGGCGCGACATTTGAATTTTTATTTTTTTAGCAGTTGGTAATTACCAGGTACATTTCAGTTGGTATATTATCAACTGACATTTCGGTGGGCAAAAATACCAACTAACAATATCGGTTGCTTTGTAAACAATACCAATTAACAATTCGGTTGGCAATTACCAATCTAAGAATCAGTTGGTAATAATAACTTCGGTTGGTAATTACCAACCAAAATTTTGAAACTTAATTTCATACCAATAAGAAATTACCAACAGATTTATTTAATTTACTAACCGAAATTTAGTTGGTAATTACCAACCGACCTTAAAAATTTTGGTTAGTAAACTTTACCAACTAGGGTTTTTGCCACCAACCAAAATTGGTTGGTAATCAGTTGGTAATCCATGATTACCAATCGAATTTAGCTTATTACCAATTGATTTTGTTAGTTAGTAATCAGCCTTTTTCTAGTAGTGAAAATTATAGATTTTTTTACAAAATTAGTTACTTCTGCCATATCACTCTATTATGTTTTCTTATAATACATAATTTTTAGAATATAATACAACTAACTAAAAATAGGTTACCAAAATATATATATATACACACACTTACAAAATGATGTGAGAGGGTGTGAGTTTAGCAATTTAAAATAATGGATGTGTTGTATACAAAAGATTTACTAGAAATGACATGGCAAAAATGTGAGCTAGTCGTTATTTAAAAAGAAAAGAAAAGAAAAAGAGCTCATGAATTTTTTTTTTTTGTCACGCAAATGATAATGAAGGTGTTTGGTTAGTTAAAATTAATTAAAATTTGTCAATTTTTACTAATATTTTGTATTTTTTTCAATCAAAATTTATTACATATCACTTTTACATCAAATTTTTGTACTTTTACTGTACTTTTTGGTTAAATTTTTGCCAATCAAACACTCTCAATGTCTAATTATTTTGGTTTCTCAAGATAAGAGTCCCAATAGAGGTGAAGTTTAATTACAAGTTTATCCTTAATTATCACATCATTTTCGTACAGTTTTCTCATAAAGCTTGGAGGGAGAATAGCATTTTTTTCAATATTTGATTTCTTCATGTTAAGCTAGATATCCCATTATTGACAATTTCTTTGTTACGTGTACGTTTTTGATTACATAGATATTAAGTAATGGAAAGTTCAAAAGTGCTGAACATAGAGTGCGCACCACAAGCACTCAATCAAGAGTGTCAATCCCCGTGTTCACTATTCCACTTCCAACCGAGAAGATTGGGCCACTGCCACAGCTGGTAGAGATTGATGGTGTTTCTCGTTATAGAGAATTTGTGTTTGAGGATTACATGAACAACTTTTTCGGGAAAGCTCATGAAGGAAAGAAGTCCCTTGATTTTGCTCAAATAGTGAGTTCTGATCAGTGATACAAAACTTGTTTCTTGTGTTCACTTTTATCTACTTGTTCTTTCAGTATTTATGTTAAATTGTCTGTCAAATAATTGCCGTGGTTGGCTTTAAGTTGTTGGGTAACTCTTTTCTATTGAAGAGAGAGTCTAGCACAGTCGTCGACACACTTCTGAATGCAATTGTGAGATTGACGATTGTGATTAGATAGTTATGATCGAGATAATTGAAGTCTGTTTTGTAACATTGTATTACCTAAATTAATTGGAATCATGTAAGTGTTTTCTTAAATAAATCTGAGCTTGATCTTAGGTGTAATTTATGTGAAATAAGTCGAGGGGGCTTTGCCGGTAGATCAATTTCGTTATTTTTGGAGAATAATTAATTGTGTAGCCTCCTAAACTGGGAGAGAATGCAATTAAAGGGACCATGCTTATTGTTCCTGTTGGGGAAATTAAAAGAGCCAAAAACATAAATAAAGAATAATACAAGGATTTTACGTGGTTCGGCAATATTCATATTTACGGAGAGTTTTACTATATTTTATGAAAAAATATAAAGAAATATAAAATCTCTCAGCTCTTTCTCACCTTTCTGCCTCACCTCTCTACATCTCTTACAAAAACCTTTTTGTTTTTGTTATTGTCACACCAAAACAATAATCTTTCTGCACATATTTATATTATTCTTTTTGACAAAATTAGTGTAGAGATTTAATAGAATTTTGTTAGTTTTTTTTAATTTAACCAAGATTAATTGTGTCTTTATTATAAATCTTTTATTACTGTCAAATTCCCATCCGCCCACGTGGGTGGACAGTATGTTGGTCAACAGTTCCCACAATTTTGCCTTGGTAGTACAAATCACCACAAAAAAAAAAAAAAAAAAAAAAAAACTAGACCACGAAATTTTTAATAATTGAAAAATCGTCAATTTTTTTTTTTATGCATGAGACAATTTTTCACCTTGTTATAAAATTATCAGAATTTTCCTATAGAATTACGCATCCATTTGGATTAACGTAGGCATAAGAGTTCAATTTTTACAAAATAATAATAAAAACATTACAACAAAATAGTATTTTTATTTGTATATCAAATTAATCCTCCCCATATTCTTCTTTTACATGAAAGCCCACAGCCGCTTTTTCATAAGGGGTGCGCTCTGGGTGAAACACGTCTCGTGATTCTAGCCGGTAAAGTATCACAAGGGATAAACCAGCCTAAGCAAGCTCTAATTGACCGGTTCAACCGGAAAGATTGTTAGACAGCTCTCAACAATAGAGGATTACTGTCTCCCCTCAAAAGAAGAGTCGAACCCAAAACCTCTTACCAAGCCCAGGTTCTTACGACGGTTGACTGAACCAACCCAGCTACTCCGAAGGGGCTAATCCTCCCCATATTGATATATATTTTTTCCACATCAAAGCCAAAGTGAGATCCCTGAGCGAAGGCGCGCATTTGTGATTTGTTCACAATTTTCTGAAGCCTTAAGGTAAAAATAAATAAATTAATTAATTAAAAATAAAATTAAAGAAGAAAAAGAAATCCCACACTCTCTTATAATTATCTCGGGAGCCGTTGTTGCTAGTTGTGAATTAGTCTAGTTCAAGTTTCTATCAAATTCTGTTGCATGATCATAAGTTTAGGTTACTTAGATAATGATCTTACCCAACATTAATTACACATTTTTCTATACAAAATATTTGAATTTTTTCTTAAAAGACTATTGTTCAGCAGTAAAAATTTACCGCCAAAACTGCTCACCATGTCAATCAGAAATCTGTCTGTTGACATAAGAGAAAGAAAGGTTACAGTCAGAGTGAGAGTCCTCGATTAAAAAACCCTCTGATACTTAAATCAACAGGTGTCTTTTGTGGGATTAGGGAAAAATATTAAGAGAACTGAGTTAACAATAGTAAGCGTATCTGAATTATGAAGCCATGTGTAATATTTATAACATAGCAAAGACAAATAAAATATTACCTAAAATTTGGTTGCAATGATGCCTCTTGATATTTATCCCTCACTCTTCTTTAAATGCTTTTCACCTCTCATTTAATGTCTTTACTTCTCATTTAATACGTGTGGGCGATTAGATGTGGCCGTATAGCTAGAATATAGCTTTATATATGTCCACTTATCACATATGTAACGAGAAAAACTAACTTGATTAACTTTTAGTTTATAAAGTCAGTTTATTTAATACTATTAGACATTTATGGTTAGGATACATTTACAATATTGTGGGACCCATATTTAGTGAATACGTTGATTTTAAACCAGCGCCAATCACTCTAACCACGTGTCCCATGCATGCAAAAGTGGCCCAAATTTACTTTGTCCCAACAGCTATCTATTTTAATTTTAATTACTTTAATATTTTTTTTCCAATTACTCTTAATAGTCACCAATTTCAAACTCTACTTCGTAACAGTTAAATTCGTGAAAAGGATATATAAGTTGTAGACACAATTTGGATATATATATATATATATAGCTTTTTGTTACCATTTTAATTAAATCCGGCCGTATCCTTATTTACTTTTAACTCTTTCACTCTTCTCCTCGATAATTATCATTTTTAAATTTCTAATTTTCTTCACATATTTTATAATTTTCTAAGTTCTGTATCTATGAAAAGAAATTTTTAAATTTAAAGTCAAAATAAAAATATAAAAAAGAAAAAATCACCAAAAGAGAGAGAGAGAGAGAGAGAGGGGGGTAGTTAAGAGGAATTAGGAAACAAATACTGAAAGGATTTAACACTTTATAGTTAAAAGATAGATTATAAAAAATTATCACAATCTTAACTTACAAAGAAAAAATTGAAAATTAAGAATGGTTGCTTGTTTATTTATTTTTTGGGGAGATAGGCATTAACAACTAAAAAATATATATACTTATAATTTATGTCAAAAATTATTATTTAAATGATCAAAGCGTTGTTCAAGGATATGTTTAAACTTTAATTTACAAGAGGGAAAAGTAAACAAAGTAAAATTTTTTGATGAGCAAATTCAAAGAGGTTAAATAAGACGTAAATTTTGTTTTATTTATTATGTTAACGAATAAAAGAAAAATAAATAAATATTGGTCAACAATTTTTTTCCTTTTGATTAATGGTAAAATACGAATACATGCAAGTAATATAATTTAATTTTTATTCAAAATTTTTTTAATTAAAATACAATTACAAAATATCATTTAAAGACATTTAGGGTATTCAATGATTATTACTTGAGGGAAAAAAAAAAAATTGCTTGTGTTGCGTGGACATGTATAGCTTGTCTTTCAAATTCATGTATGCTGACTATTATGAGAGGACACAAATATGATCTAGACGTGTTTGAAAAATTATATAAAAATTTTATTTATTTTCTTATTATATATATATATATGTATTTTATATTTTATCCTTTTTTTTATTTCTTCTCTTATTTAATTTTAAGTCTGCTATTATTTGGTGCTTCAATCATAAGATTGTGTTATGATTGAATTAAATTTTTAAATTTGAAGTGACAAAAAATGAGATAAATTATACATTTATAATTCATACAGTGAAATAAAAATGAATTATTTTTTAAAATTATTTTTTAATATTTTTTATTATATTTTAAAATTTTTTTATTACTTCAAATGGAGAGGTTAATATTTTTAGAATGTTTTTTTGAGAGATGCCAAACGTAAATTAGAGTGATTTACGTGAACAGTGTCTATGGTTAATATTTCATTGGTCCGAATCAGACAGAACATAA
Organism: Vitellaria paradoxa; assembly: GCA_019916065.1. NCBI lineage: Eukaryota > Viridiplantae > Streptophyta > Magnoliopsida > Ericales > Sapotaceae > Vitellaria > Vitellaria paradoxa. Next base: position 49,244,451 of record CM034239.1, read on the forward strand.
AATAAGCACGGTTGTTCCAGCTCAACGCTTTGGGTCTCAATTTTGACAGTTTTGTTAGTAAAAAGATCACCGACTCTCTCTGCTTGTCATCAAGATTAGGAGCGTCGTTTTTAAGCCCCTGCTTTTCAATCCAACCCAAAATCTATAATATCTTGGGTCTTCAATGGCCCTGTAGTTTTCTTACGATTGCCTTCCTTCAATCATGAAGACCGACCCAGACAAAGATCAGTTCTTGAAGGAGTTCGGTGACGATTACGGCTACCCGAATGCCCCCAAGAACATCGACGATATCCGAGCAACTGAGTTTAAGAGATTGGACGGTCAGCATCTCTTCCCACCCAAATACTCATCCCATCCCGTTTGGTTGCCAAGAAAACGATGGAGAATGGAAATGAATTTAATTTTATTACACACATATTTTTTGGTTGTAAACTAAGATAGACTATGATAACTAATGAAAGAAAGGTTCGGGACCCTATGTTTCGTATGTTTTCTCGGCATTCAAAGATAGTGCTAGTGACAAGTTGGACAATTTTGTCATCATTTTGATTTTAAGCAAATAAAGAGAAAACCTAATTTTTCATGACTTGTCACTGAGCCAATTCAAAATTTGAAATTTTATTCATTTTTCCCCCTTTTGGGGCAACCAAAAAGAGGGAAGGTTACATTTGTTCTGTTGTTTTGATTGGGATTCGGATTGTCAGGTCTTGTGTACTTGGATCATGCTGGGGCAACTTTATATTCTGAGTTTCAAATGGAGGCAATCTTCAAAGATCTGACTACGAGTGTCTATGGAAATCCCCGTATCCTTGATATGCAGATTGCATTCTTTTAGTGAAGTGGGACTGCATTTTTGTCATTTAAGGGGATGGGACAACTTTCGTGTATTACTATTTGGAATGGATGCTAATGAGAAAATTAGAGTGATCTAATTGCTTTTAGGTTTTTGCTAATATAGTGACCATAAATTCATTCATATGTAATTATAAATTACAATAGGTGATGGTAATTTCCTTTGCTTTCCTCCTTTGGGTAACCTCATGGTATGCAGTAATTGTAAATGGACGGTATGCAGTAATTGTAAATGGACACAACCTTTTTATCATTATATAATTGTATTAAGAAAATACTATTTCCAGTAAGACATTTGCATGGAGATTCAAACCACAAATGCCTTATTAATGTACAATCTGTACTCTTTCACTCACTTCTTGAAATAGTTTTATGAATACATTTTCTAGGAGCCATTAAAATTGTAGCTGTTTCGTTAAAGATTAAGCATATTCCGTATTCAGAATTTGTCATGCTATTCCATGGGAGGTAGAAGATCCGTGTAAACTGACGTTATGCAATGTTTCTGAATATTGCCTGGAAAGTATATGCTCTCATGTCTAAAAATTATGCATTTGGAACTCTCTGTATGTGTTTGTTTGGTCCAGTGCTATAAGTAATCGAAATTGATTTTCGCTTCACATGGTTTGCTATTGGTACTGCATCTAACTTGGTAAACCACTGAAAAAATAATAAAAAAATAAAAAAAAAATAGGGGAAGAAGATAACAGAGTACCTTCAATTAAATAACTGTTATGTTTTTTTTTTCTTTTTAAGTGAATTCGCAGATATTTTGTTTTTCTCATGTTAAAAAAAAAAAAGAAAGAAGAAGAAGATAACTTGGTACCTTCAATTAAATAATGTTTTCTCTTCTTAAGTGCATTCGCAGATTTTTTGTTTTCTCATGTTTACCAGAATAAATACTGTTTGGACTTATTTGGAGGAGGGTGGTGTATGTGAAGGGTATGGAGTGTCATTTGTGGTTACTGTGGTTCGAACTTTTGTGTTAAGTTCCATAGCTCATGGGAGGAGCCTCTTGAAGGAGGTTCCAAAAGGTTTTGCATTTCTTATAGTCTTTAAAAGGCTTTGCTGGTGCATAAGGACGATCCCTTTTCCTCATAAGGGAATCTGATTCTCAAAGATACCTTCTAAGATAATTTTGTGTGTATGCGCACATGCAGAAAGGCTTATCAGAAGGTTCTCACTATTGGCAGTTTGATTTAAAGGCACCACATATTGGTGAATTAATGCATATGCATGCACAATGGAGAATTGGTTAACCACCTTCTTGTTCGTTGCCAAGTTGCTAAATAGCTTTGGGTGTTGATTTGACCTTTTTGGGATGCGATGGGTTTTCCCTACAACTACAAGTATGGCAGCTCTCCTCTGTCGAAAGAAAATAAGTCAATATAATTAATAAAGTTGTCCCTTCCCTAATAACTTAAGCTTTTAGATGAGATGGTGGCTAACACTTAGCATGGTATCAGAGGGTAGGCAAAGGTCTTGAATTCAAATCTCACCACCACTTCAAAAAAAAAAAAAAAAAATCAGCTCAGCAACAAGTGGGGGGGCGTGTTAAGAGAAAATAAGTTAATATAAATAATAAAATTGTTCATTCCCTAACAGCTTAAATTTTTAGATGAGATAGTAACTAACATTCTTCATAGATTTGGGGTGAACTAGGGTGTTTTTTTGGGGGGGAGGGGGGATGATTTAAGAGTGGGGAAGAGTAGGAGGAAAGCTGTGATGTTGGCTTCTTTATGGATGTATTTGGGTCAAGGATTTCTCAGGGGAAAGGGAAAGAGATAGGTATTCAAAATCACTTCTCTTGCTTGGATTGTGATGGAAAATACAAGAGAAAAGGCTTGGAATTTAGGAAATTAAAAATAATTAAATTAAAAAATTAATATATTGATGAATGCATTTTATTTTATTATATTCTTTATTCCATTTAGATGAAAATATAAATATATATTTGGAATTTTATGTTTCCTTCCTCTTTTCCCTACCTCTTTCCCTTTCCTTTTCTTTTGACCAAATTCTCACTCCAAACACTCCTTATATGTTATGTGGATAATTTGGAGTAAAGGAATGTAGGTCTTTTGAAGGAACAGATGCTTTTACTTTTAACTTGAATGGTAAACTTTTGGGAACCTTGTGTAGTTGGATTTCAAGGATGGCTTATTGAGAAACTTTTGGGATTTGTACTCTCTATTGAGTATTGTAGCGTGTAAGGTGCTTTTCATTTGTGTTTTCAGTGGTTAAACACAGGTGCCATTCCTCTTTTGATGCCTTTCCTTACTAACTTTTTTTGTGTTTGTGTGTGTGTGTGTGTGAGTGAGTGAGAGAGAGAGAGAGAGAGAGTACTAGTTGATGTACTCTGTTCTTTCAAATTATGCTCTTATTCAATAGAAAGCATATTTATCAGATTTAGTAGTCTTGGCTGATTTACTAAGGGTGTGTTTGGAGTTACAAAAAGTGAGATAAAATAAGATAAAGTAAGATAAGTTGTGGGTTCGTAATTTATGCAGTGAGATAAAAAGTGAATAACTTTTAGAGTTTTTCAGTATTTTCACTGTTTTTTAGAGTTTTTTTGCACTCCAAACGGAGCATAAAAGTGGTCTTCTTAAGCTTAGAAAATCAGATAGCCAAAGCGACTCGAGCTTGGCCACCTCCAATATTGTAACAAAAGCTCGCGAACAGGTATTTATTGCCTTTTTCTTGCCCTAATGAAACTTTATTAAAACTACTTGCATACATGAGACCAAATATTTCATAAACGTTTGAGTCATTCTTGTTTAATCAGTTGTGTAAAAATGTAAATTGATGATTTGTTAGTTGTTTGCTGTTGTACTCAACTGGTGTTCATTTGTCATCTGACCTTTGTTCCCATGTCTATGGGTTTATCCCGTGTGATCAATTGATATTTGCCTCCTGTATGTCTTGTGGCACAGGTCCTCGATTTTTGCAATGCATCCCCTGCCGACTACAAATGCATATTCACTTCTGGGGCAACAGCTGCCTTGAAACTTGTAGGAGAGGCCTTTCCTTGGAACAGTCAGAGTACTTACATGTACACAATGGAAAATCACAATAGTGTCCTTGGGATACGAGAGTATCCTCTGACCATGTCGACCTTGCTTGTTGGCACTAAGAACTCCAAACAAATTACAATATGTAACATATTTTTTTTTCTTTGTTACAAATATTATTCTATCTGCTGCTGGAAGGTTTAATTTGCTAGCTTATCTTTCAGTGCACGTATTTTGTACTTTCTGATAAATGAGATAGTCTCTTGCTTGTTTAAACTCTGGTGGTAACCAGTTTTAGGATAGCAAGTCTCTTGCTTGTTTAAAGTCTGGTGCTAACCAATTTTAGGATAGCAAAGTATTAAGTAGACAACATAATAGCCACCACCTCTTAGCTTGCGTGTTCTTTTTTGTTAACCAGTTGCAAAGTGGTTGTTTAAGTCTTGCTTATCACTGAAAAAATGGAAAAGGCAGTAAACCTGATGCTTACGGCTTTGGTCATCTGAATTCAAAGGTTTGCCGTTTGATTACCAGTCCATATTACATATGTACTTGATTTGCTACTAGTTGAAGAGGCATGCTGATATAGGACAAAAAGTTGAAAGCAATGAAAAAGAAGATTAAGCCAAAAAAAAAAAAGTAGAAGAATTAAAACTGAGAAAGAAGAAGCAAGCGAATAGAAGCAAGAGAAGAAGAACTTAGGCAAACGTAGCCATTCAATAATATTCAATATTCAAGTCTCTAAACCCTAATAATCTCAAGCCTTTAAATATGATAATAAATTGCTAAATAGTTGAAGATAAAATAAATTAAAGATTACAATCTCGGAAATCTTGCTGAAACTAAATTAACTACCTAAAACTGATAAATAAATATAATACACAGAAAAATAAATCTCTAATAAATCCTAGTTAAAATAAATTCTAAATAAAATATGATAATTAATATATCTTTGGATTTGCATCATTCTCCATCACTTAGAAAAATTTGACTCCGTCGAGTTGAAAACTTGTTGCATTCCTTCAATTGCCGACATCAAGCTATTTCCAGAGCTCGTGGACACGTTAAGGGGTGATAGAAACCCAATGTCCCCACCAAGTCTAGAAACCCAATGTCCCCACCAAGTCTTACTAGGTGGAAGGAATGAGATTCCGAAAATAGAACTTTTCTATTTTCAGATGTTGAAGAAGACAGAAAACGAGGTAATTGATGCGGGACACAGAAGTTGAAAGTAAAGAAAAGGAAGATTAAGCAAGGAAAAAGAAGAATTAAGCCAGAGAAAGAAGAATCAAGCAAGAAGAAGCAAGATAAGAAGCTTAGGCAAACGCAGCCATTCAATAATATTTCATATTCAATCTCTAAACCCTAATAATTCAAGCCCTTTAAATGGACTAAAAAGTACTAAAATAGCTAAGATAAAATAAAATCAAAGATTCCAATCTCGGAAATTATACTCAAAATTAACTATCTAAAATAATAAAAAAAAAGTAATAAGAACTAAAGAAATAAATTTCTCGTATAATCGTATTTAAAATAAATCCTTAATAAAATCTTAATAAAATAAAATAATCTTTGGATTTGCATTATTCCTCCACCGCTTAGAAAAATTCGATTCTGTCGAGTTGAAAACTTGTGCACGATCCTTTAATTGCTGGGTTATGAAACAGAGAGGATGTTCAAGCTGTTCCCAGAGTTCATGGACGTGCGTAAGGGATCTTAAAAACCTAGTGCCCCCACAAGTCTCCCAGGGTGAAGGAATGAGATTTCAAAAATAAGACTTGCAGATGTTGAAAGAAGACAAAAATGAGCAAATTCACGTAGGACAAGAAGTTAAAAGCAATGAAAAAGGAATATTAAGCAAGAGAAAAAGAAGAATTAAGCTAGAGAAAGAAGTAGCAAAAGAAGAGAATTCTGGCAAAACGCAACCATTCAATAATATTTCATATTCAACTCTCTAAAATCTTAATAATCTTAAGTCTTTAAATAGGCTAGTAAATTCTTAAAATAACTGAAGATAAAATAAAATCAAAGATATACTAATAAGTTAATAATACAGAGGAAATAAATCTCTAATGAGAATCATATTTAAAATAAATCCTAATATAAAATCTTAATAAAATAAAATAATCTTTGGATTTGCATCACATACCATTGGTTTCTAGTCTAGGGGTTTTGTAGAATGTTGGAGATGCTTTTAAAAATGGATTTACCTTTCTACAGAATGGCTTATCTAACAAAATAAAATGTAGTTCCATATAATATGTTGGTAGAATATCAAAATGGCATGGATGCCTTGCTGTTTGGATTTTTAAGTATTAATTATTATAATAGCCATTTAGTCATTTCTATTTGTCCTCTGAAGCAAAAGCTGAAGTTTGAATGAAACATACCTTTGAAGTGTAAATAAAGTATATTGTTAGTTTGTGGGAAGCTTTTCTCTCCAAAAATGTAGTGTGATGGTGAGTATATTTAGTGCATAATATTGTGATGGTATGGATACTTTTCCTGAGCAATCACTCTATTTTCTTCTTCTTTGGGTATTGGGTGGGTGTATGGTTAGTGATGCACTAATCGATTAAGAAGGTTTAACATGGTAAAAATTGGTTTTCATGTATTTAATGTTTTAGTTTGAAGTACTAAACTCAACAACTTGAGTTATTGAGCATACGTTTACGCTAAAAGCTTCCGATGCTATTTACATGTTACCAGTACATTTATATATATTATCTTTCTATCAATCTACATACATGTATAGATATGCAGTTTTTCCCTCATGAATGCTGTCTTGTTAGATTTCTTTTAATATGAATAAAAGACCTTGTTGGCTATCCATGGTGGTGGGCAAGATCTCCATACCAGAAAGTAACTATTATATTTGCTGGTATTAGTAATTTTATGGATATGTTTACCTTTAATTATTTCAAGATATGCACTCGGTAAAGGAGCTACAGCCATTGCAATAGACATTGAAGATGCTGCACCTGATGGTGGCCATTTAGAAGTCCTGCATCTTCCATCAAGGTACTGCAACAACCGCATACGAAGGAGAAATGAAGCCAGATTCCTGGAAGAAGAGCCTACAGGTGATTGTTAAGTTAAAAGCTGATACAGAAAACCATCCTTGTAACAGATGTTGAGAATTGATTTGTTCCATGTGAATTTTCATTTTCTTTTTTTCATTTCCATTGTGTGAGAGTTTGTTGCTGAATTATGACATTCGTGGTCATTGTACGGATCTTTTCAATTCTAAATGGCTTCCTAGATGAATGTAAAAAATATGGCATGCTTTTTTTCCCCCCCTCGCATGGTGTTGAATGCCAATGAGTATGATCTGAAAAGTATGACTATTTTTTCCCTTGTGATACAAAAATTTTAGCATTTCACTTAATCACTTTTTTCTGCCATGTCTTTCTATCAATCTATAGGATGCCTCACATTTGATATAATAATTTTTGGAGTGGCCTTTTTTTAAACCTTGAGCTGGCATCCCTGAGTGACTTTTAATCTTCCTTGCAGCCTTAAATTGCTTTCACTTGAGTGACATTTCCCTGAGCTGTGACATCGCTTGATTTGGCTTTTCTTTGATTTGTTTTGGAGGAAGAGAAACTTATTGTTTGTATTATCATTTGTTTGAGCTTCAGCATTTATACTTCATAGTTTCCTTGTTTCTTGATATTTCGCTTATTGCAGGTCATAGCCTACAACTTATTTGCCTTCCCCTCAGAGTGCAACTTCTCAGGTTCGAGATTGTGCCTCGACTTGGTGAATATTATCAAAGATGATCCTGAAAGCATTTGGAAGGATCTACATATTGGCAAGTATTAACTCACTTGTTCATTATTTGATAGATTTTTTATTTGATTTACGATAATCTCAAAGATTGACTAACAGTTGCTTGCTATTCATGTGAGACCTGATATAATGCATATTGGATTTATATGAATTATAGTGTCAAGAAACCCAAGCCACATAAGAGGAGGGGTCTCAACCTTAAAACTTAAGTGTTAAGGTGAGGGAAGTTCATTTTTTACATTGGGAGGGGGGGGGGAGACCTTTTTCATAGGCTGATGTAGGATAACTTTTGAAATATAGAACCCGCTTCCATTGTCCTAGAACTTAAAGTTGCAATTTCCAGCATCAGGATACCCTTTGTACAGTCTTCAAAAACTATTGTCTCATTGTTGAAAGATGCCAACCATGTCACTTATAAGGCATCATAAAAGACCTGGTGTTCTCTCGAATAAGTAATTAGTTATAATTAAGATGCTAACACTATGGGAAAAAGCTTTCAGCTTTGAATATTTTTAGTTTCTTATGGAAGTATTATGTGGATGATGGTCTTAATTACATAAATTGGTTGTGTTTTTAAGTCACCAATTGTCCCAAAAGATTAAGTTGTTAGGAAACATTGCCCGATAATTTATAGTTCAAGTCACCGCATTCTCTCTCTCGCCATTGACAACACGTAACATTATTCCCCGAGGGTTGGAACCTCTAATCTAGCTTTGACCATCCACACTCTTGCCCATTCTTTACCCTCTCTAAAGTTCACTTTCCCTTTAAGGAAAATAGTTTCTTGACAATAGTGCCTCTCTCTCTTTCTCTCTCTCTCGCTCTCCTCTCTTTTTTTAAAAAAGATAAGTTTATAACTATCATAATACATTTTGAAAAGTATCACTGTTATTGTAAACTTGGCAAAAGTTGAAGAAACCCAACTCTAAGATGATTGGTTGCCAACATACTCAATCGGGCTTGAAAGTTGATGAGGATTTGTAGCTACAAATTGCTTGAATTTTTAGTAGATTGAGTTTCACTTTGCAATTCTATTCTTCATTTTTGATCATTACACTGTCTAACCTAGATGCAATATTTTATTATATTTTACCATGCTTTTTTGTGTTGTGATTCTTTTGTAATGTAAAAGGTTGGTCTGTTCATTCCTGAATAACATCTGTGTAACCTAAATGCAGGCGGAATTGGATGGTTTTGATTGATGCTGCAAAAGGGTCCGCAACACACCCTCCGGACCTATCAAAGTATCAGGCAGATTTCGTTATTATATCATTCTATAAGGTACCCGTTTAAAATTCTTCATTGTACATAATAGATATAAGAGACTACTCTCTCCTTGTAGGAATTGGTCTCTGTTTTCATATATATTATTCTCCATGCAGCTGTTTGGTTATCCAACTGGTCTTGGAGCTCTCATTGTTCGAACTGGTAAGTAGCTGAGTTGAAAGGTTTTTATGCATATTGGATTTATATGAAATTTTTCTGTATAAAATTACTGTAGTGTTAACATATCGTCTCTAATAGCATATGTTTGACTTAAGAAGGATTGATCCATGCAATCCAATTTTTATTGCTTAATTTTTCTTTCACTGTTTATATTAAGTTCCAGATTTATGTGTGTAAAACTCGGGATTTTGCTTAATGTCCTGTTTCCTTTCCTTTTTTTTGTTTTCTTTAATTGGTGTAAATTGATAATATGTTTAACAAATGAGTGCCCTCACGTTCATTGAAAAAACAAAAAGGAAAAACAAAAACAGATGAGTGCCGTGATTAAGGGTCGCAAGTCAAGTTTGCATAGATTGATTGAACACAATGGTGGCAAGTTTTGAGGAAATTGTAAGGTCATTCTATTTCCAGAGACCTTTTTAACAATATACTTCTTGGTTAATCACATTTGGGTTCCCTTAGAGGAGGTTTCAAGAAATTATATAAAATTGTGTTTCTCCCTGTGAATTTTTTCATTCAGAGACTTCATTAAATTGTTACATGGAATTTTGATATTGGAGTTGGTAGATTTTGATTCTAATTATATTATCTGTAGAGGATAATTAGTTAAAAAGAGAAAATACATTGTGGTAGTATAGTAGGGTTGAAACATTGATCTTCCTTGGGACATAGTGGAGGGCCTTTTAGTCGATCAATGGGTCTGTTCTTTCACTTAATATTTCAAAGATCAAAATTTCATTCAGTTTGTTGTTTTGATTAGCACAAAAATGTTTCCATTTTTGGTAGTTTCAAAAAATTCAACTGGGTGGCACAAAAATATGAGAATTCATAAAAATGTTTAGAAGCACAAGTTGACATCATTAAAATGTTGTAAAGTCTATTGTATTGGTCCCGTTTGGTAACCATTTCGTTTTCAGTTTTCTGTTTTTGTTTTCATTTTTTTTGAAAACTGAACATGAAAACGCGTATGGTAAATTTGTTTTCAGTTTTTAGTTTTCAAAAAAATGAAAAGTGTTTTCAAAATTTTTAAAAATTATGAAAACATAGAAAAGGTGTTTTCTCAAGTTTTCATTTTCAATTTTCAATTTCTTATACAACATTAGTTACAACCATTGATTACTATCATCAACTAGTTCTTACCAATATCCGGCCACCACTGCCACTACCTTCCACTCATCTCCAGTCACCACCAAATATATTATTATTTAATATAAAAATATTAAATTAATATATATAATATATTAATATATTAAATTATATTAATATATAAAATTAATAATATATTATTCTTATTTATGTAAGAATATATTATATATTAATATATTATATCAAATAATTATATTATATTAATAATATATATATTAATATATTATATTAAATAATTATATATTAATATATAAAATTAATATATTATATATAAAATTATCAATATATTATTTTTATTTATGTAAAAATAGATTAAGTATAATTTAATTAATAATTAATTTTATCAATAATTAATTTAATATATGAAATTATATATTAAATATATTAATTACGTAAATTATATTAAATATATTAATTAACCAAATTATATTAATTATAATTGAATTTAATTTGTTAAATTAATATAAAATTATTTTATTAAATTATATTTAATTACTAATATAATAAATTATATTTAATATATTTTATTTTTATTAAATTGAATTATTTTTAATAAATATATAATTAAAATAACTATGTTTAATTAATTTAAATTAAATTAATTATATAATTAAATTTAATTAATTAAATTAATATAAAAATTTTAATATAAATTATAATATAATTATATTATATTGAATATATTTTATTTTATTTTTATTGAATCAAATTATTTTGAAAAAATAATATAATAAAAATAATTAAATTTAATTAATATAATTAATTAATTAAATCAAGTTAATTTAAGTAATTAAATTAAATTAAATCAAGTTAATTAAATTAATTACTTTAATTAACAGGAAATATATTTTATTAAATTGTTTTTAAAAGTAATTATAATAAATTATGTTTAATATATTTTATTTTTATGGAATTAAATTATTTTTAATGATTAATATAGTTAAAATAATTAAATTTATTGAATTTAATTAATTAACAACTGTAACTGCTAAAACTAACAATTATCATTACCAAACGTGTTTTCAAGTTTTTGTTTTCTTTTTCTACTATATAAATGAAAACAAAAAATTAAAAATTGAACACAAAAACTGAAAAACTGAACACAAAAACTGAACATAAAAATTAAAAACTGACAACTTTATCAAACGGGCCCATTGTGTATTGGTGTGATTATTATGTTCAAATGAAAATATTATGTTTAAAGGGTGTCTTTGGAGCAATGGTAAAGTTGTTTCATTGTGACCTGGGGTCATAGGTTTGAATCCTAAAAATAGCTTCTATGCTATGCACCTTGTGCACTGAGTTGCCTTTTCTTTATTATGTTCAAATAAAAATATTAAAATTATTATTCCACTAGTGTTTGGTTTTGGTTCCTTAGGAAATGGAAACGTTTTGAATTTTGATAATCTATTCCCTAATTATTCTAGAGAAATTTTTTATATTTGCACCAACAAAATTTAAAGAAATCTTAAAATTCAATGACACTCTTTTTTGGTTCTGCACAAGGTAAATTTCGTAATCTAAACACTTTATTTTAATTTTTTTTTATCAGTGAAGAAAAGAATTATATGAAAGAAAGGCATCCAGGGATGCCACTTGTGTACCCCCCCCCCAAAAAAAAAAAACTCGTATTTCCATGCCTTCCAAAAACGTCAAACACCTCCCAACCCAGGGTGGTGCTAGCTCTGCATGCAGATGCCATGCTTTATTTTTTATTTCATTAATTAAAAAAAATACTTTATTTTTCCTTCCAATCATTGAGAAATAAACTTTCATTGGTTTTTTCCCATATGGCAATTCTGCAGAAGTTGCTAAGTTACTGAAGAAGGAGTACTTTAGCGGAGGTTTGTGCTTAGATCTGTCCTTTGCTATATTACTCATTTCGTGTCAATGTCACTTCAACATTCAAAGTTTCCCAGGCACTGTGGCTGCATCAATTGCTGACATTGACTATGTCAAGAGAAGAGAAGGTGTTGAAGAGTTTTTTGAGGATGGCACCACATCATTTTTGAGCATAGCTTCAATTCACCATGGATTTAACATACTAAATACGTTGACCATGCCTGCTATATCCCGGTATATTAAAAGTTGGAAACTGACAAATAGAAAATTTCCATTTGTTGTGGAAGAACATGAGTTCCCTTCTTCATGCAAACTTTAACGGTTTACTTTGCTTCTTATTGTGATTAACATTTTATTCAGAAGCAAAGACTCTTATGTTCTAACACAAGCATATGTTCTTCAATGTCAAGGCATACGGCATCACTTTCTACATATGTGAGGAATGTGCTTTTGGCCTTGAGGCATGAAAATGGTGATCGTGCCTGCACATTATATGGAAATCTCAAGTCAAAGGTTAGTATTAAGGATACTTGATATAGGAAGGGTAAGTATTCATTTAAGCTTGATATTTTTTGGAGCTGAAAGGGACATTGTTCTTAGGTTATAAATGGTCATCTATGAATATTATCTAAGTTCTTGTAGGAGAACAGAGGAAAGGAGGCTTTTCACACTTAGAATCAGTTAAATTTTGTCAAAACTGAAACATGAACTAGCATCCAAGCTTCATTACTCTTTGGAGACAAAGGATGTCAGACTAACAGTAACTTTGATCTATAATATTTAACAAATTTTCCCTTTCGAAACAATATATACTTTTTTTTTTTTTAATTCTAGGGGTATCCCCATCAAAAGTGGGGCTACTCCCTTTAGCTCTTGACCCACCCCACTAGAACCAGGAGCCCCTACAAACAATTTATACTTTAAGCCAATATACAACTCGAAAGTTTCAATTCTTCCTCCTGAAGTCCATTATGGATCTTTACTTGCAAAGTAATTAGTATGGTAAGTCAAGCTTAAAGTTGGATGTTTTGTGTATTTTTTAAGGATTGCATAATTTGCTGATATTTGCTTTTAATTTTTTATTTTAGGTATCATACGATTATCTAGGTCCTGTAGTTTCATTCAACTTGAAAAGACCAGATGGCTCTTGGTTTGGATATCGCGAGGTAGAGAAATTGGCTTCTTTATCTGGAATTCAACTACGGGTAAGATTTGAGAAATGCTAATCAGCATTATTTTATTCCTTCATATCATAGAAAGAATAATTCATTCGATACTTTAGCCATGACTTCTTTGTTTGTGACTTGTTCCGTTGCACCTTTTAACATATGTTTCTCTTGATCAGGATTAAATTTCATTTCAATTAGCACAGAAAAAAAAAAAAAAAAACAATCACTTTGCAAAACATTTTGGAGATATTGGAGAAGCAGCACAAAAATTTTGAAAATATTAATTAGACTTTTTTTTTATGCATTATGTAAAGAGACTCGGAGTTTTTCTGAATGTCTAAACACCCAACAGGATTGTCTACATTTGTATTTTATGCTAATAAACCAAATATTTTTCTGACTAAACTACCCTTACACATGTAAATACATGAATATGCATTAACACTCCCCCAACTTGAAGCATATATATCATATGTTCCAACCCTAGTGCAAATAAATAATACTCTAGATCCCTCTAAGTTTTAGTGAACAGATCATCTAGTTAGTTTTCAAACTTTACATGACTACTATTGATCACTTTCCATAAGATTTTTTCTCTAACAAAATGATAGTCAACCAAGTGTTTGGTTGTCTAATGAAAAATTGGACTGTACACAATATAACAATAACTTGATTATCACATTGTAACTCCATTTGTTATACATGGTGAACTCCTAACTCCTCCTAAGTAATGTGCTTTATTAGGGATGCTAGTGTGGTGTTCATCGATTTAGAGAAGGCATATGACTGGATTCCTAGGGAGATTCTATAGAGAGTATTGGAAAAGAAAGGAGCGTGTATCGCATATATTGAGGCGATAAAGGACATGTATGATAGAGTCGTGACAGCTATACAGACGACTGCTGGAGAGACTAACGAGTTCCCTATCACGATTCTATAGAGAGTATTGGAAAAGAAAGGAGCGTGTATCGCATATATTGAGGCGATAAAGGACATGTATGATAGAGTCGTGACAGCTATACAGACGACTGCTGGAGAGACTAACGAGTTTCCTATCACGATTGGTTTACATCAAGGCTCAGCGTTAAATCCGTACTTGTTTGTTTTAGTTATGGATGAGATTACAAAACATATTCAGGATGAGGTGCCGTGATGTATGCTATTTGCAGATGATATTATTTTAGTAAATGAGACGAGAGAAGAAGTGAATGCTAAGCTAGAATTGTGGCGGGAAACGTTAGAGACAAAAGGGTTTAGGCTAAGCGATGCAAGACGGAATATATGGAATGTAAATTTAGTCAAAGTAAGATAACAGGTAGTATAGAAATAAGTTTAGGCACACAAAAGATTGTAGAGAAAGATAAATTTAGGTACCTTGGATTTATGGTGCAACAAGATGGAGGGATTGAAACTGATGTAAGTCACAGGATTCAAGTCGGGTGGACCAAATGGAGGAGTGCTTCGGGGGTCTTGTGCGACCGAAAAGTCTCCCTCAAGGTGAAAGGAAAGTATTATAAGGTGGCGGTTAGACCAGCGCTGCTATATGGATCAGAGTGTTAGGCAGTAAAGCATAATTATGGTCAGAAGATGACAGTTGCGGAGGTGAGGATGCTAAGGTGGACGTGCGGGATTACAAGGAAAGATAGGATTAGGAATGAGAAGATTAGGGGCAAAGTAGGAATAGTACCGATTAAAGATAAAATGAGAGAAAATCGATTAAGATGGTTTGGTTATATTAAAAGGCGTTTAGCGGAGGCACCTGTTAGAAGGTGTGAAAGTATGAAGATTGCCAGGAGTAGGAGACGTAGAGAAAGACCTAAGAGAAGTTGGAAAGAAACTATTAAACATGACTTGATCTACGTAGATCTATCGGATGAAATAGCCTTAAACAGATCTAATTGACGTTGACAAATCCATATAGCCGACCTCACCCAGTGGGAAAAGGCTTGGTTTGGTTTGGTTTGGTTATTAGGGATGCTAGTGTCATTGCTATATACATGGAGTGTGGTATTACTTTGCTTTTTACTCTTCCACAGCAGCAAATTGCATTTAACGTTGCATTCTACATTTGTATACTATACCCCTGATTTGAAGCATGTGTTCAAATGACTACTGCGAAGTGATTCCAGAAATTGACAAAGCACACTCATGGCAAAAGCTACATTTGTCTAATAATCATCAATTAGTTAAACTTTCCAACTAATCTTCAGTACTAACCAGGATCATGCAACAAATCAAAAATATATTTTCTTTGAGAGAGAAAAATGCACATACAGGACTGGATAACTTCAACACCAAAGAAGTGCTTCAATAGACATAAATGTCTAGTGTTGAACTTACTTTGGAGGAATGATTTCAAACTAGTAATGCATGTGTAGAATCACTTAACAATGCCATTAACACATACTAGTAGCCTTATCTTGCCTAAGGGGAATGGCGATAGAACACTAGGGGGTCGCTTGGTAGCACTGTCGTTTTTCTGTTTACGTTTATATATTTATATTTTCTGTTTTTTGTTTTCTATTGTCGTTTTCTTTTTCTGAAATGAAAACCGAAACTGCATTTGGAAATAGAATTTTGTTTGCAATTACTAATTTTTTATTTTCATAAAATATTTAATTTTATTAGTTTTTTAAAAATTAATTGAATTTAATAAATATATTTTATATTAATTTAATTTAATTATATTATTTATTAAAAAATTGAATAAAATATAAATATTATATAATACAATAAATATAAAATATATTAATTATAATGAATTATATTATTTACTAAAAATAATTGAATAAAATACATTTCATAATAATTTAATTACGATATTTATTAAAAATAATTTAATAAAATTTAAATAAATTAATTATTTTAAATTAACTATTAAATTAAATTAATATATTTTAATTTATTATTTATTAAAAATAATTTAATAATATATATTTCTTATTAATTAAATTAACTAATTTAATTTAATTATTTATTAGAAATAAATTAATAATAGATATTACATATTAATTTAATTATATTATATTATTTATTAAAAGTAATTTTAGTTTAATAAAATATTTGAATAAAATAATTTATTTTAATATGATGTAACAAAAATGGATAAGTATTAAAATTGACAAATTGTTTGCAACAAAAAAAAAAGTAAAAACACATTTTTTCTGTTTACATTTTTCTATTTAAGTTTTCATTTTTTTGGAAATAAAAAAACGTAAACAGGTTTAACAAATATGTCTCTGTTGCCAGTTTACAAAATTTTGAAAATATAAACGGAAAAACAGAAAACAAAAATGTTACCAAATGGGGCTTAAATGATCTACTTCACAATGAATCGGGCCGGGCCAAATTTAGTTACTACACTACTAAACTTTCCAACCCATGGCCAAGGAGATTGTTTTAAGCCACATGCTGACTTTTTTTCGCTTACAAGCCACCAGACTCCACTTCTGGAAGTTTCTGCATGTTGACTTCCTAAGCTAGATCAACATGGAGGAAATAGTTCTTTAAATTGAGCTAATGAAGGAATCAATAATTAACTTCAAGAGGACCAAAATAATTTTAGGTTGCGTTTGCATTTGTGGATTTGAAATCAAGGTTTATTATTATATAAGAAGAATTGATCAAATATAATTTTATGAGTTCAGATAGAAATTACTAGTTTAACATGATGATTAATGATGGATATAAAATCACCACAAAATAATAGTTGTTTTGAAATCTTTTCATAATAGTGTCTCCATCATTTTAGGAAGTAGTTGCATCGCTGCTTTGGTTGTCATTGTTAGAGTAATTACTAGAAAACTTATGTTAGATTGTTAACCACCATCTCACCTAAAAACTTAAATTGTTAGGGCGGGAGCCAACTTTATCATTTATATTGACTTATTTTCTCTCAACATGCCCTCTCACGTGTAGCAAACTAAATTTGAAGGGACGAAACATGCGAGACTATTGATTTATTTGGGTGGTGGTGAGGTTTGAACTCAAAACCTTTGCTTGCTTTAATACCATGTTAGATTGTTAGCCACCACCTCACCTAAAAGCTTAAGATAGAGAGGGGGCTAACTATATTATTTGTATTGACTTATTTTTCTCAACAACTTCCATGTATTGTTACATAAATTAACCCTCACTCATATTTTTATTCAATTTAATGTCAATTCCATTTATTTGAAATCCCTACTTATCCAAATGCAGCCTTAGTTATCCACAATCTTTTCTGGTTGCTAACCATTGATTTGTCATCATTTTCTTGTTTTTATGTAGACAGGATGCTTTTGTAATCCTGGAGCATGCGCTAAGTATCTTGGCTTGTCTCATTTGGATCTTCTTTCCAATATTGAGGTATTTGTTATCTCTTGCTGATTGCTGCCTATCCTTGTTGATTTAATTGGTCTTCACAAAGCAGATGCATTCAGTACTTCCTTGGCCATTCAGGCTGGGCATATTTGCTGGGATGATCATGATATAGTGCACGGAAAACCTACTGGAGCTGTTAGAGTATCATTTGGCTATATGTCAACATTTGAGGATGCCAAGGTAAAACTTTTTTCATGCATCATTTGAATATTTGTTGACTTTTGTCAATTTAGCTTGATATACATTCTCGAGCCCATTTCTTAACTACTTAAGCTTTTGAGATAATAGTGACGTGACATACTATCAAAGCTCTGGTTCCAAAAGGACTTGGGTTCAAGTCTTGGTATTGGATTTGTTCCTTGTTTATTCTTGTGCACTTTGTTTTGTTTCAATTGGTGCACCACTTTGTTTAATTGGTATGTTTTTCTGCTACACGTGCAAGATGGGGTTGAACATGAAGGGGAGTGTTAAGTTAGCTTGATATACATTGTTAAGCCCATTCCCTTGCAACTTAGTTTTTTGGGACAAATGGTGATTGGACATATTCCAAATGCAAAAACTGATATATCTTTTTTTGCATTCCTTTCTTCAATTATCCAAGGGATTGGCTTATTTAGTACTTACTATTGACTACAGTGACTACAGTGAATGTTGACTTTTAAACTGAAAAAAATTATTTAAATTAATCTTTCTTTCTGCTGATTATCTATTTGGTAATATATCTACATAATGTCTCATCTATCTGTATATTCTTCTTCAATGTTTGTTAGACGAATTTTACGTTCTTCCTTTTTTTTATTCAGAGTGGTGATTAATTAGGAAACTTTGAATCGATAAATTGGGGGGAAATGTTTTTCCTATTTTCTTGTTGATTGACTATTCTCTAATACTTTTTTTTTCCCTTCTAATTTTTTGCTTTTCTCCATTTTGTGTATGCAGAAATTTATAGATTTCATAGTGGGTTCATTTGTATCAGTACCCAGCCAGTCTGCACATGTGCATCCGTCAAGAGCAAGGTCTATTCACTTTCCAAGTGAAGGTGATTTTTCCTGGCCACTTCTACCCTGCTGCATGTGGAAAGCTATTTTTTTCTAAACGAGCCTACTCTTCCTAGCTGTTTTCTGAAGCTTTTACTTGTTTACCATTATTCGAGTAAAAAATAGTTGGTCTTTTAAATGCTATAGACAATTTCAGTAAAGGCGGACGATTTCTATTTTCATTAATATTTCTTATGATCTGTCAGTTTGAATTTGTTCTTAGTTGTAAGGTAGAATATTTTTTGCTTAACCAATGAGCCTTGATACCAACTGTTTAGGGTCAACTGTTCTCTAGTTGGTTCTATTTAAAGCCTTATCCTCAACTAAGTTCAATGCAATCATGCCCTTTCTAACTACCTCAACATGTCTTTTTTTGCCTTCATCCTGCTGTTTCAGCCCCATTAAAAAAAGATCATTGTGGATCCAATTATGCTAACTTAGTGCATTTTCTGCTAGAACTTCTGCAAATAAGGAAATATTTCTTATATTTTCGAGAATATTTCTTGCACTGAGGTGGTTACAATGGAGAAGCATTTTTTAAGGGTGTGTTTGGAGTAAGGATTTGGTGAGGGAAAAGAAAAGGGAAGGGAAAAGTAAAAGAAAAAGGTAGGGAAAAGGAGAAGAAAATCTAAAATCCCAAAATACATGTTCTTATTTGAATGGATAAAAAACATAATAAAGTAGGAGGCATTAATCAATTAATTAGTTTTCTAATTTAATTATTTTTAATTTTTCAAATCTCATTCGTTTTCCCTTCTATTTTTCATCACAAAACAAACATGGGAAGTAATTTTGGATCCCTATCTCTTTCATTTTCCCCTTACGAATCCTTAGAAAAGAGAATGAGAGAATTGAAAGTATGATCTTCCTTCTCTAGTAAATTTTATTTATAGTTAGAGCTTACGGCCAAATGAGGAAAATACAGCTATGAACAATGCAATAGAGCTGTCAATAGCAAGAAAGGAAACAAATCAAAATCATATATTCTAATATGCCCCCTCAAGTTAGAGCATATGAGTCAAAAATGCCTAGCTTGGAAGAGAGTCTCTAAAAAGAAGAACGAGACAACAGCTTGGTAAAAAGATCGGCCAACTGGGAAGATGATCGAACAATAGGACTACTCAACTCCTTGTGGAGAAACAAATCTCGAATAAAGTGACAATCATCCACAGTATATTTTGTGCGCTCGTGAAACACATGATTATTAGCAATAAAGATCTTGGTTATCACAATGTATAGCCATAGAAGCAGGAATGTCATTACCAAAGTCACGTGGTAGAGAGAGAAGCCAGAGCATACTCAGCTTTGGCACTCGAACAAGCGATAACTTGCTTCTTACTGCGCCAAGTGACCAAATTACTCCCAACAAATGTTGCATTGCTTTGTGTGCACAAGCAAGTAAATATTAAGTGACACTTGTTAATGAAGAAATTCACAGGTGAGTGTAAAATAAACTCGCATTTTATTTAATCTGCTAAGAATAAAAAAATCAAGTAATGGAGTCCAGCCCTTGAATATTCCATATCTCTCAGGGGAAAAGAGTTTGCATCTACATTTTTATTAGCACTCTTGAGATCCCCCCCAGGGGGGGGGGGGGCAGGGTGGGGTTTTCTTCATCAAACTCTTGTGATAATTTTGTTTGTGCTGTTAAGTTGCTGGCTTAATACAAGTCATGAGCCATTGAAGCCACACTTACTAGACCCCACCTATGGAGAAAATACCCAAAAGGTCCCAAATCTCCTGTCAATGAAGTAATATAGGATGGCCTTTTCGCACAATGGATATGAAGAGAATCAGGAATGTTCTGCTAAATAGATTGTCTGCCATCAGGCTAGCTTCCTCATAACCAACAGCTAAGTAAAGGTGCTGTTGTGCGGAGAAAGGTATTCGTGCCTTTTTTGCTGGTAACATTAGCAAAAGTTTATAATAAATTTCACTTTGAGTAAATGATAGGCGCTCCAAACTATAAGATCTTCAACTCCTCAATTTAGCTTCTTTTCTTAAAATAGTTTGGTCTCTTTTGTATGGAGAAGGATAAATTTTCCTCGTGTGTAGTTTGCTATCTACTTGATTCTCAAGATATGGTTGCAGGATTTGTCATGGGGCTATGTTTTCTTCAAGTTATATGCTTGCTTCTCCTTTAGGATACATCTGGATGGTTATTCATGTGCTGATTCATAGTTATTTTGTTTTTTCAAGTATTGCTAGCCTCTTTCAGCTATCCGGAGCTGTCATTTTTCTATGTTATCCTTGTTATTCATTATTTTTGTTTTTTGGTGTCGTAGATATTATCTGATTGATTTTACATGTATGTTTCTTACCATGTGATTGAAAAAATTATTTCACTGTATATAATATCACAAGTTGTTCATCAATCATCAAATCTCTGTGATGCTAATTGCATGTAAATAATGCTTTTGAAGTATATGTTTTCACCATTCTCCATAACGAAAATTGAAATTTCTAAATTTCAGGGCCTGAAAGAGCAACTTCAAAATATCATCTTCGGTCTATTACCATCTACCCAATAAAGTCATGTGCTGGGTTCAGAGTAGACTCCTGGCCTTTAAGTAGTACTGGTAACTATTTTATTGGAAATGCATATTATGTAAGCTTTTTGCATGAATTTATATCAATATAATTTTACATTTGCTTCTCAACAGAACCCTTCTTTTTTTTTTTGAGAAGAGAGGGGAGGAAGAAAGGGTTTAACTGAGGAATCTCCCTCAGCTTTTGGATGTTATTGAACAGTTGGGAGTCCGTTCCCTTTCAAAAAGCACAAACACTAGGGAGATGGACTCGACACTCCTTCCAAGTTTTGGGGCAATCAATTTTTTTTTTTGGCTTATAAAGCTTGTTCAGGTTCTTCCAGCCTATTCCTAGCTCCTCAGATTGATGTGACTAACACACTACAGTGTCCTCTTTTTCACCCAGAGGGTTTGTTAAGATGTGAGAGCAAATGTCACTGCCGCTAGCTAATTCACTAATGAAAGCCCCCATCTAAAAATCAAAACAATGTTTTGAGTAAAAGACGGGATAGGTGAACAAATGCCATATTTTTATGCAATAGAACTTTCACAGGATAAGTGAACAAATACCATATTCTCATGTAATAGAATCTTTGCCCTAATTTTTTCATGTAGAATGTAGGTCTGTCCTAATTCAGATTGGTTAACATGTTATTGTGTTATTGCTAGAATAATTTATTTTTTATTGTTTTTGCTCTGAAATCTTTTGAGCAGGCTTGCTTCATGATCGAGAATGGCTTCTCAAGAGCCTGAGTGGTGAAATTCTCACACAAAAGAAGGTGAACTCTTATATGTTCACATGGGTTGTTATATATGTCTTCACATAGAACTACTCAATCCATCTATATTGATGAATTTTTAATCCCAGCCATTGCATTAATTCTAAATATGGCATGCAGAGTAATAAATTCTCATGTTACAACATCTCATAACCAAATTTTCTATAATAACTGCCAAGGGTGGACTCAAGATCTTTGCTAAGGGGGCACAATGCACTTGAAAGGAGACCGACGAGTCGTGCTAGGGCTAGTAGTGGGAGAGAAGCAATGTCACCTATTGCAAAGAGAGAAAGGGTGTAAAACAGAGAGATCGAGAAAGAGAGTATGATACAAAAACATAATTATAATAAAAAAATGAATCAGTGAATACATTGGTCAAGGTTTATTGGTTCAACTGATGTCCATGGTTTATTGGTTCAACTGAGGCCTCCTAATATGATCGAGTATTTACCTAGAATGCAAACACCGAGATTCCCATCCCAAAAAATAATAATATTTTATTATTTATAGAATTTATTATCTTATATATTATTTTTACTAATATAATTGATGCATACATTCAATGGTGTAATGGCGCAATGCCCTTATTTTTAGAAAGAATGCCTTGGTTCTATTCTTGTAAGCTAATTTCTTTACCATATTGGAAATTTTTGATTAATTTTGAAATAAGTCCAAAATACTGGAGGTATTTTTGCCGTTTCACCTTGGGGGGGGGGGATTTGACCACCTTTGTCCTTCCTGCGTCCGCCCTTGGTTACAGCAAACAATTTTTTAATTTTTCATATTGTTTTTGGAATCTGTCAACTTACAGGGATTCTGACAAATGTTTGATGATAATTGGAGAATGAGTAATATGAAATATAAACATCTTGCATATTAATTATCGAATCTAATGCTGGCTTGTTAGTACTTATGGCTATTTGGTTGTAGTTCAATGATTTTCTAATTCTAGCATGTATATAATGTTATTAGAGCAAATTAATTTTGTTTTTTGATAAGTAATATATATATATATATTTTGGGTAGGTTCCAGAAATGTGCTTTATCAGTACATCTATTGACCTCAATTTGGGAGTAATGTTTGTGGAGTCACCTCGTTGCAAAGTGAAACTGCAGATTAAGCTAGCAACAAATTCAACTACTGCCACAAGACTTGAATTGGGTGTATATACTCAAAGGTGTGCTGGCGCAACATTATTTATTCCCTATCGCATGTAATTATCTGAAATATAAGCGCAAGAAAATACCTTTTCTGGGAGACTCAAATTGTACTGGGGTGTATACTGCATGCCTTCAGTGGTTTCGTAAGGCATGTATCATTGTCATAAGTTTGTCTGTCTAATTGAACACGATACTTTGCTAAGCATTTAGGCAGTAAGATTCTATTCAATGGTGCTAGTTAGCCTGGGTTCTGGTTAAAAATTAGTATCTGTAGATCCTGCAAATTTCTTTAATGCGAGATCTTGAGTGCAGGGTGCCAATATATGCTTTATTGAGAGGTCTGCTGGTAAGTAGTTGAAACTACTGATGGCGGAGGTCACCTAAGTAAAAGCTTAATAGAAATTCTCTAATGCTGAACTTCAGAAGAATTATATAAATATTTATTGATTATTAGTGTCCTAAATATACTAGAACTTAGAGATTAGGAAACTTTTATCTTTTGACCGCTAAACTATATCACATCTAAATATAATGACCCAATAACATAACTGAATCCATAAGACAACTGGTGGACAACCCCTACAGCCCATGTCTGGCAATTTGCAAAATCACCATATACTCTGACACATAAAACCCCAATCAGACATAATTAAATATAGCTATAATCTTTTTAACCTATAAAATATGTGAATTAAGATTGACCCTAAACAAGTTAATAGAATATCCAAATTGTGCTCCATGTGAAATTTCTAGATTTGACTCTCTTTTCTTTTCACACTCCTTGGAAAATTGCAATTTGATGGTATATATATATATTTTTTGGGGGTTAAAAACAGATACGAAGTTCATGGTTACGAAAATGAAGTTGATATTTGGTTTAGCAATGCTGTTGGTCGACCCTGCACTTTATTAAGATGTTCAGGCTTAAAGAATTCTCTCTGCTTAAACAACGGCAAAAAAGAAGCAGGCATGTGTAGAGATCTGGAGTCCAGATTGAATTTTGTAAATGAAGCTCAGTTTTTGCTAATATCTGAGGAAAGTGTATCTGACCTCAACAACAGACTAAGCTCAAGTATGTTTTGATGTACTTCTTTCATGTCATAAAGTAGCTATTTGTGTTCTTCTAGTTTCAGATGTTTGTAAACTTTCTTGGTAGAAGCAGTTATCTTTACGTAAGTTTATGAAGATTCTTTTTTAAGCTTTTACCATGAAAACCTATGTACAAGTATTTTGTGTCATGGCCAATGGAGGGGATTGATAGATCCAAAAAGGTGGTTTCTTGCTGGCATGTTTATACATTCCATGCAGATGAATAATTTCAGCATTTGGGGAAACAAATTGAACAAAGTGCTTTCTATAGGACTTTGAGGTGTATCTAATGCAATGACACAATGTTTTTCTTGTTGCAAAGCACAGTTATCCCTTCATGATTTGTTTCTTTTTCTTTTTCGTTTTTTCAACTCTTCTTTGGTCAGAAATTGTTAGATGTGTAGATGGTGTTTATATGTGAGCATTTTTATCTGTTCTAAAATTCCATCAAGAACTGTGCATCAGAGACAAAATATATAATAAATTTTGTTGGCACTTGGCAGCACACATGCAGGAAGCCCTTTGTGGACTGCCAGTACAAGTTAATCCAATGAGATTCCGTCCCAACCTTGTGATATCCGGTGGAGCACCATATGCAGAAGATGAATGGAAAAGTCTTAAGATTGGAAATAAATATTTTGTGGTGAGTTATTCTTGATAAATTGAAGACGAGTTAGAAAAAGCAAATAACCAAATAGTTGCCATGTCTTGGTGTTTAGTTGCTATGTCTTGGTGTTGGCAACAAATTGAACTCTACCAGAATGATGATTACTGTCAGCCTTATTACAATTCATATGTATGTTTTTGTCCACCTCT
Source organism: Vitellaria paradoxa (assembly GCA_019916065.1). NCBI lineage: Eukaryota > Viridiplantae > Streptophyta > Magnoliopsida > Ericales > Sapotaceae > Vitellaria > Vitellaria paradoxa. The sequence continues at coordinate 49,269,478 of CM034239.1, forward strand.
TCCATGTCCATATGTTGCTCAAGTTTTATTTGTAATCTCTCTTTCTTGAAACATAAAGGTGAGGAATATTCAGGAAGATAGTGGTGTTATGCTATTCTTTAATAGTGTGTGAGTGGGATTGAGAGAGTTCAATTTAGAAGGGTTGGAATATTAAGAACTTGCTTTTTCCTGTTGTACTAACTTAAAGAGTGAAAAGATTCGAGCTGTTAAGGTATACATTATCAATTTAAGGAAAAATAAAAATGCCCCACACTTGCAGATGATAGTTCAGCCTATGGGTGCCCAAATTGGCCAGATACCGTACACATACAAATTATCACCATTCCTTAGGCTTAGGGGCCATTATTGAAAGGGCTGGGCGAAATTGACTACAGAAATTTTGTGTTCGTTACTGTTTGCCACTTCTAGTGAGTTGAAAAATACCAAATCAGTGCATATTCTTTGAACCTCTGCATTGCGTCATGAAATTTTTTTTTTCAATAAGACTATTTCACAGCTCATATATTTTTGCTTTTCATCTTCTATCCATAGTCGTTAGGTGGCTGCAACCGTTGCCAGATGATCAATTTGAATCCTCAAGAAGGAGAGGTCCAGAGGTCAAGGGAACCTTTGGCTACTTTAGCAACCTACAGGAGAGTGAAGGTAGGACAAAATAACCTTACTTGAAATCCAAGCTTCCTTGGTTGAATGAATTTTCAATGTACTGTAATCGGGTTATTTTCCTGGATGCAGGGGAAGATATATTTTGGGATACTGCTGAGATACGAAAATAGCAATGAAGGAGGGCAAGATGCTGATGCATGGATTCATGTGGGACAAGAAGTACATCCAAACAAAGACTAGCTTTGGGATCCACCTGGAACTAAAAAATAAAGGGGTATATAATCGTATCTATGTCCTTCCGTAGATGAAATGAACTTACTCCCCTGCATTAGGTAAATGATATGAGTAGTCTGTATTTGGAGTTCACTCTCAAGAAGAAATTGAGCTTTCCTCTTTTGTAGTGCCGTTGATTACCACATTTTAGCTATATAGAAATGAACTTCTATTCAATCTTGGTTGTTCAGGAGCTAACTAGTGCATTTCTTTTGAATCTTTGTTTTTATTTTATTAGGTTCAGATGCCTGTGACTCAAATTACTGTTAGTTCACACAAAATGTTGGATTAGACTGAGACTCTAATTTGTTGATTCACATTGTATATTAAATTTTAAGGCTTCAACAAGAAACTCATAAAAGTTGTGTTTGGTTTGCTAAAAATCTCAAAAAAAAAAAAAAAAAAAAAATTCTAAAAACCTGTGAAATTTTTGAAAAGTTATTCACTTTTTATTTCACTGTACGAATTATGATTCACAATTTATTTCACTTTATCTTACTTTTGTCACACCAAACGCCCTCTAAGTTGGACATAAATTGAAGAAAACTCCCCAATTTGTTGTTAATTTAAATCATATTTGCATTCGACCAAATTATACTCATTTTATTATCAAAATCCATATATTGAAGGTTAAACCTAAAACTTTGTATGTGTTAATAATTCTAATCAATCAAGCAATCATGCCACAAGTGAGTGAAAACTGAAAAAAAGAACACGAGACTCTTTATGTGAAAATAATCTTGGAAAAAATAAAAATTAGAGTTTGATTTTAGAGATTATTCAAACTTCTTCCATTGTATCAAATTTAGTTACAATTTAATTATTATAGTTACACAAGTAAAATTTACGAGTCTACATATTCAACCATATATTGTTTGATTTCACAATACACCGCTTCGAGTAGGAGAGCAATCACCAAATTCACGACTATCAACACTCATATTGAAGTCTATAAATTTTTCCGTGAAGCTCTCTTGTGTTCTTAGTAGATCTTCTCTCTTTAGGAATCCTAGGAACAATATTCCTTTAATAGGAAACGAAATCCTAATTTGCACAGGCTTCCAAAAATTAAAAATAGGAAATTGTCCAGTCACTAGGACGAGTAAGCAGCAAGCTTTAGAAAGTTTCATAACACCATCTTTTATAAAATCAAACTTGTAGTAATTTCCCAGTAAGGAATAGAGGGCAACTCCTTCAAAAAATAAATAGCAGCAGCATTTTCCAAAATTGTTTCTCTCTTCTAAGCGTAAACCTAATACACCGTAGTATTTGTCTAAATGTACAAAACTTACAAAGCATTAAGAAACTATCTAACTCCATATATATATATATTTAAGAAATTTTCTAATGCAGCTCAATTTCTTAATTATCTCAATCCTAATGACAATAAAACAAGAGTTTCATTATTAAGTCGACTTTCCATAATAGTTACAAATCAACTTCCAAGTTTAAAATTATAGGTGTCAACACTACTACAAAAATGCATAAATATCACAGGTTTTAGTTGTGATGTTTCACTTTCTATCTCAGTTTTAAAAGCGTAATTGATTCAGGTGAGATTGTGAGTCACATCTTTTCGATCACAATTTACAACCGTGATAGAAAACTTATAACAATCACACGCTAAAAGTATGATCTTTTATGGTAAAAACTGAGATGAAAAGAAATCTCGTATGATTTTTTATAAATTTTGATCTCAATTTTTTTTAAAAATCGTGATTAAACATAAAAAAATAATCACGTTAAAAAATGGATTAATTTTAAAAATAATAAAAATTCACATGACAACCTACTATCATGCCATCATAGCACTGTTTGGCCCCTTGTCAATATAACAACCTTATATATTTGATATTTTTTGTTTCTACTGAGAATTAAACTTGTGCCATTTCTCTGAAATTTAGTGTAATTGACCGCTAATCCAAGTTATCATTTACATATACATTTTACATATTAATATATATATATACAAATTTTTATCACTTTTGTGATGACTAAAAGTAATAAAATTATATTATTTTAATTTAATTATTTTAAGTTTTTTACAATAATTTATTATGACTTTTGTCAACTAATTAGTAGTTAAAAGTTGCACTTTTCTTAATCAATTGGTCAGGAAAATAATAAAAAATTTATTTTTATTTAATTATTTTAAATTTTTGTAATAATTTGAAATCATAACTAATATATAGTACTATGTGAATACTTAATAAATAATTTTTGAATATCTATCATATTTAATTAAAAATGATTTTAATTCTTTTTCTTATTTTCCTTTAATCTTTGTGTATAGTATATATTGAATCACGACTCACTATTTATAATATATTTTTCTTCATTCTGTATTTTCTTATTTTCCTTTAAAAGTAATTAGGTCACATTTAGTTTTAGTTTCAGAAAATTATTGTTCAAAACAAAATTTTTGAAAACCATTTTAAAAATTGATTTGTAATACAAAAAATATTTTCAATGATTACATTCAAAAATTAGTTCTAAAAAGACAAAAAAATGAAAATTTTTATTATTTTTATTTCTAAATTTTTATCACTTCCAACAAAATATAAAATAATGTCACTTTTAATATAATTAATATTAAAAATACACTAAACATTTATTAGATATTAAATATTAAATATTCACTTCGTTATAAGTCATACAAATTATAAAAACTACTCTCATATATTTACTAAAAAAAAATAATGATTATACATCTATCGTTATTTAAATTTGATTTGGTAAATTTAGTTTTAACATTAATTTAAAATATTTTTGCTTATTGATCTATGATTGTAGTTTTTATAGCATATTTAATTAATTAAAATTAATAAATAAATGTTACAATAAAATTTATGAAATCTAATTTAAATCATATAAAGTGATAAACAAAATTGTTTGAGAGAGATATAGAGAAAAAAATAATAATATTGTTTCTCATTTTTTTAATTATCTCGCTTTTTTTTAAAATATGATTTTTTTTCACTTTTTAATTTTAGTTTTTTCTAGAGATGTTTGCACTAATCTTTTATCTCTTTTTTTCTAGAGATAGTTCTCATTGATCTTTTATCCTAGTTTTTTCTAAAGATATTTTTCACTGATCTTTTATTTCATTTTAAATATAATCACAGTTTTAACAAAAGTGAGATAAATAAAAAAGTATTAAAAGTAACTTTTTATCTCAGTTTTTTAATTACACTGAGATAAGAAATTTAACTCACAAATCTTTATCACGTTTTTTCTAAAACTGTAATCTTTATGAAATTTTTAGTGTAATCTTTATCAATTATTGTAGTAGTGTAACATTTTTTCAAATTTTATTCAATCTAGGAATCACACTTCTATTTCGTCAAAGAAATTGCAAACACTGGAAACTTATCAAATCTCAACTATGTTAGTCATCTTTTTCTCGATCATCTTTTACCCAAAAAAAAAAAAGCAAACCAAGAAAATATGACATGGGGAATTTCATTGATTCGATCCAAACATTCCCCAGTAGTCCCCCTGGAGGGTTCACACTTCACAAGCGGCAAACTCTATATGAATACAGGGGTTCTTTTCAAAAATGAACCAAAGCAATTAAGAACCATAACATTCACTTCAAAGTCAACAAAAATTTTCAACCGTGGGCCCCCTCAATCGTTCACTTTAGGGAACAAAGCAGGTCTCGAAGCTTTTCTCTGATAACAACAAGTGACGTTAGGTTGGAGGAGAGACAATTTCACGTTCCTTGACCAAGGACTTTGACCTTTTCTTCACTCCTCATTTTTGGCTTTATTTTTATTGATGGGTAGTCTTCTCTCTCCATGTATCTATATAGATGATTGACATGCTGGCTCTTGTATCCAAAGTCTTGTCATCTGAATGCCTGCATCTCTATCTATTGGCTGCAGCCCCATCATCTCCCTTGCCTTGAAAGATGGTGATCACGAAAAGGATATATATGCAATTCATACATAAATTATCATGTAGTGCAAAATGAATTATATGTAACTCATATATATATATATATATATATTAGTTTTAATAATGATATTATCTTAGTACAAGCAATAAATTAAAAAAAATAGATTAGTAATGTTATTCTTGTGTTATTTTAATTTAAAATTCTATTAAAAATAATACAATAATGTTTTTCTCTTATCATAATTGTAGTTGTCAATATATATATATATATTTTATGTGATCCTTATTGATTATTGAATATATTTAAACTTATTGCTTTTTTCAAAAGAAAAATTAAAAGAATAATAATTAATAATAATTCATTAATGCGTGCCTTGGGTCATCACCAGGACACTATTTATGGCTGGACTTTTGCTCGATATATTTCTTGCAAATCTAGAAGCAATCATAATCGAGCTTCAAGTCTCTCAATTAACCTGTGCATGTATATATATCTGTTGCGACAAAGTCACATACTATACCACGTTTGCATTAACATATACATAGAGCGAAAGGTCAAAATATACATAAGATATATATGCATGTGTATATCTGTTTCCAACCAAGTCATACTTGCATAAATTTGAAACATTTGGGATTAAAATAATAATATAAAAGTGAAGGACCAAAATGAAAGACCAGAAAATTTTTGTCAAATTAGACGACCATCCAACTTGAATCCCAAAGGCAGTTGGAAGTAGTCAATCTGTTAGTCTTCTATCTCATAAAGCTCATTTGTCTCTATTGTCGCGTTCACAACAGTTTTATTTCTTTTCATTTTCTCTCTCTTTAAGGATGGATATCAAACCACTTTAATAATTCTCTTTACAATCGACTCACTCATACATATCTCTCTCTCTCTCTCTCTATAGATGATATATATATATATATATATGTGTGTGTGTGTGTGCATATTCAAATGGTTTTATCCTATATATAGTTTAACATCCCGATCGATTAAGCAAGAGAGATGTGTGCCCGTACGTATTTTGTATTTCTTTGGAAAATATATAATCAAAATATTGCTTTAAAATGATAATTCATAATTTTGTCACGATATTAGATAGTACTTTTCTCATAATTATTATTCTATTTGATGGATAAGATTTAAAAAAAAAAAAAAAAAACATACACTAAACACAGTTTTGCAGGTTTGATGATGAATCTTAGTCATCTATATAAGTAGTGTTTATTGTGAGACTATATGTAAACAATTGAGATAACACGATCACATTTTTTAATTTAATTATGAAATGAAAGTTCAAAAGAATTAAATTAATCAAACAATGCATTGATTAACCGTCCATATATATATATATATACACACATATATGGAGTTGATTATAAAATCAGTTGACATGAACAATTAAAATCTGGGTTTTAGAGGTTACAATAAAAAATTAACAGTCAAGATTTGATTGCATTTCAATGTAATGTATCTTTACATATTTTTTATTAATTGTGTTGCAATTAAATTTTACTTCATTTTTATTTTTGTTTTGAAATTAATTTTATCACATCAAATTAAGATCATTAAATTAGATATAATCAAATCCTGAATGTTCATTTTTCCACTACAACTTCTTAAAACCCGTTAAATCACACCATTTTTGCAATTTTGTGTAGCAGTTAATGGAAAGAAAGTTCAAAAGAGCTGGATTAATAATGTCAGCTTGTGGGGGCGACCCCCCGATTCATTGAGCGTTTGGTCAAAGGAATGGATTGTCAAAGACTCGGACCCATGTGTTTGATTGATGCTTCTGCTGGGTCCATTCTGGTTGCTTCAACTTTGAATTAAATGCATTAGCTAGCTAGTCCACTTCTTTTACCTTTCACAGAGCTATTCATTGACCACTTGCACCCACCGAATAAACGTCCTATGTGATTCCGATCCAAAGTATTTTTCAAATTTATGTGATCTTAACTCAATTTTTTTTTTCTTTTTTTGACAATGTAATAAACTCAATTTAATTTAAATTTTGTATAGGAAAGAAGTATTAGAAATTGAAAAATAAATAGCATCTAACATTTCTTTTTTGTTATTTATTTATTTTGGCTCTTCAAATGGGATAAATATTTCCCCTTCACGTGATGTACAAAATGCTAGCTAGCAACATACTTCCAAACAGTCCTTCCTTCCCTTTGTTTGGTCTCAACAGTATTGATCAAGAGAGGTGTTAACGAACATTGAAGGCCGACTGATGGTAGGTAAAAGCAGGGACTTATTAGTTTGGTTTGCTTTGTTTTGTGGGTACTTAATTAAAAAGGGGCTTTTGAAGTTCCGAAGGGGTTAAAAAAAAAAATCAAAAGTTGGCATTGAGGTGATACAAAAGTAACACGTGGTAAAATTTAATTGGAAAAAATTAAAAACTTTTGAAAATTTTTGAAGTTTTTTAAAAAAATTTGGGACTCCAAACCGAGCCTAAGTGCGATTCATGTAGCACAATTTTGTGGAGCGATATCTAGTGAAGGTGTTGATCTTTTAATCTGACTTGAAATTAGAGCGTGACGTGCTTCAATTGACTGAGTCACTTTCCGTGGTAGCTCTCTTGAACAAGTACCTCTTTAGAATGAGTACTCTTTTGAGTAAGCATGATACATAAATAGACTCATCTTTTCTCGAAAGATCTTAACCTCCTTAGAATGAGCACTCTTTTGAGTAAGCATGTTACATAGATAGACTCATCTTTTCTCGAAAGATCTTACTTCTCACTCTCTACCTTGAAGAAAACACCGAAAGTTTAGAAAGACTTATCCGGTATACTCATTTGGAAGTGATGACTCAGTATATTGTTGTCCTCCAAGAGTCCAATCCAAACTCAGAATGTTGTCTAATACACTAATGCGGTGCCTGTTAAATAATCTTCGATACTTAAGTTAACAAGGAAATTAAGAAAGTATTTTGACAAAGTTTCAGTAAGATAAGAATGTGCTACTGTATACTTGAGGAGATGGTGTATTTATAGAGGTGTGAGACCTACATGGGTGTGATACATATGAGTCTTACCCAATTATGATTTCTTTCTAATCAAATTATGTCACATGTATTATAGATCCCAAGGTTAATTTCCTAAATTAGTTATCAAAATCGTTAAACAGCAGGCAGTACTTTTATAGGCGAGAATCATGGAACATGCCAGAATACAGTTACACATGTGACGTAAGCAATCTTATCTTTAATATGACGATCATTCAACTCGACCGAAATCCATATCGTTCGGTCTATTCGGGTCTCAATTGTGATCGTTCGGGTAAACTTGTTCGATCGAATACACGCTATCAGATGCCCTCGATTCCCTTGGTCATTGAAAAGGATCGAGAGGAATCTAACAATTACCTCATCACTTGTTTTACTTTCGATCGGGCACAGACCATTAGATGGCCCCGATTCAATCGAATAAGGGGATCAAGAGAATCTGATGGTTACTCAAGCCTTGGAAATATGCACGCATTTATTATTTATTTAGCGCATTAGGCGCAATTATACTGCGAAAAGACGCGACCATTCTACCACGTGTTGCTTGCACATTGGCCGCAACATTGAGGTTGCAACCACATTTTGGTTTATCGTCGAATAAGTTTTTCCTACCGAAATCAGCATCGTCGATTTCAAAAAAGACAACTAAAAGGTTTTTGTCCCTTCTACTATAAATATGGAAGAAAAAACCTCAGTTTACTTTTTACACGAATCTGGCATCCTTCTTCTACCATTGCAATTATACTTAAAGCTATTTCTTCTCACTACTCGTTCTTTTGAAATCTCGCCTTTTGCTTAACTGGTAAGGTTTCTCTTTTTTTTTTTTTCATTTTTCTTCTGTTATTTGTTTATTCTCTTTCTTTTTATGTTTTGGTTACTGAGTCATAACGTTTTCTTTTATAAGAATAATTGCAGTTTCCCAAATCTCTTAGGGTTTGTAGAAAACCCTAAAGACATCAAATCTGTCATTAGTGGCTTAATTTTTATGTCGTATACCTACCATTTGTCCTAGTTAATCTAGTCTATCATCATGGGTGATCCAAAGAGAGTCCACGTTGTTAGCAAGGAGGAGTCCGATGACGACAGCTTGGTATCTTTCGACACAGGGCTCCCAACGCCCCTAACATTAGTGGGCGTTATATCAACGGTACTGGGCATATCGTCGATGCCTTTGAACCTGGCGTAGGGCAGAAGCGCTCTCGTAAACCAGCAGCAAGAGATGATGTGTTGTTTGAAGTGGAAAACATTAGGTCTATAATATCTGTCAAAAGAATTTCAGAAATAATTGTCGATTTCCAATTCCCATCAAACTTGACCTACCGAGTTCTTGGTGATAACGACTCGACATGTTTCCCGAGGAGGGTGAGATAGCAGTTCATGAAGCTGCCTTAGTCAGAGGTCTTCGATTCCCCTTACCGAGGCTCATTCGAGAAGTCATTTCCTATCTCGGTCTGTTCCTGGGGCAACTAGCACCGAACGGTTGGAAGGTTCTAATCAAGAGTGCGATTTTCTAGGCAGCTGCCACCAACCATGACTTCACGGTGAATGAATTTTTACATTTTTACAAGATAACTAAAAAGGGCTCGAGGTGGTAGTATTTCTAAGCAAGGAAGCCAGAATTCAATTTTGTCACTTAAATACCCACCTCTATAAAATGATAAAAAGAAAAGTTCTTCTTTGTTTGGGAATCAACTTGGGAGTTCCAAGTATGGGAGACCGACGACGAAAAAAAAAATTTGGGTCTCTCGAGCCTAGGGCCGACGACGCTTAGGACGTTTGTTTAATTTTTTTCCAGTTCCTTTAGGTTTTAGGATTCTAACATCTTTTTTTTTTTTTTATTCTTATCAACCCAAAAGCCACTAGCCTTTACCAATGAACAAAAGAACCTTCTTTGAAAAGGAAGAATAACCCAATTCACAAGGCCAAGTTCTTAATAATCATAGAAAACTTGGCCTTGTACCTGCTCGGCCCAAACCCCACACAAGAAGTCCTGGCGGCTGAACGTGAGCGAAGTGAGTCTAGGAGTTATATTTTATGTAAATTCCTGTACTTTCAATTTTTCTCACCTCTTTTTTATTTTTTCTTTAATAGATAATGCCGTTCTTGAGCGGGCTAAACGAGTAAAGGCATAGTCCGACTGACAAAAAGGGCAGATCAAGCAGGAAAGTATGTTTGATATAACCTACTTGAATAGGGTAGACAAGAAGTCTGCCCCCAAAAAGCCTTCTGGGGAGCCGATCGCTAAAAAGGCAAGAACCACGAAGTCCCCGACTCCAACCTCTAGCGAGAAGAAGACCTCTGACACCCCACAACAACAAAACCATAAGCGCTCCTAGCAAATATTATCCCCTTTGAGCTTGGTCAGCTATTTCTCACGAGGTCACCCATTTTAGTACTACTCCCACTAGATCACATTTAATCTTGGAGTTCCCGCTGAGTCTAATGCCCTCACAGCTTTAAAAAGCGTCGTGTCAGGGAAAGAGTTAGAGGTATTTCATAATCTTTCTTGATTTTCGACTCTTTTCCGATGTGGGATAGTTGTGGTATCATCAGAGCCCCCAGTTGAGGAGTGAGAGATTAGGAATGGCAAGCTCATGATCCTTTCGATTCCCATAGACGTCGCCAATTGATGATGATATATTTTCATCTGTATATCGTAGACCTCCTGAGAAGTAATTAATCAAGCCTAAAGCGGACACTATCTGCTAGGAGAGCCTACAGTGTACAAACAAAAATGAATCATTATCAGCTTTTTTGATATTTGGCGAGTTATCTTAGATGTGAGAGAAAAAATAAGAAAGCCAAGAGAGATAAAAAGGGTATTCTAAAAATAGAAAATTTGATGGTCAGTGAATATTTACTGTTCTTGGGTAAATGAGATGGATTAAAAGATCAATTATTTATATAGTAATTAGAGTGTCAAAGAATAAGTCAATATATGGCTTAATTAGATGTCAAAAAAGGGACAAGAGAGAACCTCAAAGAATGTTACTGGGTGGTCGACGAGCCAACCTATTGATTTGAGATTCTTGTTGACAAGTCAATTTGGCTAATAGTAATAGGATATGTGTTTATTTAACAAATGGTGGTGGTGGGTATCAAACGCTTGGTGATCGGGTGCATTTAATGCACAAGTACATCTCTTTTTGAACAGGCTAAGGTACAGTTCCCTCAAGGAGAGGAATTTGCTAGGTTAGCGAGCATTTACTTATGCATCAATTCCATTGGTCTTGTGAGTGTTTTCTGACGATGTTCTATTTTCGTCCGCACACTGTTGGCCCTCCGGATAGACATTGTCTGTTTTGAGCTTGGTCAGCTACTTCTGATGATGCCACATCTATCCCACATCAGAAAATAGTTGAGAACTAAAGTAGGTTATAAAATACCTCTAGCTTTTCTGGTGGTACAACGCATTTTAAAGCCGTGGGAACTCCAAGATTAAGCGTGCTCAGGTGAAAGCAGTATTATGATGGATGACCTCCTAAAAAGTAGCTGACCAAGCCCAAAGCAGACAATATCTACTAGGAGGGCTTACGGTGTGTGGATGAAAATGGAATATTATCAGTTGGCACCGTCTGTGTAGGAAGCACTAATAAGCCTAAAGCAAACAATATTTGCCAGGAAGGCCTACGATGTGCGGATAAAAATGGAACAGTTCAGCCCAAAACGGATAATATCTACTAGGAGGGCCTACGGTGTGCGGATGAAAATGGAACATCATCAGTTGGCATTGTCTGTGAGAATCAAGATAAATATTATCCGCTTTAGGGTTAGTCAACTACTTCTCAAAAGGTCACTCATCCTAGTACTGCTTCCATTGGAGCATGTTTTATCTTGGAGTTTTCACAAAATCTAGCACTCTCGTGATTTTTAAACACGTCGCGCCAGGAAGAGAAGTAGAGATGCTTATTTGTTGTCTTAGTTCTTGATTCTTTTTTAATGTGAAACAGTTATAATATTATCAGAGACCTTGGTTGAGAACTAAAGGAGTAAGAATGACAAGTTCATGACCTGTGGGCTTGTGACCCTCTCAATTCTCACGTACAAACACTAACTGATGATACATCGCTTATTTCTCAACACAAAATACACCGTTCTTGGTTAGTTCACAAGTCCCTTGTCCGCATTCACAGTTTTTTTTTTGGAGATCATTAATTTGAAAAGGCCTATTGAAATGTCTGCTGCTGGAAAAATGTGAGTCAAAAGTTGCGGCGAGGTTAAGGGGTGGTTGATATATTTCAACATGGGCATGAGTGGGCTCCTTTGCATAATAAATTATTTGTGTGCGTGTGTATGCGTGTGTTTGAATAGAACTAAGGAAGCCCCACCACAAGTTTACGCTTGATTTTAAGTAAAAATACTCTGTCGAAGTTCTATATATATATATATATATATTATATTCGATAATTAAATATAGTACAAGAAATATTAATGAAACCCCAACGTGCAGCAATGTTTTATCATGAAAAATTATAGTACTAAAGGTAAAATGTCACTCTTCTTCGCAATTGAAATACCATTGTAACTTACCAAGAAAAAAAAAAAAGAAATGCCATTGTACAGTCCTATATATATATATATATATATATATATATATATATATATTCCCTTTAATTAAAATGAACTTCACTTCATATTTTAGTTGGTGTTTGGTTGACTTAAAAAAAATAAAATAAAAAATTAACGTAAAAGTGAAACGTGAACAATTTAATTAGAAAAAATTTGAAGTTAGATATAAAAAAAATAAAACTTTTTAATATATATATATTTTTTATAAACCAAATAGCTCCAAGGGACATGACTAAATATGGAATTATTAAAGAGTCAATTACATATGTTTGGTCTGAAATGTCAACAGGCCAATCAGTTTGACATTTTCCTTCTTGCGTATATATTATATATTTATAAATGTATGTGTGTAATTTTCTCAAGAGTATTGCGTAGTTGGGTCAGGCTTCCAGAGTCCAAGCTTCGCCGTCTCTGACTGTGCTTGGTCAAAAAATCAGCGCCTGCACTTCTGGAAGATTTATCGAATCCTTTTAAAGAGTTTAGAATCTAGGATAAATTACACTTAGAATACTTAGATATTTGGATAATTATACAGATATTCCCTCAATTTTTAAAAATTATAAAAACTTTTCTTATTTTGAAATGTTACTAATCTAGACTCCTTCCGTTACTATTACGCCCGACGTTGTTAAATTTTGAACTAAAATGACGAAACTATCCCTGCAAGCAGAAGGGGTCTGGCACGCCTCATCACCTGCACGGAAATCATTTGGTGGGTCCCACAGTAAAATAAAAATAAAAATAAAAACAAAAACAAAAACAAAAAATAAAAATAAAATAAAAACACATAAAATAAAAATAAAAAACAAATGTTTTTAGCTCTTTAATTTTTAGATTTTTTTAAATAATTAAATTTATTTTTTTAAGTTTTAATTTTTTAAATCATAAAGAATAAAAATGTTAATTTAATAAAAGTTAAAATGTTAGGTATCATTTGGTTTATTTTTTTATTTTTTTGTTTTCTATTTTTTATTTTAAACTCATTTTTTATTTTGTACTTTTGAAAATACTTAGCTACTTGGGTTTTCAAATTTGTTATAGAAAAAATAAAATAAATTTACACATGAAATAAAAAACGATAAAAAGTTATTTTTAACAAATTTTTTATTATTACTTTATTATTATTATTTTTACTTTTCGTTATTTTTTATTTCATGTGTAAGCTTATTTTCTATTTTTTTATAACAAATTTGAAAATTCAAGTAGCTAAGTATTTTCAAAAGTACAAAATAAAAAATGAGTTTAATAATATTAAATAATTGAAAACAAAATATTATTTTTTTTCACTTCTCAAACACCAAAAAAGACAAAAAAATGTGTCACCAAAAAAGTTTAAAAAATAAAAACAAAAAATAGAAAAGTAAATTAAAAAATCAATTATTTTACTTCTCAAACACCAAAAAAGATATCTCAAATTTAAATTTTGTAATTTTTTTATCTCAAATTCTGACACAAAGAGTGTAAAAATGTGTATATTTTAATTTTTTTTACTTCTCAAACACCAAAAAAAGATATCTCAAATATAAATTCTGTAACTCTTTTATTTCAAATTCTGACACAAAGAGTGTAAAAATGTGTATACTTAAAATTTTAAGTTTTAAGTATATTAAAATTGAATTTTTTCGTCAAAAAATTAAAATTTCAATTTAAATATTTATTCTTTAAAATTAAATTTTTAAAGAATATTATTTTTAATTTAAATATGTTAAAACTAAATTTTAAATATTATTAAACTCATTTTTTATTTTGTACTTTTGAAAATACTTAGCTACTTGAGTTTTCAAATTTGTTATAAAAAATAGAAAATAAGCTTACACATGAAATAAAAAAATGACAAAAAGTAAAAATAATAAAAAAAGTAATAATTAAAAAAATTGTTAAAAATAACTTTTTGTCATTTTTCATTTCATGTGTAAACTTATTTTCTATTTTCTATAACAAATTTGAAAAACCAATTAGCTAAGTATTTTCAAAAGTACAAAATAAAAAATGAGTTTAAAATAAAAAATAGAAAACAACAAAATAAAAAATAAACCAAATGATAACTAACATTTTAACTTTTATTAAATTAACATTTTTATTCTTTATGATTTAAAAAATTAAAACTTAAAAGAGTAAATTTAATTATTTAAAAAAATCCAAAAAAATAAAGAGCTAAAAACATTTGTTTTTATTTTTATTTTATGTGTTTTTATTTTATTTTTATTTGTATTTTTTTTGTTTTTATTTTACTGTGGGTCCCACCAAATTTATTAAATTAATATTTTTATTCTTTATGATTTAAAAAATTAAAACTTAAAAGGAGTAAATTTAATTATTTAAAAAAATCTAAAAATTAAAGAGCTAAAAACATTTGTTTTTATTTTTATATTATGTGTTTTTATTTTATTTTTATTTTACTGTGGGACCCACTGAACTTATTACCTTGCGTGTAGTGCGCGCATACCAGACCCCTGCTATTGACAAGGGTAGTTTTATCATTTTAACCAAATGAGGAATCTCATTTTAATTCAAAATTTAACAGCGTCATAACGGAAGGAGGTCTAAGTTAGTAACATTTCAAAATAAAGGAGATTTTTGTAATTTTCAAAAGTTTAAAGGATGTATGTGTATTTATCCAAATGTCTAGGGGTATAAGTATAATTTACCCTAGAATCTATAGATGCTTCCTCACTCCATGTGCCAATTAAGTGCTATACAGGACTACTTCTTCCATTCAATTCAATTAATTCAAGGTTCAATTTTATTAAGGGCCGTTTGGTTGTTCAATTTTTAGTCAAAAAGTACAATAAAATTGAAAAGATGTGACATAAAAGTGATAAGTGTTAAAATTTTATTAAAAAAATATAAAAAATAATTAAAATTTAATAACTTTTGATATATTTTGATCGGTCAAACAGACCCTTATTAGGATGTGAAAGGGGCAGTTAATGTATTTGCCATTAATTTTGGTACATGCTTGACCAACTGATCGCTTTGGGCTGTCCTCCGCATTGGGAACTTTGCCAGAAGTAGAGGACAACCGCCCACATGCATATTAGGACAAGCTGCCTCATGCTCCATTCCACAATACTAGACCAAAATTAGCTTTTGATTATTTAATTTTTTTTAAATGATCTAAATATTTTATTAAATTTTTATATTTTTTCAAATCATAAAAGATAAACAGTTAAATTTTAAAAAATAATTAATTAATTTGACACTCAATATATGATTTGAGTACATTGATCATTTATAGTTACGTTTATCGGATACCTACAGTAAATATATATAATAAATAATAGCAATTATGCGTGATTATAGTGCGTGTATATATATATATATATATATATGATGCATTATTGCTGTTATATATTAGGTATTGTATATATAAGGTGTGTTAGTCACCCTATGCTCCTGTTATTCAGGAAAAAAAAAATGGTGAATGTCAACATTGGTATATATATCATATACAAGAAAAAAACAAAAAAAAAAACCCTACTTATATTAGCCTAGTCTCTCAAATAATCTGCCCAAAAGGCCACCTCCATGCACTAATTAATTGCAAAATATTTCTAGTGCACTATCAGCTGATAAGGTAACAGTGACAGGGGGAAAAGTAGGTGCAAATTGGTCAAGAAATGCATTTTGACCAATTAAGATATATACAGCGATCTTCTCTCTGCGTGTGCGTTGGACATCTTTAATTTTTTACAAAATTTTCTAGGCTTCAATTATAACCTGATGAGGTAAGCCAGCGTAATATGACTCCTTCTAGTCCTTCCTGCCTGTGCGCTTAAAAGAGAGTCAAAACTCATGACTGGACCCAGATGGTTACAAATGAGGCATTTAATATGTAGACTATTTAATACTATTCACCGTCTATATATAAGAGAGGGCATTCTGTAAGCATCTTCCAAAATGAAATTCTCCATCCAGAGAGAGCTAGCTTTATATACATAGAGAGAGAGAGAGAAGAAGAGAGATCTAGAGAGAGAAAGGCATGGAAGCGGAGAGAATTATCAGAAGCATGGATTGTGCTAGTAAGGATGATGACGATGTCCCTCTTCCTGGGTTCAGGTTTCATCCCACGGATGAAGAACTTGTTGGGTTCTATCTTCGTCGCAAGGTTGAGAAGAGACCAATTAGTATTGAGCTTATCAAGCAGGTTGACATCTACAAGTACGATCCATGGGACCTCCCAAGTACGTGATAATTAATTCTAGAGTACTTTCATCCAAAATTCTTTTCTTCTCTCTTTCTACCGACATATTCGCATATATACATGTATTGGGTGTGATTGGAATGATATAAATCAATATAAATTTATAAAAATTGTAATTTTGTAATTATCGTATTATGAGTAAAAAAAATTTTGAATATCATAGAAATTTATAAAAACTTTTAAAGATATGAAAAGTTCCAAACATCCATCAAAAAAATTATTTTGAGTACATAACCAGAAGGTAGGGTTTCAAAAAAGTATATACAAGCACAGATAACTTAGTTTTTGTATGCTGCAGTTTATATATAACCATCGTTCTAATATATATATATATATATATATAATAGGCTTCTTAATTTAATTATTGACAGGTGAACATAGAACCACTTTAAGCTTTAGGTTTTTTATGATTAATTGCATCTCAGAACTCACAGTGGGAAGTATTTGATATATGGGGGTGTGCGAGTGATTAGACATATATATACTACCATAGGATCACTATTAGGTTAATTAGCATCAAATATATATAGATGTTCCATCTATGAATCAACTTATTATTATAAGTAAACCAGTATTAGCAATCCAATTAGAACGAATTGCAAGAGGGATATGAAACTTAAATCTCAGTTTGTTGATCACGATATATTAACATGCATGGAGGACATATACACAGCATTATTAATACACCTGATGACTTTGATTTAATTGAATAATTCTTGAGGAAAATACATCTTCCAGGCTTTGATTTATCATATATGTTAGGATGATAGAACAATTTTGGCCCTTATTAATTTTATTGAAAACCCACAAGGGAAGGCAAGAAAATAATTATAACTGTAGAATTATATATACGTATACGTACTTAGGTAAATACTTATAAAAGCTGAACTTTTTCATTAATTGCTTACATAGATACATACATATGCACAAAGTAGCATCTAGAAAGAAAATATAACAACAAATTAAATCTTTTTGCGTAAAAAATTGAAGATATTTTACCTTAATAATTTCTTGATCTGCAGACATATACGATGAGTAAAAACCCTAACTTTGTTCCCCGTCAAACACTTGAACAAATTTTCTTTTGTAGTTTAGGTAAATTAAGTATATTTATATGTAAATATATATATAGGAGGCTTTGTTCCTCTTTTAATTCGGTGGATATGCATGCAGAGGCTAGTAATGTGGGAGACAAGGAGTGGTACTTCTTCTGTAAGAGAGGGAGAAAGTACAGAAACAGTATAAGGCCTAATAGAGTCACTGGTTCGGGGTTCTGGAAAGCAACTGGCATCGACAGGCCAATATATAACTCCGAAGGCCGCCAATGCATTGGACTCAAGAAATCCTTAGTATACTACCGCGGGAGCGCCGGAAAGGGGACCAAAACCGATTGGATGATGCACGAGTTCCGCCTTCCGGCCGACCACGACGACAAAAGTACCAAACATGTCGAGGTTAAAAACATCGTTAGTACTCAAGAAGCGGTAAGAAAATTACATTAATCCGTCAACTGTTGCCTCATCTCAATTGTAGGCCATGCCTCTGTTTAGAATTCTAAATTTTGTTTAAAAATATAAAAAATTTTTAAAAGTTATTAATATGCCAAGCGCAATTTATTATAAAAATGAATAATTTTTGATCATTTTACATTAAGCATGTATTAGAGTTTATTTTTAGGTCCAAATTTTTTTAAAAAATTTTAAAAATTTTTAATTTTCTCAAATCAAATTTTGTTACAGTCATTTTCATTGTACAAATTATGATAACGTACCTTCTATTAATTTTTATTAATTTTTTTGCTACTTCAAACGCATTTATTATAAAAATGAATAATTTTGATCATTTTGGACTAAACATGTATTAAGGTTTGTTTTTAACTCCAAATTTTTTAAAAAAATTTTAAAAATTATCAATTTTCTCTAATCAAATTTTATCACATATCACTTTTATACCGATTAACTTCTATTTTTTTTTTTTTTTTTGAATTTTTCTTAAACTCCAAACCCTGTTCTGAACTAATGCAATTCTATCATGGGTGGGGTTTTCGCAGGAGGTTTGGACGCTTTGTAGAATTTTAAAGCGAAGTGTATCACAAAGGAAGTGCATACCAGATTGGAGAGATGTGTCTGCTAAACGAAACAACAACATTAATGCCGTCGACGCAAGTTCTAAAACCTGCAGTGCGGATTCCGATAGTCACGAGAGTAATTACATAGACTTCAGATCAGCACCGCCGATTCTTCAGAACGAGAAGAAGCAACTTGTTAGTAATCATAATTTTGTTGACACAAATCATCAGATGCTTGTAAGCCAGTGGAATTCGAGATCGTCGTCTCATCAAGCTCCGACACCGGCACCCTACTCGTCGAGCTTTTTTAGCCCGGAAATGAATGATTTCATCAAGTATGGGGATTGGGATGAGCTCAGATCGGTTCTGGAGTTTGCTGTTGATTCCATTCCTCATGTAAATAACATGTGCTAATTTATATTATTATATATGTACACACACAAACACAAAGATGCTATATAGTGATAGCATGACATATATGATAGAGTAGATATATATATATATATATATCAGACAGTTGTACGTGGATGGATTGGAAGTTCTTATTTAATTAAGAGTTTGGAGATGGTGATATATATATTTCGGTTTTAGCCAGTATTTTCAAACTTGGAATGTTTTGTGATTGAACTCTAGTTTATTAGCCACATCAATTAATTAACCTTGTCTTTTTTTTTTTCAAACTAAACATTTATGTTCCCCATTTCACTAGTTTGGATTTTATTTTTTTTTAACTGAGAAAATATATATTAAAAAATAAGTTAATAGTTTACAAACTAAAAGCATCCTTTCCCAACAATTCGAATCAAGTTAAGAAGAAGATGAAGAATAGAACTCCTAGGAGGTATGAATCCCTTAAAACTGTTAATGGCTAGAAAGTGGATAGCACCATTGGCCTGCCTATAGGCCAATTACACCAAGAGAAAATCCATTTATGAGTGAATTTTCATGCCTGGATGTCATTGAGGATGGAGGAAACTTCCAAAGCTGGTATAAGGAGCTGGGATTCAGAGAGAGGAAATGATCAGGGCAGAATCTAAACAATTTTTTGTTTTTTTCTTTTTTTTTTTTTTTTTTTTTCCTAATCTTCATTGTGAAAAAGAGTTAAGGGAAACCATCAGTGTAGTTATTCTTATCTCCTTGATTTTAAAGATAGAGTAACTCTCTTAATTTGTTTTTAAAGTTAAAATTATTAAAATATTTCTAATATTTTAATCTTATTAAAAAAGCTAAAATATCCCTCCCATTTTGGATTTGTTAAAAAGTTGGAACATTCAAAAGTTTGGAAAAAAAAAAACCAAACGAGAATCAAGTCTAAGCATTTTTTGTGAAAAATAAGTTACATTCTTTCACATAAGATTTTAGCTAAATTATTACATTGTGAAAAAATATACTCATCGATTTAATATCTGATTCTATTATGATAATTTTTTTTTCTAATAAATAACATCACTTCTCTTCCACTTTTAACCCCAACTACTTGTTACCCTTTTTTTTGAGTTACTTTATGCCTCTCAACAAAAATTTTAAATTCATGTTGGTTATAGCAAGAGTGTTTGAAGTGAAAAAAAAAAAAAAAAAAGTTTGTGAAATTTTTCATTGTCAAGCATTTGGTATTACTAAAAAAGATGGAGAAAGTTAGAAAAAATTGGTAAATTTTAAAAAAAAATAAAAAATTAATAAAAGTTGCATAAAAATTAAAAAATTAAGAATTTTTAATGCTCTAAATACCCCTGCATGCTCCATCTTGAAAAGTGATGGGTGGATTCTCCAATCAATCATCCGATTACAGGCCAAAGGTTCAAACCCATGGCCACAACCGCTTTAGAGAAGAGAAAATGCCACTCAATTATCACCAAAGGATTTCCTATGTACATGTCTCAATGAAAAAGAAGATGGGTGCGAAAAATCACCTTTCTAAAATTTGATTTCTCATTTACACCTTAAAATAAAGGATTTGGAATTTTGGATGTCGTTTAATCTGATGATCGCCACCCACTGGAGAGGATTGGGGGCCCAAAGTGACACCGCGTTGTCGCATGAAAGGCTAAAATTCAAATCATGGCCCACAAGCCCACTCACCATTAGTATCCACTGACTTCGGCTCCCCCCTCTCTTCTCGCTGACTCGCTCGCTCCCTCTGGTTCGTCCTCTTTTTTCGCCATTGCTGCAGTCTTTTTAAGTTCGGAAACCCTTTTTCGCTGTTCATCCCTCTCTCTTTTGCCTTTTTTTTTTTTTTTTTCACTTAACTAAGAACGGAGTTATCGATCGATCACTGCTGCTGGTGATTGTACTTGCCATTTCTTCACCTCATCTTCAAACGCAAGGTAATTTGCATGGCACCCACCTACATTCCTCGATCTGTTTCTACCTTTATTTGCAGAATCATATAATCAAGATTAAAAAAAAAAAAAATAGATTTATGGAATGGTATTTAAGTCTACAAAGATTCATTTGTACTTGTTACTTGATCGGTTGTCTCGAAACCTTTATTTGGGAAATGTGATGTTTGATGCTTGCTTGATTTGTGGAATGGCCTAATGGAAATGAACCCATTTATAATTTGTCTTCGTGCTATTTATTTATTTATTTATTTTTATTATTTATATATATTTTGCCAGGAAAAAAAACTACCAAAAACTTAACGTCAATTATATTGTTTTTTGGTAGATTTTTATGTTAGAATATCATTGCTCCTTTTATATATATATGTGTGTGTGTGTGTGTGTGTGTGTGTGTGTGTGTATAGACATGTACATATAATTTGTATGCGGGGCAGGCCAGAATTTTTGCTAAGAGGCACCGAGCACTCAAGAAAAAATAACAATCGACTTATTTTTCAATTAAGAGTAAAAAAAAATGATGTTATTTTTAGAGAGAAAATAAATTATTCTTGAGTATTAACTAGTGAATATATTTATCACGATTAATGGTTCAAGCACTTGAAATTTATTAGAGATATCTCTCACTACAAAAAATATAATTATTATTAAATTTTATTATTTATAGAATTTATTGTGTTATATGCTAAATTTACTAATAATATAAACAAAAATATGCAATAATATACTAAAAAGATACACTTTATTTCACAAAAAATACCAAGTTTGATTCTTTTAAATTTCTTATATGTTAAAAAATTTTTAGTTTTTTTAACTTTAAATTTTTAATAAAATTAAAATATCTTAATTTTTAGTTAATTTAATTTTTAAATAAAATTAAAATAATAAGGAGGGCATTTTAGTAATTTTATCTTAAAAATTGAGGGGGTCCGTTGCCCCATGTAGCTCCGCCCATGTTTGTATGTATATGCCATTCAAATTTAATCTCTCGTTGATAACTTGTAGTGTAATGCTTTCAATTGGAGCTTCTTAGGTGCTATTTGGTATACTTGTTTCGAGTCCATTTTTTATTTTGCAATCTTGAAAACAATAAAAACAGTTCAAAATGCATTTGTTCGCGTGTATTTTCAAAATTTGTTTTAGAAAACAAAAAATAAAATTATACATGAAATACAAAATAGCAAAAAAATTTTTTGAGCGTTTTCAACCCAAAATAAGTAAAATATCAAAATAAAGAAAATCAGAAAATGTCAAACCAAATGCGTTTTCTATTTTTCTTGTTTTGGGATTTTCAACACATAGAACACATAAAACAAAAAATAAAAAATAAAAACAAAAAATAGATATACAAACCAAATGTCACCTTAGTTTTCAAGGAATGTTTTTATACAACGTAAAGAGTTCAGATGTGAAATGGAGCAAGGAACAGATTTTAGTTTTGCGGGATTTTGGCGTAGGTAGCTTGCGCTTTTTGAGAATATTTTTACCGTGTACACGGTTCACGTAAATTACTGAGAGGAAATAGTGTTTGAGATTTCATTTCAGTTCAGAGTCATGGGCATCACTAAAATTGATTTCCTGTTTGAAGTAGCTTTGTTTGACGTTCTTTGAGGTTTACATATGCTCAACAGCTGACAATTCTAGGACTGATAAGAAACTTCAAGTCGTTAGAAGGAAACTTAATGCAAAATGTCAGAGGGATGAGAGCCAGCACCTCCTACCTATAAGTAGGGGAAACCTCTACCATTTGAAAGAGAGAGTTGGCAGTGGGTAATAGTTGTGCATCCAATATCCTGGAATCGGGGGTTGCCTGTGCATGCGAGTCTGATTTCAGTGGCCTGACCCATTTGTTGCTTTGTAGCGTGTTGTGAAATATTTAAGGTTTTGTTTGTCTTTATAGATTTAAAATCAAGGGATTTTGTGCTGTTTATTTTAAGGAGAATTTCTTAAATTTAACTTTGTTAATTTGGATATGGGTTTGTCATGATTTTGAGTAATTTAATATAATCGATTATAATGGATTTTGAATCGCTACAAAAATAAATAAATAAATAAATAATAGTTATTTTAAATTCTTCATATATATTATTTGTCTCCACTAAAGAGTGGCCCGGTGCATGAGACTCATGTTTATGCGGATTCTGGAGAACGGCAATGCACACTATCTTAATCCTAGTAACTAAAGAAAAAACTTTTGAAAATTGAACCTACAATCTTTAGGTTACAAAGGAACAGCTCGTCCTTGGCTATACTACTTAATATTCCATGTATTTTTACGTAAATTAGTTGTCTCCATTATATTTTATTTTAACCATACTGAGCCTAACATTATTTTTCAGGGAAATCCGTATTACTTGAAATGTTTTATATCACTAATCTTTTTGCTAGTTTATAATTTCTTGTTGATATTCCAATCAGATGATAGATCGTTATTGGATTTCTTTCTTTGTGGCAATTTCTCGTCTTGTTGGAGTATCTGATCCTAGTGCTGGTGATGCTGATCCACTTTATAGGTAATCATCCTTCCCTGTTTATTGTTTATATAATGCAATGGTATTGCAGTTGTTATAATATCAATACAATCAGTTCCTGGTATTTTCACTACAATTGCAAACTTCTTGACTGCTGCCCCTAAATTTTATTAATTTCTTGATTCATCTACTGTAGATTCTCGTCTACCATTTCTCTCTTATGTGTGTGAGCATTTAAATAAAATATAATATGCTTTTTAGGTTTGATTGTTTGTTTACTCTTTGGTTTATTCAATTTATTGTAGAGTGTAGGAGTTACTGGAGATTTATTTTCTGTTTTCATTTCTTTTTTTTAATCTTGAAAGGTTATATTTGTTTTTCTTCTTCTTATTAAAAAGAATATACAGAGACCTGATGTTGCAATGATTTGTATGTTAAGTGGATTAGACTTGAGTGTGGTTTTGTGAGCTTTTGTTTCAATGGATTTTAGGGTTTGTGTAGAACGATGTGAAACAACTGGATGTATTGGGGAAAGATGCTTTCCACAATGCAAATTCCCTTTAGATGGTGCCTCACGTAATGGTCCTTGGTACATTCAAGAACCACTTTACTTGCAGTGGAAACAATGGGATTGCCAAAGTGATTGTCATTACTATTGTATGGTAGACAGAGAGAAAGAAAGGGTGGCAGTAGGTCAAGAGCCTGTGAAATATCATGGTAAATGGCCCTTTAAGCGTATATGTGGGATTCAGGTTTGTTATTTTTTCAAGTTTGTTACCACCTTCTTTTCCAGTTGAAAAGAGTTTTATAGTTCGCACATTTTGATTAACACGTAAAGTGATGTATTACAATTACTCAGGAGCCTGTTTCTGTTGCTCTCTCTGCCCTCAACCTTGCGATGCATTTCCATGGCTGGCTGTCCTTTTTCATCCTTTTGTACTACAAGCTGCCTCTAAAACCAGAGAAAAAGCCATACTATGATTATGCCATTTTGTGGCAAATCTATGGCCTCTTATCAATAAACGCATGGTTCTGGAGTTCTGTTTTCCACAGTCGGTAAGCTTTTCCCTTTCCAATTTATTTTCCCTTGTAGATGTGAATTTAAGGCCAGGTTAGAATCTCTGTTATCAAATCTCTTTAACCATTCCCTGTTATCGTTTCTCTTTAACAATTCTCACATATAGGGGGTGTTTGGTTGACAAAAATTTGGTAAAAAAGTACAGTAAAAGTATAAAGATTTGATGTAAAAGTGATATGTGGCGAAATTTGATTGGAAGAAAGTACAAAAAGTTAGTAAAAGTCGGTGGGTATTGGTTGGTTTTGGCCAATCAAACACCCCCATAATAACCGTTTGAAGGGTAACCAATATTATACATTATCTGGCAATCTGTTTGCACTTTTCCCTCATTAATGTAAGGCTCTTTACTGTTGAGTTGAGTTGGGAAAGGGTTCAATAACCTCTAGGAAACTGTTATCTACACCTGTATATCAGTAACGCAAATATACTCACTGAAAAAGGTATTCAATATCACACCCACTAGTGTTCATGTCCGACAAGCTACCTGAAAAAATAATGAACAAATGAAGATCAACACTTACGTAACAATGATAGAGATGTTATTTTTTCATTGTCCATGGATGTATATTTTTCACTTTTTACCAAGTCAGAATGTGGGATGGTGCTAAAGTTAGGCATCTCTTGGAATGTAGCTGATTATGTCTTGCATAGCACTTTGATGCGGAACTATGTCAATGCCAAGAGTGGGCACCAACTCCTAGGCACCTGTCTAGCATTAATTGGTTGGGTTCATAAATTAAATTAAGGGAGTATAACGTATTTGAAGCTTGCATTACACACTACATGATTTTGGCAAAGATTGTAATTTGTAAAGAAAAAATATTATCATCAAATTGTCACACTCCAAAAGTCAAATCAAGGGAAACTGCCTTGAATTAAGGAACTAATAGTAATTATTACAGTAAGATAATCTAATTCAAAGGCAAGACACGATTTAAAAAATCAAGTGCCCCATCAGTTCAATATAATATTATAATATTCTGGTTAAAGCACTTACTATTATGTCCCTGAATTCCAACAAAATTGATATTTGTGTAATACTAATATTTTAGAGAAAATATAAATTCATAATAGTTATTACAGTCATCCATCATGGAAAGATAAATTATGACATAATAAGTCTAAAAATTAAATTTAATGGGTATTAAAAAAATGGTGGCCACCAACTCATAGGTTACACTTTTTACCATAAAAAATAGATATTTATGCAGTAATTGAAACATAATTATATAAGTTTTATTAATATAGGGTGTGTCACTGCCTTGTTCATAACCTTCCTTTTTAAGTATTTTTCATGTTGATGTTTCTATTACTTCTGTGTCATGTCCATCACATCTATGTCTGTGCTGCTTAGATGCTTTCATGTGCAGTCATTGTTCTCTTATATTTCCCGTGATCTTGTTTTTGCTTAATTTTATTGCTTTCTATCATATCCTCAGTTAAAAGTAAAACAATCCAAGAATGTCATTGAATTGGATTAATTGGCGCGTATATTCCATACATATTCTTTCTTATATTGCTTGACAGACCTTATAAATTATTGTTTGCAATTTAGTACATTTGACTTGGCCTTGAAGCACAGCAAAATATTCTATATTGTGTCAAATTGGGAATCATGGATTTGCCTAATTATTGGTGTGGCTTGCCCTCCTGAACTGCAGAAACATTGTTGTGACAGAAAAGCTAGACTACACATCTGCAGTGGCATTAATTGGCTACTCACTCATACTGGCCATTCTAAGAGGTTTCAGTGTGAGAGATGAGGCTGTCAGAGTCATGGTTGCTGCTCCATTGACTGCTTTTATAGCCACCCACATATTGTACCTCAACAACTATAAACTAGACTACGGTATTATCATCTTATCTATCTATTGCAAGATATGCATAAACTTAAATTACGAACAAGATACACTTCTTATTTCTTCTGCATAATACTTGTATGCCCAGGATTTAGTTTAGAGAGCTGTACCTCTTGCATATTCTCTCTGTCGGACACAAAGCAGACCGGCACTACTTAATGCTGGCCCAAACATTAGGCTAGAGCATGATGACATCAGTTTCGTGCCCCTGCATTGTTTTCTTTTTTCGTGGTGGTAAACCATTTTCCTTTTTTGGGCAGGGCACGAAGAGGTGCTTTAGTGGCTCCTTGTCCTTTTTTTTTTGTTTATTTTTGCATTTATCACGTGTCCATTTACGGAGGGTGTTTGTTTTATTTATTTATTATTATTTATTTTTTTTGGGGGGGGGGGGTGGTGGGGGATTTCATTTGTATATATAGTGGAGGAGAAAGAGATGCAGCAAAATTAGCTGCTAATTTTGCTTTGTCTGTTGACTTTTAGTTATTAATGTTTAATGCTAATGGCATGAACTATTGAAATTATTTGACAGGGTGGAACATGAAAGTATGTGTTGTCATGGCTGTTGCTCAACTTCTCATTTGGGCAATCTGGGCTGGTGTCACTCGCCATCCATCTAGGTGGAAGTTGTGGGTGGTGGTCCTGGGCAGTGGTCTTGCAATGCTCCTAGAGATTTTTGATTTCCCGCCATATCAAAGATTTGTGGATGCCCATGCTCTTTGGCATGCCAGTACCATCCCCCTCACCTACATTTGGTGGAGTTTCATCAAAGATGATGCCAAGTTCCGAA
The DNA here is from genome assembly GCA_019916065.1 of Vitellaria paradoxa. Lineage (NCBI taxonomy): Eukaryota > Viridiplantae > Streptophyta > Magnoliopsida > Ericales > Sapotaceae > Vitellaria > Vitellaria paradoxa. Next base: position 49,296,645 of record CM034239.1, read on the forward strand.
CATCTAACCTTCACAGGAAGGTGAAGTAGCATTTGGGAAGACATGATGAGATTTAGGCCAAATTTGATATTCAAGAACTACATTTCTTTTTTTTTTTTTTTCCCTAATCCATGTCATGCAAAGGGTTGAGGATTCTTCATTTAGTGAAAAAATATACTCCCCGTGTATTATGACCATCTGCCTTTGCACTAATCTTTTATTTTGCAAATGTAACCCTGGTATGCTATATTCATATGTAACTAGCATTTTCGTGCAGAAGAGTTCAAATTGAAGCAGTCAAGGACTGCATTACTTGGTTTGGTGTTTCCTCCCAAGTCAGCGGCTACTCCACACACCCTTTTATATTTTTGTTGCACTTCAGGCTCTTGGAACCCCTAAAAGGAGTAACCCAGTATACAATTGACAATTTGTGGTCAGAATAATGATTTCAAACTTGTTCATTGTGATAGGGACTAAGGTATCTTAAGTCCAGGCTTAAAAGTTTATATCGAAGCATTTTTAGTTCAGCTAGAAATTTGCAGACTTTAGGTACCTAAACTTGCTTTTAAAAATTTGCATAGACTATAGATACTTGTAGACCCGCTTCGCTGGATAACTTCTGAATGCTAAATGTACCTATACTCAAAATCTTTGGGTATCTATAGACATGCCTAGTTGGATAACTCGTTGGATTTGCTAAAATTTCACTAGAAAATTCAGATTTTGTGTTTTTCAAAGTTGTTCTAAATTTAGCCAGTGTGAAGCTCATTACATGCTCGTTGGAAAGACTAGTATGTGTGTTTTGTTGATTAAATTGAAATTTGTTTAAGGCGCGAGTGCGCCGGATGCTCGCCCTAACAAGCTGCAAACAATATAAAAAAAAAAATTCTCAGATCACCAATAACTAATCTGTAATCATGTATATTGATTGTGAATCATTTGATAATTTAAAAAAAAAATTATTTTATTATTTTAAAAAAATAAATCACATCTATATATAAAACAATGTTTACATTACATTAATATATCAAGACTCTCCGGCAAATCAAAATAATTAAATAATATAGTCTCACCGGCAAATCAAAATAATTAAATAATATAGTCTCACTCGCATGCACATTATATGTTCAATTAAGTTAGACAATATAAATTCTCATCACAATATGCTTATATATTTAATGAAACATGTATAACAATAAATTCCCTCACATATATGCATACTATACTCAAACTATAAACTAAATATCATCATTTTTTTCATAAAACATATCAAATAATATTGAGTAGGCATTAAATAAGGTTTAATACCATATCAAAGTTGGAGTCAAAAACACAACGAATGGGCAAAATTTGTCAAGCCCGCTTGAAGACCACTCAAGCTAATCTCGTTTAAGTTACAAACTTATTGTTTAACCTACTTGAAGACCGCTTTAGTGACTCAACAAGTATAACAAATCTGAATTGTTTTTTATTCAAATCGGACCTATTCAGTCCAAAACTGAGTAACCCAAACTCATACTTCAACCCACAACAAACAAAAAACTATTATATATTAGCAACAACTAACAAAACCTATATATGTTACAAGATCCAACATGTATATACCCCTATATATACAATTAAAATTAAAAAAAAAAACAAGATATGAATTTCATTAAATTGTGCAATGACAAATAATAAACAAATAATTTCACTCGTCTACCTTCAATCTGAAAAAATAAACAAGAAAAAAATGAAGAAATCCACCAACTTTTGATGCTTAGATTTTTCTCTATGGCAATGATCTTCACGAACCATCATTATTGCGACAATCGCTATATTACAAACGTCAAAACTCCTATAACTTTATTCCACCCCTCCCATTTAAATGGATAAGAAAATGTAATAAAGAAAAAAAAATGGATAAGGAAAAGAAAGAAAAAGGGGTTGGATCCAAAGTCTTACAAGCAAGTGTATACAAATGGTACTAGAGGGTATAATGGAATAGCAATCTACCATGGAATGAAATGGCCATTCCAACATTAATGGATATTTCATTATTATTATTCATTCTACCCCCTTGTGTCATTATAATATTAAATTTTTGACATTAATAGACAATTTACTCCCCATAATAGATTGCCATTCCATTCTTTCCCCTTGTACTATTATAATATTAATTTTTATTTTCGTTTATTTTTTGACTTGTAAATAAAAAATAAATTTTTTTATTTTATTTACTTTACAAATCTTTTGTTGTTTCCTTGTCATTTTATTCATCAAAGAGCGAGGCTTAGAGATCAGCATAAATAGAATTTATCCAAGGAAATGAGTATTTTCTCATTCACAAGATGAATGAAAATATAAGAATTGGATGGAATAGTTATTTTTATTTTATATGAGTATATCAGACAATATAATGAAATAGAAGTGTATAAATAATTATTTCATTATATTTCCTTGCACCAAACTGAGCCTTATGTTGTATTTGGTTGCCTATGGGGATTAGGTAATTAGAATTAAAACTCCCTTATGAGGGATAAATCCTATGTTTGGTAACTGATGAAATATAACATTTTTTCTTCCCTAATTTGAAAAATACAAAATTTTAAGGTCTAACATGTTACTTACAAAATCTTACAAATAGTAGAACTCTTTGTTAGATGTGAATTAATAAAATTATTTTTGTAATTACTTAAATGTATTTCTCAAATAAAATGAGAAATTAGTCTTTTAACTCATATTCTCATTCAATTCCAAAAATATTCATATATACCAAACACTAGTAAAAATAATTATCCTTCTAATCACTCGAGATAGTAAACATTATAATTCTTTTGCCATTCCCATTTTCATTGGCAACTAAGATAGGTCACAATAATTTCAAGCTCGTATTGGTCTTAGATTGAGAACAATAATTAAACTCTATGAAATATAATGCCTCCTTAATTTTTTTTGGAGCGTTAATTTGGATTTATATATTTAAACGGATCGTGACGCAAATAAAATTAATAATAACCCTTCTCAATTAATTAAATGTGTCGTAATATTAAATACTTAAGATACGTTTATTAAACTAGTATGTCGTAAAACCCGTTTGATAAACATATTAAATTATATGGCATATATACCCTGTAAATTAAATAGGTTAAATTATATGATACGACATCAATTGACACAATTAGTAATTAAAAATTTATATTTCATATATATCAAACATATTTATTTGTTATTATAAATAATATACATAAGATATATAATTAATCATATTGTTAGGCTAACCAATAATTAAATATAAAATAAGATACCTAAATTTCATATTTAAAGAGAGAGATATAATTATAATATTAGTACAACTAATATTTTATAATGTATCTTTAGTAATTATAATTAAATTGATAAGTTTGACACTATTAATTATGTGAATTAACTCGTTTATGAATCAATTATTTTATGTTATAAATAAATTGTGTCATATATTAACAACTCTAATTCATTTTTTACTATGACTTTAACGCACCCTTAATTATTATAATCAACAACAATATATTAATTGGGTATATATAGTAATTTTGTTACATTATCTCACAAATATGAATCACCCATCAAACCCAATTGAATATCATAATCACCCATATTCAATTACAACTTTGACACGATATAACCCCAATGGGTTAGATGGGATGGTCTTGGACTGGGACTTAGGAGCTTACCACCCCAATGTCTCAAGTTCAAGCCTCCTCTCTAGCAAAACTTGGGGCCAGCCTCCCGGGCGCAAAGCGTAGTAAAGGTTGGTAGGACGGGCCTCTTTGGCTGGACGAACCGTATCAAGTTCTTGGGTGTGGGTCCGACTCTCCGTCGCTACGCGAGTTCGCGATTTACCGCTATATATGTTGAGGGATCGGTATGTGTGGCACAAACCAAAAGAGATTCACTCTCTAGGGGTTTGGCCTAGGGAGTGAATCTCTCGAGGTTAAATCCTTTAACTTTGACACGATATATCAAAATTTGAAATTTTATATATAAGATCTATGCTAATTCAAGCAGAAGCCAATTCCATATTCGTGCCCAATACTCGTTGGGCTTTCGATAAACAGAGAAGACGTAGCGGCCCAAAATTGTTAACCAGAGATATCCATAGAATATGCCCAGTTGCGGGCCCACTGATTCCCCTAGCCGTGGCGCTAGTACAAACTGTACCACAAAGAACCGGAGGGGAGCAAGCCTACGGTATACCCTAGCGTTATATTAGGGCTTGGGACTGTCTCGTTAGCCTCTCGCGTTATAGTTATCTTCTCTCTCAGTGTAAGGTAACTGAGAGCCTCCCTCCCGCATCGCCGCCTCCTTCTCCTTCTCTGTTCGGTAAGTGTTCTCTCTTTCATCTCCCTTTGTTTTGGGGCTTTCTCTTTCTCTATATATATGTAGATACATACGTCTGTATTTGTTTCTCTCTGAATATCGATTGCTTCATCTGCTTGTCGTTGTTTTTTCTGATCAGTGCTTGGATCTGCATGTACTTTTCTACCTGTTTGCTTTGTATATGCTTCAATTTGAATTCATTGAACCCTTTGTATTTTCTGCGTTCGGGTAGCTTTGACTGATCGCTTATCTGCCTTTTGCCTTTTGATTTGTCTTGTACTTAAAATTTTTGAGCTGTTGTCTGAATAGATCTGGATGAGATAAGAGTTCCTCTATGAACTTCTAGTTAAAAACATATTATTGCTTTATATATATATATATATATCATTATAAGTTCTTGGGAAATGAATCAGTTGGATTTTTTATTGTGCTGTAGATTTTAATCTGATGGCTTACTTTGGACTTTGAAGATAAAAGAAAATTACCAGTACGATATTACAACTGTTATGGGTAGTTTATGTCAACGATGGTGTAGATCTTTCAAGAACCTTATGGGTTGCCCTAATTTTTTAATTAAAATTTGAATTGTAGCAACTCAATTTCAACTTTTTTTGCTGTACTTTTGGAAAATATTATCCGTCGAATTCTTCTCATTGCCTCTTTTTTGGTATATTCAATAAAAGAATTCATTCAGTAAAATAATTTTGTTTGATGAAAATTTCATACAGAAATTTATCATATGATTGGATGCTTGCAAGTGTTTTGTCACGTGTATGTATAGTTTTTATAATCAGAATTCATCATGCATCAGCCGTTTTGCCAATTTTACTGTTTTTTTTCTGTGTGTGTGTGTGTGTGAGAGAGAGAGAGAGACAGAGAGAGAGATACATTTTTGACAATTAAATAAATATATTAAGAGAAACATCATGGGGATGCTGACCTTATTTGTCTCTGTATCAGATACAGATCTGGGTATAATCTGATTGTTTGTATGACGGAATATATATTGTAAATAGTGCATTGATTGCACAAATGGAATATTGTTCCAGATTGTTTTTTGAAATTAAACTGTTAAAATTTTCTTTTGCTCGAGCTCAATTTGATCTGATCTGAGCTAAACTTGCAAGGCAATTGGTATATATAATTTGTTTTTTTCATGTTGATTGCAGGTGTTTTTTCTCAAAGCAAACGTCTAAATTTTTTCATAGCTTTTAAAATCAGTCAAAATGGTAAGTTGTTTGTTTTAAATGTTTTCTGATATCAGTTTCTTATATTATGCATAGACTTGAGTTTTCTAATGGATAAATTTTCATAATATGTACAGGTGAAGTTCACAGCTGAAGAGCTTCGTCGTATTATGGATTACAAGCACAATATTCGGAACATGTCTGTCATTGCGCATGTTGACCATGGTACGAAATCCATCCTACTAGTTGTATACTTACTGTGATGGCTTTACTGACAAGCTGTTCTTTAACAGCAGATGTTCTTTTATTAATAACTTTGTGGTATCATCCTAAAACCATTTAGCTTTTGGAAATTTTTGGTTACGGAGAAGCTGCATTGGAATACTGATCCCTGGTGGTCTGGGATCACCCATGGTTCAAAGTCGTGGACAGAGTTGTTGTATTGGCTTGCGAATTTTTGATACGGTTGCGGTTATCAAACGATGTGCAGTGTTTTGATTTTTTTAAATCAAAAAATTATAGAAAAATTCTAAATAATAAAATGGATCTATTACATGATAAAAATATAGTAATTATTTTATTAAATAATATTTTATTTAATTTTAGATTTAATATTTAGTAACAATAATTAATAATTCATATATTATTTGGTATAAATTCAAAAAGTTTATTACAAAACTATTTAATAATAGATATTAGAAAGCTATATTTTTATAATCTGTTTATGAAAGAAATTTTAAATCTACAAAAATTATTGAAAAATGGCTTATTGTGTTTAATACCACATTTTCCTAATTTGTTCGATCTGGTGATAGTGAATTTTTTTAATATATATTAATTCAAATAAATATATAGTCGGGATTGTGGCATGGGAGAATTAGTGAAAATGAAATCTTTGGTGAGGTTCAGATCAGTATTAAAAAAAGAAAAAGAAAAGGGCATGCTTTCTAGACTCTCGCAAGCAGAAGTGTTTGAAGTGTGAGTGAGGATGTTCTCCAGTCTACAAGTAAACCATGCTGCTGCAATGGTGATGCTCTGGCAGAGGTGTCGAAGGGGCGATCTTGGAACTCTCTCTCTCTCTCTCTCTCTCTCTCGTCCAGATCTGAAGAAATGAAGGTTTGAAAATTTTTTTCCCACCGCCAATATCTCGCTGCTAACATGACTTGTACTGGCACCTCACCAAGATGTCAGTGTTTCTCAGCTGTGACACAGCGAGCTGAATCTTCCTGGCAAGATTCTTGACGCAGCCTGATAGCAGCGATGCCACCTTCGATTCCGAGCCGAGATGCAGAGACATCTGCTGTCTGGGCCGATATTACGAACTATGGGCTTACTAGAATGGTCTGACTATGTTTGTGGTTCTCCCAATTGGGAGATTAGAATTGCTGATGATACCTTTCTTGGAGCAATCTTGATCTACATTTTATGGAGTTCCATTTTTGTTTTCTGTATTTTCTCATTGTGCTGGCGTCATTGATTTTAAATGAATTTTGATGTTACTTTTTCCTTTTTATTTTCACAGGGAAGTCCACACTTACCGATTCCCTAGTGGCTGCTGCTGGTATCATTGCTCAAGAAGTTGCTGGTGATGTCCGGATGACCGATACCCGTGCAGATGAAGCTGAGCGAGGCATCACCATCAAGTCTACTGGTATCTCTCTCTACTATCAGATGTCTGATGAGTCACTGAAGAACTACAAGGGAGAGAAGCAAGGGAATGAGTATCTTATCAATCTTATTGATTCCCCTGGGCACGTTGACTTCTCATCTGAGGTTACAGCTGCTCTTCGTATTACTGATGGTGCACTTGTGGTGGTTGACTGTGTTGAGGGTGTCTGTGTCCAAACAGAGACTGTCCTCCGACAGGCTTTGGGTGAAAGGATCAGACCTGTCTTGACTGTGAACAAGATGGACAGGTGCTTCCTTGAGCTTCAGGTTGATGGAGAGGAGGCTTACCAGACTTTCCAAAGAGTTATTGAGAATGCAAATGTCATCATGGCCACATACGAGGATCCCCTCCTTGGTGATGTTCAGGTGTACCCTGAGAAAGGAACAGTTGCTTTCTCTGCTGGGTTGCACGGGTGGGCTTTCACTCTCACCAACTTCGCCAAGATGTATGCTTCCAAGTTTGGTGTTGATGAGTCTAAGATGATGGAACGACTTTGGGGTGAAAACTACTTTGACCCTGCCACCAAAAAGTGGACCAGCAAGAATACTGGCTCTCCTACTTGCAAGCGTGGGTTTGTTCAGTTCTGCTATGAACCCATCAAGCAGATCATCAGCACTTGCATGAATGATCAGAAAGATAAGCTGTGGCCTATGTTGCAGAAACTAGGTGTCACCATGAAGTCTGAAGAGAAGGACTTGATGGGTAAGGCATTGATGAAGCGTGTTATGCAGACCTGGCTTCCGGCAAGCTCTGCTCTCCTAGAAATGATGATATTCCATCTTCCATCACCTGCCAAGGCTCAAAAGTACCGTGTTGAAAACTTGTATGAGGGACCCCTTGATGATCTTTATGCCAATGCTATTAGGAATTGTGATCCTGAGGGGCCTCTTATGCTGTATGTGTCAAAGATGATTCCTGCATCTGATAAGGGAAGGTTCTTTGCTTTTGGTCGTGTGTTCTCTGGCAAAGTCTCAACAGGATTGAAGGTTAGAATCATGGGTCCCAACTATGTCCCTGGTGAAAAGAAGGACTTGTATGTCAAGAGTGTGCAAAGAACCGTCATTTGGATGGGAAAGAAGCAGGAAACTGTTGATGATGTTCCATGTGGGAATACAGTAGCTATGGTTGGGTTGGATCAATTTATCACTAAAAATGCTACCTTGACAAATGAGAAGGAAGTTGATGCCCACCCAATTCGAGCAATGAAGTTCTCTGTCTCACCTGTTGTTCGTGTGGCTGTGCAATGCAAGGTTGCGTCTGATCTTCCCAAGCTTGTTGAAGGACTGAAACGTCTTGCTAAATCTGATCCTATGGTTGTCTGTACCATTGAGGAATCTGGGGAACATATCATTGCTGGAGCTGGGGAGTTGCACCTTGAGATCTGCTTGAAGGATTTGCAGGAAGATTTCATGGGTGGTGCTGAAATTATAAAGTCAGATCCTGTTGTGTCTTTCCGTGAGACTGTTCTTGAGAAGTCGTGCCGTACTGTGATGAGCAAGTCACCAAACAAGCATAACCGTCTATATATGGAAGCTAGACCCTTGGAGGAGGGGCTTCCAGAGGCAATTGATGAGGGGCGCATTGGTCCAAGGGATGACCCTAAGGGTCGAGCCAAAATCTTGTCTGAGGAGTTTGGTTGGGACAAGGATCTTGCAAAGAAAATATGGTGTTTTGGCCCTGAAACCACTGGCCCTAACATGGTTGTTGATATGTGCAAAGGTGTTCAGTACCTAAATGAAATCAAGGATTCTGTTGTTGCAGGGTTCCAGTGGGCATCAAAGGAAGGTGCGTTGGCAGAAGAAAACATGAGGGGTATTTGCTTTGAAGTTTGTGATGTTGTTTTGCACGCTGATGCTATTCACAGAGGTGGTGGCCAAATTATCCCAACAGCCAGGAGGGTCATTTATGCTTCTCAGCTGACTGCCAAACCTCGTCTTCTGGAGCCTGTGTATTTGGTGGAGATCCAAGCACCAGAGCAAGCTCTTGGTGGAATCTACAGTGTTCTGAATCAGAAGCGTGGCCATGTGTTTGAGGAAATTCAGAGGCCGGGAACCCCTCTCTACAACATCAAGGCATACCTTCCTGTCATTGAGTCGTTTGGTTTCTCCGGCACTTTGAGGGCTGCAACTTCGGGTCAGGCCTTCCCCCAGTGTGTGTTTGACCATTGGGATATGATGTCGTCGGATCCATTGGAATCTGGATCCCAGGCAGCAACCCTCGTGTCAGATATCCGCAAACGTAAGGGTTTGAAGGAGCAGATGACACCACTATCTGATTTTGAGGACAAGCTTTAAGTTTGCCAGATGGATTTCATTTGAAGCCAACAAGATAAACTTCTTATGGGAGGGAGATAAAGAGGAGGTAATCCTGCTAGGCAGTATAATTTTGTTGGTTCTTATTCAGTTTTTTATTTTAAAATTGTGGAACTGTGGATTAGCATTTGGTTTTCATGGGGAGTTGACGATGCCCCCCACAAGTATTGTGTTTGTGTTTTAATTTTCTAGACTTGGTTTTACGAGGAGGAGTTTTTATATTTTCTTCTACATGTTTGTTTGAGATATTTCTACAGAGACTTTTTCTGTTATGGTAATGTTATTTTTCTTTAGATCATTGGATGTGGTTGATCTCGAAATTTTGAATGTTAGTATATTCATTGAGCTTGCTCTTGAGTTGAAGAATTACCTGTTCTTGTGGTGGATGAGCCATGCCATGCTTGTAGGAGGATTATGGTGACGGGTGATGGGGCACTGCGGCATTGAGTTGTGCATCAACTTTTTGCCCAATTTAGTAGCTTCTTATTTAGAGGATTTGATGGATTCTGTTTTCATACCAAATTGGATTTTTCCCACCCCCCTTTTTTTATGTTTATTTTCTTCCGATAGGATAATGTAAAAGATCAACTTTGTTCCCTAATTAGTAGGTTCTTGTTTAGAGGATTACTGGGACAGTGTTTATGACCAATTCTGGTATCATTTTTCTTCCTTGTATTAAAAACATAAGTTATGGATTTGCATCAACTTCGAATCAAAATTTTTGGTCGGATACTTATTATTTTTTTTTTTTTTGAGTCTCCCTAGTAAATCGGTGTTAAAAGGTTAGTTCGAGCCATTTTTAACGACCACTTCCTTGTTCCATAGTTGAATATTTGCCAGGTCCTGTAAGTGGGATACTCGTGGAACTGCTTCGGAGAATTTATTTATTTATTTATTTATTTTTTAATCCTGTTTGGTCCTAATGGGTGATGTTGGTGAACTAGTGGAATAAGATTTGAATGGAATATATGTGGGAAGGATTGGTATAATGCATGTTAAGCGGAATATTAAGTTATTTTACATTAGAGTATATATCGATAGCACTAGAAAAGTCGTGTGCCAACTTTGTGGGTCTATTAATTTAAAAAAAAATAATAATAATAATCGTTAGAACTGTCTTTTATTACATAAATTTTGACTATAAATTTTAATAACTTTTAAGATTTTTTTTTAATTTTCTATTATTTGATAAGAAGTTGGAAAAAATTTTAATAACTTTAAGAAAATTTGTTTGTTTAGTAAAAAGATTGGAGAAATTTTTAAAAAATTTTAATAATTTTTGAAGTGTTAATAAATGTCAAAAAAAAAGGAAAAATAACTAAAAATTTCTTCTTTTTTATTTGGCCAACCAAACAGAACGTTATTCTCTATCATCTTTTATGCTGGGAGAGGAGTGGAGATGGTACGGTATAGAACGGAATTAGGATGAGTAATTAAGATGAATTACTCAGAGGTTACATTTGTTTGCCAATATAAAAAAATAAGAGATAAATAATACTGTGAGATTAGTAATACTGTTATGTGATAGATGGAGGATAAGTAATACTCTGAGATGAGTAACACTGTATTTAGTGAATATAAAAAAAATATATAAATAATAAAAAAAGTGCATGAAATGACTTTATTACCTTTATAATAAAATTAAAACTTGGAGTGGCCAGCGACCACAAAAGTAACCCCAACAACCGTAAAAAATTGAAAGTTAAAAAGGCCAAAAGGGGCATGAAAGTGGGGACGCCGGCAGCAACGAACACCAGTTCTTTCTAGTGTTGTATCTCTATTTCGAGTTCTTAGTCTTCTCCTCGTACCTCTCTCTCTCTCCTCACCTCCCCTTTTTTTTCTCTCTCCCCTCTCCATGGTCGCCTCCAAAATTGGCAAACTCTCTTTCCACGCCACCTTCTTCCCCTCCATGTTCTCCACCTGAAAGCTCGCCACCTTCACCTCCAACTCCCCTACTTCACTCCCTCCACACGTCACCATTACCACGCAAACCACCATCTCTCCCCTCTGCTCGCCGCACAGGACTGTCGCGTATTGGATTTGTACATTGTCGGTCAACCAGTTCTGGTCAATGGAAACTGGTCTCATGCTTGAAATTGTCGCCGCCCTTGATTGAATCGGGTCGATCAGGATCCGGCTGAGAGTTGACTTCTTTTCCAGCTCCGACTTGCATGCTTCATCCCTGAAATTGAGGTCAAAAATGTAAATTGAGCCTTTATCCCTCATATACTCTCTCCTCATACTAGGGGGTCGCTGTGTTTTCTAATCCGGCTATTTACTGGATTTACAATCCGTTCAAGATTGAATATTCGGTCAATTTAATTACAAATCAAATACTACTTTTGTGGGACCCATAGACTATATCCTTATCTTATATTCAACTCTAACAAAGGATTAGAGCTTGAGATTAGACTGTGTATCCGTAGGGCTCACTTTAATCTCCCGTTTGGTTAGAAAAGTGAGAGGGTTAGCACCTTCGGACTATTTATACTTCAAAAATGAGATATATGCAATACCAGAGGGAGGTGGTATTGCATATCTTCCACTTTAGGTTTGCTTCTCGTTAAAATTTAAAAATTTAAAATTATTTTATGTCATATCTCATGTCAAATTATAACTTTTATTCCATTTTATATCTTATTAACTAAATACCAAACAATTAATCTCTATATCATATTCAATCTCATATATTATCTCTAGTATTACTTATGTCTCGTCATCTAATCCCCATAATTAAACATAGCCCTTCCCTTCTTGTTTAAATAAAATTACACTTTTTTCTTAAAATATTATTGTAATTTTATTTAAAATAATGACATTATAATTATAAATATTTCATCTGAACTCACCTTGTTTTAATTCACCCCAACCCTCCATCTTTAATCAATTTTAGCAAACAAAACAGGATTAAAAGGGGACTACAGTGAATTTTCACTGTACGAGCAGAAGTGTAAAGTATGGAAGGCCTTGATTTTCTCTCACTCATCTAATGACTCCGATTTAATTTGATTAAAATAATAATTAATAGTCTTGATTAATGATTTTAATTTTGAGAAAATTAGGCCCATTAATATCACTTTAACCCATATAGTAAAAAATTTCAAAACATACGGAAAAAAGTAAGGGGGAGTTTGGCTGCATAACTTTTAGTAAAAAAATTATCAACTTTTAATTTTTGAATGTTTGGCAAACTACTAATATTTATCACTTTTTTGCTCAATTACAATAATTTCTTAACTCAAAAGTTACCTAAAACCACTAAAAATTGCTGAAAGTTACTAAAATTTGTTAAAAGTATTAAAAATTATCAAAAGTTGTCAGAAATTTTAATAAACACCCAAAAATTTAAAAAATTACTAAAAATTGCTAATTGTTTCATCAAATACATAAAAAATTATAACTAGTAATTTTTGACAAAAAATACCAAAAATTATTAAAAATTATGCCTCCAAACGCTCCCTAAATTTGCCGTTCCTTCCTTTCACCTCCCAAAAGTCAAAACCAAACTTAGGGTAAAGAATTCCATGTTGCAGTCACACCTTATTGAATAGGGGTATAAATGGGTCGAGTCGACCCGAGATCCAATCCAGCTCGACCCAAAAAATGGCCCGGCACGGCCCGCTCTGTACAACTCAGCCCCGGCCCACCCTTTACCTCCGGGTTGGGGCTTGGGTAGTATGGCCCAGCTCGAGACTTGACCCGCCCGGTCCGACCTGTCACCCCTCGCCCCTCTCTCCTTCCCGCGCCGCATTATGCGGCACCAGATAATTATTCCCTTCCCAGTCAGTGACCATTGGAAGGGGGAATTTTCTTTTTTTTTTTTTCATTTGCCGTTTCAGTTTCAATATTTTTTTTTATTTCCAACCGTTGGGCCACACTGGCCGTGAGTCATTGGTAGCCCCCAACAATCCAAATTAGAAATTATTTACAAAATCTCGCTAGAGAAATTAACAAATCCCTCCAACCTTCTATTATAAATATCTCACATATATATTCATTCAAACCTACAAAAAATAACAAATTCTCTCTCAAATTTCTACATTACCATACCACCAACTCTCAAGTGCGCTCTTCAATTGTGCTTAAGTGCATCCAATTCTATCAAATTTGAAGTCAAAATTTAAATATTAAGTGTTTCAAAGTTTCAAATTATTCCAAGTTAGTATTTAATTTTCTTTAATTTGCATACATACATTTTTTTAATTTACATACTTTAATTTTTTTCATCAAATTATTTTTTTTCTTAAATGGATCCTAGAGACATCCATTTTTTTTTTTATTTGGAGGTGGGGACTCAATATCTTTTTCCTCTCATGAACAAATGAAACAATTTGTATCACCATAAATACCAACACCTGTTAGCATAAGTGGTGATGTTGGTGCATCTTTCCCACCACGGCCAACAACAGCATAGCTCTTCAAAAACATGAGGCTTTTTTATTAGAATTTTATGCGATGATGGAATGCATATGGCTAAATGCAATATTTGTGGAGGTTTATTAGATGGTAGTGTTACTTCTGCAACTAGTCACCTAAAAAGACATTTAAATAGGAAGTATTGACACGATTCTCGCATTAATTCTGTAATTGATCAATATTTTTCACATGTTACATAAACTTAATTAGGTAATGAATGAGATAATTTAAATATTTTTTCTTATGACTCTACAAGAACACAAAATAATTTAGTTAGATATATTATTAAAAATGAATAACCTTTCACAATGAGTAAAAATCAATATTTTGAAGAATTTATTCGTGATAGTTTTATGCTACAATATCATCGTTTTTCAATAAATACTTCAAAAAATAAAGTTTCATGAGATTTTGAAACAAAAAAAAAGATAAATTAAAGACTTATTTTATCAATTTTTAAGGAAATATTTGCTTGACCTCCAATATGTGAAAATCCTGTTAAGATATCGAATATATTTGTATAACTGCACATTACATTGATGAAAATTAAAAATTAAACAAACGCATTCTTTTATTTAAATTAGTTGAATAACCCTACAGTGGATTGAGAGTTAAGGAACTTATTTATAATGAACTTGTATCACGGAGATTAAGTAAAAAAATATTTTCTATTACTTTAGATAATATTTCATATAATGATGTTTGTTTTAATTACTTCTCAAATGCTCTGCCTGTAAGGGGTTTATTATTTCATGAGTGTTATTGTGTCCATATACTTAATTTAATTGTAAATGATGGATTCGATATTTATGAATCTTCTATTATTAAAAAAAAAAAATTGTAGTTCATGCTATGAGTTCTCCAAAAAAAATTAATCTATTTGCTGACATATTACTCAAATTGGTTTAAAACCTTAAAAATTATCAATGGAAATTAATATAAGGAAGAATTTCACTTATATTATGTTAAAAGTTGCTATTAAATATCAAAAAGTAATTAATTAATTTATTTAAGTAATCAAACTATTGGTTTAGATAGTATTGATCCCATTGATTGGGCAAATTCAATTTTTCATGGGGATTTTTTTACATGTTTTTTATATTAAAATATTTTGTGAAATTTATTATCCACTTCTTCTACTGTTGTTTATCAATTGGGGGTAATTGATGAAATTTTCAGGAAATATTTTGTTCAAGAATATTGTGTTGCTATAGTTCTTAAAATGAAAAACATTTTGATAAATATTTTAATCCACTTTCCATACATTTTGGTATTACCACTATTTTAGACCCTAAATATAAAGAAAATATTTTCTTCAATTATTAGATATGATATATGGGTCTAAAAATACCCAAGAACAATTAAATAATATCAAAGAACAAATGTAAGTTCTAATTGGTCGGTATGATACTAATCGTACAATTTTCCAAATAACTACTGCCACAATATCCTCCTCTTACTGTGACTTTGGTGGCAATACATCCTTTTTGAGAATAATAACATCTCGGTAGATAGATTTATCAATAAGTGCTACTTCATCAAGTTCATTCGATCTACAACGTTATCTCAGTACACCTCCAATAGAGAAAGAAAATGATTTTAATATTTTAGATTGGCAGAAAAGACAACAATCTAAGTTTTCAGTTATTTCAGCTTTAACTCGTGATATCATCGCATTTTCAATTTCTACCGTAGCATTCGAGCAAACATTTAGTGCAAAGTGAGCATGTTATATGTCAATTTAGGAGTCGACTGACTTCTCTGATAGTAGAAACCTTGATGTGTTTACGAGATTGGTATCTCGTCGAAATAGATAACAAGAAGATGTCGAAAAATAGTAACTTGCCATTGACGTTGATGTAATGTATTTAGGTGAAATAGAAGAACACACTAGTAGATCTAGTGTTGAATGATAATGATGTATAAATAGAGTAATATTTACAAATGATCGTTACTTTTATAAGTGTCAACCTAGTTGAGATGTATAACACGTGAAGTGATGCACTTATTTAATACTCTATCATTTTTTTTTAAATAATTCCACATTTATAAATTGTAATTTTAAATTTAATGTTAATTATATAATTACTTGTTATTTAATAAATTTTAATTTTTGACAATAATTGTTTTAATGTATTTTGGTTGAGTTTCACTTTATATTTTATTTACTTTAAAAAATTAAAAATATTAAAGAATAATCAATTGGGGCGGGTCGGTCACGGGTCGGGTCAGCCCGGGTCAAGGGCAGGTCGGCCCAACCTAACCCATTTACACCACTATTGCTGAACCATCTTCAGAGAGTCCGAAGGAAGTTTTTCAGAATTTATGGCTGCCGTCACTATATATATATATATAGAGAGAGAGAGAGAGAGAGAGAGAGAGAGAGAAATCACAGGGGCAGGGCGAGAGAGAACCACAGTGAAGATTAGAAAAGTCGTATAATGGAGCGTAGAAATAATAATAATCAATCTCCACAAGGTTTAATGATGTTACTTTACTACCGCTCTAATTTGTTTCTTTTTTCAAATTTACAAGCTTGATTGAATTGTAGCCTTCTCTCATTTGCAGTAGAGACGGCTCGCATTCTTGCTGAATTCTTGGAGGTTGCCATCACTTCCATCGTCTTTCTCAAAGGAGTTTATCCTACAGGTGAATCTTCCCCTCCAAATCAAACCCCCTTTCTCCTATTTTCATGTCTTCGTCCTCTATGACTAAGAAAAATTTCAAAAGAGAACGGAGCTGGAAGGCGATTCTTGATTTCCACACTAGGGTTCATGAAGATTCAAAGCTCTCTATCTCTCTCTCTCTAATTTTTTTTTTTTTTCAAATTTGTTCCTCCTGTATAATTTTCTCGGCCACCAAACGATGGTCGAGCATTGAAATTTCTCTCATATTTATTGAAATTGATGGGATAAGGTGCATTTGAAAGACGGCGATATATGAATGTTGTGGTTCACAAAGCTCGTCACCCTCAACTAAGAGAATACATCCATTCTGCAGTCACTGGGCTCCTTCCTTTTGTCCACAAGGTCGGTAAAGTTCCATTTTTTTTTTTTCTCTATTCAAAGTGATTATTCCATTGATTTCTCTCCTGGATTCTTTGGACCCCAAACCAATTGTATTAGGCCATTCCCATCAGCTTCTTTAAACCTCTACTCTTCTCTCTAGGCCCATCTCAGTATTTCCACCCTCCTTTATTTTAGAGAATTTATGTAACAGTCTATATTTTGGAGAATTATCTAGGTAAGTTAATGTAAGGTGACGGAACTGAGAATCTCTGAAATTGCTTTTTGCTCTTCTAAAGAATCTCTTGAGAGGAAGTGATGTTTATGCCCTTAGATGGGTACAATCATCACCAACGGTGGCAATAAGTTTATGAAAAATTAGTTTCTTCATTTCATTTTCCATGACCTTACATTACAGAGATTTTATTTCATTATAGCATTCCAAGGGCAATTTACCAGTCAGAAATATAAAGTAATACATGTGGTCATAATATTCCTTAAGCAGCTCGTGGAAGACTGCATAAAAGATCATAGTGGCCAATGTTTAGGTAATTTGAATGGACCTTTTGGTTGGATCAGGCCAAACATCTGTAATAGAGACTTGTGTCAGAGTTGCACAATTGCATTGGCCATTACTTTCCTCAAAAGAATTTGCTGAGTTATAATGTGGCAGTGTAAAGTTCCTTTTCTCATTAGTTGTTGATTTGCCTATTGGCTTAGGAGCTTGGTGTTTGGGTAGTTTATTTTTGTCTCAAAATTTGTTTTTTCAATGAAGAATGCCAAATTAATATTCAGTTAACTGCAATGATGTCTGTCCCTGCAAACTCTTTGCATGAATGTGCGCTAAATAACTGATGATATATTAGCCATTCCATAGTTGGTTGGTGTACCAATATTGCTGAAGTAAATATGTGCTTTTGCTGACTAGGGACTGGTGGAGAGAGTTGCAGTTATTTTCTTTAACACTGACAACATCCCACTGGAGAGATTTATTTTCAAGCTTTCTGTTAACCA
This sequence comes from Vitellaria paradoxa, assembly GCA_019916065.1. NCBI lineage: Eukaryota > Viridiplantae > Streptophyta > Magnoliopsida > Ericales > Sapotaceae > Vitellaria > Vitellaria paradoxa. The sequence goes on from CM034239.1 coordinate 49,314,565, forward strand.
GTCTTATGGCTCAAAGGTGGAAGAAGCTGATCTGGAGTTCTCTCTCCGATCATTCTTGATCAAACTTCCAGTATCAGAACCTCTGACAAAGGTTTTGCCCCAGGGTAAGTGCTAAAGGTTAGCTTTTCAGCTTGATTTACAGCCCTCTGGTGAGATTTATTATTGTAGTCCTCTCTATATGTGCTTCAAACATTTGCCTAATTTTGCTGCTTTTTTTTTTTTTTCTTTCTTTCTTTATTTGTCTATTTAAGTTTCCTAATTTTTCTGCTTAGTTCACCATATACTGTAAAATACTTAGTATTTTGTTGAAATGGGAGATAATTTACAGGAACTCTATTTGCGAGAGCAAGTTTTACTTGATCACTTAATAATGTTATGCACTTTCTTTATTGTCTTGATATGGCAATTGGGTTAAGCTTTTTCCCTTTTACAGATTGCAGGTGGGAAATAACAGCATACTTTCGTTCACTCCCCCAGGGTAGCACAAGCAAGGATTCAGAGTTGTGGATCCCAACGGACACAAAGCAGTGGTTGCAACCACCATTAATAACCCCTCTCAAGTCAATGAGCAGCGAACCTGTGTGTGTACAGCTATATTTGGAACATCCTAGTCTATCTGAACCAAAGCGTTAAGCTCTACACGGGGAAATTGGGAATGAATTGCTAGAGGTAGGGGTTTCCTTTAGGAGATGTGGAAAGTGAAATGATCTTTGACATTGCAAGCTTTAATACGCAGGGTGTTGGAGCTAGAAACTAAGAAGGAAAAAATAGTCTGGCAGTTTATAATCTAATTGAAGGATGATTTATACATTTTGTAATTGTTGGTATTTCTGATACTGGGAAATACAATCCTTATTGAAAGAAACAAAAGATTGGGTTCTCTTCTTTTTAGTTGTGGAGTGGGGAATACCATTTTACTGCTTACTATGGGCGCTACAATTTGATTGTGCATTTTGAAACTTCTGCATGAGGATTATCTTTAAGCTGTGAACATGTGATAATGATTCAAGTAGAGGTTAAAGAAAACTCGAAAGTGATGTGGAAGAGTTCATAACACAAATAAGGGCTGATGGTGCTGATAGAAGAATACAAAATGTCGTCACAGCTGGAGTAAAGAGGATTGAAAATTCAAGGGCAACTCAGCTAGATATCAGTTTGGTCAAAATCTCGAGTGGAGCCCAATTTCTGCAGTTGATTGTTCTACTTGCTTAATTGGCGTTGGCATGTTTTACTTTGCCATCTTCTTTTCATTAAAGATCAGAGTGAAATCATCCAATTGTCTTTACCTTAAAGACCGGGGTGAAGTATTGAATTTTTCTATGAGTGGAAGTTATGGTATCTTCTTTTCTCTTTTTTTTGGGTATGACTTGCCAGGGATTTTAGTGGCACAAGGGAAGAATTGACTCTATGCTTAGTTTATGCTGAGTTGGTAGCGGGGTGCCTGTTGGAAGCCTCAATGCTTCACCAAGGTATCTGAAGGATAAAGCTTATATTTTAATTGTAAGAGATCCACAAAACAGATGGAGAAAATTAATTGATATATAGTCTAAAAATTTATATGATAATTTGAGGGTTTTTTTTTTGGCGCATTTTACCTTAGGTATTAAATATAGGTTTAAAAAATAATAGTGATTTTAAGTTATAGTGCAAGTGGTTTAAAAAAAAAAAAAAGAAAGAAAGAAAAAAAAAAAGAACTTTACACTAATATTTTATCATGTACAAGTGTTGCTAGCTATTTTGTCAAAGGCAAATTACAGTTGTACATGTGTAAGATTTTTAAATTAAATTTGATTTAAGAGTTTAATATTTTAATTGTAATAATTAAAAATAAAAAAATTCAGTTATTATAATATTAACTCTCCGCAAGCTTACATAATGGACATGGCATCTTATAAAAGGATTGTTTGGCCATAAACGGTTAAAATTATGATAAATTTAAATATTAGATGTGTAATTGTTATAATTAAATAACCATGTCCTGAAAGAAGATTTTACGAAAAATTTAGGGGCACTAAATGCAATTTGCCCAAGCTTAACACCCGGTGCTCAAATCTTCTTCTTACAGGGAGAAAGCAAAAGGGCTCTTTGGTTTTTTGCTCAAGTTCGAAGGCAATAGATCAGTGTGTTTGTCTACGGAGACGGAGGCAATTAGACTCAGATGCATGAGAACCAAATTTTGGGCCGCTCAGTGTTCAGCCATCCAAGACCGATGCATAGAGGATGTCTTCTATAGGTATAGAATCGTGCACACCATTTGTTCGATACTTGGTCTGACAGACACTTCTTCCCTCCACCAAAAATGCATAGAAGTTCAATGTTCTTGAGACCATGCCAACGCCTTGCGTCGTCTGTTCTTGATGGAAGAATAATCTATGAAGCTTTCGGTATAATCCAATTCGGAAAATCAGGGTACATGCGGGTTCCAGTATTGCACAAAACCAGTGCAGGAAGAAGACCCAAGAAGAAAATTTACTACAGAGTCCATGAACTTGACAGGGTCATGGACCTTCAAAAGAAACCATCGTTAATTCTGCAGCTCAAGTCCGTCATCCAAGCCCAGAAAACTCAATCTCTCCTCCTCAGGGACCTCGAAAAAGAAGTGGGATTTGTTAAGAAATGGAATTTCATGGCTGCCATTGAGAAGTACCCCACAATCTTTCATGTCAGTGGTGGCAACAGAACCCCTCCCATGGTTATGCTTACAGAGAAAGCTCAAAAGGTTGCAGCTGAAGAAGTTGGCGCCAGAGCGCAAATGGAGCCCATTTTAATTAAGAACCTAAGAAAGTTGTTAATGTTGTCGGTTGATTGTCGGCTTCCGCTGGAAACTATAGAATTCATTGAATCTGCAATGGGTTTGCCTTGTGACTTCAAGAAGTTTTTGATTCCCAAGTACCCTGAATACTTTTCTGTAAAAGATATTAACGGGAGAGCATATCTTCAGTTGGAAAGTTGGGATTCAAGTCTCGCATTAACCGCTCGGGAGGAAAGGTTGGTGCGAGAAGGGGCTCTGGATTCCATTGGAAGTTCAAGGAGGGTTAGAATCTCAAGAGATGGTAACTTTCCTGGTCCTTTTGCTTTTCCTTTGAGTTTTCCTGCTGGTTTTAGACCCAACAAGAGTTATCTCGAAGGAGTTCAGAGGTGGCAGAAAATGGAGTTCCCATCTCCTTACTTAAATGCAAGGAGATTTGAAGCTGCTGATCCAAAAGCTCGGAAACGAGTGGTGGCGGTGCTTCATGAACTCCTTAGTTTAACTATGGAGAAGAGAATGACATCTGCTCAACTGGAGGCGTTTCATTGGGAGTATCTATTGCCAAATAAATTGTTGCTTTGCTTGATAAAGCATCATGGTATTTTTTACATCACTAACAAAGGTGCAAGGAGTACTGTATTCCTAAAAGAAGCTTATGATGGGTCAAATTTGATTGACAAACGTCCGCTGTTGGTTTTCTGGGATAAATTTGTTGCACTTAGTGGTAGGAGAGATATTAACGCTGCGATTGAGATGCCTTCATCACAGATTGTTACATGAAAGTGTCTTTTGATTAGGAGATGGTTCTGTTGTTCTTGCAGCTCGTATAACTTATATTCTATCACTTGTCATATAATTTCTTGACCTATTGAAAACAAGATCTCATAATAGATTATTGTTGACATTCAAATGTTCAGGTAGTTGTGCCCTTTGTATTTTATTTTTCTTTTCCTTTCTTATCATTTGTGGGCTAAATGAGAAGAAAACCCCTAAATAGGGAACTGCTAGATAAACACAAAGGTTGCGTGTTTATCTCATCTGAAGTGAATCCTTTAAATCAGAATCGAGGATGTTAAATACCTCAGAAAAGAATTTCTTAAATTTGTGGCTTTGTTTGCCGTGGGTAACAATGCACCACTCCAGTTCTCTTTATGCCTTTTCAACCGCATTACTCTCTGTCTCTTAGAAGATGGTCCAAGTGGATCTCATTTTGATTATGATATGATTCTAGAGATTCCCTTAATCTGAAAGGGTGATTTGTATATTTTCTTTGATATGAAGAAACCAACCAACTCTATAAACATTCAACTAAACTGACAGAAAATTATCTCCTTGAGTGGCATCCAGTAGGAGCTCCCAAATGGTTTCCCAGGATGACTTTAGTGTTTAAACAGAGTATGAAATGAATAGTTTACTGCAACTCATTCTGCTATATCGTAATGCTACTGGCATATGAATTTGTAACCATAATATGTATTTGTTCATTACAAGTTCTACTATCTCAAAATCCTTATTGCTGCAGCTATATGTTGCCTATGTGTAACGGGTTGGGTTCTAACCAAAAGACTGGTCCATTAGGTGGAGTAACCATCCGGACTTATGTGGCTCCTTGTATCTCCCTCCAAGTCCAAGGTGGGATTATCACACACTCACCCACCTGAACACATGATGCCCTTGTCATTGCCCAGACCACCACTTGCCGTGGAATCGGATCCTTGCCATGTAAGCTTTTATACCATTTTGTCATGGGTTGTGTTCCAACCCAAAAGACCATTCTATTAGGTGAAGTAACTAGCTGGGCTTATATTGCCCCCCCCCCCCCCAAAAAAAAAAAAGATTCCCTTTTGAGTCCAATGTGGGATCACCAAATTATGACATGCTTCCATACCATTTTAGGGCCGTGTAGAGCAGAATCACATTCCAAATTTGCCCTATTCGTGGAAATGAAACATTTTAGAGACTTGATGAATTGCACGACTTTTTAATTGACTTTACCAGGAAGTGGCAATAGCCTACAGCTGATTAGAAGTGAGATTTTCCCCCAGTGTTGGGATTGCTTGAGCATGGAAGATGGTCCTGCAGCCATGTTTCTGAGCTCAAGAGATTCTTTTGGCTAGAGACACAATTCTGATAAAGATTATCTAAAATCTGTGCACTCTAGCTGATCTGACTATATTTCTGCCTAATTCCATTTTCATCTAAACATTGGAATGTGAATCACCATTCTATTCCTCAATGTTAAATGTCAACTAGGTCAAATTGAAACAGAAGTCATGGTTTACATTGGCTTTTTTGTGGCAAGTAGCACATACTGTAGTGACATGAAAGCTTGCAAATTTTTGTCTCACGCCTGCAGCTCTTCTACGTAAAAAATTGCAACAATTACTCTAAAAACTAAATAAAGAAAATACTACTTAGTTGCATTATACTCACTGAACTTATTAGGGATTCAGCCGTGTGACTTGCTGGCATGTGCAGTTATTTTGTTTTGTTAGAAATATATGTTAGAGATATGGTAGTATCTTTTATTTAGGGGTTTTATTCTTTTCCTGGCTTGAATAGAATGATAAATGATTTTCCTTCCATATTGTACAAATCTCCCTTGAATAGGGGTTTTTAACTCCGCCTATGTTTTTTCATGGCCGGTCCCAAGCCCGGATAAAGGAGGAGGGTTGTGTTAGGTAGTCGACATTCAGCGTAAAACTTTGTCGAATTTTTTATGGATTTTATGACACCTAATGAGATTTCGTGGGGGCGTTCCCTACTTAGCGACGCGCTGTATGGTCCGAGTACAGTGTTAAATAAGCAAGGACCGCTGCATCGGCGCCCGGGTGCGGTGTTAAATAGGCAAGGGTCCTCGCACTTTCCTGGACGAGTGGGGGGGGGCAAGGAAGCTAGTCCAAAATAGAAGGATGAGATTAGGTACTTGGAATATTGGGAGCTTAACTAGGAAACTTATGGAAGTGGTGGATACAATGGAAAGGAGAAGAATCGTAATTGCTTGCTTGCAAGAGACGAAGTGGGTGGGACAGAAAGCTAAAGAGATTGAGAGGACTGGGTATAAGTTATGGTATACGGGACTTAATAGATCGAGAAATGGGGTCGGCATAGTAGTAAGCAAGGACCTAAAGGAAGATGTAGTTAATGTGAAACGCTGTGGAGATAGGATTATTGCAATTAAGTTAGTGTTAGGAGAAGAGATAGTAAACGTAATTAGTGCTTATGCCCCTCAGGTGGGCTTAGGAGATGGACATAAGGAGAAGTTTTGGGAAGACTTGGAAGGAATGCTATTAGAGATACCTCAAGGAGAGATGGTCTTCATAGGAGGAGATTTGAATGGTCATATAGGACGCGACATAGATGGATACATAGGAGTACACGGGGGATATGGTTACGGTGATAGAAATGAAGAAGGGAAGGATATTTTGGAGTTTGCAGTGGCTTATGATTTCATAGTGACGAACACCTTTTTTAGGAATAGAGAGGAACATTTGGTGACTTATAAGAGTGGCTTCTCAAAGACACAGATTGACTTCTTCTTAACTAGGAAAAGAGATCGTGTAGCTTGTAAAGATTGTAAAGTTATACCGGGGGAGAGCTTGACTGCCCAACATAGGTTGTTGGTTATAGATGTGCAGCTTCAAAGGTGGGCTAGAAAAAAGAAGTCGTATAGATACTCAAAGACTAAATAGTGGAACTTAAAAGGTGATAAGCAAGCAGCATTTAGGGAACGAGTACTAGAGGAAAACATTTGGACGGTAAATGAGAGTGCAAATATTATGTGGGATAAGGTAGCAAAGTGTATTAGGAGGGTAGGGAAAGAAGTCTTAGGAGAATCCAAAGGGAGTGCTCCGGCACAGAAAGAGGCATGGTGGTGGAACGAGGCCGTCCAAGACAAGATAAGAGTTAAAAGAGAGTGTTTTAAATCTTGGCAAAACGACCGAAATGAAGCGAATTTGGAGAGGTATAGAGAAGCTAGAAGAGAAACCAAAAAGGCAGTTAGTGAGGCTAAGGCAAAGACATTTGAGGATTTATATAGGCGACTTGACACTAAGGAGGGCGAAAGAGAGATATTCAAGTTTGCTAAATCTAGAGATAGACGGACCAAGGATTTAAACCAAATTAAATGCATTAAGGATGAGGATGAAAAGGTATTAGTAAAGGAAGAGGAGATAAAGGAGCGTTGGAAGAACTACTTCTACAAGTTATTTAATGAAAGCAGTAGTAGTGACATACATTTGGGGCAGTTTACCACTTTTAGGGAAGAATTAAATTTTATGTTCTATAGGAGAATTAGTAGGGAAGAAGTAAAAGAAGTATTAAAAAGGATGAAGAATGGAAAAGCGGTTGGGCCAGATGGTATCCCTATTGAGGTTTGGAGGTGCTTAGGAGAGGATGGCATAAGTTGGTTGACAAAACTTTTTAATGTAGTGCTAAAGAGCAAGAAGATGCCTGATGCATGGAGGAAAAGTATCCTTATACCCATATACAAGAACAAAGGAGATATTCAGAACTGTGCGAACTATCGCGGGATTAAATTGATGAGCCATACGATGAAATTATGGGAGAGAGTTATTGAGAGAAGACTAAGAAGGACAACAAACGTTTCAGAGAACCAGTTTGGTTTCATGCCTGGAAGATCAACCATGGAAGCTATCTTTCTATTGAGGAGGTTAATGGAACAGTATAGAGAAGGTCAAAAAGATTTACATATGGTGTTCATCGATTTAGAGAAGGCATATGATCGGGTTCCTAGGGAGATCCTATGGAGAGTATTGGAAAAGAAAGGAGCGTGTGTCGCATATATTGAGGCGATAAAGGACATGTATGATAGAGCCATGACATCTATACGGATGACTGGTGGAGAGACTAATGAGTTCCCCATCACGATTGGTTTACATCAAGGCTCAGCGTTAAGCCCATACTTGTTTGCTTTAGTTATGGATGAGACTACAAGACATATTCAAGATGAGGTGCCGTGGTGTATGCTATTTGCAGATGATATTGTTTTAGTAGATGAGACGAGAGAAGGAGTGAATGCTAAGCTAGAATTGTGGCGGGATACGTTAGAGACAAAAGGGTTTAGACTAAGCCGATGCAAGACGGAATATATGGAATGTAAGTTTAGTCAAAGTAGGATAACGAGTAGTATAGAAGTAAGTTTAGGCACACAAAAGATTGTAGAGAAAGATAAATTTAGGTACCTTGGATCTATGGTGCAACAAGATGGAGGGATTGATACTGATGTAAGTCACAGGATTCAAGCTGGATGGACCAAATGGAGGAGTGCTTCAGGGGTTTTGTGCGACTGAAAAATCCCCCTCAAGGTGAAAGGAAAGTATTATAAGGTAGCGGTTAGACCAGCGTTGCTATATGGATCAGAGTGTTGGGCAGTAAAGCATAATCATGGTCAGAAGATGGCAGTTGCGGAGATGAGGATGCTAAGGTGGATGTGCGGGATTACAAGGAAAGATAGGATTAGGAACGAGGAGATTAGGGGCAAAGTAGGAATAGCACCGATTGAAGATAAAATGAGAGAAAACCGATTAAGATGGTTTGGCCATATTAGAAGGCGTCCAGTAGAGGCACCTGTTAGAAGGTGTGAAAGTATGGAGATTGTCAGGAGTAGGAGAGGTAGAGGAAGACCCAAGAGAAGTTGGAAAGAAACCATTAAACATGACCTAACCTACCTAGATTTATCGGAGGACATGCCCCTAAACAGATCTAATTGGCGTCGACAAATCCATATAGCCGACCCCACCTAGTGGGAAAAGGCTTGGTTTGGTTTATTGTACACATCTCCCTGGTTTTTTTGGTTTGGCGGAGGGGGGGTTGCATTGGGGGTACCCCTATTTTTGAAATGTGGGTGTGTAATCGGGTAATAAAGGAGGGTAGGGGGTAATTCTGGGGGGTTGTTGGATAATAAAGACGGGTATCCAATAATTTGGTATTCAAAGTGGGTACACTACACTTAACGTCCCGAACTTGACAAATATTTTATTCTTATGCCTGAACTCGCCCCATTAGCCATTAATTTTAAGGGTGCAGAGCAAAATTGCCATTCTCAACATCTCTAAATATAATGAATACAATGCAAGACAACCCTAATGGGTGTATCAAACTATTCGACTAAACTCTATAAGCTCTACAGGTTTGGAGCAAACAATGTTGATTATGAGGCAAAATAATTTGGCAAAGATAATCCTATTATCTTTAAAAAAACAGCTGGAAATTGAAAATTTTGTGTTTATGCATATTTATTGGAACTTACGGTTCATGAAACAAATTTCAATGCCTCCTTTCAATGGATTCTTTTTGCTATAGATTTCATTTGGATGTGCTCACGTAATTGACCCTATTAAGCATCTTAAGAAGATGCTGTATGGTGAAATACTTTTGTAGTCCAGGAAGATGCACAAATATATCTAATTTAAAATATGGAATCCTATTTGATGTTGGAACCTGAGAGATATCAAATTTTCCGTCACTGGCTCTGAGTTACTTTGGTTGTGATGATGCTTGGTAAAGAAATCATATATGCAGAAATGAGAACCTAAATGGAGTAACACGAACATGGTGTCTGTTCAGTGAATATAAATGATTTTGCGCATATATAGAGTTATCTTTGAGCTCTTAGAGAAGGATAGCATTGATCATACTGTTTGATGCATACATCAAATAGCAATGTTGGTGATTTTCAGAAATAAAAAAATAAATTGTGATGTTAGTAAGCTATGCTATTAAAGGGGTGTTAGGAGACAAGAACTGCCAACCTCTCTTCTCTGAATACAACATCTTGAAGCAGAGCAAGGATATTTTGTTCTTGCAAGTCGCATGTTCGTAAAAACTGATTTATATTGCAGTGTCAATTTTTTGTGCATGTTGCTACGGACTTTGAGTTCATCTTGTAACTTCTTGTATCTTCTATAATTCCTTAAAATTCCTAGAGCTGTTTTCAGGCTTTTTTTTTTTTTCCTAATTATTCACCTTCTTTGTTATTCCTATCTGGATGTTTGGCTTATTTTAGGTCTTATCTGTAATTATTAATATTCAGTGGTATTAGTTTCTTCTTTGGTCCCTCTCCTCAATGCACATATCCATGCAGCACAGGGTAGCTTATTCTATCATATACACACTAGAGTGCCATTTCTTCATTATCCAATCTTCTACTTTTTCGGTACTCACATCCATCCACACCCAAAGAGGGTTGCTCACTCAATATTATGCATGCCTCAAGAACCATATGATCACCGTAAAGATTACACATTGTTCCCCTGCTGCACTGCTAATTTTTTAAATATAGTTGTCTAAATCTCTCTCTCAATACTCTCCAGGCTTTGTTCACCTATCTTAAAAATCATCTTGTTAGTGTGTTGATTAGGTCACCAGTTAAATTTTGATAGCTAACCTGTGGGCTTTTTTGAACCATGGACAAACTTTTCCACAATTTGGGCCCTGTATCCTTATTTATTTATTTATTTTTTTTTTGACTGCTTTCTTGCTGCTCGGGTGTCATAAAAATTAGCCAGACCCCTGTTGTTTTGGCTGTCATTAATTGGAGATGCTGGCTGCTCTTCTCCTGGATTCATTGAGTAAATTTTATGGGCACAAAGAAAATAAAAATAAATAAATTAATTCCTGCCTCTGCTCGTGATGTAAAAACTGCCAACCAGAAGCTGTCACAATGTATAGATCGTCTGATCTTCCTATATTGGACCACATGTTAGCAACCCTAGCATATTTTTTTATTGAAAGTACCAAAATGACAATCTCTCCTTGATTATATAAATTTGACCATGTTTCTCTTTCGTCTAGATATATGATTCTCCTGTCCTTCACTGCTGTATGATTTAATTAAAGAAATTAATATTAGAATGTTAAATGCATTCCTTTTATCACAGATGGTTTTCAGGTTTTTCTAGGATAAGCAATATGAAAACTGAAGGTTAGATTGTATCCTGACCCAAGTATTGAGAAAATATGTTCCCAACCAGCCTTTTTTTTTTTTTTTTTACCACACAGATCGATGCGCACCCATAGCCTTCCAAAAAATGAATTCCATAACTGTGGAAGTCTGGATTAGATTTCGAAGGAGCTGCTTGCAACCCTTTTTTTTACTGCTCTCTCTTTCTCCCACACAGGCAATCTCCCCACCCCAGACTTCTACCTCATAGGCCTGCTGCAGTGAGTGCTCAATGTTAGGTCTTGAGTTGTATTATCAATTTCTTGACGGAAATTGATACAAATCCTATATTGTACTTCTGTTTTTTTTTTAAGTTTTTTCTGATAAATACAAGATGTCTATACTCAGATTGTCTTTTTGGGGAAAAAAATCCACTTTCTTATGAGATGTTTTTCTTACAATTCTGGATCTGCAATAGATATGTTTGCAAAGATTGTCAAAATCTGCTGATACATAACACTATACCCACTAAAGCTTTGCCATGTCCACTCAATTATACATAAGAATTCACGCTCCACTTCTAGTGGGACCACAAAGGCTGTGAATGAAATGTTAGTTCCTAGCTCCAACAACTAACGAATTTTTCATCATCAAACCTCTTTATTTGTGATGGGACCAGACTATATTTTCAATGTTTCGCTCCTTTAGAATCATGAAAAAGGCCTTCTTTCAAAAGTGGGTTGTCTTATTTATTTACATTTCATAGTCAACTAGCTTGTTAAATAGAATAGTTGCTTTATCTCCTAAAGACAGCTCTCTGAGGTGGTTATATCAATTTGCTTTTGTGCTTCTCCCATATGACTTTTTGGTATATGGATAGAACATGTTGGGACACATTATCAGAAGGTTATAAAAATTAAATCTGAGAGGAGGAAATGCCAAATTTCACAATCCACAAGCTATAATCTTCATCTGATTTATGAAACCTTGAGGGGGGGGGGGAGAAAAGCTACATGCACCCACTGTGGGGACAAATTATCATTGGAACATTGAAAAGCTAGGCTTTAATTAGCTGGAGGTTTATAAAAAATTTTAGGTGTAGCATGCCTAAATAATCACTTTGTATCTTGTCAGGTCTATTATCTCTGCATTGATGCACACCAAGGACCTTGAATAATGTAACTTAGATAAGAAGATTATATAACTTTAAGCATTATTGTGTTGAATAAACTGACATGTATTTTGTATGTATATCAAACACATTATGGGCATCGATGTGCATGTTGCTGTTTTTTCTACTGTCAAGTTGCAGTGTGGACTCTGACACTCTGTGTTAGCTTCCTCATTAATGTGGACCATTTTTAGTGGGATACGTGATGGTACTTATTCACTAGTAAACTCCTTACCCTGTAATACACGACAGTATTTATAGACGTTGGTAAGGCATATTGGATTCTTCTCATTCAAATTTTTGGACTATAATGCTAATGGTATAAACAGTTGGTTTAATAAAATTTATTAATGAAAAAAAAAATGTATGTTAGAGAGAATTCTAATGATCAAAAGCTTATTGAAATTAAATGTGCTCATATCTTTCTTTCTATTCCTTTTTTTCCTTTCAAAAAACTTTTGAATCACAGATTTCTCTTATATGTATGTAATCTGGTGGACTAAACAAGTACTTAACAATCAGAATTTTTAGAACTACTTCCACAAGTATAGATGGAAGGTGCAGACCTTTGGATCATTGCTTGGTGGGACAGGCCTAGTTTGTCCAATCACTATCCTATGTAAAGCTTAAAAAAAAAACAAAAAAAAAAGGAAGAAGAGGGAAGATGGGATAAGATATAGATTTGGTTTAACAACTTTCGTGGTTAATTAGTATTTTGATGACACAATTTTGTTTCATGACTAAGCCCCTATCTGTAAAGTGGCTTTAACTCATTTTGGCCCTTTGTTTCATATATACCTTTTTGCTCTGACAGGTTTGAGATAGCAGGATGGAAATTTTGGGTTGTTATGACATAAACCAACTGTGATGAGTAAAAGAATAACGTCCCCATTTGATCATTAGGGTGCCATTGTTATTAAATTATCTTTCTGTGTAACTCTGTATGTTGTTATTCACGGGCTTTACCTTTTGGCTTTGGCATCTTCAATTGAATGCCAAAATTCGACTAATTTGTTTCATTTTATTATTATTACTAGTTTTTTTTTTTTTTTTTTCCATCGCAATTAAAAATCAAGTCCACTGTGGGGAACTTTATTATGTATTGAGTTTCTGAATACCGAAGAATTTGTGTGAATTGCACAGATGGATCTCATCTCATGAATTGATGTTTTACAGACTTGGGTGGACCAGATGGAATCTGCAATTTAGCATTGCAAATCTATGCTGTTTACTGGGCATGCTTTAAGGAATCAAGTGCTTTACCTTTAATAATCACGGTGCTTTTCGTTATTTGAATGATGAATATATTTATGCTGGATGAAGCGCATGCCAAGAAACTTGTAATCCCTGTTCAGTGTGCTTAATGCTTACAAATACACTCTATTCTGCAGGATTTACAGTACTGGCATCAGGTAATCTTCTACAAAGCATAAATTTCAGGAGATCAAAATTTGAAAAAGTTAAATATACGAATAAGGCGTACACGTTTGCTAGTTAACACAGACCGTCCAAGTTGTGATTGAATGGGTCAAGTTATTCTAACGTGAAATTGATCAGTCTGCTGATTAAAGGACCACGTATTGATTAGACATGCCAGTGTTGCATCTAGATGAGCTGATAAGTTCACATTTGGTGAAATGTAACACAAACGTGAATGTTCTTATTCAAATGTGACTAAGACAGAACCAATTGGGTATACATGAGAGAAATGAATTATATACCCTATTCATATAAAATCATAGAAGGACCATTTCAGGGTCATAATCATGCTACTTGGAAATGAATTTCCAATGAAAAAAATCTTATGGTCCACTAATGTGGACCCCAAGATTCCTGCATTAATTTGCGCGTTAGGGTTATTTGACAGCATAACATTATGCACTCCCATATTGTCATACAAAATATGTCCTGCAATTTACTTGGTCTATAGTGATAGGCAATTCTTTGTTATGTCATTTTCAGCCCTCTTGTCCTGGTCTATTTTACTGTTTGGAATGTGCAACTTTCAGAATAAGGGGGAACGGAAGAAGAAAGAAAGAGTTAAAACATAGTACTCCCCATCAGCTAGTCTTGATAGGGGTTATTACAGTGGAATCACTTTTCAATATTTTTAACTCGTATGGAGACCAATCCTGTATCCAGACGTCTCATCTATCCACATAGAGAAACCATTTCCCTTTTAGATATAATGTGTGCTCTCTCTGGCCCACACTACCAAACAGCATCAGTGATATTAGTGGTTGCCTTTACCAGTGGTGCCTAATGTAGACACCAAGGAACAATTACAACACTTTTAAAAAAGTTCCCACTGATGAATATTTATATTGAGAGAGGGAGCAAAACATAATGATTCTACCCAAGATTGGGGAGTTTGGTTTGCAACCATAATCTCCAAGACTCTCATCAGTGGGATGATTAAGTCTTGATATATATATATATATATATATAGCACATGGATTATGAGCTAGTGGGTGAAGCTGATGTTTACACTTGTAAATCCATTTGTCACTACCTTAGAAAAGAATAGGTTAGAAACTGCTCCTCTTTTTACTCTCTGATTCTTTAACTTTCTTTTCATTGCTTCACCAGTAGTGGGTGTTTTTTGGATTCAAAATCGCAATAAATAATGTCTTTATCTTTGGCCTTACTCCACCTATCACACCGAATCCATCCATCCATCCATCCATCTATCTAAAGTAGTAGACCCAACCCATGGCAGTGTCATTGAAATTCCCACACCAAGAGGAAATTCATTGTTCAAGATATGATTTCTATGTGAATGGTTTGTGCTCTCTTCTTTTGGGGAGTTGTGGATTCTTATCTTGACCCCACCATGCCTTCCCAAAAAGACAATCTCATTAAACTTGCATAGTAGAAAGAGATTGCAGCGGGTGAGAGAAGGAAACTCCACCAAAACCACAGCCGTTCAATATGGATTAGCATCAACAAAGTATGGTCACGTTTCTTTATGAGTGCAAACCTAAAAAAATGCTCTCCAAATCTGACTCTGATTTCAATAAGCCATCCTCATTTGTCTTGACTTAAGCTATAATAATGCCAACTTTGCACTATTTGTTTGTTTGTTTGTTTTCGTTGTTATTACAAACTCTGTGCTGTTGCAGGATTTTAACTATTGTTTGGTTCTAATTTAAGAACTGTGACAGGCACCGACGGAGAAATACTATTTTGGAGCCATGCTAATCTCAATTTGACTAGCTGAGAGGTATTAATTAATACAATTTAAAATTTTTATTTTTATTTTATTTTTCTCCCTCCTGATGAGTAGTTGATGGTGCTTGTGTAGGACCCCCTTGAAAAGTTGGGATGTGCTATGCAAGAACAAAGGAAGAAACAAAATCAATTCTAAGATTGACATGAATGCCCCCTGTCACAAGGGAAGAAAGTTGGAGGTACCCATCATCATGGCCCCCATCCCCTCTCTTTGCTTAGATCCATATTCTATGCTTTGTACTGTCCCATTCCTCCAACCAGACCCCACCCCCCCAAACTGCAATCTGGAATATGGATTTATATCACCAAAGTTAAAGACAGCTTATGTGACACACCCCAACACACATATCTCTCTCATCTCTTTACACTCATCCCTCCTCCCCAAGTACCTGAACACAAAAGGATAAAGGAGCACAAGAAGCATGGTCCTAGACACTTCATTCTTTTATTTTTATGTCCTCCCAAAAAAAAAAAAAAATGGCAACCATTGGATTGTGGGTCACTGTCCTCCTCGTCGGCACATCGTTGGCCGAGTGCGTGGTGGGTACGGGACGATGAATTCGAGCATGATCTTATAAATCTCTTTTATTTATTTTTTATTTTAATTTAAATTTTAATTATGAGCTTGTATTTGAATGATTTATGATGTGGGTAGAAGATAAAGAGTTTTCTTAAGGTCCACCCTCATGAAATTTATGTGTGATTCTATGGCAAGGTGGAGGGGACCAGAGCAGACCAAAGCAATGAAGTTGGGGTTTAGTTTATTCACGCATCTTTTTCTTTGTATTCAATCAAGAGGAGGGTGACATGAGGAGGAGAGGTTGTGGCAATGGTATTGGTTTGGCGTTGTTAGGCACATAATTAAACGTGTGTTTGGAGCGTGATGATTTGGGCAAACAGGGCAGTTGAAAAATGGGGTGGCTTTTGGAGGGATTCCAATGTGCAATCCACCACTCATCCAAACACAACCCCACATGGTATGTGCCATTTTGACAAACTAGGGAATACTTAATTCTCCCTTTGACAATCCCAATTATTTCCCAGGATACCATTTTTTAAACCAAAGCTTACTAGAATAAAATCCACATTAGAATAAAAAATAAATAATTAATTTTAAAAAAAAAGTTACATGGTCACTATCGAATAATTTTGATGATGGTAGGGCATGGGGCCGACCATCATAAATAAAAATATGCTCTAATCACAGGCCATGATGCTTAATAGGAAAAGACTTAATTGCAACCAAATGATGTCAATTCTGAATTTTTTTTTTCCTTTTTTTTTCTCTCTTCTCTTTTCAAATACAAAAAAAAAAACTCCTTCAATTAGGTCCCATTGGGTTGTCTTTAGGTAATGTATAACCTTTCTTTTCTTTCTGTATGTTTTTAAAATATTCTTGAAAGGAGAAAATTAGCAAAAGTGTTTTTCATTTGGGTCAAAACCTAATTAAAGAAAAAACCAAGGGGGACCCAGGGTTGCTTCAATGCGATCAACTTATGTGTTGTATTTAGATAGATATATATATCACTAGGGGACATCAAACGATAATTAAAATATATTGGGGGGGGGGGGTGAAGCCAAGAGAATTGCCTAGTTACCCATTTGTTGGCAACAGATAATTTTCAATATGCTTGGGCTTAAAGTCCAATTAAGCGCATATATATATATATATATATGTAGAGAGAGAAAGAGAGGAATTCGATCGTCTATACTTTCCAAATGCTTCACGAACTTCCAAAGTTTTCATTTTCTTTTTCATTTATAATAATAATCTTCTTGAACCCTTCAATGTATCTAGATAAAGAAAGAAAAATGTTGTTGAAATTGCGTTTAGATACACCACAATGAATGTATAATTTTATTTTATGAGCCAGGGTTTGTAGCACTGCCCAAATTTCACCCGATAAGGCAATCATGACTTTCCAGTTTATAAGATTTCCTTTTGCAATGATTCAATTAAGGTTGGACTATTATTAGACTTGTCAAATCAAATTGATTGGTCAATTTATGTTGGCCTAATAGGTAATCGATTGAAAGGATCAAACGCTCTTTTCTTGCAAGTAGGTTGGTTTAGCGATAATGACTCCCATTCATATTATTTATATATTTTTTACAAACAACTTATCAGCATGGAAGAAATTCGGATGAGAGCTATTAGGCTACCCAACGACTATCTACTCCATTTTCTTTGAAAATTGTGGAAGGAAGTTCGGAAATTTTTGAAAGCATATTCAAAATTTTTAAGTTCTATATCTTTTGGTTTACTATTTCGATTGTGATTTTTTTTACTCTCAAACGCGAGTGGAGCTATGTAAGGATAACTGTAGGCAGATGACTCTACTTATTCTCAAATTTTGTTAACGATATGTATAATTTTCATCCTTATTTTATACATTGGATTTCATTTTAAAATTTATTCTTGTTTCAACCTAAACAAAGATTTTGTACTTGGAGAAATACGAGGTTAAAAATAGAAACTTTAAAAGTTAAATTTTTTTTTTCTTACATATAGTTCAAATTTTCGACTCTACTCATCGAAAATTTTGACTTCACCATTACTCCCAGATAAGAAGATCCTTCTCTTTTGGGTCAGTTGTGGATGAAGAGAGATTCAAAACCTTATTGTTGTTGACTCTTTCAAATAACAAAAAAAAAAAAAAAAGAAGTAAGAAAGAAAGAAAAAATTATTTTTTAAAATTAATGTTTTAAATTGAGTTAATATCTCCTTTATAAGAGGTGATTACAATGATAACCTCTAATGAGGGATCACTTTTCTCGCAGGCGCGCGTTGGTGGGAATAGTCCATTACTTTGAATGAGATGTCTAGGCAAGGGTACATTTAATTCGTAGTCATTCACTGCCTTAACGCTATGGTTGACTGTTGGCCATATGTTTCGAGAATGAAATGTGGATTTTTTTTACTTGACAAGAATTTTTATATTCAGTTAATCTAATAAGCAATCAAAGAATTGGAAAGTTGTTTTCTTCAATTTGCGTAATTATAATTTTTAGAGCTGACGTGATATTTAATAATTCTGTAAATAGAAAAACTTTTCGTAAGACATAAATTGATAAAATTACTCCCCCATCAGTAAAAATCTCCTTAAAAGTGAAAAAAAAATTAAATATTTTGACTCATATCCTCATTCTATTACTAAATATATTTATACACGCTAAACAGTAAATACTAGTAAAACTAATTTCTAATTTAATTCCTTGATATACCAATAATTAGCATTCCTTGGGCTCGTTTGGAGTAAAAAAAATCTCTAAAAAACTCTATAAATCTCTAACAACTCCTTTACCTCTAATTTTTCCGCCATCACTAATTTTAAAAAATTTCAATATTTCGCTAAAAAAATAAAAAAAATCTAAAAATAGGTTAACCGAATGTATAAATTTTTTATACAATCACATTCTTTGTGTCGAAAACTTTCAAATGAGTACCATTGTCACTATTTTTTTAATTTTTTTTAAATCCGTGGGAACGGATTTGGAAAACCGTTCCCACGGTTTGCGATTTTTCAGAAAAAAACGACACCAAAATTAACTCTAAACCATATTTTATCTCAATTTATCTTATTTTTTCTTACTCCAAACGAGCCCCTTATAATTCATGTCCCCATTTTTTATTAGCAACCAAAACATGTTGACAAACAGAGTTGAGAAAAAATTAGGGAACAGCACTATCTATAAACGATTAAAATTGTAACAAAAAATTCTGAAAAACGATGAATAACATTGAAAGATTCTAAAAGTTACTTATTTTTTATCTTACTGTACGAATTATGAACTCACAATTTATCTCGTTTTATTTGATTTTATTTTTTATTACTCTAAACACGGCCTAAAATCATCCTAATTAAATGGAAGCTAATAATTAAGGAAAGTCAAATTACTATGACAATTAAAATGAGTAAAGAGAAAAATGAGGTTAGAAAAAAAAGTGGGAATCGGATTTCACGTGCTTTGGAGGGCCATAAAAAGGGCAGGTGGGTGTGGAGCCCCTCAGCCTATAGATGTACGCATAGAGGACGACAATAAATCCCCTAATATTTACCATTTTTAAGAGCTCCTCGCTTTGTTTGCTCCCTCATTTAAGTGCCACCTTTGGCGTTTTCTAGGTTATTCATTGGCAGTTGCCTACGCGTTTGATTCTGGTGATTGGAATTAAATGTACGTAAATTTCAATCCCAGTCAAATATTTTGGGGGGGGCAATTCAAGACAGCTGAACCTAAACATTTTACGTCCAACTCTATGAAAATTCCAAGACTCACAATTTGTCCAACCACAGATCCAAATTGCTAATCCATATTAAAATAATATTTAATCAAAATTTAACATAAAAATAACATTTGTGTAATATAAAAATACTAGCACTAACACGTATTCACAATATTCTGAATAAAATTAGTATTAAATTTTTTATATAGTTAAAATTTTGGATAAAAAGTTTAAATTTAAAAACTTATGATAATTCATGGATTTTATTTTATTTTTTTTCAAAATTTTAAGTCCTAACAGTTACTATATGTGTTTGTTCTCTCTCCAATTAATTTATAATAACTACCATAAAAGGAAAAATAAATTATGGTACTTTAATTTGAAGAATTCAATTTTCTAAAAACCATTATTGAGTGAAATTTAAGTTAATTGTTTTGATTTGCATATGATCTCTACTCTTAAAATACAATAAAATTTAAAATGTTCAAACTGTTTTGTGAGGTAAATAATAGTAGAGTCCACTTAAATAAAAATTGAGAAGAAAATTAAAAATATAAAAATAATCTCAATCATTGAATTAAAAAAATAATTCTTAACTGTTAAATTTTAATTTTTGAGAGAGATATTTTAAAAATTCATCTTATTTTACTATATATATTTAAATAAATTTAGTTTTTTTAATAAAATAAGTACAAATTCTATCGTATCATCATAATATAACTTTCTAACTATTTTTTTTAATTATGTGACGTTCTTTCGAAATTTGTAATTAAGAAATTGTTCAATCCTAATTACGCAGACACCACAAGAAAAGAGAGGAAAGACTTAAAATAGAAATTGGGATTTACAATTCCCTTTAGACCGCTCCCCCCCCCCCCGGCCCCCTGGGAAAAAAATATCACGCGTTGATGGTGCAAAATCGTACCAGTTTTAATTTTCAAACAACTGCACGGGTGGTTTAATTTTCAATGAACTTGGCCACCCTTATAAAAAAGAAAACTCCAATAGCAGGGCATCCCCCCCAGACCTTTAACCGTGAAAGTTTGAAATTAAGCAGAAGCAGTGAAAGCTTTGACAAGGACTGCCATTCTAATCCCGCCCCCCCTCTCTCTCTCTCTCTCATCAATCAATTCCAATCCGGAAGGGACCGTTTCTCCCGCACTACAACCCCTCAAACCACACCGCCTCATTCAATTCATTCACCATCTTCAAAAAAAGACACCAAACCCAGCACCATTATTCATTCACTGATTTGTCCTCACCCCTTCCGCGCACAGTACTTGTACCCTCAACCCCCTCCCTTGTTTTTATTATTTTCCAAGCCTGCCCATCCTTGAGATTGAGATATTTCAGGGTCTCAGAGTGTGAGTGGGGGCAGATGCTTTTCGTTTGTCCTTTGCTCTTTTTCTGATCTCTTCCGTAAAAATAAAAAACAACCACCACCACCGCCTCGACTCCGTCTAACATACGCGATGATGCACAAAATACGGTACAAACAGACTTTTTCGTACTTGTCCTCTTTTCCTCCTCCTTTCTTTTCTTTTTATTTTTTCAAACGCCTCTTTGGCGGGACTCCGCAACTACCTCCGATCCCCGTGTCCCACTGCTGAAGCCGGGCGCCGTGGTGCACACTGTGCCCCCCACCCAGCACTGCACACGAGACCAGGTTGGAAAGAAACAGAACAGATAATTACTGAACAACCCCCTGTGCAAAACAGCGACATTTGCGCGAGTCCGACGTGTCAGCCTTCACACTGCACGTGTCACTTTCACTCTGCCGTTGACTTCACGCCCTTGACGCGCGTACAGAACACGACGACCAGGGACCCCCGCACATGACCGCAATTGCTGAGAAGTACCCTATGCTAGTTTCCGCCATTGCTATCTTATACTTGAGAATATAGCAAGGTTTTTTTTTTTTTTTTCCTTTTTTTTTATATCTATAAAATGAATAAATCGGATAATTACAAAAACTTAAAAGAAAAACAAGAAGTACCACAGCCCACACATCAGGCCAAAAAGGACGCTAATGATTTTCTTTTCCTTCCATTTTTTTTTTTTTTTTCATTTTGGTAATTGTGGAAAAGAAAATTCAGGAGGAGACGATAACGTGAACGCTAGCATCCTTGGCCTTGTTACAGATAGGGCAAGTGTGGACCGACGACCCACACACAGTACAGAGGCAGAGGTGCCTGCACGGCAAAAGTAATACGCACGACTCCTCCTTCCCACAGTGTCTGCACAACCTGTTGTTAATGTAACAATAGCCGCTGGTGGTACAATCATCACCGTGCTTATCCTTCACCCCAATCCTCTCCCATCCGCAAGTCGCTAAAGTGCGCCGCTCCTCGCCGGCGTCGCAGTAATTGCTGCCGCAGCATGACTGAGCATCGTCCATCAAAGCGGCATCATCTTCCAATGCGCCGACGCGGTGTTGCCGCTCTTCCTTTACCTGCGCCAGGACCTGCTCCAGGTTGCTTCTCAGAGCGTTGGCAGTGGCCTCGTTTGTCTGGGCCAAGTCTCTCCAAATCTGGTTTTCAATACACAGGGATTTCACTTTTTCTTCGAGCGCCCAATTTAACTTCCCGATCTTCTCTATCTCTTCCTCCTTCGCTCTCAATCTCTTCATAATTCCTTCCTCCACTGCCGCTATAATACTCCTTGAATATCGCTTTCGCCGTTCCTCAATCTCCAATTTCACCTTCTCTGTCTGCATGATCGAATAAGTACAAATTTAGAAGGCATTCGGTAAAAACAGAGAGACAAACAAGAAGAGTGGTTGAGACTCTTACATGTTGAGCAATGAGGCGATCAATCTCTAACTGTTGCTGTTGGATCTGTAACGAAATATCCTGGCCAAGAAAGGTGAAAGAACCGCAGCGGTTATTGCAATGATTCAGAATCTGGCCATTGGGAAACGAGATTAATGGATTAATCGAATCCCTTGAGCGCTTTCTGGAGGCCGGAATGGCGTAGGTAAGACCGCTATCGGACTTCACCGCAGTCTTGGCCGGAAGAGAATCGGTGATGGCAGAGCTATACATGGGAAGTAGAGTATCCGTCGTCGTACCGGACAACGGAGGCAATCCGTATCCGATTGCATCGTTATTGTACAAACTCATGTTGCCGTCAATGGTGCTCATCATTTCTCTGCAAATTCATTTTCCAACGTCAGTTTAACCACAAAACAGATTGCATAACAAGAGAAGGACCAAAAAATAATAATAATAGTAAAAAGAAAAACAGAGAAATCAATACCTGTTTCCTACAAGTTGTGAAGGAAAGAGATTGCAATGCCTTGCTTCCACAGCCATGGAAACTCACAGTTTTCTTCTTTGTTGCTTCTCTCTTATGTGTATCTATCTATATATTTATTTCCTTCTTTGGTTTTGATGGTTTTAGAGAAAGGGAGAGATGATGATATGAGATGCGAAAGAGAACAAACGCATGCAATAGAGGTGGCGAGGCCGTATGGAGGGGTTTATTTAGGGTTCGGTTTAGAGAGAGAAAAAGCACGTACTTTTAGAAACGACTGTTTTTAGAGAGAGAAAGAGAGAAAAAGAAGGCAAGAGATTTGTACGTTTGTTTGTTTGTTGATTTGGTTTTGGTTTTGGTTTTGGTTTTGGGATGGGTTTTGTTTATTTTGGAGATTCGATTTTTATGTATTATTAAAATAAAAGGTAGATGCCATCTGGGTAATCTTAAACTCAAGCAAGAGTTATTACTATGACTGGTATATTTATATAATATTAATAAATAGATTTAACTTATTTAATTCCTATATGCATGTAACTGGCAGTCAAGGCATCTGCCACGTGGCCATATGCCGACTGGGGGCTGTTCGACTGCCACGTGGAAGTTTAATGCGACACGTGAGGGGCCGGTGGATACGTGCGAGGCTGGCGGGTGGGACCTACTTGTGAAACGTGATGGGCCGTTGGATGAGCTCGGTGTGTGTTGGCAGTTTCTATTACGGGGAATGCGATGGATCGCATCGGAAACGTTGCCCGAGACGAGATGATGATGCTACTGCCTTCTTCTGGTACACCCACTGATGTTGCCACGCTGTGCATTTCCTCTCCACGACAAAATTTTTTTTCTAGACTTTTTTATTTTATTTTGTTTTTCTCTTGTTCACTTATTATTATTATTATTATTATTATTATACGTTTTGGTCGCTTTTAAACCAAATTTGAAATTCTAAATAAGGATAAGTAATTTACCATACTTCTTATCACATATAAAGGGCGTTTAGTCCATGTTTGGTTACAGGATAAAAAAGATGGGATTGAATTATTAGTTCAATGAGATTTAATATCTCTTATTTGGATTTATAAAACGACTAGAGATAAGTAGTCTGAATTGGATAGCATATATCTCAAAATAGGGGATAAGTAATACCATGAGAGATCTGGTATTACTTATACCCCATCTCTGAATTTGTTTTCCGTCAAAATCTAAATGTTCAAAATTATTTCTCATCACATTTTATGTCAAATTTACATCTTTTATCCCACTTTATATCCCATCAATCAAATACCAAAAAAATAATCTCACATAAAAAATTAATCCCATGTTATATTCAATCCCATAAATTATCCCATGCCATTATATATACCCCATCATCCAATCCTTCAAAACAAACATAGCCTTAGAGTAACAAAAAAAGAGATAAAGTGACTTAACCTGCGAATTGGTAATTCTTGAAGTGAAATAAGAAATAAATAACTTCTAAAAATTTCAAAATTTTTCAGTAATATTTAGTAAATTAAAACGCACCCATAGCAACAATTCAACCAAATTTTAAGTCTGGACTTTTTCAATTCCTCTCGTTTTGAAATTTACAAATGACCATTAGTTGTTAGTTTATTAATTAATTTTGATTCTTTCAATAAATGAATTCACCACTATTAGTGAGTACCAAGTATGTGTGTATTAGAAAATATTTTCGAAAACTTATACCCACCTAGTGGATTGATTAAAAAAAAAAAGATAATTAAATTTTGAAAAATAGTGCGATGATATTATTTGCTAATAAAAATAAAATTATTTATACATTTTTATCTTATTTTTAAATTATTCTTTTTATCAAAACATACTTATTAATTTACACGTCATACCTTTTTTTAAAAACAAAAACTCTATTATATAGTTTAAAATATGTTATTATGCCCTAAGAATATTTATTGAATAAAATTTGTCAGAAGAATAATTTTATAATCAAAGTACTGCATCATTGTTAGGTGTTAATTTCAACTAAAGTGATATGCTTACAAATTTTTACATATTTCTAATCACTTTTTATAATAATATTTTTGGGTTTTGTATATATAGTTTAATTATCAACTTGCACACATGCACAAGTAGAATAATCTTTTAGGGTTAATTAATTTATTGATTAATATTGATTATGATTTATGACACCATTGCTTGCTTGCTTGCTTAATTGCTTGCTTACCGCCGTGGATCTCCCTCCATCTTCCTTGACTTTTCGACCTTGGTACTTAGCCGAATCCACCATTGGGCAGGCCAAGGGAAGCACTATGCAGCATGCATGATTTTAAATATTTGTATGCTTTCCGTAGTTTTTTGATTCCCCCAAAATCTAATTTATCATTTTTTCTAGTTTAAATAAAAGTTGGGTTGTGACTACTTTGTAATTATCGCCATCCCCATCGCATCCCATGAATTCAATTATATATATATATATATATATGTATACATATATATATCGGCTACAATTATGGATTTGATGCTTTCAAAGCAATCTCCCCCCCCCCCGGGCGATTAAACAATTGCAACTTTAGATTATTTTTTTTACCCCCATCTCTCAATCTCTCTCTCTCAGAGATTATTTTTAATCTAAAAAAATAACTTATGCACCGCTAGACAAATTAGCTCCTTTTGAGGAGACAAATGCATCGAACCATCATTTAGTACCCTTTAAGCCTTTCGTGTTTGTTAATTAATTAATATTGTTGGGTGATCCTACATGTTCATCCCATTCGAGGGGAGCACAATGTTACATTTATTATTATTATTATTATTATTATTATTAATCCCTTCGTTGGGTGCCAATTTAATATTGCTTCTTAAGAATCATAACCCCCCACAACCACATGGGGTAGGTTATCAAATTAATTATACACTATATATATGTGTGTGTGCGCGCTGCATTTGTCAGGCCGTACAGACACAAAGTCACAAGGCATTAAAATGCCACAATGACCACTCAAAGCCCAAAGTATCAATGCTTGCCTGATTTTTCACTACTTTAAGATCTCCTTTCTCATACCCAAGTAGTGTTTAATTTGATTTGGTTGTTAAATTATGCACTAGCCATTGAGAGAGAGAGAGAGAGAGATTCCTCTAGGCATGAATGAGTAGATGAAAGAAAGGTAGATGAGTGGATTCTCCCCAAGGAGAGACTCTTCTAGTTTTCTTTTCTTTTCTTTTCTTTTTTTTTCCTTTTTCTTAACTCTATTATTGTTCCCATCAATCCAACCACATCATAGGGACTTGCCTTTAACCACCACCGAAATCTAAAAAACAAGAAAAAGTAAAGTAAAAGAAAGGCAAAAGGAGGGGAGGTGGGGAAATGGGTCACAACACACATTGCATTTGGATCATTTTTTCGTAACATATGAAAGAAAGAAAGAAATAAAGGAAGGGTACTTGTTTGGAGGGCTAGCATTGTTGAATGCTTGCTGTCATGATCACTCAATGCTTTTCCATTAATATTGTTGAATTAGATATATATATAGAGAGAGATAGGGGATCGAGTGTGTTAGTGCTTCCCCTCTTTGGAGGGCAATTGAAGCACCTTGACTTGTGGGGGTTTTCTTTTTCTCTTTTTTTAATCTTTTTCTCCTTTGCATTCAACTTAAAGATGTGTTGCGGATTGTACTCTACATGTGACATGTACCCTTTTTTACTCCCATTTGGAGAGAGAATCTCTTCCTCTTTCTCTCTATCTCAAAGAGTAATCTTGACAAAATCAAAGATAGGTTTTACTATATGCTTATGGAGGTAATGGATGAGATTCCCACACACCAGGGAAAAAAAGAAAAAAAGGAGAAAAAAAAAAAGGAAAGGATGGTGTGTTGATATTGAATAAGAGGACCCCAACAAGAAGGCCATAGTGAATGAATTAACAACACTTGGACTAACTTATTTGTTAAATCTTTCTCTTTTTTTTTTTTTGACTTTATTTTACACAACAAACACTGCATATTAATAAATAACTGTTTGATCTCAATTATTTATATATGTAGATCAAATTTGAGTTTATTATAAAAATACGTACGTGAACAATTAAGTAAAATGTATAATTTTTGACAACAATAGTTAACATTTTTTATTTTTAACTTCTCTTGAAATTGGGTTGTGACAAGTTAATGCGGAGGGGATAGTTCTTTCATGGGAGTTTAGGGTGACTTATCTCTATTTATTTCTTGTATTCGAAGCATACCTTACTTGTGCTCAGCTCAAGACACTTAAAAATAGTTCAGCTTTTACCATCTCTTTGCCAAAATTTGGAAAGGTAGTAGCCGCTGCATTTACTCTCTTTTGGGCCCCCACTCTCATCTGCAGGGATTGGGATTGGAATACGATTCTTAACTTCATTTTATTTATTTATTTATTTATTTATTTATTTATTTATTAACATTTAGATTATATTTCAGGAATAGAGTCCACAATTGTCACCTGCATGAAAGGTCAAACTTTGAAGAGAGGAGCGATTAAATATATATCCTTAGACAGAGTTTTTTTTTTTTTTTTAATAACAAGATAAAACACATTAACATAAATACCTCGGGCCCAGATGTAAGGATCCCCAACGGGCAAGAATTTTCATATCCCTATACTCGACTAATTGTAGCAAAAATTACTTAGTATTTGTATTTTCACTTAATTAATAATTTAAAGTAACTCATTTCTCAATTTTGACATACCTGATTTACCCGCTTGTCATGTCGGATACAAAATATTAATTTTGTCTTTAAAAATTAGGTTCATTAATACGTATCTATTCACAATTTTTCTCCTAAATGTCTTGTACGTCGTTAACAAATAGTAATGATATTTTAACACTTTGTATCAAGTAATAGAAGTTGATACCCGATTAAAAATGGGTACATATTACTTATCAACATTGAATTCAATGAGTATTTTTTTTTTCTTTTGAACTTACCCTATTAGTTGTTGTTTTTTAAAATATCTACCTCTATGGAAAAAAAATTGTAACCTCTAAGAAGTTGCCTAAATTTCGACAATACCCTAACATTGAGCTAATCATAAGTTATTAACTAGAACTAGAAGTTGGAACATAAGTAGTGTTATTTTTGTTATTTTTTATTTTAAATGAAATTAAAATTAAAAAAGTTGATAAAAATGTCTTAAACAATAATGAATAGTTAATTTAAAAGTATTTAAGTAGATGATAACTTATTAAGGGACATTTAATAAAAATAATATATATATATATATATATATATATATATATTGTGAGTAGTTAAAGGATACCTAAGAAAGACAAAAACATAAAAGGGTAAAATTACTTAATTTTGTGAGTTATGAAATTTTTTCTTTTTAATTCTACTAAAGTTGTAAGTAATTACATGAAATTAAGAGGTATTAAAAGTAAAAGAAAAGAAGCTTGATCAATTTTGAAATTTCACCAATTACATTTGTTTTTTCTTTATTATAATAGTATGAATAGATATTCTTAGAGATATTAGTATTTTTGTCATTGTCACGTACTTAACTATCTATTTTAATAGTAAGTGATGAATGTAGCGAATGCAATAAATTAAAGTAGTGACATAAATGGTTCAAATGGACCTGCGACTAACTTGGCCCACTCGTCGGAGTCAGTTCGTACCACCCTAGTCCTAGCAATTAGGATTAGGTTTTAGGCCACCTTGTCACCTTGCTTCGACTCGCGATTTACCTCTTGCCTAATAAAAAAATTAAAAAATATTTAGAAGGATCAATGGGATTGGTCAAGGTGAGATTTTCTTAACATGGAGAGCCTAACCCAATCCAGATGGGAGGTGGGCCAGGTGGGGTTAAGTCTGACCTGACCCATTTCCCACCACTTAATAAAAGCATTCCATCTATATAGAATAATAGAAAATCAAGGAATTAAAGCAGCATGAGGCGTTAATAAGTCAATTAAGCAGGCTGGTCAAGCAGAGGTTGGATTTGGGCCTAATCGTTAGGTTAGGTATACTTATTTTGCCCCAACCCACAAATTCAATCGCGCATTCACCAAAACTAAACACACAAACACAGACCGAGAGGGTAGATAGAAAACATGTGAAATATTCCCTGTACTACTCTGTTTTTGGTCCCCAAGGATAGAAGAAGTTAAGTTAGCCGAAAGACGGTCAATGGTCCCAAGGATGGATAAAGACACCCTTTTTTTTGTCACGTATAAGATTCTTGTTTAATCATAATTTTATCAAATTAATCTAAATCAAAAATTTGCAATGGGCTTTTACTTAACCCCTGCACCAGTCACCAGCCCAGACAGAAGTCTTTAGATTAAATCGGGC
Source organism: Vitellaria paradoxa (assembly GCA_019916065.1). NCBI lineage: Eukaryota > Viridiplantae > Streptophyta > Magnoliopsida > Ericales > Sapotaceae > Vitellaria > Vitellaria paradoxa. The sequence goes on from CM034239.1 coordinate 49,343,404, forward strand.
CCAAGAAGAATCCTGGCAGCAGCTTCAAGCCTTCAGCTGGGACCTTGGAGTTGGATGTATTGGTTTACGGCTTAGGGAAAGTTGGGCCTAGCGGCCCTATCCTCAAACAACAAGTCAACCTATCACTCGCGAAACTATTTTAGGCTGTGATTAGAGTAATAAAAAGTAAGATAAAATGAGATAAGATAAGATTAATCTTGTATTCATAATTTGTGCTGTAAAATGAAAAGTGAATTACTTCTAAAATTTTTTAAAAATTTTTAATAAAAATTAATGCGCCAAATGTATACTTAATTTCAAGAGTTAATTATGAAAATATCCCTCAAACTATCTCTCTTTTTTTTATGTCATCCTCAAATTATCAAATACACCTATTTCATCCTCAAACTATCTAATTTCTTTTTATTTGGTCCAAACACTAAATCCATCCGTTAACTTTAATGGATTCAAACCAAATAGAATGAAATTAGATAGTTTAAAGATGTAGTAGGTGTATTTGATAGTTTGGGGATGAACTAGAAAAAAGAGAGATATTTTCGTAAGAAACTCTTGTTAAATTTAAGGCTTATTTTCTTAACATTTACGACTTTTTTTGTTTATCTTCAATCAAAATTTTGTTTATTATTATTTTCTCCAAAATAAAAATAAAAACAGGTCTGGCGGAATAATTTTGTTTACGATAACTAATTTTATTTTAATAAAATATTTAATTTTATTAATTTTTTTATAAATTTAACTAAATTTAATAAAATATATTTAAACTAGTTAATTTAACATTATATATTCTTTTTTAATAATAATTAACTTTAATAAAGTAGATTAATAAATAACATAATTTTATAATAAAATATTATTTTATTTATTAAAACTAATTCAATGTAATAAAAATATTTTAATAAAAAAATTAATTTTTAGAGGTAATTATTACTTATTAAAAATTTAATTTAATAAAATAAGTTATTTCAATAATAAAATATTATTTTAATAGTAATATTAATTTATTAAATAAATTATTTTAATATGTAGTTATCATTAATTTTAACTTTACTAAAATAAGTTATTTTAATATATAATTACTTTTTATTAAAACATAATTATAATCTAATAAAATAAATTATTTTAACAATAAATTATTATTAAAGTTATGATGCAAAAAAAATAATAAAGTATTAAAATTAAAAAAATATTTATAAAAAAAATAATTTTTTTATGAAAATATCCCTCAAACTATCTCTTTTTTTTTCTATTTCGTTTTCAAACTATCAAACATACTTATTATATTCTCAAATTATTCAATACTATTCTATTTTGTCTGAATTCATTAAAGTTAGCGGATAGAATTAGTGTTTGAACTAAATAGAACTGAATTTGATAGTTTAATAATGTAATAGGTGTGTTTAGTAGTTTAAGTACAAAATAAAAAAAATAAAGATAGTTGGCGGGATATTTTTATAAGAAAAACTTTAATTCCAACGAGGGAAGTACAAGATTTCAAAAAATTATGGTAAGCGCAAGCCAGCAGAATGACGTGCTAATAGCTAAGTGGCAGACGTTGTGTGGGTCCCTAATAGGTCGTTTTCTTCCAATTCACGTGCTGACATGGCACAATTTCTGTCCGACGTGGAGGATAAGTGGAACGGCAACAAACTGGTCTAAAATCTACCGACCCAGATCCAGAGAGCCAAACCCATCTTCTTTTTTTCTTCGACCATCTCTCTCTCACCATTCTCTGCTCCAATGGAGACCGTGTCTTTGCTGAATCAAGCTCTCCCTCCTGCAAATGTTCGAACTCTCAGTGGCGATTTCAGCACTGGCTCAGTCTCGGCTCTTGGCTTCTCTCTGCCGTGCCTGAAGACTACGGTCACCTGCCGTCGCAGCAAGGTCATGGTCACGAGGGCCTCAATTGCCGTCGAACAGCAGACAAGCACGAAGGTCTCTCTTATAAGAATAGGCACCAGAGGAAGGTAATTCGTCTTCTTTGCTGAATTTTGCTTTTCTGTAAATGGTTTAATTTGCTTATTGGTGCATTGACTGCTCGCTCATTGTTTCTGATTGGATTGCAAATAGGGTTTAGAATATATCACCAAGATCTTATCTTTGTTCTCTCACTCTTTTCACTTACTGATGTAACTGAAAAGCAAACGGAAAAAGAAGATTCAATTGAGGCAACAGCCAATGGTAGATAGATCAATTTGCACAAACGACAATGTACGATTTTGAGACCTAGAAGAATGAAAATCATATGCATTTGTAGTGTGTTTTCTTTTACATTTCCACTCTCCCAACGCACATGTTGTTTGAAATAATAATAATAATAATAATAATGTAATTGGAGAACGACAAAATCACAAATGCTGAAAGTCGGATATGAAACAAAAGGGAGTATGCACAAATTGCCTAAATTGGTGTAATTCCTGATTGAACCACTATTGGTATCCTCCCTGAACTGATTTGAGTTAACTCAAGGGTTGCCTTTTTCTTTCATTATTCCTGCTTTTCGAAGGACCAGTTATGGGTCCTTTGGTTTCTCATTTATTGCCCCTAATTTCTGTATAAATTGGGGATGATTGTAATTGAGAGGCATGGGCAAGAGTGTGCAGGTTTTGGTTGGGAGCTCCGAGAAAGAGCTTTTGATCTGTACGTATTGAGGCTGTGGTGAGTAAGAAAGAGAGAGAGAGTTGAGAGTTGAGTAGAGTTGGGAGGTGAGTCTTCTCCTTTATATTAGATAATAATGAAATTCTCTCGGGTTTCTCAGTCATGGACATGTGCAGATTTGCTGACCCATGTCAATCACTATGTTTTGTGCTTGATTTATTTTTCCTCAACTATTCCTGATCCTAACAACCACTCCAAATAAAATTGGCCTGCATTGTTTATATGAGATCATTGAGAATATACAAGGAAGCAGCATCAAAAGTTATTCAGAAAAAGTTTGAAAATTAAGTGGAATTTTCTTTTAAATCTGAGTTGATGGAAAACATGAGATTGAAAGTCTGTAAGAGAAAGGTCAGAGACAGCCAATTTTCGCCTTGGTTTGGAAATTCAATGTGAACATTAAAAGCTTCCTTGAAGGACGGCCCATCATTTATGTGGAATTTATGTGAAAGCGTGGCCTTGGATATTACTTACTTGAATCTTAGACCGTTTCCTCTATGTACCCTTAGCAAGAATGCATAATTAGAGTGTTTATTAAATGACAACAGAATTCCATTAATAGAACAAACAGCATTTACATACCAAAATAAATAAATAAACAAACAAACAAACAGTAGTCCCAAGGTCAAGAAAAAAAAAAGTTAGAAAATGAACAAAGTTTTGGCTTAATTAAGCAATACCAAGTTGGAATACACTTATTCTAACCAGAAAACATAGGACATTCAAATACAAACACCATGAATTCCTCCAGTTCTATCTATTGGAGTTCAAGCAAACCCGTGTGCTCACAAATTTTCAGTCTCTTAATTGTTTCGAGCTGAAATAGCACAATTCACTATTGTATATATCGGAGGATAAGATATGTATATGTTAAAAGAATAAAATCATGTGATAATATCCCTCCATGATTTGTTCCTTGATCTGTGTACTAATTTAGGGATTTATGCCCCTTCGCTTTTTCCTTATTTTTGGTGATTCTTTGCCAACATAAAGGCACTCTTTACATCTGGTAATTAATCAATATTCAGTAATACAACTTGGTGTTTTTTTTCTTTATATTTTCTGCATTTTGAATTCTACAATATAGTTTACAGGGGAGAGTGGCATATTGTCTTAAAAATATCTGGAATTTGCAAGGTTCTTCTGCTTTGTTTTTGGTCATGAGGGTTCCACCATAACTGATGTCTAAATTTCCAAATGCCTGCGTTTCCCTCTGCAACTCTTCTTCTGCATATGGATCTTTTTTTGTGTGTGTTTAACTGAGAAGTTGGAATGGGAACATAATTAACGTTCATAGAATGGTCATAGTCTTGTCCTGTGCTTACTTTGTGATTCCATTGCAATGGTAAGTTTGAAAGAAATGTTGAAGATTGTCATTATGGTGTTTGGTTCTCTTTTATTTTGTCCGTAAACAGGTCTTCTTGTGGATTTTCATTCCAAGATGACTTATCATATGCACTGAATGTTTATACAGAGTTAGAGATAAAAAGAAAAATGCATGTAGCAAGTCAAAAACTATATCCGAAGCTGTTACCAGTTTCCTTCTCACTGCACCATTAAAACAAAACATCATATTGCAATCAGCTAAACATTCCTGCTTAAGTCATGTGGCTCTTTACTTGTATATTTCAGAGCTTGGTGCATTGTTGTTGGTAGTTACTAATATAACTAAGAAATCAAAAACACTGTTGTATGTTGCATGTAAATAATATAATTACGGCTGTGCTTAGTACTAATGGTGGAACAGAAGTGTGCTCGGCCATGGTAAATTCAGGATGTCTGACGGAGAACAATACTCATGTTTGAACTCTTTCAATATTTAGCATAATATTTATTACTAATTATGAGTAATTACAGCAAGGAGAAGGACTATATTCATATGACTAATAAACATTACTAGATGTTACCTAAGGAGATATAAGCAAATGGGAACAACTACTGATGCAATTGTGTGCAGAAAAACTGACCTAAGATTTTCGCTACAGCATGCAACTAACCCCTGAAACTATGTTGGTGTAACTTCAAATAGAGAATATTGGCAATTGAATACATGTTCCTTATAATTAGCCAGTTGAGGCAAAACTCCATTTCCTAAGCAAGATATTTTGGATGCGTCTACTCTCTTATGAGTTATCTGTATTTATTACTTGTGTAGGACAGCCCATTAGCGCTTGCTCAGGCTTATGAGACACGAGACAAACTCATGGCTTCACATTCGGAGCTGGCTGAAGAGGGGGCTGTTCAAATTGTAATAATCAAGACAACAGGTGACAAAATATTAAGTCAGCCACTAGCTGATATAGGTGGTAAAGGCTTGTTCACGAAAGAAATAGATGAGGCACTCATAAATGGTGAAATCGACATTGCTGTCCACTCAATGAAAGATGTTCCTACTTATTTACCGGATAAGACAATTTTGCCTTGCAATCTTCAGCGTGAGGACGTTCGAGATGCATTTATTTCCTTGGGTGCAGCTTCACTAGCAGAGCTTCCAGCAGGAAGCATTGTGGGAACTGCTTCTCTCAGAAGAAAGTCACAAATTCTCCACAGATATCCATCACTCAACGTGAGCATATTGTCTTACATATGACTGACATATTTTTGCCAAATATGTAAAAACACCAAATTGACATGCCCATTATGGCATGAATCTGTGCTCTTTGTCAGTCTGCATGCAGCATGGGTTTCATATAATTCAGGAAAATTTGCCATCCACGCAAGAGGGAATTAGTGTTACTTTCTGCAATTTTGCTCGAACATAATGTTGATTAGATTTATTAGTATTTACAAGTTTGATGAAACCTGGATTGCAGTAGTCATACTGTAGGGCATGTAGCATGCTGGCACCTGTTTTATCAGTCTATGGCATCACTGGACTCCCAGCTGGGTTGCCATAACATAGTTCTAATTTTTGTTACTTTGCGAATTGGTAATTCCATGAGCCTTAAATCGTACAAAGATGTGTTGCAATATTTTTAATTTTATTTTATTTTTCACTGGAAATTCTGTTATTGGTCAAATTGATTGAAACAAAAAGGGACTCAGCATGTTTTGGTTTCAGATTTTGAATTGATACAAATTGTTTTGTAAAGCAATGTGAAGCATTTTTCCCCCCCTTGATTAAGGCATTCTAAATAGGTTTTTTGGTGCTTGCCTGAGATTTCTCTCATTTAGAGGCTTTGATTCTAAATGATACTATGCTTCCAGAGGTAGACAAATATACTTGCTTACAGCTTTAGAGCTGTCACTGTTGTTTATTCAAGCAGGCTTCTTTGTAGCATTCCTCTTTTTAACTCCTGACACCACTGATTACTTAATTGTTTCAAGGTTGCTTATTGATGTTTATATTGCTGTCCCTTTATTATCTTTTTCATATATTTGGTGGTTTCGTCTGCAGGTGCTGGAGAACTTCCGAGGGAATGTTCAAACACGGTTAAGAAAACTAAATGAAGGAGTGGTCCAAGCAACATTATTGGCATTAGCAGGACTCAAACGCCTAGATATGACTGAAAACGTGACTTCTGTTCTTTCTATCGATGATATGCTTCCAGCTGTTGCTCAGGGCGCAATTGGAATTGCTTGTCGAAGCAATGATGATAAAATGGTATATTTCCAGCATCCAAACTAGATCAAATCTTTGAACTAAACTTCCTTAATCTGCAGGTCTTGTTGTGAAATGGCATCACGGTGATGCTGGAACTCGACCCATATACCATCTGCTGGACTTGACCTGTGCACTTGTTGACAATATTTGTTTTTGAATGCTTGTTTGGTTTTGCAAATCTTTGTCTGATTTTTTAAGATATCTTCTGTGATGATGGTCTTTCCATTCCATTCAGGCTAATTACATAGACTCATTGAATCATGAGGAAACAAGATTAGCAGTTGCATGTGAGAGGGCTTTCCTCGAGACATTGGATGGGTCTTGTCGCACTCCAATTGCTGGATACGCTCGTCGAGATGAGGATGGAAATTGCATTTTTAAAGGCTTGGTTGCCTCACCAGATGGAACCCGAGGTAGAACAAACTGTAGTCATTTAAGGAAATATTATATTCATTATATTGTATTTAGCTTCTCAAATTTGTGAACCTACCAATTATTTGACATTGCTTTTTGTTCCAATCTTCATCTCAGTACTTGAAACTTCCAGACAAGGCCCCTATGCTTTTGAAGACATGATTCTTCTGGGGAAGGATGCTGGAAAGGAACTTCTCTCACGGGCAGGTCCAGGATTCTTTAATTGTTAAGTGCTTCTGACAGCGATGACGCAGGGATAAGAAGAGCTCTGTGTTCCAGTTCACATCCAACATCTTCATTCATCTGTTGTTGTAGGGGCAGTGCATAATTTTTTTTTTTTTTTTTTTTTTTAATTTTTCCCTTCCTGTTTGGTTAGTTATTTATTAGCTGAGGTTGTTCAGATCAATAACTAAAGGGGTTTCATTGTTGTCTTTTATGAGTAAATTAACAATCCCATTTTTGCGCTCTCTCTTCTGTCTTGTTTATGTTTTGCAGAAGGTAGACTTCCTCTCAATTGTGGGACACCTACCTAGAGAATAAACATGGGTGGATATTTTTCTTTCCTTTTTTTTTTTTTCCTTTGCTGAGTTATTAAATCAGTATTAAAAAAAAAATACCATCATCAATTACAAAGAATCGCTCTGAGAAAGCAATCTGAACCAATATGACTCCACAGAAGACAAGAAAGAATGTAGCTCAGGCAAGGACAGAACCACAATTTGTGGGGGGCCATTCAATCCCACCTAGAAAAAAAAAATTTATTGTAATAACTAATATTTGTAACATCTTATATAATTTTTTTTTTATCTGCCCTTGTATAATTTACTAATTCCCTTTCATAGTCTACTTGTAATTGTTATTTTTTCGGTGTGATGAACATGAACAAAGTTAATTCATTGCGAAAATTATTAAAAGTACCAATTTTATTAAAATATTTTTAACTTTATGTAGAAAAAGGAACAATTCTTGAAGTTTCTCTCATCCTTAAGTCCTGGCAGCCCATCAAACTTCGAGAACCTATTAAGATGTGAAGAGAGAACCTGTAAATCTCATAAATCTCGAGACAAAGTGCATTGAATAAGGAAGTGATCAATAAATTAATCATCTGTTTTACAAAAGCACCACCAATTTACTATGATTCTTCCCAGCCGAGCACCAAATTTCTAAATATAATCTTTGACAGTATACTATACTCTGAATGCATTTCCATAAGAACCAGCCACATCAGAAGTAGACCATTACTCCCAAGAAAATTCATATTTATTAGCAACCACCGCCACCGCAACCACCAGCACCGCCACCCATCCTTCACAAGTGCAAAGCCTCGTTGAAAAGAGTTTCGTTTTCTTACACCAACTATGCCGCCTCTCACTGATTGAAACATTATTACCCCAATTTCCTAGATGATACTTAAAAAACTCATCCACAAGATCAGTGCGCATTGCATATGAATTTACGACGGCTGTTGTTATCCAGAACAAGAGAAAGCCACTGTGTACGGTACACCTCCCACAACAAACCAAAAAGAGTGTGTTTGGAGTTGTATAAAAGTGTATAAAATAAAATAAAATTATAAAAGTAAATATCTCGTAATTCGTGCAGTGAGTAAAGAATTTAAATTTTATTGTCTCATAATTCGTGTTTATAGAAATTTGTAAAATTTTATTGTATTTTGTTTAGTTCCAGACGGAGCCTTAATAGTTAGTTTCTTACTTTTTAACAGCGAACTAAAGTATTGGATAAAACTTCTAATTTTTAATTTTTATTTTAAAAATTATATATAAAAACTCGTTTGTTGAATTTATTTTAAGTTTAAAAAATAAAAAATATTTTCAAAAATTATTAAAACATACAACTATTTTCTTAAGCCATCACCCACCACTGACTCGGCTCTCTGTCACCAAGTTGATCGCCACTCACTATCATTGATCACTATCACCCATCTCCTGATGTTACTCATCACCGTCGACTATATTTCCAATACTAAAACCATCAATCAAAAACTATTGCTACTAAATATGTTTTTAAGTTTTTGTTATTTCTTTATTACTATGAAAATCAAAAACTAAAGACTAATTTGAAGGCAAAATTTTTTAAAATTTTTATTAATTTTTTTTTTTGCAAAGGCTGTTAAATAAAACTCTGTTTGTTTGTGAGTTTAGAAGAAAAAATAAAGAAAAAGAAAACATTAATTAAAAGACAAGTGAAAAAAAATAAATAATAATATTTTATTTCTATTTAGTTGTAGATTTAGAAAAGAAAGTACAATAACTCTCTTTGTTTATAAATTGAAAAGAAATAAAAAGAAAATAAAGTGTATATTGTTATTTTATTGCTAAATCAATTTATTTAGTCTTGAAATATGTTTGTTATTTTATTCTTTATTTTATAAATAAATGTCATTTTCAAATTTTTATTAATTCACTGTTTTTTCCCCATTTCTATCTACTTTTAGGAGGATAAAATTTTTAAAATTTTAACCTGGACTCTCTTTTTTTCTTTCATTAAAAAAAAAAATTACAAACAAGTAATCTAAAATCTCCCATTTCTCTTTTTTCCCTGTCATTTTATTTTATCCAAACGAACTGTAAAACTTTTTTTACGTCAACTAAAATTTGAAAATTTTCAACTTCTTAAAATTTTTAATAATTTTATTTATTTAACAAAAAATTAAAAAAAAAGCACCTTTTAAAAATTTTAGGTTATTTGTAAAAAAATTAAACTGTTAAAGTGTTATCAAACGCCAAAAAAAAAAAAAAGGTTAAAAATATTCACTTTTCTTTTTCTCCCCTTTTTTAATTCCAAACGGACCTGAAACACACAAATTTTCATTGAGAACAAAACTAAAAATTGCCTGCGCATTAACCGGCCACCAAAAAGCCTAGGCAAACCAAGTAAAATTGGACGGTTACTTCACTAATTGGGTTTGTTTGGAGTAAGAAAAATTAAGATAAATTAAAAATTCGTAATGTATACAATAAAAGAAAAAATTTAATATAATATAAAATTAATAAAAATTTATAAAATTTTTTTATTATTTTTTAACAAATCAAACGAAACCAATGTCTTTCAAAAAGGCTATTTTGAATGCCACACCCACCATTCGTCCTATCTTTCTTGTATATCATCATCTTTCTTAATCATCGTGTGCAGCCAGCCCTTCAACTTGGGCATTTTTCAAGCGCACTTCCCACGATTTTCAAGTTCATCTACAAATCAAGCTGTCTAGCTTTGTCCTGTCAACACTCATTACTTTGCTAATCCTCCGTACTGCAGCAGAATTTATTCATTAAACAATTGGCTGACCAAACCCATCCGGTAACCAACATCCAAGATTTTCTTCCTACAACTGTTTCTAATTAATTTTCTTCTACAAAGGAAATTTCCAACTTAAGATCCGTTTGATTTTAAGAATTTTTTATCATTTAACATGTAATCTTTAAATTATATTTTTTTTAAATAAATAATAAAACTTTTAAACTTTTACTTTAGATTTAAAAAAAAAAAAAACCATCCCATCAAAAGTTGTTAGTTTTTTTGGAAACAATTTTATGTCAAAATTTAAAAAAATTTTAAAATTTGTAAAAAAATTATTAGAATTTATAAAATATTATTAAGATTTATAAAAAATTTATTAAAATTTATAAAAAAATTTTGAGATATATAAATATATATAAATTTATAAAAATTTCATCCGCTATGAAAAGTACAAAATATGTGAGGAAATTTTTAAAAATTTTTAATATTTTTAAAAAATTTTTATTGTGCCAAGCGGACCCTTAATTTCTAAACCAAAGAGGAGAAAGAAGGTAATTTAAAAAATCCATCTTGAAAGTAAAATTGGAAAATACTTAACCACACTGAAGTTGTGTTTGGAACAAGCTTGAAACTGTCTTCCTCAAGAAAGACCTCCTCGACCACTTATGTTCTGGGAACAAGTATGGCTGAACTATGAACAATTGTCTAAAAACATAACATAAAAATCTTTAAAAAAAAAAAAAGAAAAAGAAAAGAAAAAGAAGACTCCATCCAAAAACAAAGGGCGGTCTGCAGTTCACCCTAAAGCCAGACATATCTGCAGTCCACCAAGCCAAACTGATAAGCAGTGAATTCAAGTTCTCATGCAAGGATGATAAAGCCAGATAAGCAAAATGTGAAGTCTTATCCTTCTCATCCCCCCAAACAAAAAAATCAAACAAAATAAACTCTACAAGATGAACCATCAAAATCCCATGCAAGGATGATAAAGCCAGATAAGCAAAATGTGAAGTCTTATCCTTCTCATCCCCCCAAACAAAAAAATCAAACAAAATAAACTCTACAAGATGAACCATCAAAATCCCATGCAAGGATGATAAAGCCAGATAAGCAAAATGTGAAGTCTTATCCTTCTCATCCCCCCAAACAAAAAAATCAAACAAAATAAACTCTACAAGATGAACCATCAAAATCCCATACACAATGACTAACAATTCTACACATTCAACTTTAACATTCCAATAAACAATTAAGAAAATAGCTAGAAATGTAATCAGTAGAACTAATTGATTTGAAAAAAAAAAAAAAGAAAAAAAAACATGGACCACTTCAAACAATAACTTCTCGGAGGTTGCAACTCCCAACCTAAATTGTTGCATAGTTGATAAATGATAAACTTGGACCGATTTCACATTCAAAATCTACCAAAAATTCAATGCAACCAGTGACAACGAATAACATTCCATCTACAAACCAATAGCCCCCAAAACCACTTCACTTGATTCTAACCAACTTCAAACATGGCTCAATACCTCACAAAACTTGGTTGACAGGAAAAACATGCATTCCCTTGTGTCACAAAATGAAAGCAAGCATTATAACAATTGACATATTCAAACCCATACACAGTTAAGAGACAACAAATATAGGATTAACAATGCCTTAAAAGTTAATAACCACACCACTGCATTGTAATAATCAAAAGGGCTTCACCACAGCAATGTGAAGCCAAACCCCACCAGGTATTTCTAATAAAACAACAGATTGCACAAATATTTTTGGATCAGGTGAGGCAAAACAAAATTGAATAAGACTGAAACAAGGAATGAAAGTTGAGCAAAAACATCCTGAAACTGGGTTAAAAAAATATTCTAACCCTAAGGAGTCAAGCAAGTGTTCTAGATAAGAGTTCCTTGTCCCCTGCTACCAATTATTTGAACTCAAAAAAAAAAAAGGCAACGTGATTAGCAAAATTGCACTTCCACAAAAACAAGGGATCCCTCAATCAGGAATTAAATGCAAAGTATTTATTAGTTTGTCGATAAGAAGCATCAAGTAACAGCATTCGAACTAGAAATAGCAAAATCATATCCTCTCAACATCTCAGCTAGAGAGCAATAGGACCGGAAATGTGAACTTATTGGAAGATCCTATATGAAAAGCCAATACAATCACATATCACTTTCCAAATACTCAACCTAAATTTTTTGGCAATGGCTGAATAACAAAACACATTAACATCCCTCTATTTCAATATAACTCTCACTGTATCATTAACCACAACAAGGAGCTTCAAGCATAAGCAAAAAGTGGGCGCGTAAATATAAAAGCAAGTTAACAACCAATGAAAATTTCAACCAAAATAAACCATTAATTCATAGCGAAACTCCAAAATCTCAAAGTCAACATTTCGGCACAATATCAAGAAAAAGCCCTAAATCCGAGCAAAACATAAATCGAGACATCACTACAGTTTAACGAAACAGAACATAGTAGAACTAGATCCAAACCCATATGGGATTAGAACCGGAGCTTGGAGAAGAACCAACGATTCTTGCCGGTCTTGAACCGCTCCTCGAACCGGGCTTTGATCTCCTTGGCGGCGGTGACCTTCTTGTCGCGCGACTGGAGGGCATCGAGGGTAACCACATCCTTGAGATCGACGTCGAGAGTATAGCGAGTTGGCATGATGTGGTTGTAGTTGACAAGCTTGATGAATGCCTTCACGCGAGACTTCTTAGCAGTCTTCTTGGCCGAGTCCTTGCGAATCACCTTCTTCGGGTACTTGGCGATGCCGGCGACGAGGCAGTGGCCGTAGGGGCGGTCGCGAGTGCCGTCGTCGAACGATCGGACGATGACACCCTTCCTGCCGGCGAAGCGGCCTTGGAGAATAATCACCGCCTTATTGGGCTTCAAAAACTTCACCATTTTCGCCTTCCCCTCTCTCTCTCTCTCTCTCTCTCTCTCCCTCTCTCTCTCTCGGCGCAAGCAAGTAAACCCTAGGGTTCCTGGGTTAGTATGCTATTTATAGGATTGTTGAGTGGCCAATTGACCAATCTTGTCCGCTAAATTTACGAAAATGCCATTTAACGCGCATAAATTTTATAATAAAAAATTAAAAATAATTGTAATAATTTGGTAAACCAAGCTTCGTTTAATTTGATATAAACTATAAAACATTTTAAAAATTTTTTTTATCTCAGTGCATAAATTAAGAATTCATAACTTATCTTATTTTATTACACTTTTTATTACTACAAGCACACCTCAAATAATAATCAATTATTTTTTTTTATTTTACAAGAGCAAGCGATTTCCCTACGTCAGAAAATTTGTAATAATAAGAAAAGAAATAATTTTTTTTTACCATTAACAGATTCACTATTTATTTTTCTAAATTAAAATCAATCAAAATAAAATTATTATTTAAATGTTTTTTATTTAAATAAAATCTATAATTGACATTGAAAATAAAATTTTTTGAATAAAAATAAAAATAAAAAAATAAATATTTTAACTCACTGGATATAATTTAGGTAAATTGTTGAAGAGTCAATCAGATAAGATGGTTATAAATAGAGAAATAATAGTTGGGATATACCCAAGACTTATTTTTGTTAAAAATTTAATTTTTTATGCTTAATAGTTTTTAGATATATTATTCATTTTTTTAAATATAAAAATTTTTAAAAACAAATAATTCAACTCGCATTTTTTTCTCATACACGTGTCCTCTTATTTTTAATTTTTTTATATTTTTAATAAATATAAATAACAGAAGTTATTAAACACAAAAAAAATGTATATATAAAAAAAAATCATATAAGATAAAAGAAAGTCATAAGAAAATAAAATAATATAAGATTTATTTAAACGGTTTGATGAATAAAAGAAAGTAAATGTAACTCAAGATATGCTCGAGTTTAGCAATTAAAAATTATTTTTTAACACAACAATACTAAAAATTAATATTTATTAATAATTTTAATACATAATATTAAAAGTTAATTAGGGGTAAAGCAGTGCAATGAAAGGTTGAAAAAAGCTATAGTAATTGGTGATTGATAGAAGATACAAGTATGCTTCGAAATTGAGAGCGAGTTTATAATGAGTTTTTCCTATTAAAATTAGATAAATTTTTACGTCTGTTTAGAGTAATAAAAAGTGAAATAAATTATGAATTTGTAATTTATATAGTGAGATAAAAAGTGAATAAGTTTTAGAGATTTTTAGAATTTTTCAGAGATTTTTTTTATTTTTTAGCACACCAAACAGTTATGTTGTGTTTCAGTTCAAGGAATAATCAGAAGAAAAAATTAAAATAAAATTGGAAGAGAATGATATAATTTTTCCCCATTTGATTGGGAAGATAATTTTTTTTTCCCTCCGTCCTTTTCACCATTTTGGTTCAATTTCAAGTGAAAAAGAGTAGAGATAAAGGAGAAAAATAAGTCAAAAAAAAATTAAAAAATGCGTCTCACTTATTTTTCTCAATTATTTTTCGTCTAATCGAACAACATTGTGGGAAAAAATCACTGTAAGAAAATAAATATTCATCTCCTCTTAAACCTCATTTGCACTTTCGATCTTAAATAATTTTTTAAAATACAAAATAGTTATTTTTTATTCTAAAAATTTTGTATTTAGTATCATAATATATAAGTGTTTTTAAATATTTCTTTTATAACAAAATATTATACTCAGTGAATCAATTTTTTAAAATAAGAAAGATGTGAGTTTATTTTTCACAATTAAATTTAAACTTTCAGAGTACTAAGCGCATCACTACAATTTTCATTGCATATTTGTATATAATGATATGTTTAGTTAAATTAATAATTATTTTTATAAGAAATGTATTGTATTAAATAAAAAATAACATTAATGTTTACGACAACAGAAATAAGGTGCCCTAACAATTTAAAAATGTTAAGACGATGTTTGGGAAATCCTAACCTTTTATCTATTTTTTACTACTTTTTAATTTTTTTTAACTTTTTTTTACTAAAATTTATTAAAAAATTTTCTAACTTCCTTCAATTTTTATCAAAATTTCTTTAACGCAACTTAAAAAAAAAAGGAATAGAAACAAACGAAGTTTTTTTTTTTTTTTTTAACTTGACTCATGGCCAAAACAAAGTTGAATGGACCCGATTGATGACTTATTTAAAATTGAGTTCAAATTAGAGTCTAGAAAAATTCGATCTAAAACCTCACAAACTGGCTTTATAAATATATACATATATATTGTTGTATTTTTTAATATTTATTTAATAAATTTTATATTAAAATGATATTATTTTAATTTAACAAATTATTTGTAAGCCAATTTTGAATTTAAAATTTTCTTTATCAAATCAACTTTGTACTCAATGTAAAAAAAAATAAGTTGAGCTTCATAAGTTAAAACTTTTTTTTAAAAGTTACGTAAGTTAAAACTCATCTCAGCTTAACCCAACTCAATTCGTTTATGGGTGTGTTTGGAGTTGTATAAAAGTGTATAAAATAAAATAAAATAAAATTGTAAAAGTAAATACCTAGTAATTCGTGTAATGAGTAAAGAATTTAAATTTTATTATCTCGTAATTCGTATTTATAGAGTTTTATAGAATTTTATTTTATTTAATAAAGCTCCAAACGGAGCCTCTTACCTCTCATCAAACTAACTTACAATAACAGGATGCCCAAACCTAAATAAGCAGCTTCGGGGATAAGCAGCGTTTCTCAAACCTAAATAAGCTTACGTGGATGCCCAAATTTTTGATTGGGGTAGGATTATGCGAGCTCTGTTCGTGGATAACATATTAACACTCGTGGCATATACCATACACGGTATCTCTGTTATTTTCTGAGGATTGCATAAAAATCTCTTACGCTACTATGTCCATATTGGCAAATGTTCCAATAACCAGGATCCAAAAAGCCATGGAACCGTGCTCTGCTCTCGTTTCTCGCTTCCTTCCCTGTGTTTCTTTCGCCGGAAACCGGTTTTCCGGCGGGCTTCGGCTTTTGGGTCGTGGAGAATTCAAATATTGCCCAAGACCAAGAAAGCTTTCAGGGTCTTTGAAGGGCTCTTCCATGTCTTCTCGGATGGCTCTTGGCTCGGTATGATTTTTTCCCCCCTTTTTACTCACTTGCACCTCTTCTTTTGATTTTGGGTTCTCCAGCTCACCCTTGTTTCATATCGGCGGGGAACGCAGATATATAGATGTTCACTCGGTTGAGAAGAGTCCATGTCCTAATAAAAAATTTCATTTCATCAGTTTCTGAATCAGTACCCTATTTATTGGTAGTCAGGAGGGTCGTGGGTCTCCAATTGAATCTTTAGTTAGCATCAACTTGATGAAGAAACTGATGATTATGTTTGTCAAGAAACGATTTTGAATGAAGGATGATTTTCTCATATTGAGTAGGTATGTCTGTACATCAATTTACACAACATGTATAAGGGTCAAATCCCCCCCGATATATAGCCTGTAGCCTAGCACTAATTTGTCCAACAATCAAGCCTATACAAAGGAAAGAATTCGAACATAAATATGGTAATTACTGATCTTGTAAATGGTGTAATAATGTTACGCATGGAAGAGATTGAGTAATTGATGTGTGCATTTGTGTTTAACCATCATTATTTAAAATTGCGGCACTGATTCTGTGGAATTAGTCCCCGTTTCCTTCTTGACATTCCTATATGTGGTTATCTGTGTCTTGCTGTTTGTATATGTGGGCAGAAAGTACTTCTTACTTTGATCACTGTTTAATGGAAATTTTGTCGAATGTCCGCATCTGTTGGTACTCGTGATTAGGGGATATGTATTTTGACACTGATGGTATAATTTGCAGAATGTAAGTGAAGATACAGATGATATGTTTGATGACTTGTTTAAGAAATATGGAAAGGTGGTCTTCAAAAGAAATGACCAAAAGCCTTCTAGTGCAGAGGTTGATGATGATGCTGAAAGCTTGTCCTGTAAGTTTGTCTCACAATCAAGTGGATGATAATCTGAATTGTTGTGAACATGGATAGTGATTTTCTTTTCCTCTCATAGTTTCAGGCTTCCAATTATGTCTTGGCTGATATCTGCTTTTTATCCTTTCACCCTCTGGAAATTTTGGCACTATGCTCCAATTTACTATTACAAGACTGATTCTTTTTTTTTTCCCTTTTCTTTCCTCTACCAGTACTACCTATATCCTTATATTTTTTATTTTTTGCTAGTAGTGTAACCCTGGATACCACATTTTCTTCCTTTCCTTTTCTCAATCCTTTTAGTCTAGAGCTCAAGAGCTTTTGAAGTTGAATGGACGATTGTTTCTTTCCAATGCCAAATTATGAGAATTCACATTCTGCAAGTTTAGGTTCAATGAGCAATAAAAACCCCATGGAAAATTTTGCAAGCAACCTTAGTCTTCGTCATATCTTGAGGTCTTGAATTAATCTAGGTCTCCCTTGCTATTGAGAATAATAAATAAGCTCTTTTGGAATGCTAGCTTAGCTGGTGAGGTCTATTGTAATCTATGAAGTACAAACACTTCAAAATAGGTGCTGCATTTGTATCCGATGCATATCAGACAAACATGCTCATTGGACACTCTAAAATACATGTTAGACATGCCATATTGTGTGTCCTATTATTTCATCGTTTTTCCTTCAAATATATGGTTGAGTTTGGGAAGGAAAAAAGTTAGCTTTTTTGTAGTTAGTTTTTTAACTTTTTGTTAATTTGACATTTTTGACCTTCAATGTTTAAAAGAAGTATAGAATGTAAGGGGGTAAGTTTGGTCATTTTAGAAAAAGCGAAAAAACTAGAAGTTGGTAGCTAGAGCTACGAACTTATTTTGCCAAACGTGGCCTATGATTAAGATAAATCTAGATTTGAGTAATCAAACCTTTTAAATTATAAAAATCTTCTATTTCGTATTTGTTGTGTTTTGGTAATCAAAACCTTTGAAATTATAAAATCTTCAATCTTATATTTGTTATGTTTCGGATATTGAATTATATATTGAATTAGTTTTGTTGCGGACATTACATTCATAAATAAGCTGATAAAAATGTACAAAATTTATATTTCCTCTGTTGTATCCCTTCGTATACATATTGTCATTTTTTAAAAATTTCTAAATCCATCTGTATTCATATCCATATCTATGTTTCTTAGACTGTAATCCTGCACTCTTTTGACACTGGGGATAATCTATAGCTAGGGGAAGGAACTATGGGCTGCTCCCTGCTGTGTATTCCATCATTTCTGTTGGATCCAAAATCAAGAAAAGAGAAAATGAAGAATATGGTATTTTTCTATTATGCGATATGGAAACAACTTGGAGATGCTTTCAGGTGGACCGTGCTGTGATCTTCTATATTGGAGATTGATATCTCAACACAAGACCGTGGTACTTTTGAGTGATTGGTGTTTACAGTGTTAGGCACCATGCTGAATGATAAGCACAGACGAATCAACATTTACATTTGGTCTCAAATTCTGATATGCCCCAAACAGTATACCATATTCAAAGATCGGATTGTCTCATTGACTTAATTTCACTGTGGTCTGCTTTCTTTCTAAGGATCTCAGTTCATGTGATATATTTTAGTTTGCTTTCTGAACAATACGTTATTTTGATTGTTATTTCCATCTGATTCTTTTTGTGCCTTCTATATGGCACCATGCCTCATAATTGACGGTTTCATTTCATTTATCCAGTTGCTGTTGCGGTGGCTAAGGTTGCAAGTGATGTGAAGGCTGCAGATATTAGGGTCCTCTTTGTAAAGCCTCTTGTGTATTGGACTCAGTTTTTCATCATTGCAACTGCATTTTCTCGCCCTCAGATTGATGCTATTGGGTATAATCTGCTATTTCATCTTTACTTCATTAAAATTGGACTGATGGGTTGATTATATGTCAGTATTTTCAACAAGACTGACCATATGTTGTAACGTAGGACCAAGATAAGAGATCTGGCTGAGAAACAGTATGGAAAAGTTGCATCTGGGGACTCAAAACCTAACTCATGGACTTTGTTGGACTTTGGTATGTATGATTGTGAAGCATCTCAATTAATCACTTCAAATTACTAATTTTAAGTTTGAAGACAAATACTCATGCCATAGTTGGCTCTGATCATCAGCCTTGTTCCCTATCCAGGAAGGTGGCATGCTTGATGCTCAGCTGCCACCTCTCTCTTAGTTGGAAACAAAGTTTTCCCATGCTAGGGTGGTAGTGGCTATATCCTGCTAAGTTCAAAGTCAATTTGCTGAATTTATTTTGTTTGAATTATAGTTGGATTAAGTATTGAAAAAAAAAAAAAATTCCTAAAACTTCACCGAGGGTTAAGTTAACTATGACAAATAATGAAGAATGGTCCTTGTGCTCTGGTTGCTTATGTGATAGCTTTTCCTCGGAATTATTTCCTCATACATTTTTGTTTGGTAAGTGGGGCTCAGGATGTCATTTCTAAGTTGATAGTCAAACGTCAAGCTAGTCAGATGAGGTCCCTGTTTCTTCTTTATTTCCTTAGCCCCATTTTATGTTTCCTAGCTGTTCCTTGTGTGTTGTTATTAATAGTGGTTTTCATTGATTTTTTTGGTTTGACTCCAGGCGATGTAGTTGTCCACATTTTTCTTCCTCAACAGCGAGCTTTCTACAACTTGGAGGAATTCTATGCAAACGCAACACCCATCGAGTTGCCTTTTGAAAACCAACATCCATTTCACAGCTGAAAAGGATTCCAGAGAGTGGTGAAGATAAAATAAGTTAATAGTGGATGCTGATGTTGAAGAAGTTAAAAGAGGAAACAACTTCGTATCTGCCAGTTCTGGTTTAACCGATGTCAGCATTATTGCCATAGCAGCTGAGCTGCAGAGAGCTGAAAGTAGTTGATTGGGAATCTTCATGCTAAGTTTGGTCAGTCATGACAATGCTTTGCTCATCAATCAGGAAGCGGTAGGACACAACTTAAGCAAAAATGTAATTTGCTGTTGTAGAAGATGGACTTCTTATTTTGTACTGGGAATGAGACACCACTATTTAATGGAAGAGGCTTCAATTGTTGATTAATTCTGCAGTTTTTTTTTTTTTTTTCTCAAATAATGCTAGACAATTAGAAAATAAAAATGATGTAGAACATTTGTGGGCCTATCAAGAAGTTTATTTTAATTATAACCCTATCATTATTACATCATTTCGACTCCTACTTGAAGTATATTTTTTTTGGTAGCATAGAATTTTCCTTTTTTATTTACTGAATGAGAAAAGGAGAGCTTCTAATTTTCATTTAGGCAGGGGTGCAAATGACCCGAGCTTGCTGTTTCCAAGCTCGTTGAGTTCAGCCATAGAGAGGGTTAATTCTTGAGGTTAGCTTATTTAAGTATAAAATATTTTTATATATTATCATAAAGAATATTTATATGAAAATCAAAGGAACATTACAATGGAACAAAGAGCTACCCATCATAAATACAAATCCAGGAAGTGTAGCAAGAACTTGCCACCTTTCTTCCTTTTTTTTTTTAGTCAGCAAAGAACAAGAAAAATAAAAATGGTAAGCAACGAACTTAAATAAAAATCTTGTGCTCTGTTACATTCAAAAATAAATGAACAAGAATGTAGCTAGTGTTTTTTTTTTTTATCATATACAAAAACACTTCCAAACGGATGTGGCCAAATATGCATCCAAAGCATCAGACAGCCAGTTCTTTGATCCATTTACCAAGAAAAACTTCCCACTTCAAAACAGAGGGTCTAATGTGCATCAAAATCATCAGATCTGCCAGTGCCTGTCATCGCCAAGGTTAAAGCCTCCTATGGTCTTTCAACTCCAAATAAACACACCGTTATTTTTTCATATCTTCCCCTGACCAAGAATACAGCTTTATCCAACACGACCCCCCTCTCTCTTTTTCTGAAGCAAGGCTTATTGCAGAGCTCTCCATTCAACAAATTGGCTATTTACAACTCAAACTTAAATAAGGTCAGCTAGATAACATATATTCCCTATAAACTAGGACACAGATTACTGATGGTAAGTCAAGAACACTCAATCCAGGATAAGCAGAGAGACAACTCAGCAGAGGTGATGACCAAGAAGGTGTGGAGGGGCAGACCAACTTCTCAAGACTCAAAACACGAGTGATAAAATGTTCAAAGGTAAGCCTCCTAGTGGGCTACTGAGATCCATTCCTGCAAACACAAGCCAACAGATGACATATCGTCAATAGCATCCAAAAGCAAGAAGAAAACGCACAAAAGCTATGCACAACAGAAAACAAAGGAAATGAATGGTGCAAGATTATAAATCACGAATGACTACTTGATTGACTACCGCATTTCTTTAACAATTATTGAATTTATAAGATGACTTGAACCTGTTAGGTCCATATATTGCAGCACAGTAAATGGAAAGAGCATTTTTTCTTTTAAACCAAAGCTTCTCTTAAGCACAAAAACTCCCAATTTAATGCAATCAATAAGTTGTACACAAATTTCTGCATTCATGAATGACAAAAAATTAATTTCTGTTGTCCTGACTACTTCCTTTAGCATACTCACACAAGATAATTGTTAAGACTCCACCAAAAGAGATGCTATATACTGGAAAAGCATGTCAGTTTGCAGAAAAAAAAACCAGAAAAATATAGAATGAAACTCAAAGAAGGCAATTACTTGTGGAGGGGTGGAATGCATATCAAAGTCATTTTGAAATTTGATACACAGGGAGGCCAAAGTGATCCAAAACAATCATAATCCCTGTCCTCAAACAATAAGCTCCTATGCATTATATATGTATGTGTGCATAATGATTTGCAAAGAAAGCCAACAAATATAGGAGCCCACATTACCATTATATTAATACATCGGTAAGCAATTTGAGTTCTTTTCCTTGATTAGAAACCACACGCTTCCAGTTTCCATGTACCATTTTACATTTTTTTTTTGGTTTTTTTTTGGGGGGGGGGGGGGAGTTTCTTGTTTTCAAGAAATGGTAGTAAAAATTAGTACTTACATAGCAACAATAACTGATTTGACTTACAGCCACAGAACATAGCTTAGAGTTAGATATTCAAAATGTAGCTAGCATTTTGCTAATGACTTTCTAAGTGTTCGTGCAAGCAAAGAGCATAAAGGCCGTATGCAAGCATAAGAAAGCAAGCTCGTGCAGATATTAAGTATGAACAGACGTTACAGTTACAGTTAGCTGAGTGTTGACTTGGCTGTCCAGGGTCGATTAGACTTAACTCCATATCATGAATGGCTGTCCAACCAGGTTCATATGTTTCTAGAAATCCAATCTTCGCCTTGTTTGGCAAATCATGTGGATGAACAAATGGAACTCCTGGTGGCCAACCAATTTCCATTCTTAGACTGGCACATGGGCTATCATGTGTGTGGATATGATTCTCACAGTCCTTCAAGGTGCAGAACCTCAGCTTGATGCCTTTCTTATCAGCAATGTCCTGAACCCTCTCCTTCAGAACTCTCTGTGCCTCAAGCCGCAATCTCTTTGAAGGTGGCAGAGGTTTGCATCTTGAATTAGTCTTCCTCCTCCTCAATGATGGCTTCATAGATCCTGTACGAGCATTTCATCGATCCAAGGACCTGTTATTACAAACTCCTTACTAAGAGCTACTTTACACAAAAGAAACTATCAATCCAACATCAAGACTTCCAGTCAATAGTACAGCAGCAAAATACTGTAATTCTTTCTTGATGAGAACATGACATCGCACACTGTCTGAAACACACCTCTTGGTAGCAAAGTGCCCTATGTTCCCTACTCTTTCACTAAAAAACAAATAAAAATATCAACCTTTTATAGCATATGACCATTTCCCCCCACAACTTCCCCCAGCCATGCACACTACAAAACAACCACCCACTCACCCACCCCCCCAAACCAAAACAAAAATTCCATATCCTACTGATTGTAAAATAAATATATGAAAAATGGCCCACTTCATTATGTTCAAGGGTTGGGGTTCATGTTCATAGGAAGTGATTGTATTTTATGCTGGTTGTACAAGGGCAAGGGTCCGCTGATTATATAAAATCATAACCATCTTTTTGAATATCAGTAAGTTCTAGTATAATTCTAGAAATGATATATGCACTTTTAGGCTAAATTTATCTGTGGGGCAAGGAGATGGCGATTGGACTTCTCATCTGTGGACCCACTAATACCATGTTTGTTAAAGCAAAAATGCAAAGGATTAGTAATATGCAGGGGAAAACTAATCCCTCAAAGCATGGGATAAGTAATACCACCCACGGTGGTATTATATGTCTAGATTAAATCTCTCTCCAATCCAATGGCCAAAAGTTAATCCCTTCTCTTGTCCCACTCCTTATCGCATCCTAACCAAAAATGATACAAATAATCTCATACAAAAATTTTAATCCTATAGTATATGCAATTCCATACAAATCTCATAGTATTACTTATGCAACTAATGCCATCTCAATAAACAGGCGTAGCCTTAAAGATTAGTATCCTTTACAAAAACTGGTAGTACAAGAACCTTGGTCACAAATGATGCTCAACAAATAATTCCTGAAAAGTATATAAATATCATCACTCAACTCCAAAGTTATGTTAACAAAGGTTGCCTGTGGGTGGATTTTAGCATCCAAAATATATATTTTTCACCCAAGAAATCACCACTCGGCAAAGCCTTAGCTTACTAGGTATAAACCCCACGGATCCATTGTCCCCAACTTGGATAGCTGGGTAAAGCCGCCCCTTGGATGACCCTCAAAGAGTAATGCACCCAATGGGGACCTGAGACCTCATGACCCTAGAACTTCATCTTAAGCTCACCTACCAATTGAGTTAATGCCACAGTTTTCAGTATCCAAAATATCAATCAAGGATGTAGCTAATGCCAGACATTTTTAAAAGGGTTCATATGAATTTAATGTGAAAAATGAATTGCTTATAACCAACATATCAAGGGGGAATAAAACAACTGATTTTGCAACATTTATGCCTTAAACCCTGCACTCAAAGCATTTCCTAGGCAACTTGCTCCAAGGTGAGCCTTGATAGGTAAAGCCACACAGGTATTCGAACACAATGAGAGGCAGAATACCATTTTTGATTAATTGATGAATCTCAAAATTGTTAGTTGGAATGTGAGGGGGATTAATGACATTGACAAAAGAACTGTTATTAAGGTCGCTCTCAAAAAGTGGTGCCCAACAGTGGTGTGCTTATAAGAGACAAAAATTGAATCTATAGATGAGTTAGGTATTAGAAGTTTATGGGGCGAAGATAGGTTCAGTGGGAGATAATAGATTATCCCTGTAGTTGGTGCTTCGGGAGGGATTTTGCTGTTATAGGATAGCATGAACGTTTCTTCGGTAAAATCTAAAACTGGCAACTTCTCGGTTTCCTATTAGGTCAATAGTTTAATAGATGGCTTCAATTGAGTTTATGGCCCAAGTACCTATGGTGAAAGGCATCTTTTTTGGGATAAGTTGTCTACTGTGGCATAAAAGTGGGAGGATCCATGGGTGATCGGGGGAGATTTTAATACTGTTAGGTTCATGCATGAAAGATAGAGATGTCAATGAACCTAAATGAGACGACACGCTATGGTAGGGTCATTCTATGCACAACCCTATACTAATATGCGAGTTGTGCCTGGGTTTTAGGCCCAAAAGGACCGGCACCACATGACCAGCTAATCAAAAGGGTCGTGCCAGCCTACCATTAAAAAAAAAAAAACTGATATCTTAATTAGTTGAATTTGTAAACTTAATTTGTTAATAGAGGCACAAAGGCCTCTGATACATGTTTTTTTAATTTAAAACCCAAGAATAAAAAACTTTAAAAATCAATTTTAAAACTATTATATAATACAGGGTCTTGCATGGCACTGCAAGAGAGGTATAGCCATGTAAAATAGAGAACACCTTTTTTTTTTTGGGTAAATAAATAAAGAACACCTTAATTGACCTAAAAGATAATCAAGGGTGAACAAACATGTTATGCAGTTTTTCTTAGTAAGCAACCAAGTACTGGAATGCTCCATACCATCTTGGGCAACAGGAAAATTGAAACTTGGGAAATTGTTCTTGTTAAAGAGTTGATCAGTTGAGTGTGATCTCTGCATGAAGTCATCCACTGGAACCGGAAGCTGAAATTGAGCTTCAACGCCATGACCAGCTGCTCTCATTTCAGAACAATTAAGACTGGTCATTGATTTAGGCATAAGTTTGAAGGCCATAGAACACCGTCCAAACATGTTACCCTGCAGATTACCAATATCCGTCCTGTGCAGTGCGGGGCTTACATACCCAGCCGTTGCCTGATACAGAGCAAGTCCAGGGTAAACAATGGCATCTTGGGGACCAAGATCATCATCTAAAAGAACCCAGTGACCATGGAAGTCTCTTATCTGCAACCCAGCCTTATCTGACTTAACAAGAGATATCAGGCTTTTATCAACCTGATGTTCATGCTCAGAAAACATGACCAACTGACCATCCTCTTGGGCTGTCAAATTATGGTGTTGCGCTCCCTGGAACGACGGCCTTGCATGACAGCAGATTGACAGTACAGAAGATGATATTTCCCGATTTCTCAGCGGAACATTATCAAGTATTTCTGTAAATGGAGAGCTACGCAAATTCAGATAGAAGCTTATGGCATCCAGTATGTCCCTGGAAGCTCTCCCAAGCAGTGCAAATATGTCTTGTAAACCAGAAGGAGGAAATTCCATTTCATTGTTAGGCACTGTTGGAGTCAGGCCAGGTCTGAAATCATAAGTTTCTTGCCACATTTGAGGATCTGCATAATAACCAGAGGTCTTGCACCACTCGCGCGAGTCATTCGTATGAATCATATCTGCAGATGGGTAGGATGGTCGTTGACTGAAGTACAGGCGAGCCGATTCCAGACATGACCTCAAAAGAGCCGCATCCGCAGGCGGTAGCTGAATGATGGCAGCAGAATATTGAGCCAATGACTGTGACAAAGTAGAAACCGACAATTTGTATGAATCAGTCGGAAGACCTTCGGAAGGTATCAGATCACTGAGCTTCACACGACCCAAAGATGGTACGCCATTGCCTGCCATGGAAGCCTTTCAAAAGGACAACTCCGTTGAGACCAAAAATAAACCAAAGCAACCACTTTATTAACTGCATAGACAGAACGGGACAATGGCATTAGTCAGGGGCAAACTAAACTCGCAGAGTCATTGAACTGAGCAACTGGGCTCACCTTAAAGGTTGATATTTACAAGTAATTTATTGTGAGAATTTTCCAATGTTGATAAAAACAATCGTCATCTACAGAATTAACAATTCCGAAAGCACGATAATTGAGTTCCAAAAAAAAAATAAATAAATAAATAATTGCTATTTTAACCCATTATATATTCTCTTCGTTTCTATTAACCATAAACAAAATAAATTAGCTAAAAACTGAATCCGATGAGAAAAAATTTTACATATACATACACAGACATCGTTCAGTATCATGTAAAGAGGAGATAATTATCTTGCCTTCAGAAGAATTGCTAGGGCTTTCTTTTGTTTATTAAATAACAGGCACCGATTATTCTCAAAGAAAAGAAAAGAAAAGAAGAGAAAAGAAAATAGAGGGAAAAGAGAGAGAACTGACCTGGTTGTACGGACAGTGCTCCAAAGTAACCGATTGAAGGATTTGTTAAAACCGAGTTCGCACTTGCTTTTCTACTTCTTCTCCTTCCCCTGCTCTGTATTGTGCGCTGCCGGTCTTCGTATGGTGCAGAAAGGTCCTAATGATTCTGTACATTGTTGGGTGAATTGCACTTATGTCCCGAGAGTTTGAGTAATGTGATGCACAAACTCCTTGATCGAAAAACATGTAAAAAATACCCCTTTGGGCTTTAATAACCTAGTTAGGCAACCACATCCCCTTTTTTTAACATATTCTATTAGAGTTAAAAAAAGAAAAAGAAATAATATATTTTTCTATTTTAAAATGTAACATTCTATATTTATTTTTTTGTCATGAATTTAGAATTAAGTGGTATTTGATTTATTTTTTTGTTTTCAGTTTTATATGTTTTATGTTCTAAAAATCCTAAAATCAAGAAATAAAAAAATACTCTATTTTTCTCATTTTGAGATTTTTTTTTTGTTTTAGGTTGAAACTGTTCAAAACAACTTTTTGTCATTGTGCATTTCATGTGTAAATTTATTTTCTGTTTTCTGAAACAGATTTAAAAAAAAACAAGTGACCAAATGCGTTTTGAATTATTTTTCTTATTTTCAAATGTACAAAATAACAAATGAGCTCAAAACAGAAAATAAAAAAATAAACCAAATGCCACTATATTTGAATCTAAGATTTGGTCTAAATTATTAATTTTATTTTATTTTTCCTAAATTAGACTAAAACTAAATACGACTTTAGGTTAGACCCAAAGTTGTCCTAAAGTGATATTTGGACGCACCTTAGGGTCCACACATTTTCCTTTTCCTTTGTTCCTTCTTTTCTTCTTCCTTTCCCTCATTCTTTTCTTTCATTCCTTCCCAGTCAAATCAAAGGAAAGAGAGATAAACAAGAGTGAAAAGAGAGAGTAAGAATCGAAAAAGAGGTTCATAAAAATCGAAATACTCTCAATATAGTGATGTCTATTCATGACAATTGTGTACAAGGTGAAAGGTTTGAATTTGAAAACTTCGAGATTTTTTGTGGATTTTTTTTTTTTCAATTTCTTTTTTTTTTCTTTGAATTTGAAGTAGGTGGAGCAAATATATATATGTTTATTTTTGTTATTAGCATGATTTTGAGTAATTTCCATGCCTTGATTTGTTAATTTTTGATGAATATGTGATATTTGTTATATATGTATGTGTGTGTGTGTACATATGTTTTGAGAGAAATGTGAATCACTTGAGTTATTAGTTGAATGTTTGATTGATAAATATATCTTTGAGTTTATTATATGTTTATATACGTTAGATTATTAAAATATTAGCTTGGATTAGTAATTTAAGAGTTCAGGGTTCTATAATAACATGAACCAAGAATTTGTCTCTAGTTGTTACCATTCGGACAAAATTTTAACTCGGGTGTTTGAAAGCCAACTTCTGTTCTGACGGTATCCAAACATTTAACTAAGATTGAACGACAGGACTAGTTAAGACTGAAAATTTTGTTAAAATACTATTTAAAATTTTTATTTTAAAATCTCAGCTATGGTCAGTGATTCAAATTGACTTTCATCAAATCTCCGATTAAATTATCATGGATTATTTTAAATTAAATTTTAGAGTAATTAAGTTCATACTGTGGATATTGATTTAAGCAAAAGCACCTGTCATTTATGTTAATGTGCCAGGACTATAAACTCTGTTTTTACCAACGAGTTCAATAGGCAAAATTAATTTTTTATTAAACATGAATAAGTCATTCAAAATAAATACGTCCTTACAACTCTAGGCAGCAACCGTAGCCGGTGCATGGGTTAAAAAATAAATATTTTGACTGAATGGATTGTAACGAATTTCTCTCTCGACCTGCGTTGGGCAAAACCCTCTTCCAATCCTCTGTAGTGTCGCTTTGTTGCCTGACCACTCTGTTTCAATGTAAGGTGTTTACATAAAACAATGAAAACTGAGTAAAATATTTTTGAGAAAATCATTTTACAATTATGCATTGAAACAAGCGGAGGGAAACGATACTGAGTGCCGAGTAATATATATTGCCGAAGAGATCCAAAGCATTATTATTGTCAAGTCAACAAGCTAAGCCAAACCTGAATCCCCAAACAAGCCATGCAAAGAGGTTCAAGACTGAATAATCAATGGCAAAACCACATCGACAGCCAAGGATCCATCACAACAGCAACATCACAATTCCTTTTTGTGATTTCACAAACCCAAATAAATCAAATGTTAGGGAATAGGCAACAAGTCCGGTCCAAATATATTTGATATGCAAATTTACTTAGGAGGGTAGTTTTTTTCAGTGGCAGCAAGACATTTAACCACAGGCAGACACACAACTATACCCACCAGGCAAAACTTGAAATAACCCTAACATCATTCTCTGCAATCAGTCATAGCTACAATATGACACCGACAATCTTGTCAATGATGATATCATTACAGAATATCATGTGTCATTCACAACTCATGGTTTACGAGGCGGTGAGCTACTGCTGCTGCTGTTGCTGTTGCTAATGCTTCTTCCTCTCAGCCTGTGCAGAAACCATCATCCATTGGGACGTCATAGGCAGGAAAAATTGGTAGCAAGTGGAACCAGAATTAACAATATAAATATGATTAGATGGCAAACGTTGCACATAAATTAGCCAGCTAAGTTCATGCAATTAAAACATTCAGCTGGTCTTCTGATCCTGGCAAATGTTTCAAGTCCGACATATGAAGTCCAGCAAATCAGATGTGTAGCTGGCGTAGTTTAATAAAGCAGACATGCATAAGTGCATATGAACAGTTCCATGCATAAACAAGCACGCTTAGTCAGAATCAAACATTACTGCAGCAAATGAGCTTTAAGAATACCACAGAATGATCTTCAATTTATAAATCCAAGGTTAACTATCACAAAAGTTAGAAACCTTAGCACATTGACAGCAAGAAGCCAAAAATGACCCACCTAATGGGAAAAGGCTTGGATTGGTTTGGTTTATCCCAAAAATGACCTAGAATAGTTGTAGATCAATCACCTCATCTAGAGCAACATGTGACTTCCCCCCCCCCCCTTTGTGATAGGTAAGAGAACATGACATCAAACAAGACAACATCACACCCCATTGATATTGTTGATATTGATGATTTCACTCAACTCAAACACCACCTTGATGTTGACTGAGTCTGCACCCCACTGATATTGTTGACCTTGATGTTCTCACTCAACTCAACAAAACTTTAGCCCCAATCCAGTTCGAGTCAGCTAAATTAATTTTTTTCCTTCATTCATTTCTATTTAGGGATATGTTTTCCATGGAATTATTTGAAATTAGGTCTTTATTCACAATATCAATCCATGTAATCCTAAGTTTACCATTTTTTTCTTTTTACACCTTCTATTTGGATCCAATCAATTTTTCTTACTAGTGCATTCCTAGGTCTATGCTAGACATGACTAAAACTATCTTAAACAACCATCTCTTAACTACTCTTCTATCAGGTACACCTTAACTTTATTTTGGACATTTATTTCTTATTCTATATTTTCTTGCATTACTACACATTCATATTAACATCCCCATTTCTGTGCCACACTATCTTATGACATTGATGTTTTTGTATTTTATAAAGATAAAAGAACCAATTGTGAAGAGAGAATACCTTCTAGGACTACGGCTCCTCGATACCCTTCGTGCTACCTGCCAAAAATTAAAACCGATAAAGCTACATTAGATGCTCATTAAGCTAGTTTTATTCAAAGACAACTTACAGACACAGACCCTGCGTGGACGAGGTGATCCAGAGTGTGATGACGACCTCCCACGTCTTGCAACTGGTGCTCGACCTCTATTATAAAACAAATATAATAAATATGAGAAGTCAAAATAAGAGGTAGATCTAAGTATATTGCATTCCAGAAGATATCAGCACAATAAACACGCTGAGCAATTACAATAAAGAGACAAAGCATGACAGAAATAATGAACAATATACTTCAATGACATGGAAGCTATTTGTCGGTCACCCATAAAAGAGTTTTCTTCCCTTTTTGGGAGCCATACAATTGTGTAGCATTAGTCTTGTACCAACAATGGTAGTCGTAGGATAGCACAAATATACTAAATGTGATAGCACCTTATAAAAGAACATAAAAACATCTGAAATCAATTGTCAACCAGAAGAAAGTAAGAATTTACAAATAAGAAATGTCTGAATAGTTAAAAGTTCCAGAAATGAAAACCTAAGGGGTAAGTCAAGCGGTTGGTGAGCTATGTTTAAGTGCCAATAACATGAGTTCTCATATTCAATCCCATTGTTATTATTCTAAGTGTGAAACCCTTCTTTTTCATGTCATGCAAGTAGGGATGCAGCAAACTAAGGGGGATCGAAGCGAGCCTCAGGCCAAGTCTAGACAAGGGTATAAGAGAGTTGGCCTTTGTCTTGGCCCGGCTTAGCTTGCTGCTTCAGGCCCTCAAAAAATTTCAAGCCTGACCCTAGAATAAAAAAAATAAATCCCAAGCCCCCCATGAGTCCAAGATAAAAAAAAAAAATACATAAAAAATATTAATAGCATATTATATATACAATTAAAATACTATATGTAGAAAATATAAATTATATCCATTTCAAAATAAAGTTGAGTTGGGCCGGGTTTGTCTACAAAAACCCAAACCCAGCCCGAAAAATAGTCAGGCCTATTCTTTTGTCCAAACCCATCCCATGGGCAATATATGTGTCCAAGGCAAGTAAAATAATGGGGCATGATTGTGATGGTCAGGCCAACCCACCCTTTTAACCTATGACCACCTCTATTGTGAACTATTAGGGACCGTTTAGTAAGGCTATTATTTTTTTATTTATGTTTATGTGTTTATGATTTCCGTTTTTTGTTTTTTTTTTTTTTTTTTCTTTTACATGAAAACTAAAACTGCACTTGAAAATATAATTTTGTTGACAATTATTAATTTTTTATTTTTATAAGATATTTAATTTTATTAGTTTTTAAAAAATTAATTGAATTTAACAAATATATTTCATATTAACTTGATTTAATTTAATTATATTATTTATTAAAAATTTAAATAAAATATAAACATTATATCATTTCATCTAGTAAATATAAAATATATTAATTATAATTTTATTATATTATTTACTAAAAATAATTGAATAAAATATATTTCATATTAAATAAATTAATTAAATTAATTTAATTTAATAATTAATTTAATTTAATTACGATATTTATTAAAAATAATTTAATAAAATATATTTAATATTAGTTAAATTAATTATTAAATTTA
Source organism: Vitellaria paradoxa (assembly GCA_019916065.1). Lineage (NCBI taxonomy): Eukaryota > Viridiplantae > Streptophyta > Magnoliopsida > Ericales > Sapotaceae > Vitellaria > Vitellaria paradoxa. The sequence continues at coordinate 49,375,290 of CM034239.1, forward strand.
ATTTAATTAAATAATTTAATCATAATATTTTTTAAAAATAATTTAATAAAATATATTTCTATTAATTAAATTATTTATTAAATTAAATTAATATATTTTATTTTATTATCTATTAAAAATAATTTAATAACATATATTTCCTATTAATTAAATCAACTAATTTAATTTAATTATTTATTAGAATTAAATTAATAATATATATTACATATTAATTTAATTTAATTATATTATTTATTAAAAATAATTCTAGTTTAGTATAATATTTGAATAAAATAATTTATTTTAATATGATGTAACAAAAATGGACAAAGTATTAAAATTGACAAAATATTTGCAACAAAAAAAAGAGTGAAAATACTTTTTTTTGTTTACATTTTTCTGTTTATATTTTTATTTTTTTGAAAACAAAAAAACGTAAACAGATTTAACAAATATGTTTCTGTTGCTAGTTTACAAAATTTTAAAAACATAAACAAAAAAAAAGGAAAACAAAAACGTTATCAAACAAGGGCTTAAGTTTTACACTCAAAAAAGACCAAACCCTTGCCAGGTGGTGATTCCCTGGGCTATTAAACACACACACACACACACACACACAAATACCAGAACTTCTAATAACATAAACATGTGAAAAGCTTCATTTCAAGATCTACTTCCTACTAATATGTAGTACCCTATACACATCATGTGTGTGATTAACATGTGAAAAGCTGATCTGCTTCTTAATGTGTAATGCCTATAAACGATGTCTTTTTTATTTTATTAATTTATTTGTTCTTTTCTTTACTTTTTTTATTTTTCTTGGTTGGGAGTAGTGATGTAAATGGGTCAGGTTGGCTCGGCCCTAAAATTAGCCCGCCCTGCCCCAAGAGTCAGTAGGACCCGCCCCCCACCTACTCGAGTTAGGGCTTGGGTCACCCCAGTCGGCCCAAGACCCGACCCTCCCGGCCGGCCCCACCTCACGTGACCCGCCCCCCCTCCCTGCTACGCTGCCCAACTGCCATGCCAAAAGGCTTAAATGCCTTTCAAACTTTTTTTTTTCCTTCCTTACCATCTTAGAGGTGGCCTTTCTTTCGTTTCTTTTTCTTTTTTTCTATTTTTTTTTTTCTTTCCTTCCCAAGGCATTTAGTTGCTACAAAAACTGTTAGCTCTAAAAAGGTTAGTAGTGTAATTCTCTTCTGTTGATTCAGATATTTTATTTTGACATTTTCAGATGTAATTGTATTTATTTTTTTGATTCGATTTGTAGTTTCCATCAAAATGCCCACGGTTATGATTTATCTATTTTTATTTTTGTTTTCAAAACCAAATTGTTTATTTTGTATACTTGTTTTGAGATCGTTTTTTATTTTTTATTTTGTGATTTTTTAGAACAACAAAAATAGTTTAAAATATATTTGGTCACCCATATTTTCAAAACCTATTTTATAAAATAAAATTTGAATTTACACATAAAATATAAAATGTCCAAAAATCATTTTGAACATTTTTGACCCAAACACACAGAGAAATAGAAAATATCAAATTATATACGTTATCAATATTCTTAAAACATTAGTCGACCCCACCTAATAGGATAAGGCTTATGTTGTTGTATCAATATTCTTAAAACATGTACTAATTTTTTTATTTCTTTTTTTTTTTTGTAATTCGAATTTGATGTTAATTATGTAATTGTTTATTATTTAATAAAATTAATTTTTTGTCAATAAATGTTTTAATGTATTTGCTTAAGTTTTTATTTGTATTTTATTTAATTTATAAAAAATAAAAAAATATTAAAAAAATAAATTGGATCGGTTAGGGTGGGTCAGAGGCGAGGATTGGTGACCCTGGCCCGACCCGACCTAATTTGATGAGACAAAAGGGTAGCAGGGGCGGACCAAGTATGGGTCGAGTCCACCCGAGGTCAAGGGGCAGGTCAAACCTGACCCGACCCTTTTACATCTATGTTGTTTAATAAATTTTATTTTTTGTCAATAAATGTTTTAATGTGTTTGCTTGAACTTTATTTGAATTTTATTTAATTTATAAAAAAAATAAAAAACAGACTGGGTCAGCTAGGGCCAGTCAGAGGCGAGGATTGGTGACCCTAGCCTGACCCGATCCGACCCGACCCAGCCCGACTCGATGAGACAAAAGGCAACAGGAGTGAGCCAGGTATGGGTTAGGTCAACCCTAGGTCAAGGGGCAAGTCAGGCCCAATGTGGCTCTTTTACTTCTATAGTTAGGGGGTGGTGTTTAGGGATGGGCATGGGGCGGGTAGGGGACGTGTACGCATATCCCCATACCCGATCCTCAAACTAAAATCAATCCCTATACCCTACCCGATCCTCAAACTAAAATCAATCACATACCCTACCTGATCCCCACTGGAGATTTATTTTTACCACCTATCCCCGACCCAAAAGGGGAATGGGGATCCCCATAGGGAAACGAGTACCTGAATTGAAAAAAATATAAAAATACAAAAATTTTAAAATATGACTTATAAGAAAATAAAGTAGAATTCTAATATATATTTAAAAAATCAAAAAATACCATATATATATATATATTTAGAAAGCATTTATAAGGTTTCTATTTTCCTACCATATTAATAAGTTTCTATTTTCTTACCATATTAATAGGTTCTACGGTTCAAAATAGAAAAAGTAAACAAAGAAACATTCACAATTGGTCTATCTTAATTTATAGTTTCTTTGTAAACTGAAAAATAAAGTAATTTAACAGGAAGGTGATAGATAAAGAAACTCAAAATTTTAATTCACTACCTTACTGAGAAATCTATCGTAACAAACACACTAAAAAATTAAATATATATATATATATACAAGAATATTGGTAGGGTCAAGGAACGGGTAGGGTAGGGTACCAGGTGGGGACAGACTCGTGCCCGTACCCTATCCGATCCCCGATTTTTTTTTTTAAAATGTCCCGTACCCTACCCGATCCCCAAAAAATTCCCGAATCCCCTACCCATTTGGGGCGGGGATCGGGTAGGGTACGAACGGGTCGGCCGAGATGGCCATCCCTAGTAGTGTTTGAAATTATCAAGAATCCTAGAGAACAATACAGGATAATATAAGAATCATTGGGGGGGGGGGGAACCTAACCAAATCACCTCTCTCCGTGAGAGGGCCAAATTTTTTAATGGACTATTGGTGTTTAAATATGCATCCCAAGTATTGACAAGCTCTATAAATACTGTTGGCTTACAGAAAAAGCCCTCTTAGTAAAGAAGAAGAAATGCTTATAACTAGACCTTGGTTTTCCAGTTAAAAATGTAGAGATAAGCTATCTTTTCTCTTTCTGTTTCCCATTTTTATTTTAGTTGAGTGTATGTTCACAAAAGTTAACATAGGGGATGCTATAGGGCAGTGCTTGATCAAGGGGTATGGGGGGGGTGTGGGTGAATTGTCAATCCTGTGGGCCCCGCCATAATCCCATTTTGGGCTGAAATACAATACCACCCCCATATGGTCCATATCTTTGTATTGTTTCCCACCAAGATTCAAACTCCAAAATTATCTTCTATCAGATATCACGTCAAATCACATTTCTTATTTTACTTTATATCCCACCAGCCGAACAACAAAAAAAATAATCTCATTCAAAAGATTAATACCACGTTATATCCAATCCCATATATTTTCTCATGATATTACTTATCACATCATCCAATCCCTCCAATCAAATGTAGTCAAGAAGCACACACAAGTTAATCCACAAAGAGTATAAAAACCATCAAAATACATCCTATATCAGACTAGCTCTAGACTTAACACAAGAAAAATAATGCCAACATGCTCATTTGGAGAGAGATTACCATCAAAACATTGGGCAGGATATTATTTCTATCTTGGTACTTCATAATCCCAAGTCCCATTCTTCTCAGTCATAGCATATTTCTAAATCGAATAAAAAATTGCATTTGTCAAAGGTCCCACCCCCACCTTCCAACCTTTACCCAGATATTTACATTATTCAATAAATTTCAGTGAAAATACAAGCTTATGTTGTAATTATACAAATTTAATTATAAAAAATTTTCTAATTATAGAAGCCATTCCTTGAATCCAAAAAGATCTTGCATAATTGCCACACAAAAAAAAGGGGACGCCTTTTTCCATTTCACTTTCATAAATATAAGGCACGAATAAAAATCACAATTCATCTCCACTCAACAAATCTTTAGTGCCAAACTAATTGAGATTGACTACATGAATCCTTCTCCTCCACTCATTTTTGTCATAGGTTATGTTTTCTGTAAGGGTATATGGGATAAAGTACTCCCTTACAATTTCTATCCATATAATATGTCTACCTTTTGTCCTCTTTCCCCCTCTACTTGAATCAACTTACTCTTTCATATTGATGCATCGCAAGTCTACATTAGACATGACCAAACTATTTTAAACGACCTTCTCTCAACTTCTCTTCTATTAGTGTCACCTCAACTTTCTTTCAAATATATTAATTTTTTATCCTATCTTCGCATCCTCATCTCCGCTACACTTAGCTTATGAGAGTGTTGCTACTTAATGGCCAACACTATGTACTATAAAAAATATTTAGTCTTATAATCATCCTATAAAGTTTTCTTTTTAGCTGAATAGGTATTTTCCGATTACATAAAACAAAAGAAAGAAAGAAAGACCACATGTTCCAAGAAATATTATAGAAGATCTGCCAAATCTTACCTCCTTGGAGTAACTGATCTTGAACGTGAAGGCACAGGCCTTCCAATAGGAAAGCGGCTATGTCTATGACTAAAAGATCTTCTACGTGGGCTTTGAGCTCGTCTAGGAGGGGACCTGTAAGCAAACATTGTAATCAAAAGAAACCAACTAGAAAAATGTCTATATGATGCAAAGTAACCTTTTACTTGATCAGTAACGCACAATTGGACAATATTCAAGTATGTAGTAATTAGTATAATTTGCTGAAACTATAAATGGATACATCATACAGGATACCCATCAGAACTAAAGAGTATAAATCAATATGTTTCGAAACTGACACTTTATGTTTCATTTAATTTTAGGTTATATTTGGAAGGTGAATTTATGGAAGGAAACGAAAAGTGAAGGAAAACAATAGGAATGTAAAATGAAGTGAAAAGATCAATTTTATTTTATTTTTTGATTGAATAAGAAAAATGAGACTAAAATAAATAAATATTTATTAAAAATTTTTAATTTTTACTTGGTTAAGCATACAAAAATTTCACAATTTAGGAATTTTACTTTCCTTCAATTTTTTTTTCCTCCACAAATCCATATTCCAAACATGACATTACAGAACTGACAAATTTTTATTGATACACAAGAATGTCAGATTAATTTAACACACTTCCCCTGCCCCCCCCCCAACACACACGCGCACACACACACACAAAAAGGCAACAAGAACAACAATAATTAATTAATAGTCAGAATTACCGGCCCCTTAATGGAATATGTGAGCGCCTACGGACAGGACTACCACGAATCCTCCATGGAGAGATCCTACTGAAAAGCTAATCAGTCCAAAAGCAACCAAAACCAATAATGCCACAAAAAATAGTAGTCTTGTTACTTGCAAACCTTGAAGGTGATCTGTTCCTTCTTGGCGGAGAGGAAGGTGAATGACTTCTTCCCGGAGAAGCAGGCCTCCTCCTAGGAGGTGTTCCAACATGGCGGTGAGGAGATTCTCCTTGACGACGGATAGGAAAGCCCACACGTCGACGTGGAGGAGAGTCTAGTTCCCGTCTAAGAGATCTCCTTCGCAAGGGGGAATGAGGCTTGCGGCGTGGAGAAGCTGATATTATGAAATCAAAAACATATTACTACTAGCAACATATGACAAAATATGACATATCTAATCTTGCCATGCCAATATAACTACGCTAACAAGCATACTTTCTCTCAGTCGCTTTGGTCCATCCTTCTCAACATCAGCACCAATATTATCAACCCTTGGAGTATCTCTCTTTGATGCAGTACCAACCACCTTTGGTAGTGGCAATAGTTTCTCACGCTCAGGTAATGTGAACTTTGCTCGAACAACATTCCCATCAATTTGGCCCTGCATTAAAAAGTTTAAGGACATAAATTAACAAAAAGATAAAAATATGCCACAATTACAGAAAGTTCCAGAAATTTCATATCTTAATCAAACCATACACCATCCATGTATGCTTGGGCTTTTTGCGCATCAGCTCTTGTCTTGAACTCAACATATCCATATCCTCTTGAAAGGCTAACCTGCAAGCATGCAACAATCCCAAATTAATGTTCCAAAAGAAATCTTATTTCTGCACCATGATATGCCATGTAGTTAAAAGAACTTACAATATGATCAATTACAAGCCGTACATTTACAACTTCTCCAAAATTACCTGCCCAGAATGAAGAAGCAGAATAAATCCAAAAAGGAGCCACTTAAAGCTTAAACACGAGTTGTTAGCTCAAATCCTGGCAGGTACATGTGAGCTTGTTTGTCATGCACTTGATAACATAATGCCGGTAGTCATTTATAATGGCAAGTTTTACCTAGACAATGGAAACTTCACATTGGCAATCTAACAACTGTAACCAAACTGAATAAAATGGTAGTTTTTACAACTTCCAATTTCTGGATAACACCACTATAAATTAGTCAACCTGAACCATTTGTCAGTAGAACAAACAAAATTATCCCTCAGTGTAACTGCTATCAATGCCAATACATGGTACAACATATTTCACTGAGTCAGCATGAAATCACCATCCCCTTAAATACTGCACCACGTTTCAAGCACCCCCATGGTTGATGAAGATGCAAAACAACTATGACAATAATGGCATCCTGTAAACTGGGGCTAAATTTAGGAAGGACTGACCCACAAAAGGACATACAGCCCTGGATAACAGTCGTTTGAAGCCTTCTACTGTCACAAAATAAGCCACAGGAGAATACAAAATAGGATTTGTAGTTTGCATCATTATCTTATAATGTGTTATGGTACATAATTAAAATGCCCTTTTTATCTCCACTATGTATAAATGGTAGAGCTGCCACTAATCAATCACGTCACAGGTGTACCCATACATACAAAAAGACATTTAAAAAAAAAAACACACACACAAAGCACAAACACTTCAATAGGTGTTGTATCTGTATCTGACATGTATCAATTGCACATACTCATCAAACAAACTGGCACACAAGTCTGAAATTCTGCATGGCATATCCAGTCATTTGCTCATTTTTTTTATTCACATATGATTAAAACCACCCAAGATTTGAGTAGTTGAAATCCTTAAAATTGTATATTTCTTATTAGTTATGTTATACATATTGAGTTATGTATTGCATTAGTAAACTAGTCTTCTTGTATAGGTTATATTCACGCATATAACTAATAAAAATTATATTTTTTTACATATCCCCAGTGTGTTTCTATTATCATTTTCAAAGTCATCATACCCATATTCGTGTTGCTTAGATTAAGCATATAATATAATTATGTATTGCATTAGTAAATTAGTCTTCTTGTATAGGTTGTATTCGCATGCATAACTAATAAAAATTATATTTTTTTATGTATCCCCAATGTGTTGGTATTCTCATTTTTTCAAAGTCGTCATACCCGTATTCGTGTTGCTTAGATTAAGCATAAAAAACATGTCTTCAATCCACTCAAAGAATTCAGTATCAATCCATGTTCACACTCCCTGTCAATCAACAAAACAGAGAGAATGAAAATTGATACACGAAAACATCGATGGCTAAGGACAAATATTTCCGGTGAAAGCATACTTGGAAAATAAATTTGTCTCACAAACAAATGCAAATAATTAATCACAAGTAAATATCAACACTGTCATAATTTTTAGGTATAGATATTTTATGAAACATTATTAACACTAATAGGATCACAATTCAGAAGCCATAATAAAGGGGGAAAGGGGAGCTAAAGAACATACTGAATATTTCTTTCAGATGGGCTTCATTCACATTCCTGCTGAGCTGCTCAACGTGAAGAACAAGCGACTCGAGAATAGGAGAAGTTTTCCTGAAACCAAAGTCAAATATTAGCTTAACCAATAAAACTCATAGGCACTAAGGAAAATATTTGATGGCATATGTTTTAGAATGTTTTTGGAACATAACAGCACGGGACGTTAACTACAGCAGAAAGACTACAAGAATAAATGTCAATTCATTATAAACATAACATCACTGAATAAAATGTTTATTCTAGCAGATGTGGAATCTATATACCCCATCATAAGTCAAAAACTAAATCACTCAGGATTCAATTTAATCAAATTTAAATCCCAGGGGGAGTTCAGGTCAAGACAGGCTTACTCAGTAGAATAAATTTTGAATAAAAGTTTTTAAAGCAAAGAAGTTCAGATAAAATGCAGCTCAAGGCCAAGTGAGCGGATTAGTTCCCCAGTTTTACGAATGTAATTTCATTGTACAGAGGGAAAGAAAAAAAAAAAAAAGCCTACACTCTTCTCCTTTTTTTTTTTAATAATTAAAGCTGCAGTTTTTTAACATTTTAATGTTTGGTAAATTAAAAAGAATGATTGATAAGCAGAACAAAGATTGAAAATTTTTTGAGCACATATTTCCAACATCACATAATGAAAATTTTGAAATCATTTGTAGCCCCTAATTTCTAGAATTAAACCTACATCAGATACTTGGTTTTAAACATAGCATAACCTTGGCGGTGGAAAAGTCTTCTTAGATTGTGGTGGTGGTGATCGACCTCGCCTAGCTCCTTCGGCAGGACTGTAGACAAACAACTTCAATTTCAAAACACATTAAAATTGTATTGCAAGTTCAACTCAAATTAAAGAAAACAATGGAAGAAATAGAGAAAAAAAAAAAGGGAAGGGAAATCTGTACAAAATACCATTTGACACACCACAAAGTAGTCGGTACACTTTCCCTCAACTTGGAAGTTGAAAATAGTAAAAAAATCTATATCTATACTATAATACTAAGACAATGTATTTTCTCTCTCCTTTTCCCCTTCACTCCAATCCTAGGTGGCATGCCTCTTTGACCTCCATTCCACTTTTCCGTTTGAATTTTGAATTATTTTTTAAGTTCCTTCCTTCCCTCTTCTTCTCTTCTCTTTTCTAATTCATAAAACCTTTGTTTCTTTCTCCCACATCGCAAAAAGATTACAAATTTACTTTTTCTTTGGCCTATAAAAGCATTAGAGTTGTGGCACATGATCTTAATAAATGTAAATCAATTCATAGATTCTGAAAAGGGACCCACTTTATTGGGTTCCAAAAAGGGGATTCACTTGCTTATAAATTTCATATGATTGAATTGCGGAGTTCCAAAAGAGGACCCACTTGCTTATAAATTCATTTTAGTAGTAAAATTTAGATATTTCAAATACATTAGTAATTAAATTAAAAATACAAATAAAAATGAAATTAAATTAAAAAAAATTGAAAAACCTTAAATAATAATTAAATTATTTCTCTCATAACAACTCTTAAAATTTTTAAAATTTAAAAGTACAAAAAAATAATGAATATTAATTAGATTTGGGAATAGTTATTTTTCTAAATTTTAATTTTAAATTTAAATTATATTTGTCTTCTTTTATAAAGCACATATGATTAATAAAAATATTTTTCATTTGAGTTATTTTTATAAAACCAATTAAAAATTAATTATCAAATCTTATGTCGTACACTCTATATTCATCATTCTATTTTTTTTTTTTTAACAAATCATTGAATAAAATTAGTCTCAGGAGAGTGATTTTTTTTTTAATTTAAATTTAAATTGGTAAGGTTGACTATATTTTTTTTTATAAAGTACAACATCTATTAATAATAATATTTTTAATTTAAGGAAATTTTACAAAATTAATTAAAATTTATTACTAAATCTTGTGTGGCACTCATCATATTCACTATTTTATTTTTTATTTTTACAAATCTTTGAATCAAGTACAATTTTTTTACTTTTTTATACCTTTTATTTTTATTCACAAAAACTTTATTTCCTTTTCTCCCACATATCTATAAAACCACTAGAGCAATCTTATTTTTTAGGATTGGATCGGATAGGATCGAGATTTGATAAAATATAAATTTTTAGTATTTAAATGTAAACCCGACTATGATCAACTCTATGGACTCACTAACATTCACACAAATAAAAAATATAAATATAAAATAGTAACTCTTAACTAAATTATGCAATTTTGTCAAAATATTTTGTAATATATTTAAAAATTATGCTCCGTCCGTGAAAAATTATTATTCAATTCTGTATATCGCATGGGTCAATGCTAGTATGAATGGCAAATTTAAATAAACAAAAAAACAAAACCAAACAAAACAAAACAAAAAAGAAGACTGTTGATTTTGCCACCCAAAAATTTAGAAACCACTCACTCAAATAAGCCAAATAGTCATGCTTACAAGCTCAAAGCTTCTCAGAATTTTTCCAAAACCCCAACATTGTTTTCCTCACATTTCCCAATATGCTTCAGGCCACCAAGAACAAGATAGCAAATTGAAAAAAACCAATACTTAAATATGCGCCATGATGTATGTAAACGAGGAAAGAACCTTTTTCTCCGGGCAGGAGGGCTTCGGCTACGGGAACTGACGCTGCGAGAGAGAGAAGAAGAAGAAGATAAAGATCTGGACCTGGACGGCGATCGGGAGCGGGAGTCAGAGCCAGTGTAGGATCGAGAACGAGACGAACGTGAATCAGAACCTGACGAGGTAGCCGGACGAACACGGCCTGGTTTTGCCATGGTTGCTTCACACTGCACGGAGAGAAATGAAACCCTCGACTAAACACCAACGAGAAAGAGAGAGAGCGCGCGCGCCCATACAAGGTCAAACCTAAACAACTCTTCATAAGTATTTTACCTTTTTTTATTTTCTATTTTTCTTCCTCTTTTCTTTTTCTTAAACCCTTTTATTCACACTAAACCCGTTTGGTGCACTTTTAACTTCCTCTCACTTTTAGAGTACATTTATAATGATAAAAAATAAGATAAAATATGATTTAAAAAAATTTATATTTGATACACATATGTCAAATTATATTTTTTGAAGATGAACAGTAGAATTCTTATTTCGTTTAATTGGATTTCATTTTGTACAAATTCAAAATTTTGTATTAATTATGACTTTTTTGCAAATCAGATCGAACTCGAAACGGTTTTTACAATCAGTTTGAATGGAAGTTGGTTGTGCGAATCCGTCGAAACAATTTTCACAATTCGTTAGAATGGTTTCCACGATCCCAGAAAAATTAGTCATAATCGGTATCATTCGATTGTTTTGGAGTCCGTCATGAAAATGGTCAAAAAAATTTTTACTATTTGATTAATCGAATTCTAATTATCGATTTTTTTTTAAAAAATGTATTAAATTTTTTTCGAACTTCCAGAAAGTAAAAATGCATAAAAATGTAATAAAGATTCGAGAAAGTAAAAATGTGTAAAAAATGTAATGAAGATTTTCAGAGATCTTTAAAGGTTTTCAAAGATTTTCACTAAAGTTTGGTGCACCATACAGGTCCTTAATTTTCTCAAAAATTTTTAATTTTTTTAATCTTTTTAAATTTTATAAAATTTTACCAAATGCTTAAATTTTTAAAAAAATAACACGTGATAATGACATAATAAAAATTATAAAAAAAATTTTTACACTCCAAACGTAACTAAAAAAAGTTATTTTATACTTTTTGTTAGAATAGAAAATGTTTAACAAATTTTATTTTTCAAAGAACGCGCATGGAAAAAGAAATAAAATATTGATTTATGTTTTTTTTCAAATTATTCTTTTGACAATAACTTAGTAAAAACTCGTTGAAAATTTCAACTTATATTTATGATATGTTTGATTGGATATTAGTGTCAAAAATTAGAATGAGAACTCTTAAACAAAATATTTTCATATTTTGTTGATTTTAATTAAAGGACTTGAATTAAGAAATTCTTATATTTGCATAATTATAATTTTCTGAGTACAATGTAGTACTTAAAAAATTTTCAAATGAATAAGCTCTTTTCAAAGTCTGAGTTGACAAATTTGTAAATTCAAAACAACATCTGGTCAAATTCTTAAATTAGAAAAAAATTCACTTTTTATCAGGTTTTTGAAAGGTATGCGTAGTATTATAACGATTACAATACATTAAACTTTTGAAATCGTGAGATGATTTTTTTTTTCATAAATATAATGATTATATATATAATTATTTTAAAAAAATTATATAAAAATGTAATTATATCACATTCAATTAGAATAAATGCCTTATTAAAATTAAACGAGCATTTTTTTCGTTGAATAGATTAAGAACGTAAACATCCAAGGAAAAAAAAGGGAGGTAGGCTTACCATATATCAAAGATTTACTAGCCATATAGATCAGAACTCATGGCCAAATTTTTAGGGAAAAAAAAAGGGTTCTTTAGTCACCGCCACAACTTTAAGAGGCAACAATCGTTGGTACATAATATACATTCGAGAAAAATAGCAAGGAAGTTACAAAATCCATACACAAAATTGAAAGTTCCCTGAGCCAAAGGCTTAGCTTGATGCAACAAGTTAGAACTCATTTCAACTTTCACACACTTGGTGGGTGGGATCTGAACGCTTTCTCTTGGGCTCATTGTCACCCAATTGCAGTGAAACACATATATCCTCATCGGTGTCAGCTCTTAGTGCAGAGAGGTTCTCTGATGCGACCCTCACCTGTTTGTTGCTCCGGTGCAGTGGAGACGTTCCATTGAAGCTTGGAATAAACTGGTGTTCAACGCTTGGACCGATATTGATCTTGTCTTCCAAATGGAAGTCAGTTTCAGTTGGCGATGAGTTGATATCTGGGCCGCCGCCAGCTCCATCTTCTGAAGGGATGTGCTGGATGTGAAGACCAAGAGGCTCCACTTTGTCCTTTGGAAGCATTACGTCGGGAGGTGAAGAATCCCCAACTGTTGAGCCAACTCCTGTTGCCGAAGGAGCTCTCTGCTCCTGTACAGCTACTGCAAATAACAACGTCAACAAAATCAGAATCGGATTATAAAATCGAAGCATGAAGTACCCCCCCGGGGGGGGACACTAGTGGTTATTTCGTTGGTACGTGTACTATGGCTCCCATTGTACCCAAATTACCAAACTGCGTATATTTCTGGGGCCAGCCCCTTTTCAGAGTCCAAGAAGCAGCTGTATTTCAGCTCTTTTTAAAATGAAAAGAATAGCACTCCTATCTCCACCCTAAAGGGAAAACAAAATAGAAGCACAGTAAAGAAAAATCACACAGCAATGCTTTGGGAGTCCAAATAACACTATTCTAGCTGAAATGAATAGCCTTTCTCACAACTGATGAGGAACAATATGTTTATCTATATATTCAGGAAAAGGGAAGTAGGAAAATGGGCGATGAAAATCAGAACGTCAAAACAATACGTCTAACATTGTATTAACAGTATGTAACACTAAAGCACCATAGCGCTTGAAAAAAAAAGGGATGTTTGGGGAAATGAAGAAAACCTTTTAGGGCTTCATTATTTGTGATGAGATCAAGTTCAAGGAGATTGAGCAAGCGACCAAGATCGACCCCACTTGTCCAATTCTCTGGAGGTTGACCAACTTTCAACTTAAGTCGGCCCCTGTTAGCAGTTCCACCCCATATGATCCCAATTGGCCTAGGCTTCTCCCCAGTCTCACCCTTTAATATGATTAAGCTTCCACTGTCTCCTTCAAGATCAAACGTCTGTTGGTTCTCACCCACAACAAGAAAATCTGTTAAAAAACATATCCCTTTCTCATCATTGTACTCGAGGGCATAAGCCAAAATAGTTCCACCTGTCAGGCCAGAACTTCTTCCAACCTTCATCACTTGCTTTCCAATAAGGCTATTGATTGGAGACTGCAAATCTATAATTTTCACATCTCCAATCTCTCCGACACCTTTCACCGAAGTAGTTACAGTGGACATGTCAAAATTGTCAGCGAAAGGGATGAATGCCCCATCTGCTCTAACAAATGTCTCTGCAAATGACATATTGTAATTGGTTTGTGAGGAATGAGGATGTAAGCAGAACATCAAAACATTTGAAACCTCATTTAGCATAAGTGCAAAAGTAGCAAGGAGAATTTACGCAGTTAAAGATCTAAAAGGTTAGATATTCCTAGCATATGACAAATTGTAATATGGGTAACTAGAAAGTTAGATATGAAGGAAAAATGATCATGCTAAATATACATATAGCCTGGTTGATAACCAATTTATCTTTCTGTTCAGTTGGTTCAATTGTCAACAGAATGATACATAGAGGGCAGGCACTAAAACTCTAAAAAATTACCTCCTGAAAAATACTTAAACGTCACCGACAGCAAGTCTTAAACTTGTTTCAGGATGACTTTCCTCAACAGGTCTAACTAAGCCATGAAGACAAAGCATTCAAAGAACACAGTGTGTTTGTTTTGGGGGAAAATGGGGAGAAAGGAAAAGGGAGAAGGAAAAATGGGAAGAAGGATAGTTTGTGTTCAGTTTGGAAAGAAAATGGGAAAGAGGGGGAAAAAAAAAAAGAAAAGTTAGGGGGAAGAAAAATGGTGCATTTTATTGTTCCGTCCATTATTGGGCAGAAATGGGAGGAAAAGAGAGTTCTTTCTGAATTGTTGGTCCCACTTTATTTTTAAATAAAGTTTAAATTATTATAGATATACATATATATATATATATATATATTTTATTCATTCATTCATTCATTTCCTTCTAACCAACAACACAAAGGAAGGAAAATTTTCTATCATAAAAGAAAAGCAAATTCATCCTCTCCATTTTCTTTCCTTAGCCCTTTCCATCCTTCCTATCAAACATAACATGAGTCCAAGCCATCATAAAAGCTTTAACAGAAGTAAATACGTGGTAATCAGACGTATATTAGGATTACTTTACCTGGATTTATGCCAGCAAAGATGGCATACCAGAGCTCATCTGTGATAAATGAAGTAGCTCTCTCCACTGCACCAAGATAAATACCAGGTCCAAGTGTAGGTGGCAATGGATGAAACATTTTCTGATTAGGGTAATCCAAGTCAACTGCAACATGCCGGTTTGTAAGGAAACCAACTTGTCGATTGCCCGTCTGGCTCCTCACTATAGCACCCAAAGTGCCATAAGTCTCCTGACTTGCTACCTAAAATGCAATTATTAAATATGGTTTAATATATCAACAAATATTACAGATGGGAAGCACAAATAATTTCATTTAAAGAAATTACCTCGAGGAAGAAACAGAACAATAAACAATGAAAATTGGAAAGGCATTGATGTAAATAAATTTAATGAATGCTAAAATACACAACTTTTCGGATGGGCTTTTTAAGTATGTGTTCAGTTATAATTTCGTGGCTTTTCTATGTTCTAAGACGCCAAACTTTTTTTTGTTTTTTGGATAAGTAAAAAGTACATTAAAAACTGCATCAAGGGATGCCACCCAATTACCAAAAAAACTCCCTATATGGTGTATCCATGTGTTCAATGAAATTAAAAAAACTAATTACATTCGGTTCTATATGATGATTAAAGCAAGGCTACATTGAAGAGGTATGATCCTTGGGAAGATAGAAACATGAAAACTCAATCCGGATCATTGTTAGTTGATTCCAAGTTATCAACTTAAATGCAAACATTAGTACACAGATTAAATTAGTAGACAAAAAAGGAAAAACATTTCTAGACCAACTGACATCAAAATAAAAGACTACATATAATTGAGATACCTGAGAACCTGAACCGATGCATGGGTCACTCCCACGGAGGTCATCCACAATTTGTGTATATAACTGCTCCTTGGGAGCTGGCTCAGGTGCACCAAAATATGAGAATTCCACCACATCGACATCGCACCATACACCTCCTGGTCCCTGCAAAAGAATGCAAGAGCCAGCTTACACTCAAAGCTAGAGAGAGAGAGAGAGAGAGCAAATACACAAAACAAAGGAACGAAAAGCAAGCCCACCACAAAAGTATATTTACCCTCAACGGTTCAACTCCATCCCAACAATGCAAAGAAAAGAAACTAACAGGGGAAAAAGATTAAAAAAATGAACATCCTTATGGACCTTACCTCTAGAGCAGTAGGTAGACACTGGATGGGACTGAGCCACTGCTTGTGAACTTTCCGGGAAACGAAAACTAGAATAGCCGGAATATCTGTCAAAACACCCCGCCGAATACGAAAACCAATTGCTGTGCCAAGGCTGTAACATCTAAGGATTTTGCTATGAAATGCCCTAATGGTCATGAGCTCAAGCAAGGTGGTTGCTTGCTGCCCTTTTGGCGACTGACCAAGAGTTTCAGGTAGCACTCCTTTCTGTAGGTTTGCAAAATAGTTAGCCCTTTCTTCAGCAGCATCATTTAATCGACTGGAAGTAGGCCATGAAAAGTAAGCAGCATTGCTCTCAGAATGTTGTCCAGCAGATGCATAGGGTTGCAGTGTTGGTGGGCTTAGTGAAGGCAGATTAGTGTGACTGGAACAGTTTCGTTCAATATCCAAAGCTGATTCCTCTGATGGGGTTGAACCAGAGCAACGAGTCCTCAAATTCAACCTTGCTTGCTCCATCTTTCAGTCTGCAAGTGCAATAATTTAAAATTTTAGTAATATATAGTCTCTTTGTTGCAGAAATGTAAAGATCACAAGCACAGGGTAACAAAGAGAACACTGGAGAACGCCAATTTAGGTGGTTTGCAAAATTGCCTACATCAATGGGCAGAGGCATTCTATATTTTACTTAGTGAGTTTTTAAAGTTACACAAGCACGTATTTATATAGTTGAAACTATAAACCTTACTTCTAGAAATTTCCACCGAAATGCCCTTAACACGACCCGCCCATAAAGCCCAACACTGTCATAAACATAACAATTTACAACAGATGTATGAAATATTATATCCATCTACTATCTTCATAGTTAAGGCAGCCCCTATCACACCTCAGAGTGTCCAGAAACGCTTAGACACAATATCAGGAATAGGACAAAAATTACACAAGGAAAATGCATTAAAACAGTTGAGAACACACAAAATTGAGTGTTTCATAGGGAAAGCAAAAAAAAGGAACTGACAAAGCAGGGGCAGCAAAGAGGAAAAGAACGAATGAGGGTAAGGATAAATAGTGCCAAAAATCTTTAAAAAGTCAGCCTGTCAAACACTACCTGGGAGAATAAGTGAAATTATAAGGATCACCATAGGAAATATATCTATACACAAACTGGAGATTAAAAAAGCAAATAAATTGAAATCTCAATCAACTAAATGCTTTCAAAACTACAGAAATCATCAAAAGTCCCACCTCTACCTTATTTCCTTTACATCATTATCTATAAGAGAAATGAAGAAATAGAGTAAAACTGCAAATTAAAATCAGAAGTAGAGGAAAACTGCAAATTCAAATCAACAATTAAAGATTGCAACTTCATCAACCAACAATAAGCAAAAGTGGGGGACATATGATTGACTGTACAGAACAACCCAGGCCAGCAACCCACAAGCGAAAACTGATAAAAGGTAAACCCAAACCCATGAAGCAAAAACATTATTTCTTTTAAACCCAGAAAACAAAAGCAAGATTTCTGTACATGTAATAGACCAAAAACAAAAAGTGGCCAGTTCATTCTTGACGGCGCAAAGTAAAAAAAAAATCTCACTCATCAAAAACAGCCAAGATGATCATAAGCTTTTGTACAGGTAATAGACCAAGAACAAAAAAGTGGCCAGTTGATGCTTGAAGGGGTAAAGAAAAAAAAAAATAACTCACTGATCAACAACGGCCAAGATGATCGTAATCTCACATCGTCCAACAGACGAATTTGGGCAGCAATCTCTTGAAAACTTTGCAGAGATTGTCAAGCGAGGGCATGAAGAACCAACAGCAGGACTTAAAGCAAATGCACGGACAGCGGAGAGAGTGAAAAAATATATATATATATGCAATAGCTAACGTGTGAAAAAGATCACGGTTCTTAACAGTGAGATGTCCGTGCTACTCGTTGGATTAAATTGATCAGACGCGTTCCAAGTTCTGATTTCTCATATCGCACGGCCCCAATTTAAAGAAACATGCGAATTCATGATGGGAAAGCGGATGTAAGAATTGTTGCTCGTGGTGGAGTGTGGAGCCGAAGACAAATTTAAAATAGGGGGATATTTATGTTGGTTGGGCTGAATTTGAAAATGTAGTTCTTTTACTTTTTTTTTTTTTTCTTTTTCCAAAAACTAATACCTTAAATTTAATTTTTTTAGTAAGCAAATGCTAAAGAGAATACTCAGAATGCTTTATAAATAACGTAAAAATGTCTTTAGTATTACGAACACCTCCATTTTCCACGTAAATCTTTAAGAATTCGCTTGGTAAAGTCCCGTTTGATAACATTTTCGTTATTTATTTATTTTTTTTATGTTTTCAAAATTTTATAAATTTACAACAGAAGCATATTTGATAAATTCATTTACGTTTTTTTTTTTCAAAAAAATTGAAAATATAAACAAAAAAACGTAAATAGAAAAAATATATTTTCATTCTGATTACTTTTCTGTTGCTAATATTTTGTCAATTTTAAAACTTTGTCTATTTTTATTATATTATATAAAAATAAATTATTTTATTCAAATATTTTATTAAAATAAGTTATTTTAATAAATAACATAATTAAATTCAATAAATTAAATTAATTATATAAATTAATATAAATTATTTTTAATAAATAATAAAACTAAATTAATTAATTAATTAAATTTAATAATTAATTAATTAATTAAATTTAATAATTAATTATTGCTAAATTATCTTAAATAAATATCATAATTAATTTATTTAATTTAATAATTAAACTAATTTATATAAAATAATTAATAATAAATAATTAATTTACATTAATTTTTAATTTAATTTACTATTTTAAATAAATATCATATTTAAATTAAATTATTTATGATTAAATTAAATTAATTTATATAAAATATATTTTACTAAAATATTTTAATAAATAATTAAATTAATTAATTTAATTTAAAATAAATAATTTAATTTAATAATTAATCTAATTTAATTATTTATTTAATATGAAATATATTTTATTAAATTATTTTTAATACATAATATAGTTTAATATATTTTATATTTATTGAATTAAATGATTTTAATAAATAATTTATTGTATTAAATTAACATAAAATATATTTTTTTAAGTTCTATTAATTTTTTAAATCTAATAAAATTAAATATTTTCTAAAATAAAAAATTAATAATTATAAACAAATTTACATTTCCAAACACAATTTCAAATTTCATTTCAAAAAAAATAAACGGCAACAGAAAATAAAAAACAAAAAACGGCAACAGAAAAACAATAACAAAAAAAGACAGCGTTGTTAAACGAGCCCTAATTATTTCGTTTTCATTTTTTATTTTTATTTTTTTGAAAATTAAATTTAAAAATTCGTTTGGCAAATTTTTTTTTCAGTTTTTAATTTTTTAAAAAATAAAAACAATTTTCAAAATTTTCAAAAATTATAAAAATATAGAAAAAGTGTGTTTTCTCAAATTTTCACTTTTAGTTTTCATTTCTTATACAACCACTACCAGTTACAACCGTCAATCACTATCGTCCGCTGATCGCTACCAACATCTGGCCACCACCTCCCACCGCTACCACTACCTTCCACTCATCTCCAGTCACTGCTAAATATATTATTTTTTGATATAAAAATATTTAATTCAATTATAAAATTAAATAATAATAAAATATCTAATTAATATATAAAATATATTAATGTATTAAATTAATAATATATTATTTTTATTTACATAAAAATATATTAAATTATATATTAAATATATTAATTAACTAAATTATATCAATTAGCATTGAATTTAATTGGTTAAATTAATATAAAAATATTTTATTAAATTATTTTCAATAAATAATGAAATAAATTATATTTTATATATTTTATTTTTATTGAATTAAATAATTTTTAATAAATTATAATTAAAATTGGTACATTTTAATTAATTTAATTTCAATCAATTATTAATTAAATTGAGTTGAGTTAATATAAAAATAATTTAATATAAATTATTTTTTGTAAAAAATATAATTAAATTTTATTGAATATATTTCATTTTTATTGAATTAAATTATTTTGAAAAAATAAAATAATTAAATTTAATTAATATAATTAATTAAATCAAATTAATTTAAGTTAATTAGATTTATTAATTTAATTAACATGAAATATATTTTATTAAATTATTTTTAAAAAGTAATTGTAATAAATTATGTTTAGTATATTTTATTTTTATTGGATTAAATTATTTTTTATAATTAATATAATTAGAATGATTAAATTTATTGAATTTAATTTATTAACAATTATAATTACCAACTAACAACTATCGTTACCAAATATGTTTTTAAGTTTTTGTTTTTGTTTTTTTTTTACTATGAAAATAAAAACTAAAAATTAAAAACTGAACACAAAACTAAGAAACTAAACATAAAAGATGAATATAAAAAACTGAAACTGATAGTTTTACCAAATAGGCCCTAATCAATACATTTAAGACATTAGGTCACAAAGTCCTTATTTACACTTGCTAAAAATGACTCCCACCCCCCAAAAAATATATTAAGATCTAATAATAAAAAAATAATCATCCATTTTATCCAATTGAAGTACACGTTAAATTGAAGGGGGATGATATCAAGGTTAGAGGTCTGTATGACTCAGGTCAGGTCAGGTTAGGTTAGATTTACACATAACTTGAAATTGAATTGATTTTTTTTTTCTTAAAATTTGGACTTAAAACCAAACTAATTTTAAATCGGAACCGAACCACAAACTGAAAATATTGGGTTGGTTTAGTTTGATTTTCGATTCATGTCAATTCAGGTTAGGTCAAATCCATTTTTATTTAAATCACTTCAAGTTGGATTGGGTCCATTTTCGAGATAGAATTGGATCCCCCTAAATAGTTTAATTGAGAAGCAATATAAATGAAAAATACTTATTTTAATAATTGGTATTTTTTGAACCAAAATATTGATGCATAAAAGTGTTTTTATCAAGTATTTAAATCCAGTAATACACAAAAAAAAAAAAAGCTTAAGAAAAATGACTCATTTTGGTCTTCAAAATATTTAGGGTAATGCATTACTGGATTTTTTTCCCCATTTTTTGGCCTTTAAATGGTAATGCAATGCCATCATTTTTAAAATGGGTAATGCATTACGTTGCCAGTAAATCCAGTAATCAACCATAACATCATTACCATCATTTTTTTTTTCATTTTTATAAGAAAAATAATTCATAATTAGAAAATGGCCTTCAAAAAATATTGACTCATTTTTTTCATATCATAACATCATTTCTAAATTCTTTAATGCATAAAAGTGACTCATTTTGGTCTTCAAATAAGTTACAACTCTACAACTAAACTATATTCTACATATATCCTTTATATTTTTTTGCGTTGGTTGAGTTTGAACTATTTTCAATTCAGTTTCAGTTTCGGTTTAAGTTGAGTATCTATTAACTTAAGAACCAAATCAAAAATATGAGTTTACCAATTTTTAACACAGAACTGAATCAAAAATTATATAGACCCGAATCAACCAAACCAAAGTAATTAGATTGGTTCGGTTTCCGATTTGTAAATTTTTTATCCACCCATAATCAGGGTCAATGTTAGCCCATTAAATTAGAAGTCAGCAACTTAGATTGAAATTGCCCGGGACTAACATTGATCCGAATGTCAAGCCCATAATCCTTATAATCTTTCACTACATCCTTCCATAGTTTGCCAGCCTTAATTTTAACATTTACAAACAAAAATTAAGGGTACATTTAGAGTGACAAAAAGCAATAAAAATTGTAGTTTCATAATTTATACAGTCAAGGAAAAAGTTAAATTTTTTTAAAAAATTTTTAAAATTCTTTTGTAAAATTTGATATTCTAAACGGAGCCTAAATAATCATCAATCATTTTTCTAACAAACACTTTGAGTTTGCTAAAAGGCCCATGATCCCTAGCTCTATCATTCAGGACACAAAACCCTTTAATTTGCATCTCAAATGGCCTGAAACTCTAGACCGTTTGGTAATACTGTCATTTTTTTATTTACGTTTATATGTCTATTTTTTTATTTTATGTTGTCGTTTCATTTTGAAATGAAAACTCAAATTGCGTTTGAAATACAATTTTGTTTACAATTATTAATTTTTTATTTTCATAAAATATTTTATTTTATTAATTTTTAAAAATTAATTGAATTATATTATTTATTAAAAACTATTGAATAAAATATAAATATTATATCATTTAATCTAGCAAATATAAAATATATTAATTATAATTTAATTATATTATTTACTAAAAATAATTTAATAAAATATATTTCATAGTAATTTAAATAATTTAATTACGATATTTATTAAAAATAATTTAATAAAACATATTTCATATTAAATAAATAAATAAATTTAATTTAATTATGATATTTATTAAAAATAATTTAATAAAATATATTTATATTAATTAAATTATTTATTTAATATATTTTATTTTATTATTTATTAAAAATAATTTAATAATATATATTTCTTATTAATTAAATTAACTAATTTAATTTAATTATTTATTAGAAATAAATTAATAATAAATCCCAATTTGAATGAGATCACAACCAGCTGCTTTGAGCATCCTTGCACTTCATTATAGAGCTCCATATACCTTCGGGACTAATCTCTCAAGCTTTTGCCGTTCCTTCTCTTCATTGTAAGGAGCATGTTAGCGGTTTTTAACTATTTGGCGTTAACAAAAAATCGCGTGACAAACTCCTTGGCCAGCTGTTTCCAACTCCCAATACTTCCTAGGGGTAGCTTATTGAACTATTGGAGGGTCATGTCTCCCAAACTTGACGAGAACACTCTGCACATAAGGTATCGTTCCAGCTCAAAAGTGTCATCGCCTGTATGTAATGACGATAATGCACCAGAGGATCAAACTTACGGTCATAAAGATTGAACCTGGAAGCTTGGAACTTCCTTAGGGGTTTTGTCTCACAAATTTCTTTGGTAAATGGGGAGGCAGCGTTTCGCCCATGGGCCCTTCTTGCTATCATGCGTGTGCTTTGGTCAGAGGCCTCCCACTCGTTATATTGCTTCTTCTCCACTACTTTTGCCTTACCAAACTTTTTTGGTTTTGTAGGAGCTGCATCTTCACTAGCGAAGCTCTCGCTTACGTCATGGAGTTTCCTACGACTAGATTGTTTCTTTTTGAATGTGTCTCCTTGGTGGTGAGATTTGGATGGCTTTTCTCTTTTTGAGTGTAAAGCTTCTAGGCACTGGATCTACATGGATCGCTCCCTAATAGGCTTGGAAACAGGGACTTCTTTTTGAATAGAGGCGCCTCTGTGCTTGGGGTCAGATTGTACTTCATTGGCTTCCAGTGCCTTATTAACGCATGCATCCTTCAAATCGCCATACGCGATGTCATAACTTTCACCTGATCCAAGTTCTGAATCATCAGGATTGGTTTCAGCTCGAGCTGTTGATTTCCCATTTTCTTTACTCAACTCAAGAAGTATCTCCCCTAGCTCAGCTTGTTTTTCATTCGCCTTCGTCAGTAACTCTTGTCTTTGCTTTGCAGCTTCTAGGTCATCCACATTTTTCCTCCTACTTGACTCAAATCCCAGATTTTGTATAACCAACAAGCCTCTTTTGGTCTTGGATAGTGTCACCTTGTCCCCCACATGGGTAGAAGGAAAGGGCATTGTGTTTCTGCCTGAAGTCATTATTAATAAAGTTTCAAAGAATAGAGAATTTTTCAAGAGTGTATGAAGAACAAAGAAATGTGCCCCACAGTGGATGAGGAACAAAGAAACGTGCCCCACAGTAGGTGCCAAATGTTCGGCAATAAAAAATCACTACCAGAACTACTCACCACGCCAACCGAAAATCCAATTACCGACTTGTCGAGCACAAATGAAACAAAGGTTACAACTGAAGATAGGGTATTCGACCGAAAAACCATCCAATACTTAAGTCAACAAAGGTTTTGAGAGAATTAAAGAGTGCACTGTAAAAAGTAATACTTTAGGTTGGCAATAGTCAGCGTACCTGAATTTCAGAGTTAAGTGTGATATTTATAGTAAAGAGTAATGAATAAATTAGCCTATAAAAGATCAGATTGTAATGATATCTCCTGATATATGCCCCTTACTTTCCTTTAAATGCCTTTCACTTCTCATTTGATGCCCTTACTTTGCGTTAAATGTGTGTGGGTGATTGGGGCATCTAAATAGACGGAATGCAACTCTAGAACTGTCCACCTATCACATCTGTCTACCATTTGTAATGAAACAAACTAACTAGATTGTCCTTTAAATAATAAATCTAGTTTATTTATTACCATCGAGCATTTATGGTTAGGGTCTCATGATCAAGTAGTGGGCCTCAACTGTAGTGATTCTCCGATTACCAGACTAACGTTAAGTACTTTTATAACGTGCTCGACGAAATGTCACATGTCTCGTTTTACAATGCTCAGCAAAGGGCTCTGTGTCCTAGATTTATTTTGTACCAACATAATGACACAAACAAGAAAAGCCGAAAGATTCACATCCAACAAGAATTAACCCAATCTTCTTGACCAAATTGTTGATCCTTCAAAAACCCAGTGAGTTAATTGCAACATATGCAAAGTATTAATTGATGCAATCATCTTTAATAAAGTAGATCTAATTAACAATAAGAAAAGAATCACTTCGATCCCCTTCTGTATATAGCTAGCTCATATATATTTATATATATGTATGTATGTATGCATTTACATATAGCTAGGACGCGTAAAGATCAGCCAATTCCTCCAAGGACTCAGAAATGAGATTTGGATCAGCATTTTCAAGCATCCAAAGAAGGTGGTCAAAGAAAACTACCTCATACTTGACTATAATAGCATCACCAGGCTTTTGCTTTGATTTTTCCATAAGAGCACTCAAAAGAGGATGTTTCAAGTACTTGGAACTAATCACATTCGCCTTTTTGAGCTCCCAACAAAAACGGTTTCGCTTTGATTATCATCCTCATGATTATTACCACCACCAGTACCCCAGAATTCTTCTCTAGTAGACTTGGACCTTAGACTGCTGTATGATGAAGTCCTACCCAGTTGCCTTGACAAGGTTTTACACTTTCTCAGTAACAAATTGATCTTTTTCATCCGAGAGAGAGAGAGAGAGAGAGAGAGAGACTAATTAGAAGGAATGGAGCAAGGAGGCTAATGACTGAAGACGCCTTGATATACACTCGTATAGCTAGTATAGGGATGCAATTAATGGTACGTGGGTGCAAAGTCTTTGTTTTCTGGTGCTTGGGGCTTAGGACCCACTTGAAACTGAAGCTATCATATGACATAAACTTGTTATCCTCCTCCTGATCATCCTCGTCCAAATCAATGCAATCAAAACCTTTATTTTATTTGCATGAGACCACCTTGGACCCACTAGTTTGAACGATCCAGCATTCCCCTTAATTAACCTTATACAATTTTTGGCTTGGTTTGGAACCATAGCAAACATTTTTTTTTTAATTTAAAGCTTTTATTTTTATTTATTTCCACTAAAATTTGATATTTATTTTTTATTTAATAGCTTTAAAAATGTTATTTACATTCATAAAAATAAAAAATGCAAAAGAATTATTAAAAATAAAAAATTCAAGTATATAGGTAAATTTTCTTATTTAATTTATTTAATTTTTGGATTAATTACACTTAAACTGCCTAAATATTTGTGTAATCGCATATAGACTCTCTTGACATTTTAAATTTACAGACATCTCTCTTATTTTGAAATATTTGTATCACAAACCCCCCTTCCGTCTGCCTAAAATTATTTTTGGCTTGGTTTGGAACCACGGCAAACATTTTTTTTTTAATTTAAAGCTTTTATTTTTATTTATTTCCACTAAAATTTGATATTTATTTTTTATTTAATAGCTTTAAAAATGTTATTTACATTCATAAAAATAAAAAATGCAAAAGAATTATTAAAAATAAAAAATTCAAGCATATAGGTGAATTTTCTTATTTAATTTATTTAATTTTTGAATAAATTACACTTAGACTCCCTAATATTTGTGTAATCACACATGGACTCCCTTGACATTTTAAATTTACAGACACCTCCCTTATTTTGAAATGTTTGTATCACAGACTCCATTCCATCTGCCTGCAATTAGGGTTTTATTTGAAAACAATGACGTCAACCATAAAAACTTATTAGAATGTCATTTTTACCCTTTTTTTTATCCTTTCATCATATGCAAAATAACTTAAAATACCCTTCAATTAAACCTTTAACCATTTAGAGGGATTTACTGTGTGTTCTCCCTCTCTTTAGCTGCCATCGGCTTGAACCCAGGACGGAATCACTCCAGAATTAAGAACAGGGGCTGAAGCTTTAACAGGATGGCCAATGGATGGCTGGAAATTGTAGGGGGCTAGTTCATTGCCGCAATTTTTTTAAGGCAGCAGTAATGTTGTTTAGTCGTTAATTCATTATGGTGATTCGCCCTCACTTACGGCGGTGGCGACAGTAGTGATTGGCAACGGTGATTCACAACGGTGCGCCAGACTTAAGTCTGATGCCTTTTTTCTTCTTTCATTTCTTGCTGGTGTCGATGACTGTCAAGTTAGCACCTAATCTCAGGTGGCATCTCTTGGTCCTCCAACCCACGATCTTAAACTGCACCGCTGCGGTCAAATCCAATCAGAAACCGCCCTTGACCCGTTGAAAACCCCCCGACGAACCTCATCCCACGACACTCCGTAAGTCTCCACCAACTGTTTCTGGCGAGCTTTCTTGCCGTGGCCCTGGTAAAAGTTAGGGAACATTTGGGTGGTGATGGGAAAGGAGAGGTTGGGGGGCGTAATAAAAGGTGAGGTTGAGGGCATCGTAGAAAATTCCTTTGTCTTTGTTCTCGTTGTCGAGCTTGAGATCGAAATATATGGTGGTGTTGGCGGTGGAATTGGAAGTTTTGTTCAGAGCAAGAACCTCTAGACATGGAGATTTGTATTTAATTTTTTTATTCTTTGATTTTATCATTTAAGATCAGTCTCCCAGTTGTATTTTGATTGCTTTTCAATTTTAATTGATCTTTGATTTTGATATATCGGCGTCAACGGAGAACCTAAGATGCCGCTGCGGACATTAAGAGGGCAATGATGCCAGAAAATCTTTTGGCGTGAATCTTTGGTTCAGTTAATGGGATTGGATTCCAATCTCCTGCCAGAGCCGAGGCGATAACGATTTTATTTTACAGTAGAGAGAGAGAGCAGAAAAGGAAGAAGGGTTATTTGGGTTAGTTAATTAAACTGAGGGTAAATTTGTCTATACATCAAATATTTAACGGAGTTAGGGTTAAAATTAACGAAGTGGGTGCAAGTGTTATCAACTTTTTAAAATAAGAGAGGTATTTATAAATTTTAAATGTTAAGTGGATCCATGTGTAATTACCCAAGTATTTAGGGAATCTAAGTGTAATTTACTTTTATTTATTTTTTTTTTGAACGTGAAGAGAGTTGCATTTAATCATTACCATTAATTATAAAAATATATTATAAGATAATTTTATAGATTACAGTGAAGGTTGCACCCTCACCCCTTAATAATAAAAAGTTATAAAAACATTAATTATACATGATTTTTAAATTAAATTACACAGAGAGAAAGATTGACAGGCCTCAAACTTCTCTCGTATTATTATACCAAATATATCTAAATAGATCTTCTAAGCCCTCATCAAACACAATAATTTCTCGGCCAAATCTCTAATACTACTCTATCATTTTCTTCTATATCAAAGGAGAATATTTTAGTATGTCTATCTCTCCACTTTTCTGAATAAAGTTCGGGACCCTTTGTTATTGATTGATATGTATATTAATTGTTGCCAAGTTTTTCAATTTATGTAAATTTGTAATTATAAATTTCATCAATGGCTCTCCCCTAAATAAATAGAAATTCAATTTATTATACATATTATTTGTGTATATATATATATATATTTATGTATTATTTAGAGCTTAATTAAATAAGAAGTTTATTCTGTCCCTACCCATCACATCACTGTGGATAAACTCATATCAAAGCATTGACTACTTACCCACTTAATGGTTAAACATTTATATTCAATCCCTTCCAAAAAAAATGCAAGTAGTTGTTTTTTTCCTTCCGTGTATTATTTTCGTTCCTAGCAATATTTAGCAACAGTATGTATATTTATATGCTTGCTTTTACCCAGAAACAACACTAATTGATAAAGAAGTTTATTGCAATTAAGTTTCGTTATCACAAATATGGGGCGTGTACAATTGGCCGAATGTAACAGCTAGGTTTCAGTACAAAGCGAATTAAAGAATATACTTTCATGTATACAGCATCAGCATGAACTATAGTATGAAACATATATACATAGACGTATATTCAACTGACTTAATTAATGAATCAAACAGGACCTCGCAACCTCGATAATTTGTAACAGAAAATACAATACTTTGCGTGTAAGGAATTCCTAGGGAATGGAAGCTTGAAAACGGCCTTGTCCGTTATATATATGGTAAGGGTAAGTATAAGGGCCATGACCAAGAGCTTTGCATATATATTCTTATTCTTTCTCGCGGAGCTAACCTTTTCCCACGCGATTTCTTGTTTATGCCATGCTACGTTGGAATATGAATTTGTGGAGAAATACTTAAAAAAAAAAAAGTGTGAAGAAAAAATGTAAAAAAGAAGGATAAAGAAAAAGGTTAAATTCCTTTCATTTTCTCTCTTTTCTTTTTTTTTTTTTTTTGGGTAAATTTTGAAATCAACGTCCAGCGCTCATGTCCATTAATTGATCGGATAGAATGTACGACATCATGGGTTCGATCATATGAGTTCTTCCTTAATTAGGTGTGATTATGCTTCTCGAATGATTGCACTGGTGCAGTGTAATACAACAAAATTAGGAGGTTGGTGACAATTGTACTGTTTACAGATTATACAAATCCAAAAAATAATTTCTTATTTAACGTGTGTTTAGAATAATAAAAAATGAAATAAAATGAGATAAATTATAAATTCGTAATTCGTGCAGTGAGATAAAAAGTAAATAACTTTTACAAATTTAAAAAAATTTTCATAAGTTTATAACAAACTGTAATGAACCCAAATTAATGGGTCCACAAACTAGTTAGTTAAGATTAATTGGTTAGTTAGGGGGTATTTGGCAACCTAAAAATTAGTAAAAAAATACCAAAAGTTAATTTTTGAGTGTTTGTCAAAACCACAAGTTTTGCCACTTTTTTGATTTGTTACAGTAAAAAGTACCACTCTATCATTACATTTTTTTGATTTGCTACAGTAAAATACATACCAAACACCCAAAAGTTACAACTTTTTTGCTTTGCTACAGTAAAAAATTTACCAAACACCCAAAAGTTACTAAAAAAATACTAAAAATTCCACTTGGTTCAACCAAACACACAAAAAAGTACAAAAAAAAACACCCAAAAACTACCAAAACTTAAGTTTTTTTTTAACTTCCAAACACCCTCTTAGTTAGTATGGTTATAATAGAATCTATAAATATGGGCTATTGTAAGGAAAAAAAATTTATTATGGAAAAAATAATTTTAGAAAATTTCTCTTTTTAAGAGGCACGGGAGTTCTCAAATTCTCCCATTTTCCTTTGACTTTCTTTTCTATTTTTCTCTAATTTTCTCATTATCC
This sequence comes from Vitellaria paradoxa, assembly GCA_019916065.1. Taxonomy (NCBI): domain Eukaryota; kingdom Viridiplantae; phylum Streptophyta; class Magnoliopsida; order Ericales; family Sapotaceae; genus Vitellaria; species Vitellaria paradoxa. Next base: position 49,405,105 of record CM034239.1, read on the forward strand.
AAATAGAAAGAAATTGGGTCCTCACACAAACCAAATGGAGCCTTAATGTCTTTTTTCTTATATACACTATGGATAACCAAAACAAGAAATGTAGGAAATTATGGAAATTATTTGAAGAGTTTGGAAAGTTAATTAGTCGGAACGCTTCTGTTTTGTTTCACTGTTAGATTATTTAACTTCCTGTTACGTCCTTGTTTTTCAATTTATAAAAATTGTGTTTCGTCGTCTTAAAAAAAAAAAATACACATGCATGTGTTAGGGTGTGTTTGATTGACAAAAAATTGATCAAAAAATATAATAAAAATAGAAAAATGTGACACAAAGATAATACATAAAAAATTTTGATTAGAAGAAAGTAAAAAAAATTTGTTAAAATTAGTATATTTTAGTATATTTTGGTGCCCCCAAACGGGGCCTTAGTACACACCTTACTTGGGAGAATGCCTCTTTGCTCATTTTCAAGGGAACCCAGGAGAGCAAATTAGTCCCACAACTTCTACTTGTGTTCGGAAAAGCATCAACCATATCCAGTCTCCAGTCTATCCATTTATCCAAAGCTCGGCTAAGGCTAATTTTCAGTGCCAAACACCACTTGGGGGGAATCAATTTAAATCCCAATAGAACATATGAAAACCGCATCAAAGTACAGTCTATCAGTAACCTATCTAAAGATCTGCATCTTTCAAATTAGGAGGTTAATTATTATTATTATTTTTTTAATATGACTCAAAGTGTCTGGACTTGCACATCCCGATTAATTCATAAAATTAACGGTCAAATAAACTTTCAATAAACTTGAGAAAACCCAAAATAATGAACACAGAAAAATAAATCCCAAAAATATAAATATCCAAAAATAACTCTTAATTATCTTATGAAATTTTGTAATTTTATTGAAATATTTTGTAATATATTTAAAAATTATGTTTTGTCCATAAAAAATAGGGTTAATTGTACTCTCTGCACTTAGGGACCGATTGGATGGTGCTAAAATTTTAGAGGGATAAGTTTTAGAGGAGGCATAAAATAAGAAGGGATATTATTTTTAGAAGGTTGACCCACATTGATGTGATGTTTATGAAAGGGGATAACTTTTGACTTGATTTGGATGTTTTATAAATAAGAGGAGGTGAATGATGATAAAAAGAGTCAAATGACTCTTTTACCCTTGTGATGTCCCAAACTTGGTTACCCATTAAATTAAACTTGGTTATCCAAGCTTAATTATATGTTTATGTTAATTATATAATGTGAAAACTAATTAGTACAAATTAATTTTAGACAAATTAATTATAAATAAATTATGTTATTAATAAATTAAACTTTATAAAATATATAAATTCATTTATTAGACAATAACATCTCAATTTATCCGAAACTTTCTTGGCCGCTTATTTTTTTTCTCCTTATTTAAAAAATATCAATATATGCGTAATTTTGTATAAATTTGCTAAAAAATAATATTATTATATTTGCTAAAAAATAATATTATTATCTTAAAATCACATCACCTCCTATTTGGAAAAAATATTTTTTTTTAATCATACGACTCCCTATTTGGAAAAAAATTATATTTTTTTATTTTTATTAATATAATTTTTGAAAACATTTTTCCATTAGAAAAAAAAAGAATTTATTTCTAATATAAAATACATTTTGTAGGTGAGAAGGAGGATGAGAAGGGGCATAATGGTCCAATTTAGTCCATATAAGAGGCAATAATTTTTGGAGAGCTCAAACCCTCTCCAAAAATAATACACCTTCTTCCAAGATTAAGAAGGGAGGATAATTTTTAGTGGAGAGATTTTATTTCCCAAATCAAGCAAAAAACACCACATCAAAGCTTATAAGGGTGTATTATTTATGGAGGCCATATTTCGTTGCATCCAATCGGCCCCTTAGGTCAAAAATCACTTAGACCCTCTCAACTTCAATGTTATGCATTAATACCTCATGTACTGTTTACCAAAGTGCAAACCTTAATACTGTTAAATTAACTGATAAAATTACAAAATTACCCTTTTCTTTTTCATCACTCTCTTCTCTCTCCTCTGTTCTACCCTCTTTCTCTTCAACCAAGAAAACTCAAATCAAACCAAAACCCTAATCACACAAATCTTCGTAGAAATCTTAATCAAAATCCAAATCAAAATCAAATATAAGAAACCAAAACTCAGCGAGATGTAAGAATATCGACTAGAACAAATATAAGCAACAAGTGCACATACACATACATATATATACACATGTATACATGTATTTATGTGTGTGTATAGATTGACTTGTAGGTTGGGTTGTAAATCACCGGTTACCCAAATGAGTAAAGGTTGAAATCTGAAATTAAAATATCAACTAACTACTAAATTCAAGGCTCATAGAGTAATGATTTTCAAAAACATTAACAGCTTTACAACTTTTATAGTTTCATTGTATAATTTTCCTCGTTATTATCTCCAAAATCAAAATCAAAAATTAAAATTAAAATCAAATATATGAAATCAAAACTTATTGAGATGCCAAAGTATCGACTAAAACAAAAATAAGTAACACATGCACACACACATACATATATATATATATACACATGTATACATGTGTATATATATATATATATGTAAAGATCTGAACTTGCAGGTTGGCATGTGTATATATATATATATGTATGTAAAGATCTGAACTTGCAAGTTGGCATGTGTATATATATATATATGTATGTATGTAAAGATCTGAACTTGTAGGTTGGGGTGTGAATCATCGGCTACTTAAAAGAGTGAGGGTCGAAATCTGAACGCAGGAAAAAAGAAGTAGAGAAGATGAGATTTATGTGACCTTCGATGACTTCTCCCACACCTTCGATTTGAAGTTTCAGACAAAAGAGAAGACGATGACACACACACAAGTCTATTCATTCTTTTTTTTTTTTTTTGGAATATTAACAAATGAAGCACACGCGCCATTATTTTTCACAGATCCATCCACATTTTTCACTTTAATGAATAGTACAGGATATTAGTGCATAATATTAAAATTAAGAAGATTTAAGTGATTTTTGACGTTAAGTATAGAAGGAGTGTAAAATCAATTAATCTTAAAAAATATTATTTAATTCTATACATCATGCGGATCAACGCTAGTACGAATATATAATAATAAAGGGCAAATTTAAAAAAATAAAACCAAACAAAACAAAAAAGACGTCTGTTGATTTTGCCTCCCAAAAATTTAGAAACCACTCAGGCAAATGAGCCTAATAGTCGTGCTTACAAGCTGAGAGCTTCTCAAAATTTTTCCAAAACTCCAACATTGTTTTGCTCACATTTCCCAATATGCTTCAGGCCACCAAGAACAAGATAGCAAATTGAAAAAAATCAATACTTAAATATGTGCCATTATGTATGTATGTTAAGTTTGGTATTATATATATTTAGTATTATATTTAGAATCTTGTAATTTATGGATTCCTTATTATGTATCATACCATAATTAGGATTACTATCCATATCATACTAGGATTAGGGTTATTGTCCCGCTTATATAAGGGACCTTGTATCTTGTATTCAAAACATATCAATAAACAAGATTTCTTTTCCCAATTCTTTTCTTTTCTTCTAACAATGTAAACGAGGAAAGAACCTTTTTCTCCGGCGAGGAGGGCATCGACTACGGTAACTGACGCTATGAGAGAGAGAAGAAGAAGAAGATGATAAAGATCTGGACCTGGACAGCGATCGGGAGCGGGAGTCAGAGCCAGTGTAGGATCGAGACCAAGACAAACGTGAATCAGACCCCGACGAGGTAGCCGGACGACCACGGCCTTGGTTTGTCACGGTTGCTTCACACTACACGGAGAGAAATGAAACCCTCGGCTAAACCCTAACGAAAAAGAGAGAGTGCGCGCGCCCATACATGGCCAAACCCACACAACTTTTTCGTAACTATTTCACCATTTTTTCCTCTATTTTTCTTCCACTTTTCTTTTTCTTGTACCCTTTTATTCACACTAAAAGCCGTTTGGGGAACTTTTAACTTCCTCCGACTTTTAATTTTCTCAATCTTTTTAATCTTTTTAAATTTTATAAATTTTTATCAAATACTTAAATTTATTAAAAATTAACACACGATAATATTAGGTATGTTTTGAGTTGTATAAAAGTGCATAAAATAAAATAAAATTATAAAAATAAATATCTCGTAATTTATTACAGTGAGTGAATAATTTAAATTTTACTGTCTCATAATTTATATTTATAAAAATTTATAAGATTTTATTTTATTTTATTTAGTTTCAAACGGGACCATTATAATCTTAATACTCTAAACATACTTTAAAATAGTTAAGAAAAATAATTTTATACTTTTTGTTGGAACAGAAAATATTAATAAATTTTTAAGAACGTGCGTGTGGACAAAAATAAAATATTAATTTATATTTATATTTTAATTATTCTTTTCACTTTTTATGAGAGTCTGTTTAAAAAAGCTGACTAGTAGTTGGATTTTTTTTAGTTTCAATAGTACTTAATCAATTTTACTCTCTTACATTTTAACTTTCTTTCAAACTTTCAAAAGTAAAAATATTAAATTAACAAAAACTACCTTTTCAGATAAAAAAAAATCACTTTTTTTTCTTTCCCAAACACAAAGTTAACTAGCTAATTTTTTTACTTCCCAAACCAAACCCCAATTTTTTTAAAGATATATGTAGTATTATAATGATTAAAATACATTAAATTATTGCAACCATGTGATGACTTTCTGATAAATAAAATGATTGTGTATAAAATTGTTTTAAAAAATTTATATAAAAAAAATATAATTGTATCACATTCAATTAGAAAAATGCTTTATTGAAATTAAACGAGCAATTTTTTCGTTGAATAGATTAAAAACGTAGACATCCAACCTGAAAAAAAAAAAAAGGAAGGCAGGCTTACCATATATCAAAGATTTACTAGCCATATAGATCAGAACTCATGGCCAAATCTTTATAGAAAAAACAAAAAAAAACAAAAAAAAAAAAAAAAAAAAAAAAACGGTTCCTTTGTCAATGCCACAACTTTAAGAGGCAACAATCGTTGGTACATAATATACATTCGGGAAAAATAGCAAGGAAGTTACGAAATCCATGCACAAAATTGAAAGTTCCCCGAGACAAAGGCTTAACTTGAAGCAACAAGTAAGAACTCATTTCAACTTTCATGCACTTGGTGGGTGGGATCTGAACGCTTTCTCTTGGGCTCATTGTCACCCCAATTGCAGTCCCAATTGCAGTGAAACACATATATCCTCGTCAGGGTCAGCTCTAAGTGCAGAGAGGTTCTCTGATGCGAGCTTCCCCTGTTTGTTGTTCTGGTGCAGTGGAGACGTTCCATTGAAGCTTGGAATAAACTGGTGTTCAATGCTTGGACCGATATTGATCTTGTCTTCCAAATGGAACTCGGTTTCAGTTGACGATCCAGCTCCATCTTCTGAAGGGATGTGCGGGATGCGAAGACCAAGAGGCTCCACTTTGTCCTTTGGGAGCATTATGTCGGGAGGTGAAGAATCCCTAACTGTTGAGCCAACTCCTGTTGCCGAAGGAGCTCTCTGCTCTTGTACTGCTACTGCAAATAACAACGTAAACAAAATCAGAATCGGATTATAAAGTCGCAGCATGAAGTGGGGGGGGGGGGGGAACACTAGTGGTTATTTCGTTGGTACGTGTACTATGGCTCCCATTGTACCCAAATTACCAAACTGCGTACTTTTCTGGGGCCAGCCCCTTTTCAGAGTCCAAGATGCAGCTGTATTTCAGCTCTTTTTAAAATGAAAAGAACAGCACTCCTATCTCCACTCTAAAGGGAAAACAAAATATTAGCACAGTAAAGAAAAATCAGAATTAAGCAACACACCAATGCTTTGGGAGTCCCAATAACGCTATTCTAGCTGAAATGAATAGCCTTTCTCACAACTGACGAGGAACTGTATGTTTATGTATATATTCAGGAAATGGAAGTAGGAAAATGGGCGATGAAAATCAGAACGTCAAAACAATACGTCTAACATTGCATTAACAGTATATAACACTAAAGCAGCATAGCTTTAAAAAAAAAAAAATTTATTGGATGTTTGGGGAAATGAAGAAAACCTTTTAGGGCTTCATTATTTGTGATGAGATCAAGTTCAAGGAGATTGAGCAAGCGACCAAGATCGACCCCACTTGTCCAATTCTCCGGAGGTTGACCAACTTTCAACTTAAGTCGGCCCCTGTTAGCAGTTCCACCCCATATGATCCCAATTGGCCTAGGCTTCTCCCTAGTCTCACCCTTTAATATGATTAGGCTTCCACTGTCTCCTTCAAGATCAAACATCTGTTGGTTCTCACCCACAACAAGAAAATCTGTTAAAAAACATATCCCTTTCTCATCATTGTACTCGAGGGCATAAGCCAAAATAGTTCCACCTGTCAGGCCAGAACTTCTTCCAACCTTCATCACTTGCTTTCCAATAAGGCTATTGATTGGAGACTGCAAATCTATAATTTTCACATCTCCAATCTCTCCAACACCTTTCACCAAAGTAGTTACAGTGGAAATGTCAAAATCGTCAGCGAAAGGGATGAATGCCCCATCTGCTCTAACAAATGTCTCTGCAAATGACATATTGTAATTGGTTTGTGAGGAATGAGGACATAAGCAGAACATCAAAACATTTGAAACCTCATTTAGCATAAGTGCAAAAGTAGCAAGGAGAATTTATGCAGTTAAAGATCTAAAAGGTTAGATATTCCTAGCATATTACAAATTGTAATATGGGTAACTAGAAAGTTAGATATGAAGGAAAAATGATCATGCTAAATATACATATAGCCTAGTTGATACCCAATTTATCTTTCTGTTCAGTTGATTCAATTGTCAACGGAATGATCCATAGAGGGCAGGCACTAAAACTCTAAAAAATTACCTGCTGAAAAGTACTTAAACGTCACCGACAACAAGTCTTAAACTTGTTTCAGGATGACTTTCCTCAACAGGGCTAACTAAGCCATGAAGACAAAGTGTTCAAAGACCAATGTGTTTGTTTTGGGAGAAAATGGGGAGGAAGGAAAAGGGAGAGGGAGAAGGAAAAATGGGAGGAAGGATAGTTTGTGTTCAGTTTGGAAAGAAAATGGGAAGGGAAAAAAAGGTTAGGGGAAGAAAAATGGTGCATTTTTTGTACCGTCCATTGTTGGGCAGAAAAGGGAGGAAAAGAGAGAGAAGAGGAGGGCGGAGGAAAGAGAAAAAGGGAAAGAAGAGAGAGGAAGAGAGAGATTTTTGTTTCTTTCTGAATTGTTGGTCCCACTTTATTTTTAAATAAAGTTTAAATTATTACAGATATATATATATATATATATATATATATATGTATATATTTTTTATTCATTCATTTCCTTCTAACCAACAAAACAAAGGAAGGAAATTTTTCTATTATAAAAGGAAAACAAATTCATCCTCTCCATTTTCTTTCCTTAGCCCTTTCCATCCTTCCTATCAAACATAACATAAGTCCAAGCCATCATAAAAGCTCTAACGGAAGTAAGTACGTGGTAATCAGATGTATATTAGGATTACTTTACCTGGATTTATGCCAGCAAAGATGGCATACCAGAGCTCATCTGTGATAAATGAAGTAGCTCTCTCCACGGCACCAAGATAAATACCAGGTCCAAGTGTAGGTGGCAATGGATGAAACATTTTCTGATTAGGGTAATCCAAGTCAACTGCAACATGCCGGTTTGTAAGGAAACCAACTTGTCGATTGCCCGTCTGGCTCCTCACTATAGCACCTAAAGTGCCATAAGTCTCCTGACTTGCTACCTAAAATGCAATTATTAAATATGGTTTAATATATCAACAAATATTACAGATGGGAAGCACCAATAATTTCATTTAAAGAAATTACCTCAAGGAAGAAACAGAACAATAAACAATGAAAATTGGAAAGGCATGGATGTAAATAAATTTAATGAATGCTAAAATACAAAACTTTTCGGTGGGCTTTTTAAGTATGTGTTCAGTTATAATTTCGGGCTTTTCTATGTTCTACGACGCCAAACTTTTTTTTTTATAAGTAAAAAGTATATTAAAAATTGCATCAAGTGATGCCACCCAATTACCAAAAAAACTCCCTATATGGTGTATCCATGTGTTCAATGAAATTCAAAAAACTAATTACATTCGGTTCTATATGATGATTAATGCAGAGCTACTTGAAGAGGTATGATCCTTGGGAAGATAGAAACATGAAAACTCAATCCGGATCATTGTTAGTTGATTACAAGTTATCAACTTAAATGCAAACATTAGTACACATATTAAATTAGGAGACAAAAAAGGAAAAACATTTCTAGACCAACTGACATCAAAATAAAGGACTACATTTAATTGAGATACCTGAGAACCTGAACCAATGCATGGGTCACTCCCACGAAGGTCATCCACAATTTGTGTATATAACTGCTCCTTGGGAGCTGGCTCAGGTGCACCAAAATATGAGAATTCCACCACATCGACATCACACCATACACCTCCTGGTCCCTGCAAAAGAATGCAAAAGCCAGCTTACACTCAAAGCTAGAGAGAGAGAGAGAGCAAATACAAAAAACAAAGGAACAAAAAGCAAGCCCACCACATGAGTATATTTACCCCCAAGGGTTCAACTCCCTCCCAACAATGCAAATAAAAGAAACTTACAGGGGTAAAAGATTAAAAAAATGAACATCCTTATGGACCTTACCTCTAGAGCAGTAGGTAGACACTGCATGGGACTGAGCCACTGCTTGTGAACTTTCCGGGAAACAAAAACTAGAATAGCCGGAATATCTGTCAAAACACCCCGCCGAATACGAAAACCAACTGCTGTGCCAAGGCTGTAACGTCTAAGGATTTTGCTATGAAATGCCCTAATGGTCATGAGCTCAAGCAAGGTCGTTGCTTGCTGCCCTTTTGGCAACTGACCAAGAGTTTCAGGTAGCACTCCTTTCTGTAGGTTTGCAAAATAGTTAGCCCTTTCTTCAGCAGCATCATTTAATCGACTGGAAGTAGGCCATGAAAAGTAAGCAGCATTGCTCTCAGAATGTTGTCCAGCAGATGCATAGGGTTGCAGTGTTGGTGGGCTTAGTGAAGGCAGATTAGTGTGACTGGAACAGTTTCGTTCAATGTCCAGTGCTGATTCCTCTGATGGGGTTGAACCAGAGCAACAAGTCCTCAAATTCAACCTTGCCTGCTCCATCTTTCAGTCTGCAAGTTCAATAATATAAAGTTTTAACAATATATAGTCTCTTTGTTGCAGAAATATAAAAGATCACAAGCACAGGGTAACAAAGAGAACACTGGAGAGCAGAAATTTAGGTGGTTGCAAATTTGCCTACATCAATGGGCAGAGGCATTCTATATTTTACTTGGTGTGTTTTAAAAGTTACAAAAGGACGTATTTATATAGCTGAAACTATAAACCTTACTTCTAGAAATTTCTAATGAAATGCCCTTACCACGAGCTGCCCAAAAAGCCCAACATTGTTACAAACATAACAATTTACAACAGATGTATGAAATATTATATCCATCTACTAACTTCATAGTTAAGTCAGCCCCTATCACACCTCAGAGTGTCCAGAAATGCTTAGACACAATATCCGGAATAGGACAAAAATTACACAAGGAAATGCATTAAAACAGTTAAGAACACTCAAAATTGAGTGTCTCATAGGGAAAGCAAAAAAAAGGAACAGACAAAGCAGGGGCAGCAAAGAGGAAAAGAACGAATGAGGGTAAGGAAAAGTAGTGCCAAAAATCTTTAAAAAGCCAGCCTGTCAAACACTACCTGGGAGAATAAGTGAAATTATAAGGATCACCATAGCAAATATATCTATACACAAACTGGAGATTAAAAAAGCAAATAAATTGAAATCCCAATCAACTAAATGCTTTCAAAACTACAGAAATCATCAAAAGTCCCACCTCTACCTCATTTCCTTTACATCATTATCTATAAGAGAAATGAAGAAATAGAGGAAAACTGCAAATTCAAATCCGAAATAGAGGAAAACTGCAAAGTCAAATCAACAATTAAAGATTGCAACTTTTGCAACCAACTTTATCAACAATTAAAGATTACAACTTTAAAGATTGCAGAAGTGGGGGACATATGATTGATTGTACAGAACAACCCAGGACAGCAACCCACAAGCAAAAACTGATTAAAGGTAAACCCAAACCCATGAAGCAAAAATGTTATTTCTTTTAAACCCAGAAAGCAAAAGCAAGATTTCTGTACATGCAATAGACCAAAAACAAAAAGTGGCCAGTTCATGCTTGAAAGTGCAAAGAAAAAAAAAATCTCACTCATCAACAACAGCCAAGATAATCATAAGCTTTTGTACAGGTAATAGACCAAGAACAAAAAGCGGCCAGTTGATGCTTGAAGGCGTAAAGAAAAAAAAAATAACTCACTGATCAACAACGGCCAAGATGATCATAATCTCACATCGTCCAACAGACGAATTTGGGCAGCAATCTCTTGAAAACTTTGCAGAGATTGCCAGGCAAGGACATGATGAACCAACGGCAGGGGTTAAAGCAAATGCACGGACACCGGAGAGAGTGAAAAAATAATAATAATAATAATGTGTAATAGCTAACGTGTGAAAAAGATCACGGTTCTTAACAGTGAGATCTCCGTATTATTCGTTGGATTAAATAGATCAGACGCCTTCCAAATTCCGATTTCTCATATCACACGGCCCTGATTTAAAGAAACATGCGAATTCATGACGGGAAACCGGATGTAAGAATTGTTCGTCGCGGTGGAGTGCGGAGCCGAAGACAAATTTAAAATTGGGGAATATTTACGTTTGATTGGGCTGAATTTGAAAGTGTAGTTCTTTTACTTTTTTTTTTTTCTTTTTCCAAATATTAATATCTTAAATTTAATTTTTTTAATAAACAAATGCTAAAGAGAATTATAAAAATATAGCACAAGTATTTTCTTAAAATTTCATTTTTAGTTTTTATCTTCTTATGTAATCACTACCAGTTACAACCATCAGTCACCATCATCCGCTGATCGCCTCTAATATCCGGCCACCACCTCTCACTGCACCACTACCTCCCACTCATCTCCTGTCACCGCCAAATATGTTATTATTTAATATAAAAATATTTAATTAATATATAAAATTAAATAATAATAAAATATTTAATTAATATGTAAAATATGTTTATATATTAAATTAATAATATATTATTTTTATTTACATAAAAATATATTAGATATAATTTAATTAACAAAAAATTTTATCAATAATTAATTTAATATATTAAATTATATATTAAATATATTAATTAATTAAATTATATTAATTATAATTAAATTTCATTAGTTAAATTAATATAAAAATATTTTATTAAATTATTTTTACTAAATACCAGAGTAAATTTATTTAATATAATTTATTTTTGTTGAATTAAATTATTTTTTATAAAAATATAATTAAATAAGAAATATAAAATATTTAATTAATATATAAAATATATTAATATATTATATTAATAATACATTATTTTTATTTCTATAAAAATATATTAAATATAATTTAATTAATCATTAAATGTATCAATAATTAAATTATATATTAAATATATTAATTAACTAAATTATATCAATTAGAATTGAATTTAATTAGTTAAATTAATATAAAAATATTTTATTAAATTATTTTTAATAAATGGTATACTAAATTATATTTAATATATTTTATTTTTATTGAATTAAGTAATTTTTAATAAAAATATAATTAAAATTAGTACATTTTAGTTAATTTAATTTCAATTAATTATTTAACAAATTGAGTTAAGTTAATATAAAATAATTTTATATA